>JBBPBO010000001.1:35305067-35541606 GCA_037974295.1 Cicer cuneatum
TTTTTTTTTTTTTTTTACATATTTTTCATCATGTTATTCCAAATGTTGTGTTAAGTTATTGATGAGAGCAGCCACCTTTAATAATTAGATCATGTTTAAATAAATGATTTATTATAGGATAAGTGCTAATTTTTTTGTGCTTATAGAATAAGTGTTTGTATTAAACATAAAAAATTTGACTTAAATTTTAAGGTGAGGAGAAAGTACTTCAATTTAAAGTAGGAAAGATTTTACCAAACCATTAGAGTTATTAAATTACTTGGTTTCATATAGATTATGATAATTTATGTAAATAAGTTGAAGACAATTTATTTGTATAATAAGATTTTTTTATTAGATTTCTTAAATAATCATAAAATTACTTGTTTTAGTAACTAAATTCAAATAAATCAATTTAAAAAAGCTTTTATTCATAGTTTGATCACATTAAATATAGATCAATATTGTATAATTTTAAACATGTATATCAAAACATAAAAATAAAAAATACGTGAATAATGTTTGAATAAATATAGGCATGTTTCTCATATCACAATATACCCTGTTAAAAATAATTATAAGAATTGGAATATACACTTATACATCAATCTTTTAAAAATATCAACTCTCTATTCTTATTCAACTTCAATTACTTCAAAAAGATATTGTAGACAAATCAAAAAAAGAGAGAGAGAATAGATAATTCAAACTTTGATAAAATTCTAATGAATTTCTTAATAGTTACGAACAATTAGGACAATAATACTTACATATAGATTCTCGTTATGTTTGATTATTGTTGAAGTTTACACTATATAAACTTGATCAATATAACACTTAAACAATTAAAAAGTTAGAGAGAGAGAGAAAAAAAATGTGTTTGCACGGGTCACACATATATGAGTTATTTTTACTGACATTTGTCTCATGTATAATTTATAATAATAAATTTTAATTAATGTATTATAATTTCTGTAAATTTTTATTTTGATGATTTTCAAAAGACGCACTATTAGAAAAAACAAATTTGTATTTGAACTAATTTATTAATAAAAGTTAATCTTCAACTAATTGATCAATGATAAACATTAATATTGTGTAATTGTATTATAATATTTTGTAAATATTATTTAGGTATTATATGAGAGAGAAGATGAAAAAAGTGTTTATAAAAAGAAAAAATATGAAAAAGATAAATAAATAAATAAGAGTTAAAAAAAATAGAAAAGATAAAAGAAAAAATATGTTTTCAAAAAGAAAAATTAGGAGAAAGAACTTTTAGTCAAATGTGTTATTGTTTATTTAAAATTAAGTGACTATTTTAACTTTGCTTTTGGTGATATGAAAAAACATGAAAGATTATAATATTGTAATTTTTCAAGGAGTTTTTTTTTAAAACTTAATTTTTGTTTAAAAATAACAATGAATTAAGAAATAAAAATTAATAAGATACAAAGGCAAAAAAAAAATTTGGGCGGCAACTTACAAAGAAGAAAAAAGGGAGAAAAAAATAAAGGAGATAAAGAATAAGAGATCCAAAGGGAGAGAGAGAGAGTACATTCCATGAGTGTGGTGGTGGTGTGGTGACGGGTCTACAACAATGTGCGATTGATGCTTTTTCTGGCGGGGCCGACTGTGGTGACGGCTCGATGATTAACGGTGTGTGGCGATTGATTTGAGCCTCTCAGATGGCGGGGTGTTTCACTACCCCTGTTATTATTTTTTTTCTTTTAATGAGTTAACTTATTTAAATATATAATATTGATCCAAATTGGGCCAAGGATGATGATCGACTTAGTTGGGTTGGACGGTACTTTGAACCCGTTGACGAGGTAGTACTTGCAAACATTCTAACTCTTAAGTGAGTATTGATTCAATGAGAGTAAAAAGAATCGAGGGGGAAGGTGTGTGTGTACCTTTTCGGGTGTCGAATGCACTATTTATATAAGTGGAAGTCCCAATGCTGAGGGGGACAACCATAATGAATGGCCATTATGGTTGATGAATTTGATAGGATGCTACTTTGGGATGGTGACGGCTAGGTTAAACCGTTGGGGTAAGGAACCCTAATTGTCCATGTTAGGTAATGTTTCGGACTGAGCTTGGGCCAATATGGAACAGTTGTCCCTGTTGGAACCAAGTTGGTTCTAAGTACTTAGGATTTTGATGTTTACAAAAGCACTCCATGTAATCTTATTTTGTACCTTCAATTACTATATTAAAATGCCACCAGAAGATGAAGTTATCAGAGGATACACCTCCAGAAGTCACCAGATAATGCATCCTGAAATTACCAGAGGATACACCAGAATGTCAAAACACCACCAGAGGATATCTTTACTGGCCCAGATCAGAAGGAAGCAAAGTCTATAAGGAGACCTAGACCAGACCAGAATGAAGCCTACCAGAGGGAGACTTGTTCCAGACCAGAAGATATCATAAGTCAAACTTAGTCCAGAAGTTATTCTGACCAGAAGATAGCCTGGCAGTGAAATGATAAACAGTCCAGACTTGATCCAGACTTAACCAGAGCTTCAGTTAACGGGTCCAGAACAAGTGACTTGGTCCAGATTTGGCCCAGACCAGAAGATAGCTTTGGTTTAGAGTATGAAACTCAGTCAAGATCAGAAGAAATGATGTCCAGATTTAATCAAGACCTGATCCAGATCAAAAGGTAAATGTCCAGAATTAAATATCCTTTGTTCAGATTTAATTTCAGTTCAATTCAGACCCAGTTCAGAATTGGTCAGATCAGAGGGAAAAGGTTCAGATCAATGGTCAAGATTTAAGTATATGGCCTAGTGTTGGCCGAGATCAGAAGATCAGACCATGGCCCAGTGTTGGCCAAAATCAAAAGGTCATAACGTGTGGTCCAGCATTGAACGAGATCAGAGGATCACATCAGATCAGTTTGCAAGTCCAGGTTGGCCGAGATCAGAAGATCAGAAAGTGTGGTCCAGGGTTGGCCGAAATCAGAGGATCACAACAGATCACTTAGTATGGTCCAGATGTGGACGAGAGCAGAAGATCAAAGGGTTTAGATTTAATCATGATGATAATCGGTGGAGATTTGATTAAATTTTGATCAAAGTATTAAAAAGGATTTGATACAAAAATAAATTGATGTCTTGTGGAATTCAGAAGCTATTGGCGGGAAGAAATACTTGTTCCAGAATTAATTAAAGTCAGAATTGGTCAAAGTTATTTTTGAAAGGCAATCTGGAGCAGAAAAAGATATGCTTTTTATTTAAGAGAAACCCGATTGGCCAAGTTATTTTTGCAAGAGTATCTGGCAAGATACAGCTCGAATTTAAGCTGGAATAGACCCTAATTCACATCTATAAAAGGAGGCTCAAGACAGAAAACTTAGGATCGAAAATCACAAAAGAGTCATACACTTCCAAAAACAAACACTCGAGTTTTCAGTGAGGTTAATTGTGAGTTCCAGCATTCTAGAAGCAAACACTCGTGTTATTTTCTTTCCCTTATGTTAGATCTAAGTTGTTGAAGTAGAGTCTACAATCTGAGGGAGTCAAAAGGGGTAGCAGATTACTTGGCAATTAGATTCAATGCGTTGTAATTCCTTCTAAAATCTGGGGTTGTCATATTGGTAGGAGAAGACTTGACTTAAGAAGTCAAGGTGCTGCATTCCTCAAAAGTCTAGGATTGTTAGACTGTTTGAGAAGATTGAATTGGAGGGTCAGTGGTATTGTTGTAATTCAAGGTTTTGAATTAGTGAAATCCTTCACAGTAAATGGACTGGACGTAGCCTCGTTAACGGTGAACCAGTATAAAATTAGGTGTTTTTATTTTTACTTTATATCCGCTGCTAACTCTGTTTTATTCATACATCAAGTTTTATTTTAAAACTGCAAAAACAGAAAAAATATTCAAGTTAGTCAAACACAATTCAACCCTCTTCTCGTGTTTGCACCTTCAGCCCCCAAGTTGTTGTCAAGGAAGTAAGGCAACAACTGGAGGAGTCATATAGAATTTCTCCAATATAGGGAAGCACATTCATCATGGAAGATTTTCAACTAATTTTCATAACCAATAGGATAAAGTCGTCTTGATCACTAAGTTGTGTTCGATTTGGCCATGGGTTAGATATTTGTTATCGGCATAGAATAGGATCATTTGTTTTCCTCTAAGATATATACTCGATAAGTTTTGGGGTGTTAGACTAGCTATTTAGTTGACATGATAAAAGGTGTCATATTTTTGGGGAGCTCGACAGGAATGTATTCAACACTGGAAGTTCGCCCATTCCCACATACTAATTTTTTGTGGTTTAATTTGTCAGTTGATGGGATTCAAGAGGTTGGTGAAATGTCGTGATGTGATACCTTTTGGTCTTCTTGTTGTGACATGTATGCCTTATTGGAGTAGGCACTTTTTGAAAGTGCAAACACGAGAAGGGGGGTTAAAATAAACGACACAAGGATTTATCCTGGTTCACCATTAACTAGGCTACATCTAGTCCCTTCAACTTGAAGCATTTTTCCACTAATTCAAAACCTTTGAATTACAACAGTACTACTGACCCTCCAAGTCAGTATTCCCAAACAGTCTAACAATCCTAGACTTTTGAGGAACACAGCACCTTGACTTGTCAAGTCAAGTCTTCTCCTATCAATCTGACAACTCCAGATTGCAGAAGGAATTACAACACCTTGAATCTAATTGCTAAGTCACCTACTACTTCTTTTGACTCTTTAGATTGTAGACTCAACTTCAACAATATAGATTTAACACAAGGGAACGAAAACAAGAGTGTTTGCTTCTGGAAAGCAGATACTCACAATTAACCTCACTGAAAACTCGAGTGTTTGCTTCTGGAAGTGTATGACTCTTTTACTGATTTTCGATGCTAAGTCTTCTGCCTTGAGCCTCCTTTTCTAGATGAAAATTAGGGCTTCTTCCATGATCAAATTCGAGCTGTATCTGTCCAGATTCTCTTGCAAAAATAACTTGGCCAATCGGGTTTCACTTAAATAAAAAACCTATCATTTTAGCTTCACATTGCATTTGAAAATTCTGTTGACCAATCTTGTTTCTTTTAATTTCAAACCATATCATTTTTAGCTTCATATTGCATTCAAATTTCTTCAAGTCTTCAGTAATTTTTGAATCAAATCCCCTTAATACTTTGATCAAATTTCTATCAAAATTTAATCAAGTCTTCTTCGAATTTTAATCAAGTTATCACTAATTTTCATCATGATTAAATCTAGACCATATGATCTTCTGATTTTGACCAACTCTGGACTTTATGATCTGATCTGCACCAATTATGTGATCCTCTGATCTCGGCCAACACTGGACCATATGATCTGATCTTTTGATCTCGGCCAATCACTGGACCATATGATCTGATCTTCTGATCTCGGCCAACACTGGGCCATATGATCTGATCTTCTGATCTCGACCAACACTGGGCCATGATGCTTAAATCTGGACCATTGATCTGAACATTTTCCCTCTGATCTGGACCAAGTCTGGACTGAGTCTGGATTGAATCTGAATTAAATCTGGACTTATGATATTTTAATCTGGACATTTATCCTCTGATCTAGATCAAGTCTAGATTAAATCTGGAAAACATTTCTTCTTATCTAGACTGAGTTTTATGTTCTGGACCATGCTATCTTCTGGTATGGACCAAGTCCGGACCAAGTCATTTGTTCTAGACCAGTTATCTTCTGCTCTGGACCAAGTTTGGATTAAGTCTGGACTGATTCTTATATTCACGACCAAGCTATCTTCTGGTCATGATTGAGTCTGGACCAAGTCTGACTTATGATTCCTTCTGGTCTGGAACAAGTCTCCCTCTGACAGGCTTCCTTCTGGTCTGGACCAAGTCTCCTTCTAGACGCTGCTTCCTTCTTATTTGGGCCAAGGAAGATATCCTCCAATGATGTTGTTTGTCCTTTGATATTTTGCCTTTGATGACATCCTCTAGAGGTGTATCCTCTGGTGCCTTTAGGATGCATCCTCTGGTACCATCTAGATGCATTATTTGGCCTAACTTTCTGGTGACATTTCTATCCTCTGGTTGTTTCCTCTGGATGTATCCTCTGGTGGTGTCATCCTCTGATTTTACACAGCTTCTGATTTGTTCTTTTAAGTCAAAATACTATTTACATAAAATACTTTTGTTAACATCAAAACTAAGTATAGAACCAACTTGGTTCCAACATTCTCCCCCGTTTTGATGATGACAAAACCTTGTATTTTTTATGACTTATTTTGTTAGGCTCCCCCTCAGATCAAGCTTCTCCCCCTAAGTCTAATGCCCCAGACTTTTCCTCTCCTTTTCAACTCCTTTTTTTTCACTCTTTCTTTTCTCCCTTCTTTTCTCCCCTCCTTTTCAACTCCTTCTTTTGTTTCACTCTTTCTTTCTCTCCCCCTTTTTGTCATCAGCCAAAATCTCTTTTTGTCATCAGCCAAAAAGAGATTTTTTTTATCTTCTGGAGTACAAAAAAATAAAAGACAAAAAATTTAAAAAATTACTCCTCTAAAAAGACTACTTGATCTAGTCAGATATGGAGATGATGTTGAGATGCTTCTTGATGAGCTCAAAAAGGATCTCCAGGCAATGGTTTGGTGAAGATAGCAGCGCATTGATGATCTGTGTCTACAAACTGGATATTGAGTATCCCTTTTTGAACATAATCTCTGATGAAGTGATGTTTGATCTCTATGTGTTTGGCTCTAGAATGAAGGATATGTTTTTTTTGGTTAGGTTGATGGTTGAAAGTGTTGTCACAACATCCACTAAGTTGATATGTAGGAGTTTCTTTGTAGAACAGGGTGAGATTGATAGTGCCTTTTAGGTATCTCTGTAGGATTTTTGGCCTTAGTCATCCTTTTTCAAGTGAGCTGGTAGGGTGCATTGTGGTAGCCATATCCTGCCAGTCTGACAAAACTTCGTATGTCTGTGATAGTCTGAGGCTGTTTCCAGGCAAGAATTGTCTCAATCTTTGCCGAATCCACAACGATTCCTTCTTTTGTTATCACATGTCCCAAGAAGTTCACTTTCTCTAGCCAAAACTCGCACTTCGACAGATTGGCGTACAATTGCTTTTCTTGTAAAACTTCAAGAACTTGACGTAAATGCTTTCCATGTTCTTCTTCATCCTTTGAATAAATCAATATATCATCGATGAACACCACAACAAATTTATCCAGGAATGGGCTAAATATTCTATTCATATAATCCATAAAAATCGCTGGTGCATTCGTAACTCCAAATGGCATAACGAGATATTCATAATGTTCGTAACGAGTCCTGAAAGCAGTCTTTGAATATCTCATTCTCTTACCCGAATTTGATGGTATCCTGACTTCAAATCGATCTTTGAAAACACCGCGGCTCCTCTCAATTGGTCCATCAAATCATTGATGTGTGGTAAAGGATAACGATTCTTAATAGTTACCTTGTTAAGTTGCCTATAGTCCACACATAAGCGCGAACTTCCGTCCTTCTTTTTAACCAACAACACCGGAGCTCCCCATGGCGACACACTTGGTCTAATAAATCCTTTCTCCAACAAACCTTCAATTTGACCCTTAAGCTCGCTTAATTCCAATGGCGACATCCGATACGGCGCAATTGAAATAGGTCCAGTTCCTAGGTGTAGTAGATCAATGAAGAACTCCACATCTCTTACTGGGGGTAATCTTGGAATTTTTGTTGGAAATACGTCCGGATACTCTTTGACTAACACCACATCTTCTATGCTCACATCCATCTTGGTCTCCACGTTAGCCAATGATAAAAATTCCTGAGTTCCTTCTCTGAGTGACACTCCGAGCTTGTTAGCAGCCAAATACCGAACGACTCCCAGTTCACCTCCTCTTGAGCCGATCCCATCATCAAGTAGAAATCTCACACCACTTAGTATAATCCCAAAATATAACTTTAACAGCATCATTACTTCAGCACACCACAACTATACAAGACTTGACACTCTAACTACTTGCTCCTATGCATGATCAGATAACGACTCAAAACCAACAATGTAACCAGAGCTCTAACCAAAACTTTAACCAAATGCTCTGATACCAAACTGTAACACCTCGAGTTTTTAAACAGCGCAAATGTATTTTTTTTTAACCAAAATCAATAAGAGAATTTTCGAATTAATTCGAAAGAATTAAAAGAAAATAAAATTAAATTGTTTCATAAAATAATACGTCGTGATTCAAATGACGAACGTAATTAAATAATTACATCATAACATTAACCGAGTAAATTAGTTTTGGGAAATTGATTTTCAAAATATACTAAAATAAAGATACATCAAAAACTATATCCTGGACCCACCAAAATATTTATCAGAGTGCAGAAAAATATACAATTATCCCAAAATAAATAAATACAGCCCTCAACACTAGGCCGTATACAAAAAGTCTAGTCTGATCATGCACTAAAGCTACAGTAGCACGGTTTCCACCGCATCCTCTATAAGTCTCGTCTTCACCCAGTTGCTCGTCCCTCTGCGTTGTCCACAAATACTCCGTACGTGAAGATCAAGGAAAACTAACGACGTTTCGGTCGTTAGTGTAACCGTCGGTGGTACGGGTATCATCTAAGGGCAAAGCCCAATTTTCCACAATAATAGTAAAGGGTCATCGACCGAAATTAACAATTACCACATAGCATTTATGTCCACAATAACAAGCATATTCATGGCATGTTCCAATATTTATGACAACAAGAATGAACAAACATGCTCACTTATTAAAATGTATAACATTGACATTTTTGGAAAAACACCAACAGTTTAACATATAAGTCATGTTACAAGTACAAATACATTCAACAAAACACAACAACTCATTCAGCACTTAGAGTTCATAAGTTACTTGCACACAACGATTTCCACCCGTCAACATCATATCCAATCATGACTCACCGGTCAACCATCCCAATGCAATATGTATATGCCAATGTACACAACTCTTGGAATTACCAAGGTGCAGTCTCTCACAGACCAACACACATGCAGTCTCTCACGGACCAGCACGATTTACCCATGTTAGCCTCTCACAGGCCAAACATTACCAGAGTGCACTCTCTCACGGACCAGCACCAGTGTAGTCGCTCACAGACCAGCACACGTGCAGTCGCTCATAGACCAGCACGTTTTACGTATACCAAGGTGTAGTCTCTCATAGACCAGCACACGTGCAGTCGCTCACAGACCAGCACGCTTTACGTAAGTTAGCCTCTCACAGGCCAAAAAATACAGAAGTTAAATCCTCGCACGGATAGAATGGACCACCACGAACACGCGGCCATTCCGTAGCCCATCACGGTTACTACTTAACTTCGTGGCCCATCGCGGTCACCACCTGACTATGCAATGCATGGACATGCGATGTTTTCTCTTCACTGAAAACAGTATGCAAATACCAGCTGAAAATCCAGCCACTCCATTTCCACCTCAAAACCATCTCAAACTATCTCAACAATTTCATTATCACCACATCAACAAAAATTTCACGAACCTCATCATCACCACCTCAAACCATCTCAAAAATTCCATTTTAATTCATCACAAGCCTTCCCAATATTTCCCCAACTCTTTAAGTTCATAAACCAATGTTTAAAACTGGAGTTTTTGAAAAAAAGACAATATGTATTCGAAAACAGCTTCCTTGTATTCGAATACAGATGCTAAAATAGTGAAAATCAGCATTATGTATTCGAATACGAGGTTGTCGTAGCCGAATACAGATGCGAAGTCAGTGGCAAAAACAACAAGTCTGTATTCGAATACAATAGGGTCGTAGTCGAATACAGATGCGAATACAGTGGCAAAAATTGCAATTCTGTATTCGAATACGACAAGGTCGTAGCTGAATACAGATGCTAAGTCAGAAGCCAAAAATCACTCATCTGTATTCAAATACAGAGGGTCGTATTCGAATACAAGTTCAAAATTTTAATAAAACAGAAATTTTACAGGCATGTATTCGAGTACACCAATGTCGTATTTGAATACACCTTCGAATACAGTGAGATTTTCCAGAAAACTTCAACACTTTTTCAGAACTCTTTTCTTTGAAAAACCAACAGAACACGAAACATAATCACAGCTTCTTTTGAACCCCAAAGTTCAGAACATTTCTCATCAACACAACAACAACAGATTTCCAGAACACCTCCACCCATTTTAAAATCCTTTTTCTTTTGAAAAACCACTATCAACACCAGAATGTTAACAACACAACAGAAAAACATATTCACCATTCTTTTGAACCACAAAACTCATAACCTTTCTCAGTACATATAAATGATTTTACTCATCAACACAACAACAGATTTCCAAAAAACCTCCACCCATTTTAAAAGTTCTTTTCTCTTGAAAATCACCATCAACACCAAAACAAAATCACAGTTTCTTTAACCACCAACACCAGAATGTTAACAACACAACAATTTCACCAACACATGCATTTTGATCATCCCCAAAACGACATGGAAAGCACTTTCCAGTATCCACACACAAACAAAACATCATTGTTGTATCAACCAAAATAGCAGCAACACAGATCATCAAAAACATCAACAACATGCATTTTTCTCATTTTATAACAACAGGCACAACAGTTTCGTTTTTCAAACCAGAAAATCAAATATAATAACACATCAACATGCATTTACAGCCCTAAAATGAAATCTAGAAAATTGGAAGGTGCCCCTTACCTCTGTTACGTTTTCTGCGCTCGTTCACGTTACCGCGACAAAAGTCAGCGAAACTCCCGTTCGTGTCGCCGCTACAAAAGTTAGTTCTCTAGCTCCGTAACGATGAGAAGAACAACTTTTGTTCTGGACACTTTCTGGTTCGGCGCTTGGATTTCCAAGTAATTTGACTTTTGAGGATGCTCTTTTGTTAAAACAGAAATGGGAGAAAGAAGGAAACGGGCGCATGCAGTGAGGAGGGAAGGAAATGTTTTCTGCCTTTGTTCTTGCTTCTCCCTCATATATATAGGCATATATGTGCCACCTCACCCAACACATTAATATTATAATATTGCTTGACCATCAAGTACTTAACCACTCTTGTCGTAATTAACAGATAATATCTTAATTAACTGCCTGGAATTTAATTACTCGTAAGTAAATTGATTTATCCTTCATCCAATAATTTTAATCCAACCTCCAAAATAAATATTTATATATATATATATAAATATACATATATTAAATATTTTGCAAATATTCCCAAAATACACTTAATATTAAATCCATAATTTAATTTCAAATTTAAGGGTCTTACATGATGCAGCTTGTACAACTTCCTCTGGTTGGGATTCATATCTTCTACATCCAGTTCTTCATCTTCTGGTGTAGTGGGTGCAGTGTAGCCTTTGACTACCAAGGTCTAGAGATCAGGATCTTGGGAGATGAAGAAGCTTCCCATTCTGTTCTTCCAGTATTCAAAGTGATCACCATCAAATAGTGGTGGCCTGTTGATGTTGCCTCTAAATTCTTCTTTGGATTCTGACATGTTGAACCCCCTTGGACCTTTCCTCAAACACTGTTAAGTGCTCAGCCTTGAGACCGAGTTCTGATGCCAATTGAAGGTGCAAACACGAGAAGGGGGGATTGAATTGTGTTTGTACTACTTGAATTCTTTTTATGTTTTTGATGATTATTTGAAATTTGAAATATAATCAAGTATAGTTAGAAGCGGATAAAGTCAAATAAAAGACACAAGGATTTATCCTGGTTCACCATTAACTAGGCTACATCCAGTCCCTTCAACTTGAAGGATTTTTCCACTAATTCAAAACCTTTGAATTACAATAGTACTACTGACCCTCCAAGTAAGTCTTCCCAAACAGTCTAACAATCCTAGACTTTTGAGGAACACAGCACCTTGACTTCTCAAGTCAAGTCTTCTCCTACCAACCTAACAACCCCAGATTGTAGAAGGAATTACAACACCTTGAATCTAATTGCTAAGTCACCTGCTATCTTTTGACTCTTCAGATTGTAGATTCTACTTCAACAATATAGATTTAGCACAAGGGGAATGAAAACAAGAGTGCTTGCTTCTGGAAAGTTGATACTCACAATTAACCTCACTAAAAACTCGAGTGTTTGCTTCTGGAAGTGTATGACTCTTTTACTGATTTTCGATGCTAAGTCTTCTGCCATGAGCCTCCTTTTATAGATGAAAATTAGGGTTTCTTCCATGATCAAATTCGAGCTGTATCTGTCCAGATTCTCTTGCAAAAATAACTTGGCCAATCGGGTTTCACTTAAATAAAAAACGTATCTTTTTAGCTTCAGATTGCATTTGAAAATTCTGTTGACCAATCTTGTTTCTTTTAATTTCAAACCATATCTTTTTAAACTTCAGATAGCATTCGAATTTCTTCAAGTCTTCAATAGTTTTTGAATCAAATCCCCTTAATACTTTGATTAAATTTCTATCAAAATTTAATCAAGTCTTCTTCGAATTTTAATCAAGTTATCACTGATTTTCATCATGATTAAATATGGACCATATGATCTTCTGATTTCGACCAACTGTGGACTTTATGATCTGATCTGCACCAATTATGTGATCCTCTGATCTCAGCCAACACTAGACCATATGATTTGATCTTCTAATCTCGGCCAATCACTGGACCATATGATCTGATCTTCTGATCTCGGCCAACACTGGGCCATATGATCTAATCTTCTGATCTCGGCTAACACTGGGCCATGATGCTTAAATCTGGACCATTGATCTTAACATTTTCCCTCTGATCTAGACCAAGTCTGGACTGAGTCTGGATTGAATCGGAATTAAATTTGGACTTATGATATTTTAATTTGAACATTTATCCTCTAATCTGGATCAAGTCTGGATTAAATCGGGAAAACATTTCTTTTGATCTGGACTGAGTTTTATGTTTTGGACCATGCTATCTTCTGGTATGGACCAAGTCATTTGTTTTAGACCAGTTATCTTCTGCTCTGGACCAAGTCTGGATTAAGTCTTGACTGATTCTTATATTCACGACCAAGCTATCTTCTTGTCAGGATTGAGTGTGGACCAAGTCTAACTTATGATTCCTTCTGGACTGGAACAAGTCTCCCTCTAACAGGCTTCCTTCTGATGTAGACTAAGTCTCCTTCTGGACTCTGCTTCTTTCTGATCTGGGCCAAGGAAGATATCCTCCGATGATGTTATTTGTCCTTTTATATTTTGCCTTTGATGACATCCTCTGATATCCTATGGAGGTGTATCCTCTGGTGCCTTTAGGATGCATCCTCTGGTACCCTCTGGATGCATTATCTGGCCTAACTTTCTGGTGACATTTCCATCTTTTAGTTGCTTCCTCTGGTGGTGTCATCCTCTGATTTTACACAGCTTCTGATTTGTTCTTCTAAGTCAAAATACTATTTACATAAAATACTTTTGTTAACATCAAAACTAAGTATAGAACCAACTTGGTTCCAACACTTTTGTGCCTATGACTGCTTAATTTTGCATTGTTTCGAGATGTAATTGTGTCCATTGGTGGGTGCTCTTTGAATTCCTATTGTTGGATCATTTAAGATATATAAAATGTTGCCTCGGGTTTTGGAGGGACTCTCATTTCCTTCATCCTTTTCTTCATTTTTCCTCTTATTTCTATGAAGTCCTTCCCCATTTTTACTTATGTGTTGGTAGTGCTCGTTCTTTGTTTTCGGTACATCTGCGACTTCAGGATTCTAACTACGTACCAGATAAGTTGTTATGTTGTTCTCTTATTACATTTTCTACCTTTTTTTTAGTTTTATCATATTTTTGTTTTCTGCATTTTCATGGTAACCCATGGTGGTTGCTGGTGGTCCCACAGTGGTGGGTGAACTTCTCTACCATTGTGGGTATTGGTTTTAGATGAGGTGGATGTTCTTGCATTCGTCGTATATTGGCTTTAGGGGATGCATTACCTTTGCTTGCGTTAACCATAGGTTAAAGGATTTCATGTTTTGTTGATGTGGTGGTGATTGGTGACAATCCTATTGCTCCAATGTGTCAATTACATGTTGGCACAGTGGTTCTTCTTTAGACCCTTTTCACTTCAAGAGCCGTGGTTGAAGAGAGAATTTGGATGTCAAATTCATTTTCTTCCTATTATGCCTTCTAGGTCGACATGGTAAAAAAGGCGTTCTCTCTACACAACTTGGTTCTCCCACCCGATGATGAGACTTATGCTTGGGTAGCTCGTGAACCTCTCGGAGTGGTATCCAGTTTTACCACTGCAATGAAAATGGGTTCATCGACATGGGTTGTCGTGGATTGAGATTAGGAAGTGCTAGCTCTGGTGGACAACAACCATATATGATCGGAGTACCCCATGATCTCGATTCCCTTATACGAGGTCATATTTAGGGATATGGGATTCTAACTATCCTTTATTGATTTTGAGAAAGATGTGTTTCAGCACCTCGATTTATGTCACTCCTAGATGTACCTAGAATTGCTGGCTTCTTTTAAGGCTTCCCGATGGCCTTGTGGCTACGTGGATGCGATCTTGACAGAGGTTGTGCTCTTATCTATTTTCAGTCTTCTTTGAAACAAAGACACTACTATGCACATTTGGGTCTCCTTAATGCAGCCTAAGCGTTTCTTTGTCCCTTACATGGACTCCCTACGTCGTTTTAAGGATAAGTATTATGTTGTTCGTCCTTTAAAGGAGAAGGCAAAAAACAAGGTGGTGGTTTGCAAGTAGAGGCTCGATAATGACATGCTCATATCATCGAAGAATGGGGATATTGTGGGAACAATAATCCCTTAATTCTCATTCTTCTAGTCGAATAGATATTTTCTTCGGAACATGGGGGCATGATTATTTAGTTGAAGTACTTGAGTGTTCTTGAAGCCTCAGAATGGAATGCTCTGTAGCGTTTCATCCTATCTTGAAATATGGAGGTCGTCGATCCTAACGACAACATTTCTGTTGAACAAAGATTCATTGAAACTTAGGAGTTCATGGCATAGCATTCTTAAAGGGAGGTTGATGTTTTCCTTCACACATTGTCCCCTTGTTAAGTTGTTTCATTTCCTTTATATTGTCGATTTTATTCTTATTCGTGTTTCTTTGTTTGTTTTCAGGTAAAATGGTTGCTTTGCAAACGGCAATCGTTTTAGGGAGAAGAGGAGGAAGAAAAAAAGGGGGGGGGGTTCTCTTCCACTTATGTTTCTATTGCTCCGATTTAGATGGTTTAGTTGGACAACGAGAAGGTAGTCATAGTAACTTCAAATTGAACGAGGACGCTCTGTGAGGAGATGATATAGTAGAGCTCTTTGTTGATGATCTCCATGCTCGGCTAAAGCGTTCAAGGTCGGCCGATCGTGATCAAGGGGTCGTTGACTCATCTCCAAACTTTCTTTTGTTGTTTGGTCGAATTCCAGTTTTCCAATTATCTCCGTTCAACAGTTGGATCTAGCAGTTTTAAGATATCTCATATGAAATGACCGAAGAAATGCCTTAGCGGACAATCTAACGATGAAGATAATTACACCAAAAAGATTGAAAACCTTTGGGAGCAAGCGTGTAAAGATAAGGCGAGGAGGAATGGCTATGAGACCAAAATCGTCGACTTATCCGAGAAGGTCAAAGTTTTTGTCCGGGTGACCTCATAAAATAATTGGCTCTAAGGGGAGGTAGACAAGCTAACTCGGGACAAGGAAATTTTTTCCTTTATCCAAGAGTTCAAGATGCAGAAGAATGTAACCGTTGAGGTGGAACTACGTTAGAAGCGTGAGGAAATCATGTCGCTAAAAGGGGACATGGATACATTGAAGTCGGAAGAAGATAATGATAAAAAATAGATTAACACCTTGGAAAAAAGGGTTCAGAAAGCTGGTGAGGAGTCTTTTGACGATGCCATCTCCCAAGTTCATGTCTTGAATCCTTGGGTCACTCTCAACTTGGATAAGTTGGATTGAATGAAGACCGTTGTCGATGAGAAGATTGTTCAACTTACTCCTTCTACCATCGAGGACAATTAAGATTTCCTGTGTAATTTATTGACTTGTTTGTTGAAGTCTTGGCCTTATTGGAGTCAACAAAATACAACCTTAATTTTGTGTAGATTTGAAAAGTTGTTATAAAGATCTAGTTCTTGTTGAATTTTTGGGTGACAAAATTAGAGGTTTGTTGTTGAATTTCTAAGGAAATGAAGGATCTAGGAAATAACATTATAAATTTGTTAAGAAGATAATGATGATGATAGGTTTGTGATTTGATGAAAAGGGTTGTTTGGTTGAGCAATGTTTAGGTAATGATGGATGATGGGTGCTAATTATGATGGTGTTAGGTGTTGTTGTTGATGATGATGAAGATGATGAAGAAAGAGGATGAGAGGTTGCAGTTGGAAATATCACATTAGTTAAGATTAAGGTTTTGTTTCTCATTTGATTCACATTAGTTAACAATTTATTTAATTATTTAGATATAATATAATTTATTTAATTCCAAAACTAATGACATTGATTGAATTATGACTTGACAAATTTTTTATCCAATTCACTGGTGAAACTTCAATGTCACTTCATTAATAAGAGTGTCACATCCTAAAAATTAATGGGGGATCAAAACAATTCCAAAAGTTTCTAGGGACCAAAAACCCAAATTTAAAAAAAGGTGGACTGAAAGTTAAATTTGAGTAAAATAGAGAGACCAAAAGTATATTTAAGCTTATATTTTTTGTTTTATCATTCCTTTTTTGAGTAATATTTGATGTTTCTAAGAATGAATTACATTCTAACTTTCTTATTCTACAACCTTCCTATTTTTCTGTTCCCAACATATTTTTCATAGTTTTTACACTGACTTGTTATCTTGATATTTTGACTCCTTCAAACATTTATGTCATTTGTTCATATGTTGCCTAATATTAGATTTTTTTTCTAGTTGTGACTTTCGAAAACTACGAGGAAGAAAGTGAAAATGGTTTATGTTGAGGTAAAAAAACCTTTTTGATATATGTTTTAATGGCAACAAACCTTATGAAATAAATGATTAAGTTTTATGAGTGGTGATCTACTAAAGATTGCACTTGAGTTTTATTTAAGGAACATGAATTGCATTAGTAGACAAGAAAGAAACCAAGATACAACATGAGTAACACCAAGAGAAATTGTAGGAAATATTGCTTCAACAAAAGAATGATGGAAGAACATTCACCATAATGTTTTGGATGCTATATTAAAGAACAATTGACAATAAGAATCTTATTGGAATGGCAACATGCAGTAAATTAGCTAGCATTTGGCACACAAGCTTTCCAACATTTAATGAGCAATTAAAAGTCAAGATTTGAAGGTCTACTTGCCAAAACAAACACGTAGAATGTTTTGCAGATTGATTTTCAGATTGATGACAAATATATCAAGATCATTCTGGTGTATCAAATGATCATTCTGGTTTATCAAAAGATCATTCTGGTTTATCAAAGAATCATTCTGGTTTATCAAACGATCATTCTTGTTTATCAAACGATCATTCTTGTTTATAACAAGATCTTTCTGATTTATCAAAAGATTATTCTGGTTTATAACAAGGTCATTCTGGTTTATCAAAATATCATTCTGGTTTATCAAATGATCATTCTGGTTTATCAAATGACCATTTTAGTTTATCAAATGACCATTCTAGTTTATTACAAGAACATTCTGATTTATCAAATGATCATTCTGGTTTATTACAAGATCATTATGGTTTATTATCAAAATTGTTCTGGTTATTTCATTTATGGGCTGAAGTAAAATGAATCATTTTCCATAGTCCAAACCTTAAGATAAACACATGTCATGACTAATCAAAACAATACTCAAGCCCAAAAGTCTAGCTAAATGCCTAAAGAAGCAAACATCATGAAGATCAAGATCAATCTCCATATTGATAGCCTATGAAATAAGTACAATTAGGACAACAAGGACAAAAAGGACATTGATATTGCATCTCTATAGAAAGGCAACTAGTTTACAAAGCAAAAAAAGACTGACACCAAACAATTGTCAAAAGCTTTCAGTCTAGTACTCACTCAAAATAGAAATGAAGAACGTTATGGTTTTACAAAAGAACATTCTGGTTATTCTCTTTTAAAGACATAATTAAAATAGATCATTTTCCACAGTTTAAACCATAATTTAAAGAATACCAGGACTTCTCAAATCAGTGAAGCCCTGAACTCGAGCTGAATGCCCAAAGGAGGAAAACAACCTCCAGATTGATGACAAGATTGATCTCCAAATTGATGAGTTGTGAGCAAGGACACAAGTATATTCTACTTACATTATTATGTAGAAAGCTCTACATAATTCTGATTTGAAATAGTACCAACTGACACTTGACAGCTCATTTAGTCACTCATTCATGTTTTCCATTAGACTCAAAAGCAACAACGTTCTTTGTTTGTCAAGAACGTTCTGGACAACAATATAAACATATGTTTAATTGTTTTAAAACATATCTGCCACTTGGGAAGTGTGTCCAATAACTATATTCAATTTAAACTGAATATTCAATGCCTTTTATCATCTATAAATTGAAGATCAATTGGAAGATGAAGGCAAGAGTTCAATTTACAAATTTACCAATACTAGTTCAAGTAAGAATAAGTTAAAAACTCTTCAAGCAAACTCCAACTCTCTTCACTATATTTGTTGATCATCATTTATTGAGTTTGTCTCTATTTATCTCAAACAAGTGTTGAGAAGTTTCAAGATCCCAAACACTTTTATCATACACATCATTTGTAATTCAAGTCTATATTTTATGTTAGATTGAGTGTGTTTGTAAAAATCCTTTCCAGGTTGAAAAAGTGTGATCAAGAGAAAAGGCGTGAAAGAGAACATTTTGGTTCTTACGAGGATTGGACTAGACCGAGTTGGATGAACCAATATACTTTTTGTGTGTGATATTTCTATCCCTTATTTTTAATTATTTGCACACACAAATCACACTTCACTATAAACTAATATACTTTATTTACTTCTAACATATCCAACACATTTTGGACATTCTGTTTCAACCAAGATTGATCTTCAGTTAATTTAAATTAAGCACATGACTCAAAATTTTAAATGGATCACAATTCAAACCCCCTCTTTCTTGTGATTGACATTGCTACATCAATTGGTATCAGAGCTCTGCCTCTAAGGTTTGAGCACTTCACAGTGTAAAAGGAAAAGATTTAGGAAGAATTTATGTCGAAACCTACAAATCAAAGCACATGTATAATGACAAATGAATAAAGTATAGAGGAACATCATCCAACAATCAAGAAAGAACAATGATATAGGGATAAGGGATGCTCAATACACATGAATGGAAAAGTATGGTGCCTCCTCTCATTACAAAAATTTGAAGTGTGTATAACCTTTGGAAGCATTAACAAATCAAGGTAGATGTATCATTAGTTGAAATAATTATGCATAGATTAAAGATGTTTGATATGTGAAAGATAACTCTGTAAAATTGGTTTTAAAGTTATTTTTTAAACCCCACATGGTTGAGGTAAAACAAACATCCTCATGTTTCATTGTAAAGAAAAATTCTTATGTTTTATACTTAGTTGAATTTTCAACCAAATCTTGTTTTTAAGTCTTTTGAAAAAAAATTGTCTTTTATATAAGAAATTATCAAAGGAAATTTGAAATATCATTCTTCAAATCATTCTTTGATGAAAATGATATTTCACATGATTTTTTTGTCAAAGAACTTTCAACAATATAGAGTTGTTTTAAAAAATCAATTACAAGAAATGACTAGAACTACTTTAAATGAATCAAGTGTTGAAAAATAATTTTGGGGAGAATTCATAAAAATTGTTTGCCATGTTTTTTAATCTTGACTCTATTAAAAGATATCTTTAACATACTTTCATATGAATTTTTGAAAAATAGAAACCAAAACATATCATACTTTCACTTTTTTGAATGTCATTACTATGTATTGCATGATAAATATTATAGAATATAAAATCTCGAGGCCCACACTATAGGTGAAATTATTCATGTTATGTTTTATGAATATGTTGATCTTCATGTTAAAAGATAGGATGATGAAGAAAAATAACTGTAATGTCAAATTTGGATAAATTACAAAGTTGATAATGTTCAAATATCATCCATGAAAACTCCAAAGTCTGATCATGAAGTGGCAAAAAAAAAATCTAAGAGCTGGATCAATTTAAGCAAAAAGGTTCATGCCTTTATTCAGGAAGAAGTACCAGAACATTATGTACAAGAGGAGAATGTTCTCCACAAAAGCAGAACATTCTTGAAAGTGAATATGTTTCATCCAATCAAAACTAATGTTGCTTATCATGATGATATGGTTGAAGAACATCGACAACTTCTAAATGAGTTTGAACCATTTGCTTTTGGCACTCCTACACCTACCTCACTATTAAGCTTTCCTCCAAAACAACTCCTCAAGATCAAACTATTGGAAGACACAATGGTAGAATAAGAACTTGATTGATATTCCAAAAATATGACAACAATGTGGCTATGATTTCTCAAACATAGCCAAAAATCAATTAATGAAGCCAAAATAGAACAATCTTGAATTAATGTCGTAATGGAGGAACTCTCTCAACAACAAAAGCTAAATTGTCTCATTTCAACCATCAATCAAGATAAATGAATGAGCATGAAGAGAAGCTCCAAAATATACAAAGATTTCTCGTCATTGAACCTGAAGTGAGAAAAATCACTAAAGGAAGTACACTCAATCTCAATTCTTATGATATTTGCATCATGATAAGTATGAATTTTTTTTTTTTGCAATGATATTATGTGATTGATTGGATGATCTTAAAATTAAGAATGCATACTATTTTTTATGCAAGTAGGACTTTTAAGTTTAATTGATTATAATACTCTTTGTCATTACTTGTACATGCATAAGCATAATTCCTATCCTAAATTCAACATGTTTTCACTCTTTGTTCCTTCATTTTTCATGATGGTATAAACAAGTGTGCAAATCAAACTTGGTGTTCAAAAATATTGTCCTTGTTATAAAGACAATTTAAATAAATTAATGTCTTTAATGATTAAACAAATGGTTGTTTTGTCAAGTATAATTCATTGAATGATTTTTTCACACTTTGCACAATAACATCTTTCAAATGATCCTGAATTAACACCATTTTGTAAAAATTTACCTCTTTATGTACTTGTCATGTTCTCCAATTGTTTTGCATATCTTAATTAGTCTATACATTGTTTAATGTTTTATAATTTTTTGAATATGGCTTTCGACAAAAATCCTTCTTCAACATATTTTAAATATATATCCTTGTTTATGATTTATTTTTGAAGGATTTCAACAAGAGAATATGTGATTAATTTTTATGACAATGATTTGTTTATTTTCTCTAAAAAAAAACTCAAAGTTGCTCCAAATAGAAAATGGCATGCACATTGTGTTCTAAATAACATATTTGATTTGCTTTTATCATGAAAATGTTGTCTCAAATATTGACGAATGATCATGTTGATACATTACATTCCATGAAGTCAAAAATGGATGTGAGCATTGTGAAGCATATTAATATATGTCTTTGCAAATGAGTCTTATTTGTTGCATAGTTATTTTGTGAAAACTAATCTCAAATGTTTAAATATATTTTAAGCATGATAGATAGAAATAGAAACTATCAAAAAGCCTCCTACACACTTACTAATTAAAATAAACTTGAACATGTGTCTTATTGTTAATTTGTGTGTTTGCAAAAACTTCTAGAACAATAATTTTTTTTAATGTGAGCAAATCCTTTGGCATATTTTTTTTGATCCATTTAAAAAAAATAGTTTTTGAAAAATATAAACATTATTTGCATAAGAATGTTTTGTAAAGAGAAAAATTATATTTGACATGATGTTACTCTACTTCCATGTATGCGCTCATTCTCTCTATTTCTAACGGTGAGAGTGATTATGTCCAAATTAAAAAGGTTGTCTCTTGTGAAAGAGGACAAAGAGAAAAAAAGCATCTTGCTTGTGTTTAAAAACATTGAAATATTAAAGGATATTCATGTTATAATATTCAGAGGGAGTTATTAGAAAATATTCTTTTTCTTGCAACAAAATTGATGTCAACTCATTTTTTTTTCTTCTAAAAATTGAGAAGAACATATATTCATTGGCTGATTTTCAAGATGCTTGTAACAGGTGAATTTAGTGCCGAATTTTGAAGTAAAACATTGGGGTGGCCAAATTTTTAAAATTTTAATGGATAAATAAAAAAATATAATATTGTATTGTATATAAGAATTTTAAGCTGTAAATTTACAAAAATATATTGAAAAGAGATAGTAAGTCAAATTTTAGTTGACATTTTTAATAATTAAAAATTAGTTGAAATTTGGGTTGGAAATTTAATTTAATTTAATTTTATAATTATAGTAGTTGTTTTTGTAATTTTTTTTATAATTTATCCTCTCCTATTTTTTAATAATAGACAACTAGATTATAATTTGGTCTACAAAATTTGATGTATTTGGTTTAGGTCGTCTTAAAGATTTTGGAGTTGTAACGCCCCAGATTTTTGATCCAAAACGTTACTTAAAAATACTTTTAGAAAAATATACGACAACTTATTTTGGGTATGAATATATAACATTTATCCATTTAAATAATTAGTAACAATCACGTTTATTTAATAGTATTAAAAATGTTTATTCAAAAACTAAAACAAAGAAAAAGCAAGTATTCTTAAAGGGAACCCACTTCCGTACTTCTAGAATGAGTGCATTTTAAAGTTTGGTGATACAAGATTTAAAAATAGACATAGAAATATTGTGGCAATTTTATTATTACAAAATTGTCTTGAAAATCCCACTTTTACCTCATGTTCGCCGCACATTAATACTCATCAACTACTCTTGAATCTCCTCGAACTCATTAGTAACTTTTTTTCCATAATCGACATCAAACCAAAGCTAAACATATAGAAGAATAACACAAAACATATAAAAGTAAAAACTTTCAATTTAAAAGAAAGAAAAAAAGCACAAACCGGTAAATTGTATATAAAAAACATATCTATAATGCATGCTCCTAAAACTATATGATCCGGATATAAACCTACCACTAGGCAACTTCCACACAGAAAAATCACCCATACCAATGGGGAAAATAAATTTGTCACTAAGGCAACTCCCACGAAGATGCATATGCAATGACATGACCATATATTATAAAAAAAACTATATTTCCACACAGCTCACTAAGAATCATGTCATATGCATTCAAAAAATCACATTTTTAAAACCATCATCTTATTCACACATCACAAAGATCATATAACACACATCCTTATCATGAGAATCATATATTCATGGACAAATAATCATTAAATAATAACTTTCACCACGTACACTTAAAAATCGGAACTTGACTTCATTTACACCATAAAGATTAAAACTTTAAAACAAGATACTTCAAACTCCAACTCATATACATCATCAAAATTTAAACCTTATCATATATAACATAAAAATTCATATTTTGCTTCATATCTATCATAAAAATTAAAACTTTATCACATATAATATAAAAATTCATACTTTACTTCTTAAAAAAAAACGTACATTACATATTGAACTCAACGTAAAAGATTCAAATTTCATTATTTTAATTCATTAGTCTACATTTATTCATTTCAAAAGCAAGCAATTACAATTATTAATTTCATGTCAGCCAACCAACAGTCTAACTATAATTTGTGTGGGGAAAAGCCCTTACCTTGACCGCTTTTCTTCCTAGTACGAAGCTCTAAGCCCCACGAAGTTGTTTACAAGAAAAGAAATTACAAGCTTTTGATGCATGAAGAAGAGGAGGTGTGAAGGTGATGACGACTAGGGTTTCGGTGTTCCTTTCTGCTTATTATTACTAAGTATCGAAATATTGTAGATTTTAGGGAAAATTTAAAGTGGAGATTATTGGGTAAATAGTGTTGGGCCCAAATAAAGAATAAAAGCGAGAAAATATTATTATTAATATTTTATTTATTTATTTCTTAACCTTGATCATACAAAAACCAAGCCACAAACTCCAATATCAAATTTCTATTATGGGTTGGGTCATACCAACCCACAAACCCTTAGTCCAAATTCTTCTTGTACTAAACAAAACATCTATATATATATATATAACTTCTCCATTGATTAAATAATTCTTACTAATAATTTTATCAACTATAAGTCGAACAAGGTAAATAATTATCACACCTAAATTAATATTGAAAAATATATATATATATATATATATATATTTATAGGTCTTAATTATTTTAAATAATAAATTTAGAGGATGTTACATCTTTTTGTAATAAAAGATTTAAAGAAATTGATTTTGTTAATAATTCACAAAGATGTATCAAAAGTCATAAAATGTATCTAAATAAATCAAGTAGCAACTCACCTTAGAAAAATTATTAGATCAAAATAAAAATAACAATAAAATGTATGCAAGTTATGCATGCTCCTAAAAGTATATGATCCATATATAACCAGCCACTAAGACGTCCACACAGAAGTCACCCATACCAACAGGGAAAATTAAACCAGCCACTAAGGCATCGACAAAGATGCATATGATATGTCATGAAATGATAATGATGCTCAAAAGGTACATGTCATCATCCAAATAGGTAACTAAGAAGATAAAATGTTCAAAACACAAATCACCGACCACTTAGGCCACAACAAAGATAAAAGGTTTAGAACATAAAATCACTAGCCACTTAGGCAACCATAAAGAGAACAATGTTCAACACACAAATCATCAGCCACTTAGGCAACCATAAAGAGAACAATGTTCAAAACACAAATCATCGGCCACTTAGGCAACCACAAAGATAAGATATTCAAGATTAAATTTTAATCACACATGACATCAAATTTATATTCTCATGGGTGCTCGAAATCAAGTATAAGTCATTTTGCTATCCCAAATCTAGAACACATTTACACGTGAA
The DNA here is from genome assembly GCA_037974295.1 of Cicer cuneatum. Taxonomy (NCBI): domain Eukaryota; kingdom Viridiplantae; phylum Streptophyta; class Magnoliopsida; order Fabales; family Fabaceae; genus Cicer; species Cicer cuneatum. The sequence goes on from JBBPBO010000001.1 coordinate 35,330,046, forward strand.
TAAATGTCTCAAAATCACAACTTTCATTTTATACACAATAAATTGGTTTAGCGACGTGTTATGGATTGACATTAAAACTTAAATAACGAATAACACATAAAAATAGAAATTTTATTCCTTCTACTATAAAATTTCTCCAATTATTAGTCATTTAAGCATACAAATCAAACTTTACACTAAACACATTAGAATAATCAACTTAATCATGTTATCAGATTTAAAAATTAAAACTTTAAATAAATTCTCTCAAGACTCATGTAGTATTAATAACAATCAAAACATTGAAATTAAATAGCACAAAAATCGAAACATTAAATCAAATACATCCTAAGAAACATATTACTCATAATATCATAATAAAAATCCTAATTTTATAAACAAGTACACCAAAACAAAACAAAAATCATAACTTTACATTAAAACATTTTCACAACAAGCATATTTATCATGTTATAATAATAAAAATAAAACTTTATAATTAAGTTCATTAAGACGAACATATTACTCAAAAAAATCAAAACATTATAGTTAAATTCTTTAAGACACATAAAATCAACCTTTTTCTTTTATAACATCAAGACATCATATCAATATCTTACATACCACTAATTTAATATCTAGCGTAACTTTGCATGGAGAAAAGCCATTACGTTAGGCGCTTTACTTCATAGCAACATGTTCTAAACCCCACAAATCAAAGAACAAGACAAATGTCCAAACTTTACTTGACATAGTATTAAAAGAATAAAGAAAATTGTAATTCGACTTGCCAATAACGATGATGATAATGATAGTGTGGGAAAAAGGAAGGAGACTATGTTTCTCTCTGTTTTTCTTTCTTTTGTTTGTGATGGAAAATTTGGGAATTTAGTAGAAAACAAAAATTGGTATGGGAATAGAATGGAAAGGTGTGTAGACTACCTTTTAATTTTTTTTTACTAATAGTTATGACACCAAAAATTGTCTTGAATTCTTTTAGAGAGAATTAAAATAAAATTATAATCTTGGTATACGAGAGAGAGATGTGAGATGTAACAAAAGAGGGGAGTCTTTTGTTTTTGTCTTTTCTTAATTGCACAAAAAGATAAGACTTATAATTAAGTTTGTAACCTTCATTTCAAAAATGGATTAAAGGTGTTTAGAATGAGGGAATGTACATTATCTCCTATATTAATTGGTTGAGGCAAGGACATAAAATCTACATTATGTCAAGACAACACCATGAATTGTCATAAAATCTTGTCGTGGAGGAGAGTAAAAAGAATGAGGTAGTCACATTTTTTATTTATGCTAAAGATGGATGAACCAAAAATTTTTTCAAGCAAGAACACTCATACATGAGAGTTGGGTCTCAATAACTCTACTATCTCCTAAACCGAATACTTATTTGATCCAAAATAAAACTAACAAATAATACAACTTCTATACATTTTAATTTTATTAAATAATTCAACTAATATTTTCATCAACTAAATAAATCAAGCAAGACAAAAAATATCATTGTAGAACACGCATAACAAAATAAAGCCAACATATCCTACACATTGATTCCATGATTATTGAAACTAATCAAATAAACAAAATATACAATAATCCATTTAGAAAATAAGCATTCTATAAATCGTCCTCATGTAATTGTCACGTAAAAAAAAAATGAAATTAAAACAAAGGTTATAATTATTCAAGTAAAGTATAGGGTAATAAAATTTAATTTAATTTCTTTACACAAAGAATAAATTATTAATTAAATAATAAATCACAACAATTACTAAAAGATACATATGTAATATATATGAAAATATTGGGGTGTTACAACATTTCTTAAGATGGTATTAGAGATATTGGATTAAAGCTTGCTTTCGCATAAACCCTAGCCGCCTTTATTGCAGTAAAGTTTAGCCACCATCATTGTGGCCCTTTGTTGCCTTCATTACAGTTTGTTTGTTACCTCCTTCATTGCCTTCTTTGTTCTGAAACCAGTCCTCACCTTCATGAGCACAACTTTCAACTTCTCTCAATACTGTTGAAGACTGTTGACCACTATACACTTACCGTATCACACCACCTCCTGCTCCAATCAGCCGTCCGCTGCCATTTTTTCGATTAGAAATTTGCTGTTTTTGTTTTTCATCCATAGCGGTAGAAGGAGCAATGAATAATAATAAAACGTAAAATGAAATGGCAAATAAAAAATTCCAAGTCAAATTGCAAAGCCTATGATTCATTTACAAGTTGAATGGGAAGAACTATTTGAAGTGGTATCAAATTAGGCACACTTTTTTTGAAAGGTAAAGGGATGGCATAACCCTTAACAGATGAACCCCCCAATGAAACAGATTCCAAGTTTAAGAGATGGGATAAACAAGATTCTATGATCAAGGCATGGTTATGGGATGCAATGACCTCATAAATCAGTGACACTTGCATGTTTCTCAGCACTGCGAAGAAGATTTGGAAGGCATTAGAAGAGACTTATTCTAAAGCCAAAGATGCGGCCTAAATATACGATGTGAAGGTGAAATTTGTGGCTGCTAAACAGTGAAACAAGAATATTACTGAGTATGCAAATCATCTCAAAGATTTGTGGATGAAGTTGGATCATCATAGAGTTATAAAAGCCAAGTGTTCAGTAGATGCGGCATTACTCAATGAGTATATTGAATAGGATAAAGTCTATGATTTCCTGATGGGACTCAACTCTGGTTTTGATCAAGTTAGAGTGCAAATCCTTGGTAAGGAGAAAGTACTGGGAATTAATGAGGTGGTGGCTATAGTGAAAAGTGAAGAGAGTAGAATGGGACTAATGCTGACAATCCCACCTGTAGAAAGCTCAGCAATGATGGTTGACCAAAAAAAAGGGGGAGAAGCCTATATGGAGAAGAAATGTGAAGGAGTATGGTGTACCTATTGTAACAAGCCTCACTACACTCGTCAAAAATGCTGGAAATTGAACGGGAATCCACCTAGTAAAAAGTGGGGCTCTCAAAACCGAGACAAGGAGTAGGGAAGAAAGGGAAGTCAAGCACACATACCTACAAGTACTAGTGTAGAAAGCCGAGAAAGTATAATACAACTGTACATAAATGGGGAATACAAGTTGAGATCTTTACTCACTAGTTTGGAGAAACCCACAGGTACTTGCTCTTTGGCACATTCAAGTACGTTTTCATTTTCTTTTGGACTTAATGCTTCAGATATATCCTTTAATCAATATTGGATACTGGATTCTGGAGCCACATACCACATGACACCCTTACCCACACATTTCTCTACTTATTCACCTTGCCATAGCAACAAGAAAATATCAATAGTAAATGATACCCTTATAACTGTAGCAGTTCAAGGAGATGCCCAAATAAATTCATCCATAACTCTAAGAAATGTTCCTGATTTGTTCTCTATCAGTTTTTATTGAAGAAATTATAACTAAAATGCCTCTTATATACAAAATAAAAAGAGTAGTATTTTTTTTAAAATTGTTGAGGACTTTGAGTGTCATTGAAAAGAAAGTGAAAGAGGAACAAGAATTGAGAGACAAAGAAAAAATTAAAGAAAATAAAGTTGAAGAGGAAAAAGATTTGATAGACAGAGCAAAAAATTGACTCTAACTATTTGTCTAATTTTTTGTTTCTTATCTCCACATGAGGAATGTCCACAATCCATTGAAATTTAAAGTGTTCGACCAAATGTTTCTCAAAAGAATAATTGCATAGAAAATTTTGGTTTGAATCCTAGAAACTTCAATTCTTCTACAACTTTAATTGAAGTCTCTCTTGTTAAATTGTTTGAAAAATTTCTTCCTCCTATGCTATCTAGCAAATTTTCATGTTGAAACGCCTAACTTGAGTTATTCTCATAAGCCTATAATGAGTGTTAAAACCATGAAGTGTCTAGTCCATACTATTCTGCTAAACATGATTTGAGAATTATGATCCAAGACTTGAATGATTTTCTTGATAAATGTTATTGTTGGAACCAAGTTGGTTCTTACAATTAAAGTTTTGAGGTTAACAAAAGTATTTTATGAAAATAACATATTTGACTTCGAAGAAGAATGCAAAAATCAGAGGATGACGTCACCAGAGGATGTCACCAGAAGATGACGTCACCAGAAGATACAACCAAAAGATATCAACATCACCAGAAGATGTCATCAGACGATGATGTCACCAAAAGATATCAATGTCACCAGAAGATACCTCCAGAAGATAAAGCCAGAAGATGTCACTAGAAGATACCTCAAGAGGATACCAAAAGATATCACCAGAGGATACCTCTAGAGGATACAAGAAGATATCACCAGAGGATACCAGAAGATGTCATCAGAGGATACCAGAGGATATCACAAGAGGATCCCATCAGAAGAAAAAATCAGAGGATGTCATCAAAGGCAAAAATTAGAGGATATCTTCAATTAGAGGATATCATTAGAGGCAAGAATCAATGACATCATCAGAGGATATCATTTGTGGTATAGATCAGAAGGAAACATGGTCCAGAAAGAGACATGGTCCAGATTAGAAGGAAACATGGTATAGAAGAAGACATGGTCCATATCAGAAGCAAACATGGTCTAGAAGAAAACATGTCCAGATAAGAAGCAAACGTGGTCCAGAAGATAATATGGTGTAGAACAAAAGATAACATAGTCCATATAAGAAGCAAGCATGGTCCAGAAGATAACATGGTCCAGATAAGAAGAAGACATGGTCCAGACTTGGTCCAGATCAAAAGAATGCATGGTCCAGATTTAATACGTGATTTAGATTCGTAGAAGACTTGATTCAAATTCGAAGAAGACTTGATTGGAATTTTGAAAGAGATCTGATCAAAGTTTTAAGAAGATTTGATCAAGGGTTCAACATGTCTGGATTCAGTGAAGAAGCTGCTGGAGGAAACATCAACAGACCACCTTTGTTTGATAGGGAACGTTTCAAGTATTGGAAAGACAATATGAGGAGTTTCTTTATTTCACAAGATCCTGAACTTTGGGACTTAGTAGAAGATGGTTATACTGCTCCAGAGAATGCTGATGATGTTGAAATTCACAGAAAGAATATGGATGCTGACCCAAAGAAGATGTACGAGATGCATCATAAATCCAGAACGTTCATGATAAATGCAATCACCTTCAAGGAATTCGACAAGTGAACCAAGAAAGAGACATCAAAGAGTATCTATGATAGTCTAACTCTGACTTATAAAGGAAGCAAACAAGTTCAACAAGCAAAGGCCAACATCCTAGTAAAAAAGTACGAGCTATTCAAGATGGAAGAAGATGAAGACATTTAAGCAATGTTTTCCAGATTCCAGACTCTTGTCTCAAGATTAAAGGTACTCAAGAAGAGTTACACTACTGCTGACCACGTGAAGAAAATTCTTAGAAGCATGCCAATCAAGTGAAGGTGCAAACACGAGAAGGGGGGCTTGAATTGTGTTTGTCAAACTCGAATTCTTTTTGTTGTTTTTGATGAATGTTGATGTAAGTTACTTGTTGAATAAATATTTAGATTAAGCCGCGGATAAGAATAGCATAAGAACACAACAATTTATCATGATTAACCATTAACTTGGCTACATCCAGTCCTTTCATCCTGAAGGCTTTAATCCACTAATTCAAAACCTTTGAATTACAACACCTGACCCTCCAAGTCAGTCTTCCCAAACAGTCTGACAACCCCAGACTTTTGAGGAACGATAACAACACCTTAACTCTACAAGTCAATTCTTCTCCTACCTATATGACAACCCCAGATTGAAGAAGGAACTTCCACACCTTGATCCTACAAGTCAAGTCTTCTCCTACCAATCTGACAACCCCATATTGAAGAAAGAACTTCCACACCTTGGCCCTACAAGTCAAGTCTTCTCCTACCAATCTGACAGCCCCAGATTGAAGAAGGAATCTACACCTCTAACGGGTTTGATTACAAGGGTTTGGAACTCTGCAAAGTTGTTTCTGGATAAGCTGATTGCTGCACTGTTTCACTCTCAAAAACACTTAGAAAATTTTGTTTTTGCACTCAAGTATTTCTCTCTATTGAACTCTCGGATAACTTTGAATTTGAAGCTTAAGTTCTTGTATTTCTCAATCGATTTGAACTCTAAGATGAATTTGGATTTTATACTTGAGTTCTTATCCTTTTCGATGCCTATTGCTGCGACCTGAAGCCTCCTTTTATAGCTGCAATATGGGCTTTGTCCAAGCTTATTTTTGAGATGAATCTTGCTCATATTTCATTTGAAAATTATGTTGGCCAATACTGTTTCTTTTTAATTTCAAACCATATCTTTTTTGCTCAGATTTCCTTCGTATTTCCTTTAGGTCTTCTTTGATTTTTGAATTAAATCTTCTTAAGCCTACGATCAGATCTCTTTCAAAATTCAGTCATGTCCTCTTCTAACTTTAATCAAGTCTTCACTTGATCTGCATCATGATTTAAAATCTAGACCGTATGATCTGCTGATCTGGACCAAGTCTGGACCATGTGATCTGATTGGTATCATTATGTTTCCTGATCTGGATAGTGTGATCTTCTGATATAGACTATGTGATCTTCTATTTGGATCATGTCTGGACCAATTATTTTGTTCTGGACCATGCTATCTTCTGGTCTAGACCCGGTCTGGACCAAGTATTCTGTTCTGGACCAAGTTATCTTCTGATTTGGACCATGTTATCTTCTGGATAATGTTTCCTTCTGATATGGACCACGTCTACTTCTGGACAATGTTTACTTCTGGTCTGGACCAAGTCTCCTTCTGGTTTGGACCAAGTCTCCTTCTGGTATAGACCAAGTCTCTTTCTAGACCAAGTTTCCTTCTGGTCTGGACCACGAATGATATCCTCTGATGATGTCATTGATTCTTGCCTATGATGATATCCTCTGATTTTTGCTTTTGATGACATCTTCTGATTCTTGCTTCTGATAGGATCCTCTGGTGATATCCTCTGGAGGTATCTTATGGTATTCTCTGGAGGTATCTTCTGGTATCCTTTGGAGGTATCTTCTAGTATCATCTAGTGGTATCTTCTGGTATCCTCTAGTGGTATCTTCTGGTCTCCTCTAGAGATATCTTCTGGTATCCTCTGGAGGTATCCTCTGGTATCCTTTGGTATCCTCGGATGACATCATCTGGTATCCTCTGGTGATATCTTTTGGTGACATTTATATCTTCTGGTGACGTCATCCTCTGATGACATCTTCTGCTGACGTTGATATCTTCTGGTTGTATCTTCTGGAGGTATCTTCTGGCGACGTCATCCTCTGGTATATCCTCTTGTGACATCATCCTCTGATTTTTCACTTCCTCTGATTTTTCATTCTTCTTCTAAGTCAAAATGTGATTTTCATAAAATACTTTTGTTAACATCAAAACTTTTATTGAAAGAGCCAACTTGGTTCCAACAGTGAAGACCAAAGATCACTGCCATTCAGGAAGCAAAGGATCTGAATACCCTAAAGCTGTAAGAATTAATTAGCTCCCTCAAATCACATGAAATTGAGCTTGAAGAAGATGAGCCCAAGAAGAAGAACAAAACCCCAACCTTGAAGGAGGTTCTAAAAGCAGAAGCAAAATCAGAAGATAGTTATTCTGATTATCAGAACCCAAAGGAAGAGGAAATTGCTTTCATAACCAGAAAGGTTCTAAAGAACTGGCACAACAGAAAGAAGAAGTTTCCCCAAAGGTATTCCAAGCATTCCAATAGAGGAAAGGATGAACATGACAAGAAAAGTATCATCTTCTATGGATGCAATGAACCTAGCCATATCAAGTCAAAATGTACAAACCTAGAGAAAGGGAAACACTAGAAGAAAGACTCCAGACCCAAGAAGAAGAATCCAATGGTTACATGGAATGATTCTGATGATGAAAAAGTAGAATTGGTTATGATGGCTCACATCAACTCTGCCTCTAGATGCAACATAGAATCTGATTCTGGATCAGAAGATGAAGAAAAAGAGGTATTTTCTGAATTTACCTGATCTGATTTAATTACTACAATGAATGATATTTTAAATGTCAATAACAAATTATTTTTAAAACTGAAAACATTTAGGAAAGAAATTACAATTCTAACCAAAGAAGTCAATGTTTTAAAGAATCAAAGTGCAGAATGTAAGACAAATAATGCAACTCTGAAAACTGATATTACTGAACTTAAAACAGAGAATGCAAATTTGAAAACTGATATTACTGAACTTAAGATAGATAATGCAATTCTGAAAACTGATATTACTGAACTTAAAACGGAGAATGCAAATTTGAAAACTAATATTGCTGAACTTAAGGGTGAAAATCTAACTTTGAAAAGCAATTATAGTTCAACATCGATTTGTAACTCTGATGTTTTGTGTACTGTTTATGTTGTATAATTGTTTATGTTGTACATGTTCTAAGCAACCAAATTGAAACACCAGTTATGGTGCCTGGTCAATGGATGCTTGCAATATATGAAGGGAAATAGGTTTATGTTCCAACACCTACCAAACAGAAGCCGATTGACTCTGGTGGAAGAAGTACTGGTCAACACAATACATATCAAAACCAGAACCATATGATGAATCAGAAATATAAGAGAAATCACACATATCATCCAAATCAAAATAGGCAGAGAAATCACACATATCAACAAAACTGGAACTACCAGAAGAATCATAATTACCATCAGTTCCAGAACTATCAGAGGAACCTAATATATCAACAGAAAGATAAGTGTCAGATTAACAATCAGAATCAGGAGACTTTTTTGAACACTCCAATCAAATTCATCAAGGCTACAAAGCTGGATGGGAATTCAAATCCCTCCATTCAGACCCTCTAGTTATAGAATATGAAAATTCAGAATCTGAATACCAGAAAAGAAGAAATAAGAGAGTTTTCAGAGTGAAACTGAAACTATTGACATATAGGTTATATCTATCTTTAAATATTATTATTTTTTTGATATTATGTTTACTGTGATAACAAAAAGCTTGATCTTAAAAATCAAAGCTAGATAAGTATTTGAACACTTCAACAGAAACAGGTGATCCACATAATTTGAACACTTCAACAGAAACAACATACCAGTAGTTTCAAAAACAAGCAAAAACTACTAGAAACAAAATTGATGTTTTGGCTGTATTGATTTCATTCTTAAAGGAAGCTGATGTAGACAAACTAGAAGAACTTGAAAAAGTAGAGGATGCAAGCAAAATAGAAGAACACAACAAAGCTTCAAAGGATGAATCTGAAGATAAGTCAGAAGGAAGATGTGGATGGAAGTACAAGTCATCTAATCCTGAAACTCCAATCCTTGGAAGTAGAAGTGGTCCTTTAAGGACAAAATCATCACTTAAAGACACCAGTCTATTTGGGTTACTCTCATCTATTGAGCCTTCCTCTATTAATGAAGCATTGGCAGAAAATGGATGGATTCTTGCAATGCAAGAAAAGTTAAATGAATTTGAGAGGAATGATGTTTGGGATCTAGTACCAAGACCAGAAAAGAACATTATTGGAATCTAGTGGGTTTTCAGAAACAAGCTAAATGAAAAAGGTGAAGTGGTCAGAAACAAGGCAAGACTTGTTGCACAAAGCTACAGTCAGCAAGAAGGTATTGACTACACTGAGACATTTGCTCCAGTTGCCAGGTTAGAAGCTATTCATATCCCACTTTCCTTTGCTGCTAATAATAACATTACATTATTTCAAATGGATGTTAAAAGCGCTTTTCTAAATGGTTATATAAGTGAAGAAGTCTATGTTAAACAACGCCCAGGTTTTGAAAGTTCTGAATTTCCAAATCATGTTTTTAAACTTAAAAAATCTTTGTATGGTTTAAAACAAGCACCTAAGGCATGGTATGATAGACTTAGTAACTTCTTGCTTGAAAATAACTTTGAAAGAGGACAAGTAGACAATGTACTTTTTAGAAAATCAATAGAAGCTGATATTCTTATTATTCAAGTTTATGTTGATGACATTGTTTTTGGATCTACTAATGGCACTCTTTGCCAAGAATTTTCTAAATTAATGAAGCATGAATTTAAAATTGAAGGTGCAAACACGAGAAGGGGGGTTGAATTGTGTTTGACAAACTTGATTACTTTTTCTGTTTTTGCAGTTTTATAACATAACCTGATGTATGAATAAAACAGAGTTAGCAGCGGATATAAAGTAAATATAAAACACAGAATTTTATATTGGTTCACCGTTAACTAGGCTACGTCCAGTCCCTTCACTTTGAAGGATTTCACTAATTCAAAAATCTTGAATTACAACAATACCACTGACCCTCCAAGTCAGTCTTCTCAAACAGTCGAACAATCCTAGACTTTTGAGGAAAAGAACGTTGAATCTTATTGCTAAGTAATCTGCTACTCCTTCTGACTCCTTCAGATTGTAGACTCTACTTCAACAACTTAGATCTAACACAAGGGAAAGAAAACTTAGAGTACTTGCTTCTGGAAAGTGGATACTCACAATTGACCACACTGAAAACTCAAGTATTTTTCTTTTGAAGTGTGTGACTCTCAAGTATTTTCGATGCTGAGTCTTCTGCCTTGAGCCTCCTTTTATAGATGAAGATTAGGGTCTCTTCCATAATTAAATTCGAGCTATATCTTGTCTAGATTCTCTTGCAAAAATATCTTGGCCAATCGGGTTTCACTTAAATAAAAAACATATCTTTTTAGCTCCAGATTTGCATTCAAAAATAACTTTGGCCAATCCTGTTCTTGATTAATTCTGGACCAAATCTTTCTTCCCGCCAATAGCTTCTAAATTCCCACAAGACTTCAATTTATTTTTGTATCAAATCCTCTTAATACTTTGATCAAATTTTTATCAAAATTTAATCAAGACTTCTTCGAATTTTAATCAAGTCATCACTGATTATCATCATGATTAAATCTGGACCGTATGATCTTCTGATCTTGACCACATCTGGACCATGCAATCTGATATGCTATGATCCTCTGATCTCAGCGAACACTGGACCACATCTTCTGATCTCGGCCAATCACTGGACCATATGATCTGATCTGGACTTTTTATGATCTTTTGATCTCGGCCAACACTAGGCCATGATACTTAATTCTGGATCATTTTACATTTATCCTCTGAAATTTATCATTTATTCTGGACATGAATTTTACCTTTTGAGCTGGACACTTATCCTCTAATCTGGATTAAGTATGGATTGAATCTAAATTAAATCTGGACAATCATTTCTTCTGGTCTGGACTAAATTTTATAATCACTACCAAGCTATCTTCTGGTCAGAATAAAGTCTGGACCAAGTCTGACATGTGATTCCTTCTGGTCTGGACCAAGTCTCCCTCTGGCAGGCTTCCTTCTGGTCTGGACCAGGTCTCCTTCTGGACTCTGCTTCCTTCTGATCTGGGCCAGGAAAGATATCCTCTGATGATGTTTTGACATCCTCTGATATCCTATGGAGGTGTATCCTCTTGTGCCTTCTGGATGCATCCTCTAGTATCTTCTGGAGGTGTATCCTCTAGTATGATTTTATCCTCTGGTAACTCATCTTCTGCCTCTGGTGACTTCATCTTCTAGTGGCATCTTCTGCCTCTGGTGACGTCATCTTCTTGTGACATTTTATATAATAATTCTAAGTACAAAATAAGATTACATGGAGTGCTTTTGTAAACATCAAAATCCTAAGTACTTAGAACCAACTTGGTTCCAACACAAATGAGTATGATGGGAGAACTTAAGTTCTTCCTAGGGATACAAATTCAGCAAAGTCAAAAAGGTATATACATTCATCAAACGAAATATACAAAAGAGCTTCTCAAGAAGTTTAAGATGAGTGATTGCAAACCTATGGCTACCCCAATGCACCCTACCTGCTCACTTGAAAAGGATGATTCAAACCAAAAAGTTGATCAAAAAACCTATAGAGAGAATCTGAAGGTGCAAACACGAGAAGGGGGTTGAATTGTGTTTGCAAAACTTGAATTCTTTTGCTGTTATGTTGAATTGATACAAATTATTTGATGAATAAATAATCAGATTTAGCAGCGGATAATCACAACATAAGAACACAACAATTTATCCTGGTTCACCGTTAATTAGGCTACGTCCAGTCCCTTCTTTCAGAAGGCCTTTTTCACTAATTCAAACTCCTTTGAATTACAACACCACTGACCCTTCAAGTCAGTCTTCCCAAACAGGCTGACAACCCCAGACTTTTGAGGAACAACAACACCTTGATTATACCAGCCAAGTCTTCTCAAACAGTCTGACAACCCCAGACTTTTGAGGAACTACAACACCTTGACTATACCAGCCAAGTCTTCTCAAACAGTCTTTCAACCCTAGACTTTTGAGGAACTTCACAGCCTTAAACCTACAAGCTTAGTCTTTTTCTAACAACCTGACAACCCCAGATTTTAGAGGAAACTTCAACACTATAGGATTTTATATAAGGGATCGAAATTAGAACTGAGTAACTGCTTATGGAAAGTTGATACTCACGATAATCTTAAAGTGAACTAGAGTGTTTGCTTCTAAAAAATTTATGATGATGATCAGCTTCACACTCTTAGAAAAGAACACTTAGAAAATATTTATCTTTTAAGCAAGTGTTTCTCTCCTTTGAACTCTCTGAATACTTATGAATTTTTGCTCGAGTTCTTCTATTTTTCGATGCTTTATTCTTCAGCATTAAGCCTCTATTTATAGTTGAAATTAGGGCCTCTGATTTCTGCTTCTGGTGACGTCATCTTCTGGTTTATGCTTCTGATGACATCCTCTGATTTTTCATTCTACTTCTAAGTCAAAATACGATTTTCATAAAATACATTTGTTAACATCAAAACTTTAATTGCAAGAACCAACTTGGTTCCAACAGAATCCTTAGATACCTAAAAGACACTACCAACCTTACCTTGTTCTACAAGGAAACTCCTACATATCAACTTAGTGGATACTGTGACTTTGACTATGCTGGAGATAAACTTGAGAGAAAGAGCACAAGTGGAAACTACACCTTCTTAGGAGACAACCTAATATCCTGGTCAAGCAAGAGACAAAGCATAATTTCCATGTCAATAGTAGAGGTTGAATACATTTCAGCAGTCGGATGCAGTTTTCAACTCATTTGGATGAAACATCAGCTGGAAGACTACAAAATCATGGAAACCAACATTTCGTTATACTGTGACAACACTTCAACCATCAATCTAACCAAAAACCCTATACTACATTCTAGAGCCAAACACATAGAGATCAAACATCACTTCATCAGAGACTTCGTTCAAAAAGGGGTACTAAATATTCACTTTGTAGACATTGATCACCAATGGGCTGACATATTCACCAAACCACTACCTGAAGATAGGTTTGACTTCATCAAGAAAAACCTAAATCTTACCTTTACATCTGACTGACGTTGCAGTCACTTCAAAGTAGTTTAGTTTTAAATTGGTTTTTATGTTTTCTTGTATTACGTTATATTCATGTTATTTTAAAAGATAAAAAAAAAGGGTTTCACCTTCATTCCTTTTTGTCTGATGACAAAATAGGGAGAAGATATATTTGATAAAAAGTAGAAAATCTGGGGCATTAGACTTAGGGGGAGAAAAATATAAAATGGAGCTTAGTCTTAGAGGGAGTCAAAGAAAGAAAAATTGTTATAAAAAATACATTGTTATAAAAAATACAAGTTTTGTCATCATCAAAAAAAGGGAGATTGTTGGAACTAAGTTGGTTCTTACAATTAAAGTTTTGATGTTAACAAAAGTATTTTATGAAAATAACATATTTGACTTCGAAGAAGAATGCAAAAATCAGAGGATGACGTCACCAGAGGATGATGTCACCAGAAGATATCAATGTCACCAGAAGATGTCATCAGAGGATGACGACACCATAAGATATCAATGTCACCAAAAGATACCTCAAGAAGATAAAGCCAGAATATGTCACCAGAAGATACCTCTAGAGGATACCAGAAGATATCACCAGAGGATACCTCTAAAGAATACCAGAAGATATCACCAGAGGATACCAAGATGTCATTAGAGGATACCAAAGCATATCAACAAAGGATCCCATCAGAAGCAAAAATCAGAGGATGTCATCAAAGGCAAAAATCAGAGGATATCATTAGAGGCAAGAATCAATGACATCATGAGAGGATATCATTCGTGGTCCATATTAGAAGGAAACATGGTCCTGAAGGAGACATGGTCCATATCAGAAGGAAACATGGTCCAAAAGAAGACATGGTCCAGATCAGAAGGAAACATGGTCTAGATCAGAAAGAAACATGGTCCAGAAGAAGACATGGTCCAGATCAGAAGCAAACATGGTCCAAATCAGAAGCAAATATGGTCAAGATCAGAAGATAACATGGTCTAGATCAGAAGCAAACATGGTCCAGAAGATAACATGGTCCAGATCATAAGAAGACATGGTCCAAACTTGGTCCAGATAAGAAGAATGCACGGTCCAGATTTAAAACGTGATTCTGATTCGTAGAAGACTTGATTCAAATTCGAAGAAGACTTGATTGGAATTTTGAAAGAGATTTGATCAAAATTTTAAGAATATTTGATTCAAAAATCAAAGAAGACCTGATGGAAATTCGAAGGAGATATGAGCAAAGAAGATTTGTTTCGAAATTAAAAAGAAACAGAATCGGTCAAAAGAATTTTCAAAGGAAATCTGAGCAAGATACATCTCGAAATTAAGCTTGGACAAAGCCCATATTTCATCTATAAAAGGAGGCTTCAGGCCGTAGAAGAAAGCATAAAAAAACACAAGAACTCAAGCTTCAAATTCAAAGTCATCCGAGAGTTCAAAAGAGAGAAACACTAGTGTGCAAGAGAAATATTTTCTAAGTGTTTTTTCGAGAGTGAGAGTCATTGTTGTAATTAGCTTTCCAGAAGCAACTACTCAAGAGAGTCATCGTAATAATTAGCTTTCCAAAAGCAACTACTCAAAGTTCCAAACCCTTGTATTAAACCCGATAGTGGTGTAAGTTCCTTCTTCAATCTGGGGTTGTTAGATTGGTAGGAGAAGACTTGGCTTGTAGGGTCAAGGTGGTGTAAGTTCCTTCTTCAATCTGGGGTTGTCAAATTGGTAGGAGAAGACTTGGCTTGTAAGGTCAAGGTGTTGATTGTTCCTCAAAAGTTTAGGGTTGTCAGGCTGTTTGGGAAGACTGGCTTGGAGGGTCAGGTGTTGTGTAATTCAAAGCGTTTGAATTAGTGGATTAAAGCCTTTTGAATGAAGGGACTGGATGTAGCCAAGTTAATGGTGAACTAGGATAAATCTTTGTGTTCAAATATTTATGCTGTTATTATCCGCTGCTGAGTCTGATTGTTCTATCTCCAAGTAATTTACATCAACATCAATCAAAACAACAAAAAGAATTCAATTTTGGAAAACACAATTCAACCCCTCTTTCTCGTGTTTGCACCTTTAGTTATGTTATGCTTTCTAATTTTAACTTGGTTCATGACATAATTTTCGAAGAATGTGTTCTTAAGGAACAATTATTTGCTAACTTGAATACTCACTCTTTTTGTTAAAAACAAAGTTAGCATTTTAACATTTTCTATAAAGGCTAAATGTTTGCATGTGAAATTAGTTGATAGTTGCACTACTACACCTCTCCTTACTCTACCTATTGTTGCTAAATCTCTTAAGCTTTCATATGATACTCCTAATGTGTTTGAAGGACTTGTCTTGTTTAAAAAAGAATCATCATTAGTTTGTGATGAGGAAAATATCCACAAGGCTCAACTTGCATTCGAGTCTTGGCGAAAAAAAGTACTTTCTTGTTTGTCACCAATTCTAATTCTAATTCAAGGAAGGTAAAATTGGTCCTTAATGTCAACTTCAAGAGGTATAGTTTTCTCTCTATCTTTGAAACTCCTTACATTGGAAATGAATATCTTGGACTATTAAATGCAACAAGTAGAATTGTGTTTCACCTACTTGACATATTTGATGATTTTCCACAATTTCCATCTGATCTCGATGGTACAAGTTACATTTTTTTTCATTTCTTTAACTTGTATTTTTCTCATGTAGGTAATGATGGAACTAAATTTGAGGTCGAAGTTCTTCTAAACATAAATTTGAACTAAATTAAAGAAAAATTTCAAGTCGAGACTTTAGAATAAATTTTAGTTTTATTTATGGTTAAGTTGAATTATCATAATTTATGTTTGATTTTATTTAAATGGTATAAGCCCATTTAATGGGCTTATATTTATGTTTTTAGGCATACACGCATGTTTCCTATAAATACTCTAGTAAGGGCCTCATTTGACAACTGTTAAATTAAATTGAATTTCTCTACATAAGAATATCGAGTGAATAATGTTTCCTCTTTGAGTTTTTGGATTACAACTTGTTTGAATCTTATTAATGACTTTCTTATCATTGTGGCGGTTCTTTATTGACTTATCAGTCTTCTAGATTGTGGTGTCTTCCTTCTCCATCTTCTCAACCTAATCCATGTTTTGTCCTTTTCCCCCCTTTCATTTGCTATTTTATTTCAAAAATCCACTTGGTTAGATCCAACGATCATATGAGAGCAACTCAAATCCACGATGTTTACACGAACTTTGGAAATAATGCATGACCGGAGCATTGTTAAGGTTGTGCAACAACACACTAATTAAGACACCCACACAGATAAACATTTATTGTGTTGGAGAAAACCTGAGCTTGGTAGGATGAAATGTAATATTGATGCTTCATTCTCATTTCAAAATAATAAAGTGGGAATCGGGATGTGTATTAGGAATGAAGAAAGAGCCTTTGCGCTTGGTTTGCTATCCACTCTTAATTGGGTTAACAAACTGCATCTAGAATCACTTATAAAAAAAGCTTATCAAGAACAATACAAAACGATCAAAATTGTACAAAATAATAAAATTGCGACAATGAAAAGAACAATTAAAGAACAAAATAAAAAATATCAGAAATACATAGATGATAGACGAATAAAGAAGCAATAAGGATTGTGCGCAAAGATGAGAGTGTGGAGGTGTTGTCTAAATGTAGTATTTATTGATTTTGAAGTTGTTTTTGATTTTGTCTCTTTCGCCTTGTTGGCTGTTAAGAGTGACTATAATATTTCATAAGGGTTTTTAGTTGTATATTTATGTGTTGCATGACGTGTGCAATTTTAACATCAACTCTAAGTTTTTTTTTTTAATTCAATTAACCTATTTTTTAAATGAAAAAACGATTCAACAATTTTTAAGTGTGTTCACCCATTAGAGGATAGAAATAGTAAATATTATTTGATGGTTGTGTGACTTTACACAGTTAAACCCAAAAAAAAAAGTGTAGATCAAATTTAATAAAAGTTAAATTTGTGAAAGATGAAATGGAATAGCCAAAACTCTAAATTTTAGAACTAAGGTAAGAAAATTTGTATTTAAACTTAAAATCATTTGAAGATATTTATCAAAAATATTTTTAAAGATAACTGAATCTTAATTATAAAATAGCTGAAGTGAAAGAGGGGTGAAAGGAAAAGAAGCAAAGTTTGCAATGGTCTGGTATACATGTTGAATTAATTAAAGTTATGTTATACAAACAAATCTTACATTGACATAACTCCAAATTAAAAATGTTTGGTCATACACAAATAAAAAAAGTTAAAAAAAATAATTTTGATAAAATATTTTAATTATTTTTGCTTTTAATTTTTTTATTTGTGTGTCTAAATACTACCTCCTTTTGTTCTTTTTTTAAAGATAAAATAATAATTACCATCAGAAACTCATATATAATTGCAAAGTCTCATGTTTGAATTCGAGACATAATATTCAATTTAACAATATCAATATTTGTCAATTGAACTATAATTTAATGGCACAAACCTTTTACTATTTATTATATGCGTTACTGTTTCTTTTCCAATTATTAGTATAAATTTGTCTTGGAAGATGAAAATCAACATTTAATATATTGAATATATTTGTACATAAAGATTAATTTAGTAATAATCACATACAAAATATATACATCAATTATATTGTCAAATTTCTTAATATATATAAAATGGTGACTTTTAGAGTGAGAGTTAGTTAAGTCCCTCAGGGGAACTGGTAAAAAACCACTGATAAATAAATTTAATCAATGGTCTAGATTTGTTAGAATTAAAAATGAGAACATTTACATATTACCACATATAATCTTGCCCTTATCTCTTTTTCATTGTGTGATTGTCCTCTTCGAAGTGAAGATTTTGACTCCAATTAAAAATGATTTTTCTCAACTTTAATACAAAAAGGAAGAGAACAATGGTGTTAAGATGAGCGAAATAAGCGACGATCCAACTTCTCCTCTCTTTGATTCTCATAATGTTTCCAACAAACAACCATCGCACCCACCCACCAAGCGATATTTATCGTCTGTTTGAAATAATTTTATATTTTAATTTTTAAAAATTGTTTTAAAAAATAAAATTGAAGAAAAAATTTGTTTAAGAAACTTGTTTCTAAAAACAAATTTCGATATGAAAAAAAGAGAAAACTTATTTGATGATTTAATTTTTTAAAACAGTTTTTAATTAAAGAATTAAAAAAATTGAAAAGTAAAAAGTAAAACTCTATTTATTTGTTCTACTTTTTTAATTTTAAAAAGTATAATATTAGAAATAGTTTTATAAAAAATTTTAAAAACAAATAATCAATACAAATTTTTTGTATTTAAATTTTAAAAAATTAAAATAAGATTTTTAACATCACAATAAAATAACCTCTAAATGTTAAGATTCTAAGCTTCAAAAAACAACCATAGTACAAAAAATCTTAAGATGCAACCTCTCCCCCGAGTACGAGCAAGATTGAAAGGGATGATTTTTCATATCTAAAAAGAAAGTTTTCAATCTCTCTCTATGCTACAATTTTTGACATCCCCCTCCCCCAAATATCAGATGTTTTTATGGCCAACAGATGTAAGGCCAAGCATGTGCTAATTTTCTCATTTTTTTTTTCTAAAAATTTGAACCATTAATTAAATTTGATGGTGTAATTTTAATAGTCCACCTGCCTCATTTTAGACGCCATCATATAAAATATACAATAAATATTTATAAAAAGAGATAAAATAATATTTATTTATTATTTTTTATAGAGTAAATGTACAAATTTACAATTTGACAAATACATATTCAAAATTATAACATATCAATCAAAATAATTTATTTATAATTTTTATCGTTAAATATTTTAATATAACACTATAATTAAATATAAAATTCTTTACATTAATCCAATTATCTGTTAAAAAATAAATTTATAAATGAAATTTCATCAATTGTGTATGAATTAATTATACATAAAAAATTTTAATTTCATAATAAAATTAGTTTATATTATGATAAAATTAATATAAGATGAATATAAAAGTCAAATATTTAATTATTTTCTTACATTATAGAACTCAAATTAATTTACCACTACAAAAATTTAAAAATAAGAAGTAGCAAACAAAAGATAATAGAGCCGCATAATGAGCTGAAGGATGAAGCAGCGTTATTACCCCCACCAGATGACATCCCAATTTCCACAGTAAAAGAAAGCAACGTCACTGTCCACACTCCAACACCCAAATAAAACCCATTTTTGGTGAAATCTCCTCCGCCAACAATCTCAAATCTCTCTCCCCCTTGTTCAAACATTCAATTTCAATTTCAACTTATTAAAACCCCTCTCTCTACCCAATAATTCCCAATTCAAATCTCACCTAGGGTTACACACAATGAAAGCCTCACTCAAATTCCGTGACGAAGAAAAGAAACCACTATTAAGAGCCAAAGTCCCACTAAGCATTTTAGGCACACCATTCCAATCAGGAATCGTAGCTGGTGACTCGAAAGAATTAACACTCAATCTCTCCACTTTCTTCGAATCAGGTCCAACCCTTAAACTCTCTTACAAACCCAACGACTCTCAAAACCCTTTCTCATTAATCGTTAAAACCGGAACTGGACCCTACGGTTCCCCTCTCTCAAGTTCCATGCTCATGAGTTGCGAGTTCAATTTACTTAACAAAGCTGCTGGTGGACCCCACCCTCTTTTTATGCTTCACTTTAAGCCGAGGTTCGGTGATTTTAGTTTTAAGAAAACGCAGTCTTCGGTTTTTGATGTTAAGAAGGGTTTTCAAAACGGTGCCGTTTTAGGGTTTGGTTCTGGTAGTGATGATGATGGTGTTGTTGAGGTTGTGGAATCGCCGGTGATCGGATCGTTTTCGTGCGGTAAGGTTCCGATTTTGGGGAACGGGTCGGATGCTAGAGGTGCGATTGGGAGTTTGTTTTCTGGTATGGAGGTTGCGGCGAGGACGAGGGTGCCGATTAGGGGACGTGCGGCGGTGAATTTTCGGTGGGGAGTTAGGGTTCCGGCGGGGGTTAAAGGGGAGAGTGCGTTTCAGAAGGTTCCGTTTCTTGTGATGGATAAGATTGGGGTGGAGCATTCGCCGGAGTGTGGGGATTTGAAGAAAGGGAAGGTTGTTACTGGATTAGGTGTTTCGGCGAGTGGTGAGGTTGCGGGGACTTGTTTTGCAGTGAAGAGGCAGATGGAGGTTTTGCAGGTGGAGAATGGATTGTTGAGGAATGCTGTGGAGGATCTCCGGCGAGAATTTGAGTGTCTAGGTAAAGGGAAAAGCTTTGATGGAAGAAAGAATGAGAAGAAATTGGGGTCGGATTTTAGTGGTTATCCTGGAAAATCGATTGAGGCTGATGCAATTGAGGAATCGAAGAAGACATTTAGGGGATCCACCATGGTTGGAGTTTGAATTCAAAATAGATTCTATGTAGTCGCCTTAATGGTGCAGCCAACGGTTGATAGATTAAGAAAGAGAGCCTTTAAATCCATTTGAGTTCCTTGAAGACTGATAGATTAAGAAAATGAGCATTTAAGTCCGTTTGAATTCCTGTCAAACAGTGCTTTTATTTCACAATGTTGTTTATAAATTATATTTTTTGGTGAGATATAATTGTGTTTTCTATTATAATTTTCTAGCTTCAGTTTTGCAATTGGAGAATTTACTTGTTTATCATCATATAAGTGATGATGCTGATCATATAATATGCTGATTTTGGTTGATTTATCATATCTGAAGTATGTTCTTGCACTTGGTTTTTTCTATTCAATTATAAATTGTTTTTATCTATTCAATTAAAAATGAGCGATGACAATGTTGGCTGAAGCAGGTTAAGTGAGTTTCTGCATTGGTTGTAAGTTTCAGCTATAGAGAGGGAACAAAATTGAAATCAAATTGGTGTCACTTGTCAGTGTTTAATTAGAAATTTAGGGTGGTTTCTTTCATGTTTTGGAACATGATGCAATGTTTTAAAGAAATCTGCACTCGTGTTTGTAGTGAATATTTATTTATTTGTTCAAATGAGATTAGTTCTGTTTTTAGTGGAGCATATATAATAAGCAGGAGGTATTGTGGTGTATGTTTTCAACAATAAATAGAATATTATAGTTAGTTTCTACATGTATTTCTTGAGCTTTTCAGTTCAGATTTATAGATGGAAGGGAATCAAATTTGAATTTATATTATGTCAATTTGAAATTTAAATGTTTACCCTGTTCGTGCCATATATTACATCAGATAAGACAAATCCATTTATTTACATCAATGGATGGGTGCAAATAGGGCAATCATTAAAAATAAAATAATTCAATTAGAGGGAAATAAATTGGTTGCCATTTGAATAATTCAACGAATGTAGAATTCTAACACTTTTTGCTACACCAGAAAAGAAGGGGACAAGTAGGTATCATCTCATCCAGGTTTAGTATCTAAGAAATGTAGAGAGATAACCCATTCTCGAAAGTTAAAGTGTTCTTAGAACATCATAAATCCCACGTGATTACAGAAATGATAATACAATGTTTGGTTATGACAGCATGAGAGCTTTGTGGCATCTGTAAATTAATAGAAGGATAGATGAAATCTAATCCCACAACAAATTTCAAATGGTAGTTGCACAAGAGCAATAGGAAAAAAGACGGTGTGTAGCGTCTCAAATTCTTTATTACACATTGGACATGGTGTCTTTAGTTAGACGAGACACTATTTTAAATTTGAGTTTCATGGTTCAATTATTTAGACAAGAAAGAGGAAAAGGGAGTCAAATCTTTGTGGGTCTATTTTAGCTTTTCTATTTTTAGGAGGACATATTATTATTCTTAATTACAATTAGTTAATTAATATTATTTTATCTCCGAGAGAAAGTTTGATCTCTCTTATATTTTAGATTAGAAATAGTACATTTTATTTAATTTGATATCAAATATTATAAGGTGAAATATGTAGTTTTACACTTTTCTTGCATTAAAACCTTTTCCATTCTCTTGCAATCCGAACCCATTTTTTTTATTCCTCCCTCGTCACTCCTTCTATCGGTTGAACCAAACAAGTCTAAAATATCAATTGAAATATAGATTTAGATCATTTCCTTTAATTTTCTTCTATCACTCACTTTTTCTCTATTTTAATTTTATTCTCTCTTCATTAAAAAAAATAATAATCAAGAGAGAGATAAAAAGAGTGATGGGAAAAAGTGAAAGAGAAGATACAAATAACTGAAATACATATGCCCATATATTGAGAATATTACTTGTAGGAAGTGTATTAAGATCTTATATGCGAACAATAAAACTATGAATTTTTTAAAATCTAATTTATGCAATTTTAGTGTTTTTTATGTTGAATTGCTTAGGTTATTAGCCTAATTTTTATTTTATGAATTAAGTACCAAAAATATATTTTGTTAGAGTTAGTAATATATATATATTTAATTAAGTTACAAAAAATTTATTACCGAATAAATTTTTTATAATGTCACATGTTATTGATAAATTCATCTGTCAATTAAGTTGCAGCGAGAGTAAATATTTTTATTAAATTAGATTAAGAAGTGAGTGATGTAATGTGTGTAAGAGTGATTAGATGTTATAATGATTATTTTAGTTAAAATCTAAATATTTAATTATATTAATTATTTCTTTTAGTAAGTTATATAAATAAAAAAACAAAAGAAGCCAGCCCTTTTAAAAAGGCATCGGTTCCCCTCCCTGGACTTCTCCTTCTCATTATGATTCTTCCCTTCTTTTCTTCTTTTTCTTTGTTTAGACAAAAAAAGAAGATAGTGTCGGTAATTACAAAAAAAAACACAAACCTCTAATTTTTTTACTAGATCTAAGCTTTCGTTCAAGAAGTGTAGGAAGGAAAGTTGCTCCCCTCTACAAGGTCGTGCTTGTGAGCTAATTTATTTGAGGTGAGACACTTACTTCCTTCCCCTTTTTTCTAAATTCGTAAAATTTTATATGTGTGGGGGAATGAGTGAAATTTTTGAGTTCTTAACCAATCCTTTGATGCTTGTTGTTGTTGTTGTTGTTGAAAAAAGTGAACGAGTTTCCTTCTCTCCCTCTCAAACCAAGGGGAGATAATGTTTTGTTGATTTTGTTGATTAATTTGGTTTAATGTGAAATTAGGGAGGTATTGGTGTTGAGGGTTTTATTTAAAAATAAAATATATTTTGTATCCTTGTTATTGATGTTGTTAGTAATGGTTAGAAAGAAAACTTGATTTTGATGTGTTTGAGTTATACAATAAGTTGTTTTCAAATAAATAAGTTATGGCAAATTTGAGAAAATTTGTGGTTATGTGAAAAATTTGAGAAAAATAATTTGTGACGTTTTAAATGATTGTTAGGGAATGCTCTGAAAAATTGAAGGATGTTGATTTCTAAAAATATGTTTTTATATGTTGAAAGTGGGTATTGTGAATAATAATACTATTAGTCCTTACTCGTTGTAAACTCTTTTAGTGAAATATTCCTTAAGAGGGTTAGAAGTAAAAAAGGGTTGTAAGGTAGTTAAAGTTGAAGTAGCAATTTACAAGAAAGAGGGTTTGAATTATAAATTTATCTTTTAAAATCTCCTAAAAAAAATTAACTCAAGATTGATCTTGGTTGTAAATCAGAAAATGGAGAACGTTCTTGATTCTGAACCAGAAACGAAGAACGTTCTTGGTTAGTTAAAGATAACAGTTTTAGCTTATCTATTGAACTTGATATTTAAGTACTTAAAAGTAAATAGATAATAGAAGAGATATAACACAGAGATATATCCTGGTTCACCCAACTTGGGTTACGTCCAATCCTCACAAATGTGAGATTTTTCACTAAGTGCTCAAATCAAGAACTCTCTTGACTTTTACACAAACTTTATGCAGATCGATATTGATCTGTTACAACCAGTACCTTTCAAGCTAGAAAGGATTTTCACTTATCTACCTTTCAATCTTTTAGAAAGGGTTTACACACTACTTTCTTTATAGCTTAGAAGTATTTTCAGCAACCACTCAAGACTAGTTTAACACACTTTGTCTTGAGCTTACAATGGAATGATAAAGAGTATGATAGAATCTAAATATCCTCAACTCGTGTTTGAGTATTGATTCAGATCTTTGGAACTCAGAGTGAACTTTGAACTCAAACGTGATTAGATGATGCAGTTACTAAGAGCTGGACAGAACTTAGAGAAATGTTTGAAAGATTAAAGACTCTTGAATCTAATTATGAATGATGAATTGATTGCTTCCTTAAGTTCTGATCTTTTCCTTCACCTTGATGTATCTTTTGTAGGCTTTAAAAGGGCTTATGACAGCTCATTTGCCCGTTGGGAGCAGAGTGACTGTCCTTTGTCAGTGAGTAGGTGAGATCAGACAAAAAGTGAGAATGTTCTTCATCCTTGCTTATGAAGTTCAAGAACATTCTTCGTTCTTGCTTTGTGTGGAAACTGAGTTTTGATCTTAATGATGCGTATCATTTGCCTTGCCTTTGTAGAGGAATCTTCCAATAATGATTTGCTCTAGCACATTTGAGAAAACATGATTGGATTTGAACTAAATCTGAAACTGTTTTGCGTTTTTGCATTTCTAGAGCACTTGGAGAATGTTCTTCGTTTTTCTCAAAAACTGTCCTGAACGTTCTTGGTTTTACTGTCTTAGCTTGTTTCTTCATTAACGTGATCTGTTTGAGTTTCTTGGTACCTATCTTGATTAATACATTCAAGCACACATATTAGATATAACACATGCTTAGAATCATAATTATAATTCTTAATTAATCTTTGTTTATCATCAAAATATTTAAATTGGGGTTTTGTCTCAACAATCTCCCCCTTTTTGATGATGACAAACATATTAATTGAGATTTTAATTTTGATTCTAAAAATGATCAAATAGGGGTTTTTTAGATAAAACTCCCCCTCAACATGTGCTATCCTTTTTAAAATATCATACGAGTTTTAATAAAATAGTGATTATAGATTTCATGTTAAGCACATTGATTCATGATAAAACATAGAATTCATTAGATGATAGCAAAATATCACAGAACGTAGTTCAAGTGCAAAAAATTACAGGCAGTAGTTCATGATAACAAATGTGCATAAGTTAGCAAAATATTACAAAAAAAAAACTTCTGAAATCAGCAATGTTTTTAAAATTTAAAATCTAAAATTACTTCTCCCTATTTGTCGCAGCAAAAAGGGGACATAAACTCGAGATGCAGTCAAGTGGAGAGGGATAAAGATGAGCCTTCTAAGGATGATGAGAGAGGCGACTGTGGAATGGGTGGAAACACATGAGGTGGATTCGGCATGGGTGGCTCAAGCCCAAGTTTTGGAGCCAGTTGAGTTGTCATCCAATATTTGAGAATGGCTTGCTCTTTGTCCTGATGTATCTGCCTCACCAATATGGTCTGGAGAGATTCAAAGATGGCTTTATTGGTCTTAGAACTGTGTGGTTCCATCTTAGATTTCTTCATAGGAGGCTAAGCACTTTTTGGAGTGGACATTGGAGTAGCCTATGATGGAGCAGTAGTGGTACAAAAAGTGGAAATAGTTGCAAAGGAGGAAGAAACATGGGGTAAGAAGTTTGGAGTATTGACGTTTGGGGGCATGGATGGGCCATCTTTTGGAAAAGCGAATAATTGGCTAATGCCAAATATTGAAGAATATGTTTTTTGTGGTGAGACAAACATTGGTGACATGGTGGATGTTTGTGGATTAGGAAAGGGGGACATAGATTATGAGGGGATGAGTATGGAAGGGTGTTTGGTGTAGTAGCAGTTGTGTTTGGATCAGGAATTGGAGAGGGTTCATCAGTAGCAAGGGAGTGGTTTGCCTTATCAGGGGAGGCTGTTTTTTGTGAGGAGTGGCGAGTGGTCCTTTTTCTTTAGGTGGAGGATGGAGCAGATTGGGGTTGCTTCGAGTGAGCTAGATTTTTGAGGGAGAATTTGGAGAGTTTGATGTTGGAGGATTCAATATCCAAAGAAACAGAAAATAATCTAAAAATTTGAGAGAAAACCATACCGTAGGGAATGATGTTCCACTTGTAATTGTTGGAACCAAGTTGGTTCTATGTACTTAGGATCTTGATGTTTACAAAAGCACTCCATGTAATCTTATTTTGTACCTTGAATTATTATATTAAATGCTACCAGAAGATGAAGTTATCAGAGGCAGAAGCTGAAGTCACCAGAGGCAGAAGATGAGTAATCAGAAGATAAAATCAGACCAGAGGATACACTTCCAGAAGTCACCAGATAATGCATCCTGAAAGCACCAGAGGATACACTAGGATGTCAAAACACCATCAGAGGATATCTTTCCTGGCCCATATCAGAAGGAAGCTGAGTCCAGAAGGAGACCTGGACCAGACCAGAAGGAAGCCTACCAGAGGGAGACTTGTTTCAGACGAGAAGGAATCAAAAGTCAGATTTGGTCCAGAAGTTATTCTGACCAAAATATAGCTTGGCAGTGAAATGATAATCAGTCCAAGCTTGATCCAAACATAACCAGAGCTTCAGATAATTGGTTCAGAACAAATGACTTAGTCCAGATTTGGCCCAGACCAGAAGGTAGCATGGTTTAGAGTATGAAACTAAGTCCAGACCAGAAGAAATGATGTCTAGATTTAATCCAGACCTGATCCAGATCAAGAGGTAAATGTCCAGAATTAAATATCCTTTGTCCAGATTTGATTTCAATTAAATCCAGACCTAGTTCAAAATTGGTCCAGATCAGAGGGAAAAGGTTCAGATCAATGGTCAAGATTTAAGTATATGGCCCAGTGTTGGCCGAGATCAGAAGATCAGACCATGACCCAATGTTCACTGAGATCAGAAGATCAGAACGTGTGGTCCAGCATTGGCCGAGATCAGAGGATCACAACAGATCAGATTGCAAGTCCAGGTTAGCCGAGATCAGAATGTGTGGTCTAGTGTTGGCCGAAATCAGAGGATCACAACAGATCACTTAGTATGGTCCAGATGTGGACGAGAGCAGAAGATCAAGTGGTCCAGATTGAATCATGATCAGTGGAGTCGTGATTATATTTAATCAAAGTATTAATAGATTCGATACAAAAAAAAATGAATTCTTGTGGAATTCAGAAGCTATTGGCGGGAAGAAAGATTTGTTCCAAAATTAATTAAAGTTAGGATTGGGAAAAGTTATTTTCGAAGGCAATCTGGAGCAGAAAAAGATATGTTTTTTATTTTAGAGAAACCTGATTGGACAACTTATTTTTGCAAGAGTATCTGGCAAGATACAGGTCGAACTTAAGCCTGAAAGCAACCCTAATTCTGCATCTGTAGAAGGAGGTTCAAGGCAGAAGACTTAGCATCGAAAAATCACAAAAGAGTCATACACTTCCAGAAGAAAACACTCGAGTTTTCAGTGAGGTTAATTGTGAGTTTCAGCTTTCCAGAAGCAAGCACTCGTGTTTTTCTTTCCCTTGTGTTAGATCTAAGTTGTTGAAGTAGAGTCTACAATCTGAGGGAGTCAGAACGGGTAGTAGATTACTTAGCAATTAGAGTCAAGGCGTTGTAATTCCTTCTACAATCTGGGGTTGTCAGATTGGTAGGAGAAGACTTGACTTGAGAAGTCAAGGTGCTGTATTCCTCAAAAGTCTAGGATTGTTAGACTGTTTGAGAAGACTGACTTGGAGGGTCAGTGGTATTGTTGTAATTCAAGGTTTTGAATTAGTGAAATCCTTCAAAGTGAAGGGACTAGATGTAGCCTCGTTAACGGTGAAACAGTATAAAATTATGTGTTTTATTTTTACTTTATATCCGCTGCTAACTCTGTTTTATTTATACACCAGGTTTTGATATAAAACTGCAAAAACAGAAAAAGTATTCAAGTTAGTCAAACACAATTCAACCCCACTTCTCGTGTTTGCACCTTCAGTAATCCTTGCAGATTGTAGAGATCATGTGATGAATGATCAGATGGGGCAAGTTATGCTTCTTTCTATGAAGAAGGTGATAGATGACAAGAACGTCATTATCAGATACAAATTCGTGGCTGCCACATCTGGGTAACACAGAGTGTTGACTAATGCTACTGAGGATTTTGGGAATGAGCTTCAAGTCAGCAGAAAGAAAACTTGTGGAATCAACAACAAACAGTTCATGAAATACATCATTTTTTGAAACTTCTAGGGCAGAAAACTAGTCTTGCCCAAAGACTGCAGGCCCTTCAGAAGGTAATTTGAAAATTTCAGCAATGATGGATGGGGTCAGTTGTATTTCAATCCCTTTGATTTTTGATACTATGAAGGATTTATCAGGAAAGCATTCAGCCTTACAGCAAAATTCCCTAATTACCTCAGGGTAGTAACAATCATAAATTTTGAGAAAATCATTCCAGCCTAAAGCATCAGTGTGATGCTGAATGTAAGTTCCTCCAACTTGTAGATTTTTGAAGACAAAGACACGACCAATACCAATGGGTCGCTGAGCCCATTTGTCATTGTAGATTTTCTTCATTTTAAGGGAGATCAGAGGGTGCATTGGGTTGTTTGAGGACGATGGTTTGGAAGATGGTTTAGTATTTGGGGTTTTCTTTGAAGAACATTCTGGGTTTGGAGATTTTTGTGGAGAACTTTTTGGAAATTTGACCGATTTAGGGCTTTTCATTTTTTTGGATGTCAGAAAATCAGACATAGTAGATGAGGATTTGAGTGATTGTTTTGATGGATTTAGGGTTTTTGTTTGACTTAGGGTTTGATGGCATTTCTTTGGAGGATTTTTTTGGGGGTGTTTTGGTGATTGAAGGTGTTTGAGTTTCTGGTGTTTGAGTTGTTGGTGGTTTTGAAGGTTGAGGTGGTGGTGTTGGTTCGGAGATGGGATTTTCTGATACAAGTGTGGAATCAGAGTCAGCATCAGAGATGGTATGTATTGTTGGGTTTATTGTTTTATTTTTAGAGGTACCAATACCGGCGAGAATGCGCATTGATCGTCGTTTGGATGATGGTGGTTTTGGTCGATGATTATATGTATGTTTGAGGTGAGGTGGAGTTTGAGTAGTGAGGGGAGGTTCACATTGATACAATGGTGGAAGGATGGTTGCAAGAGGTACGAGAGGAAGAATGAGTGGAGATGATTCACGAGAGGATGACATCAAATCAGAAAAGGTTTTTTCTAATGAGGAGTGAGGAGGAGTTGGTCTGGGTGGTGGTGAGGGTGAACGAGTTGGAGAAGGTGAAGGAGATGGTGAGGGAGATAGTGATGAAGGTCTAGGATGTTTTCTTGGAAAGGTTTAGGAAGCTGGAGAATGAGTGAAAGAGATGAAGAATATTTGCAGAAAAGTGAAAAATTGTTGGTTAGTGAAAAAAGCATGAGGTGACGGTTGGTTTGTTCTGTGCAATTGAGTGTTTCCTTGTTGCTTTGCGGCGGTTTTTAAGACCGCCTGCGGCGGTTATAATCGCCTCAAATGGAAGATTGCGACGGTTCTTCAACTTTCGCAGATTCGTGCGCCGCGAGGTCAGTTTGCGACGGTTTCGAAAATCGTCGTTCCAACCGTCGACAACATTTACGACAGTTCCTAACTGCCTCAATATACATTTTGCGATGGTTTGAACCGTCGCAAGACACACTCATTTTTATTTGTATTTGAAACATTGCGACAGTTATCAATCGTCGCTATATTCATTTTGAGACAATTTCAACCGTCGCAATCCTAATAATTTAAATTAAAAAATTATGATACAATTTTTTCCTATTTTTTATTAATTAAAATAAAAAATATTCATAAATATCATCCACATAATTTAAATACACAATTAAATAACCGTTGTAACTAAATTCAATTTATATAATTTTTTCAAATGAAATAACACCAATTCATACATTGAACTTAACTAAAATAATAAATAAAGTAGTTTAAATATTCAAAACATTAGTGGAGTGGCTAAACATACAAAACAACTTCATGAAACATAAAAGTTCATCAAAATATCTAATCAGTCCCTAATGATGTTGCTCCACGATCATCATGTTGGTGCCTAGAAACATATGAACGTCTACCATTTATTGGCAATTCTATGTCTGGTTCCTGGAAAAAAATTATATTAACCTCAATGAATCTTGATAAACATTATCAAATACTAATTAACTAAATTTCTCATATAGCAAACATCAATCATTACACAATTGATATTTTTAACCAAAGACAAACAATTCTCATGGGATTTTATAAACAGGTTTCCTAAGAAAACAACTTTACCTTTTTTTCTCTAGAATTTTGCATTTGCAACAAGAAAGCAATTTGCTCCTTCAACATATCAAATTCAGAATCCCTTTTCTTAAACCTATCGATTTTAGCTTGCATTTTCTCCATCTTCTCATTAGTTTCGGAGGAAGTCATTGATCTTACAGAGTGAGAAGTAGACGCAGTGATTTGAGACGGTGTTATTCCAAGTCCCATACAACGAACATATCCTGGATGTTCTTTTCCAAACACATTAACAAACGCTGCATTTGGAGAATGAGTCTTCCCGATTTCAGCTTGCAATTGTTCATGCACAAGGAAAGGAAACTAAATTCCTCTATGTAATAGAAAGGTCTAGAATTCTTAACCATTTCATGTAGTACATTCAAGTATGTGTTTCAAAAGAACAATCAATTTGATATCATCTAAGACAATAAATAGATGAACTATATTGGTACAAGCACCAAAACTAACTACATCCAACCATAATGCACCATATCAAGCCTATGTATCATTGAAGCAAGCACATCAATTCAATCAGTGTATTCAATGACCAAATTGGAACTAAACTAACTACATCTATTCCCATATAAGTAATGTTATAGTTTTATAACTTTGCAACTCACTATTACCAACAAAAACAAGTAATATTGTAACTTTGCAACTCACTATTACCAAAACTAACAATTGCATATTTGATTTATAAAGTGGTCAATAAAAAATAATTACAATTACATAACACTTCTATTTTTTACACTTACATATTTTTTCTTGGCCTCGTCATTGACAAATGACCCATCAGACTTTTATGACAAATTGAATACATTTCACCCCTGCTGTATTTTCGACCATCTCTCAGTTCCTACACGTAAACATATGTAATAAGTAGTTGTTCAATTAAGTATGAAATTAATAGTAGACTGAGTGAATCCTACCAACTTATCCCTCTTCCTTGCAAGCGTCTTAGAGCCTAATGTATGAAGGATCGTTAGCTTTTCTTTATTTGCAGCATTTTTACCAGCTTTCTTCTGTAGTGAAAACAAATGACATCAGAAAACATAATAGTAGAAAACAAATGACAAAGCAACAGAAGAATGATTACCATTGTTTCTGTCTTACGCCTATATTGGACAAAAATAGTCCAATGGTCTTGATTAATAGAGCGTGGATAATTTTGTAGGTTTTCCTCCAAAGAAAGAACTCACTTATAAAATTTCTTAAGCAACCTACATCGTGCATCTCGCCATTTCTTCCCAAGGCTCGTAAGGATATATTTTTGTTGTCTCCATCATCAACAACAAATTTTGACTAACAAAATCATAAAAAAAAGTTAGTTTACAATCAAAACAATAAATAAAGAATATTTGGTTGTTTATCATTGATACCTTTATTTTATCCCTAAAAATTTCATTTTTTCTTGCCGATGGTACTTGTTTCCAATTGTCGTACATTATAGGCAAATCCTTAAACTTTCTAGCAATTTCACCCAAAAAACTGTAAGAACAGAGTTACACCTAAGAGGGGGGGGGTGAATTAGGTGTTGGACAATTTTTCTATTTTTAGAGTTTTGGAGAATGTTTAAGTGACTGTTTAAAATTTGTTTAATCTTGCCGTGTTAGTAAATGAAAACTGTAAATGACAGAAGGTAAAAGCACACAGAAATTTATCCTGGTTCCCCTTACAACCAAGGGTACATCCATTCCTCTTGCACCCCACAAGAGATTTTCTAATATCTGTTAGAATAAGTACAAGTCTAACCCTAAGACTTCAATTACAAATTCCTAACACTCTGCCTAAGATAGCACACCACTATCTTAGTTTACAACACTTGAAGAAAATACACCACTTTCTTCAAACAATAACTTTAATGATTTTTACAACAATGTTCTTAATTAAGAACAACAGGATATAATAGTTTGTGCAAGGATACCAATCCAAAATACTTTCAAGTACAATAGAGAACCTTTCTCAATGATATGAAAATGTAGAGCATGTACTTGAAGTATGAAAATATAACTTTGAAAGGATCACAAAATATTTTTGAAAGTTGTTCAAAGTTCGTGGTAGGATTGATTGGTTTAAAACTGATGTTTTGAAGTATTTATGTGCCAAGGTAACACTTCAGATCAATGGCAATGATTCCCAAACGTTTTGATGAACTTGTGCAATGTTTCAAAACTGAAAAGTTGCATTGTTTCGAAGTTGTATTCGAATACAGTCTCAGTGTATTCGAATACACTTCTATAACATCCTGTTTGTATTTGAAATTTGAATGTTTGTAGTCGAATACAACATCTTGAAGTCGAATACAAATACGGGATTTTTGCCACTGACTTGAGTTGTATTCGAATACATAAAGCCGTAGTCGAATACAAATTTTTCAAAATAGCTACTGACTTGCAATCTGTATTCGACTACGACACTTCGTATTTGAATACAGATCTTCAGTTTTAGCTTCTGACTTGTAGTCTGTATTCGACTACGATACCTCGTATTCGAATACAGATTTCCAGTTTTGTAAAAAAACTTTATTTTCAAACAAGTTTATGTTATTAGATATTTTCATAAAATATTTAATGCATATGCTATCAGAAGGTTCTCATAATATTGTACTTAAACTGTATTTTGATTTAATATCAAATGCTTTTACCTAAATATAAATTTGAAAGATAAGTTGCTTAAAATCCTTTTTCTTTTTGATCAAGGATCTTTTTGTCTTCATCAAAAATGTAGATCTTTAAATTTCAAAAACCGCATAACAAATCAGCAGCTGATCCTACCGGTTGTGTAACACCCCGAGTTTAAAACACAGCACGGGTGCATTTTTTTTTTAATAAGTAAAATGAATTTTCCAAAATTAATTCGAAAGGAATTAAAATAATTACTTATTTCTGGAAATTTAATGATAAACAATAAAACATTTTTGAAAGATAATAATGTCATAACATTCCCAAAAGTCAATATCAGAGTGCGGAATAAATAGTACAATTGTTTTTCAAAATAAAAACAAAATACATTTCCAGCTCAAATCCTAATACATCAAGTCTAACTGATCATGCGCTAAAGCTACAGTAGCACGGGTTTCCCCCGCATCCCAAGCAAGTCCTCTCCGAATCTGCCGCTCGCCTTGACGTGACCTCCTCCTCCTCCTCATCATACAACGAGGGGTCGGTCTCCTCAAAAGTCAGATCAATACATAGTCTCAGCCGCTTCGGCGGAGCTGAAATCTCATAACAATCGTCGGAGATCCTAGACGGGCCCGGAATCTCAGCTGCTACTAGCTTCGGCTCATCAGTCTTCCCTTTTGCCTCGGACTCATGTACAACTCCTCCAGTCACCAGGTTGGGAGTCACCACTCCTACGGTGGCCTCCGTCTCAACCCTTCCAACGGACTCCTCAGCATCGTCGAAAATTCCGTGCGCCTCCAATACTAGACGGGAAGGCACGGGAAAATCTATACTCGCATGTGTGCGCTCCACAAAGTCCTCTACGCCGTCAGTCCTGCTCGTCCTCAACAACCACCCCGTGTAGGTCGCCCTGCTTGAGATTGGGTAAAATACCCAAGCAGTGCGTGAATATCGATCAAGGAAGTTCAACGACGTTTCCGTCGTTCGGGTACCCACGGGTAGCATGGGTTTGGGTAACATCTGAGGGCAAAGCCCAAAGTCCACAATATAATAGCAAGGGTCACCGACCGAAATTAACAATTAATCACATAGCATATATTCCACAGCAACAATTATGTCCATGGTATAGCATATGATGATGAGGAAAATAATAATGCTCATTTGAAAATTAATGACATACTGCCCTTTTCAAAAACAGCAATCAATTATTATGAAATATGTGGTAAGTACAAACAACACCTCAGCATAACACAATCACTAAATCAGAATTTCAGATTCTGGACAGTACTCACACACATTCAATTTTCACTCATCATATACTCAAACGTGACCCACCGGTCGATTCCTCAATGCAATATGTATATGCTTATGTATACAGTTTTCTTGGAATCACCAAGGTGCAGTCGCTCAACAGACCAACACATTATGTTTGACTTAACGGCCCTCAAGACCAAGGTGCAATCGCTCAACAGATCAGCACCAGTGCAGACGCTCAACAGTCCAGCACTCGTGCAGTCGCTCAACAGACCAGCACGTTTGACATA
The DNA here is from genome assembly GCA_037974295.1 of Cicer cuneatum. Taxonomy (NCBI): domain Eukaryota; kingdom Viridiplantae; phylum Streptophyta; class Magnoliopsida; order Fabales; family Fabaceae; genus Cicer; species Cicer cuneatum. Next base: position 35,364,777 of record JBBPBO010000001.1, read on the forward strand.
TACCAAGGTACAATCGCTCAACAGATCAGTACCTAGTGCAGACGCTCAACAGTCCAGCACTCGTGCAATCGCTCAACAGATCAGCACGTGGCTGCGCATTTTAGGGTACAGATGCTCAACAGTCCAGTACCAGTGCAGACGCTCAACAGTCCAGCATTTATATACCAAAGTACAATCGCTCAACAGATCAGTACCTAGTGTAGACGCTCAACAGTCCAGCACTCGTGCAATCGCTCAACAGATCAGCACGTGGTTGCGCATTACTCTGTGGCCCATCGCGGGTACCACTTGACTATGCAATGCATGAATATGCAGTGTTTCACTTCTCTAGAAACAGAATGCAAATTCAGAAAATTCATGCTTTTCATCATGTTTTAAATATCTCAGCACAGTCAGAATTAACATCATCACAATCATGATTAAACAGTCAATTAATCATTAATACTTGAAATGTTTTTCCCAAACTCTTTAAATTCAATTACAGTGTTCAAAACTGGGATTTTCTGGAATTTTACGAATCTGTATTCGAATACAGCTTCTCTGTATTCGAATACAGAAGCCAAAAATAGTGCAGAATTACACTATGTATTCGAATACAGCCCTCTGGTATTCGAATACAGAGGCAGTCTTAGTGCACACAACCTCATCTTTCACTACATCAGTAAAGTCTCAAAACTTCATCTCTTCAACTTCAAAACATCACCAAACATTCCATTTTAATTCACCACAACAATCCCAACATTCCCCAAACACTCAGGGTTTACAAAACACTCTTAATAACTTGGAATTTCTAGAAACTCGAATATGTATTCGAATACAGACTTCTTGTATTCGAATACAGAAGCATGAAACTGCAATTTTAACATTCTGTATTCGAATACAGCATGCCTGTAGTTGAATACAGAAGACAAAACCTTGAAAAATTCAATATTTTCTTTCAGATCCTTAAAGGTTTCAACACTTCATCCTCTCATCTTCAAAATATTTCAAGAACTCCTTTTAAAATCACTTTAACCCTTCTCAAGGTTTCTTAATATATTAAAATGCATATTACAGTGTTTAAAACTTGATTTTCTGGAAAACACGAATCTGTATTCGAATACAGCTTCCTTGTATTCGAATACAGAAGCTAAAAACAGTGCTTCTGGAGAAACACGAATTTGTATTCGAATACAGATTCCTTGTATTCGAATACAGAAACTGAAACTAGTGAAAAACAACATTCTGTATTCGAATACAGCATGCCTGTAGTCGAATACAGATGCGAATACAGTGTTAAAATTTCACTTCTGTATTCGAATACGACATGATCGTAGTCTAATACAGATGCGAATACAGAAGCAAGAATCCTTCCTCTGTATTCGAATACAAGGGCTCGTATTCGAATACAAGTTTGAAAACTTTAAGTAAAACAGAAACCTGGAAGGTTGTATTCGAATACACACATGTCATAGTCGAATACACCTTCGAAAACCAGTGAATTTTCAACCCTTTTCAAACTGTTTTCTTTTAACAACAAACAACCAAACACCAATAGAGTGCATTTTTGCATTTTAAAAAAAAACTATTTTCAAAACAGTTTTATGAACATGTATTTTAACCATCTTTAAAATAACATGCAAAAGATTTCCAGTTTTCCCACACAAGTAAAACAGCATGAATGCATTCAACCAACAACAACCATCACAAAATCATCACATATCAACAAAAATGCATTTTCTTCATTTTTCAAGATGTCATTTCAAAAACAGTTTTTCTTTCAAAACAGAAATGAAATAACATGCATTTACAGCCCTCATGCAACTAGAAAGTTGGAAGGTGCCCTTACCCTTGCTGCGTGTCTGCTACTTCTCACGTCTCTGTTTTCGTTCCTGTTTCTGTGCCAAAATCCGGTGAAACTGCTGTTTGAGTTTGCTGCTATAAAACTGGGTTCCCTAGCTCCGTAATGGTGTTGGGAACAACTTTAATACTGAGGGTTTTCTGGTTTGGTGTTTGTATTTCCAGTTAATGGAACTTTTAAGGAACTCTCTCTTTGGTGTTTTGAAATCGTGAAACTGTTTTTCAGAAAACAGGAGGCAGAAATGGGAGAAGATGTTACTGTTACATGCAACACTATTACATGCAAAATGGGAGGATGTGAAGTTCTGCTCTTTCTCTGCCTCTTCACGTGTTCTTATAGAGCTTACTCAAGTGCTGCCTTCTCAAAATAATGATAAAATAATGCTGGGTTTTCCAGCTAGATTTTTCAGCACTTAATCCTTTTGTAAATGGTCCGATTAATTTAATTACTCGAAATTAAATTAATTAAATCTTCATCCAATAATTTTAATTCATCTTCCAAGATAAATATTTATATATATATATTTACTCAAAACATACATATATTAAATATTTTACAAAAATTCCCAAAATACCCTTGACATTAATTCCATAAATAAATTCTAAATTTTAAGGGTCTTACAATACTACCCCCCTTAAATTAGTTTCGTCCTCGAAACTACATGTCCATAAACAACTGAGGATATTGTTCCCTCATCTTACTCTCTAGTTCCCAAGTCGCATCTCCAGTAGTCGGATTCCAAATCACTCTGACTAGTGGAACTTCCTTGTTCCTCAACTGTTTAATCTTCCTGTCTTCAATCCTTACAGGCAATACTTCAAAAGACAGGTTGTCCCTCAGCTGAATTGTATCTGGCTCGATCACATGTGACGGGTCTGCAATGTATTTCCTTAGCTGCGACACATGAAATACGTCGTGAATATTAGACAGTATTGGAGGTAAAGCAATCCGATATGCCAATGGTCCAATACGCGCAGTAATCTAGTATGGTCCAATAAATTTCGGAGTCAACTTTCTTGACTTAATAGCTCTGCCAACACCAGTTGTAGGCGTAACCCTTAGAAATACATGATCACCCTGCTCGAATTCCAAGGGTCTGCGACGCTTGTCCGCATAACTCTTCTGACGATCTTGTGAAGTCTTCATTTTCTCTTGTATTCTCTTGATTTTCTCTGTAGTCTGTTCCACCATCTTAGGTCCAACAATCATACTCTCTCCATCCTTATACCAGCATAAAGGTGTCTGACACTTGCGTCCATACAAGGCCTCATAGGGTGCCATTCCGATACTTGCGTGGAAACTGTTGTTGTAAGTGAATTCAATCAATGGCAACACCTCATCCCAGTTTCCTCTGTCATCCAACACACATGCTCTTAATAGATCCTCCAAGGACTGATTTGTTCTCTCAGTCTGTCCGTCTGTTTGCGGATGGTAGGCTGAACTCAATTTCAGTTTCGTCCCCAAAGCTTCATGCAACGCTTCAGAAAAATGAGATGTGAACTTTGGGTCACGGTCCTATACTATAGTCGATGGAACGTCGTGTAACCTCACAATCTCAATGATGTAGATTTCCGTCAGCTTATCTACCTTATAAGTGGTCCTTACTGGTAAGAAATGTGCGGACTTTGTCAAACGGTCCACTATTACCCAAATTGAATCATTCTTTTTCCTTATCTTGGGCAGTCCTGTTATTAAATCCATGGAAATGCTGTCCCACTTCCATTCTGGTATGTCCAAAGGTTGCAGCATTCCAGCAGGTCGTTGATGTTCCACTTTCGCTTTCTGACAAGTCAAACAAGCTGTTACATATTCTGCCACATCCCTCTTCATTCCTGGCCACCAGTAATTCTGCCTTAAATCCTGGTACATCTTGGTTGCTCCAGGATGAATACTCAACTTACTCTTATGAGCTTCTTCCAAAATCATTCTTCTCATCTCTGCAACTTCCGGTACACAAATTCTTCCATTACACCTCAGAATATTATCTGGTCCGACGCTGAACTCAGTTGTCTGCCCTTGCGCTATCAGATTCCTCTTTTCTTGGATCAATGCGTCATCTTGCAAGTTGGCAATCTCCTCAAGTAATCCACTCGAAATTGTTATCATTCCACACTTTATCACACCTGGTGCAAACTTTACGTCCAAATGTAGATCTCTAAATGCTTCCCACAACTCCTGTTGTCTGGCCATTATCATTGAAGATACTGACACGCTCTTCCGACTCAATGCGTCAGCCACCACATTGGCTCTTTCCAGGGTGGTACTGCAATGAAAAGTCAAAATCCTTGAGAGTCTCCATCCATCTTCTCTGACGCATGTTCAATTCCTTCTGATCGAACAGGTACTTCAAACTTTTATGGTCGCTGAACACCGTGAATGTGCATCCATATAAGTAGTGTGTCCAAACCTTTAACCCAAACACTACTGCAGCAAGCTCTAAATCATGAGTGGGGTAGTTCCGTTCATGAGTTTTCAACTGTCTTGAGGCGTATGCTACAGCTTTCTTGTGTTGCATCAAAACACATCCCAAACCTTGGTGAGATGCATCGCAGTAAACTTCATATGGTTCCTCTGGCTGTGGCAATACTAACACTGGTGAGGTTGTCAACTTTTCCTTTAGCAACTGAAAACTCTCCTCACACTTCTCCGTCCATGCAAACGGCTAATTCTTCCTGGTGAGTTGTGTTAGAGGAGCTACAATCTTAGCAAATCCTTCAATAAATCTCCTGTAGTATCTTGCTAGTCCGACAAAACTCCTTATGTCTGTGACAGTCTGGGGCTGTTTCCAGGCAAGAATTGTCTCAATCTTTGCCGGATCGACAGCGATTCCTTCTTTCGTTATCACATGTCCCAAAAAGTTCACTTCCTTTAGCCAAAACTCGCACTTCGATAAATTGGCATAAAGTTGCTTCTCGCGTAAGACTTCAAGAACTTGGTGTAAGTGCTCTTCATGTTCTTCTTCATCCTTTGAATAAATAAAAATATCATCGATGAATACCACCACGAACTTATCCAGAAACGGGCTGAATATCCTATTCATATAATCCATAAATATTGCTGGTGCATTCGTAACTCCAAAAGGCATAACGAGATATTCATAGTGTCCGTAACGAGTCCTGAAAGCAGTCTTTTGAATATCAACTTCTCTTACGCGAATCTGATGGTATCCCGATTTTAAATCAATCTTTGAAAACACTGATGCTCCCCTCAATTGGTCCATCAGATCATCGATGCATGGTAATGGATAACGATTCTTGATAGTCACCTTGTTAAGTTGTCGATAATCCACACATAAACATGAACTTCCATTCTTTTTCTTAACCAATAACACCGGAGCTCCCCAGGGCGACACACTTGGTCTGATAAATCCTTTCTCCAATAATCCTTCAATTTAACCTTTAAGCTCGCTTAATTCCAATGGAGACATCCGGTACGGCGCAATTGAAATAGGTCCAGTTCCTGGGTGTAAGTCAATGAAGAACTCCACTTCTCTTACCGGGGGTAATCCTGGAATTTCCGTTGGAAATACGTCTGAATATTCTTTGACTATCATCACGTCTTCTATTTTCACATTCATCTTGGTCTCCACGTTAGCCAGTGATAAAATTTCCTGAGTTCCTTCCCTTAGTGATACTCCGAGTTGGTTAGCAGCCAAATACCGAACGACTCCAGGTTCGGGGAAAAGAACCAATTTTTGAGCGCAATCCAAAACTACATAATTATAGGTCATCCAATCCATGCCGAGAATGATCTCGAGTGATTGTAGGGGTAAACAGATTAAATTGACCAAGAAATCTCTATTCTGTATTGTTACGGTACAGTGTAAACATGCAGAGTTTACAGTCAAAGTCTTAGCAGGTGTGGAAACAACCAAATCAAAAGGCAAAATAGACACAGACAACTTCAAACGATGCACACAATCCATAGCAATGAAAGAATGGGTTGCTCCCGAATCAAAAAGTGCAGTTAGTGTGTTACCTGCAATCTCACAATCTTGCTGGATTAAATTTTGGGCTTGTCTTCCAGCTTCAGCACCCATGTGATAAACGCGGCCTCTAGCAGTAGGACGGGTAGCTCTGGCTGCGTTCACAGTTGGCTCCACCTTCGGAACCCAGCAATCCCTCGCCACGTGTCCTGGCTTGTGGCAGTTGAAGCACAACAAATCCCTCGTGGTACAAGCAGTTGCAATATGTCCTTCCTTCCCACAGCGATAACACCGGGCTCCTTGTCCTAATTGCCGTCCAAAGCTCTGGTTTCCCGGCCGATTCTGGCCTCTCTTGCTGTTTGGTGGCCGGTTATACGACTTGGCAACTTGCTTCCCTTTATTGTTCTGATTATGTACTCGACTAGGCCCTCCAGAGTTAAAGTTCCCTCCTCTGTTGGCCCTTCTGTTCTTCATCTCTTCCACCTCTCTACACTTTTCTACTAGCACTTGGAAACGTTGTATTCCCAAGGGTAGGACCGAATCTTGGATCTCGTACTTCAATCCATTCTAAAAGCGATGACACATAAACTGTTCATCGACTTCTTCCCGGAAGAATCTGAAATGTCTGGACAGCGACTCGAACTTAGCAGCGTACTCTCCCACTGTCATATTCCCCTGGTACAATTTCAGAAAGTCATCCCCCAACTTGGTCCTAGTGCTCATTGGGAAGTACTTGTCTAGAAACTTCTTTTTGAATGACTCCCAGGTCACTTCCTCTTGAGCTGACCCCATCAGCAATCTCGTACTCCTCCACCAATACTCTGCATCCCCTATCAGCAGGTACGTGGCATAGTTGACTTTCACCTCCGCCCGACAGTTAATCATCTCAAAGATCTTATCCATATCTTGGATCCACTGGTCCGCTCTCTCTGGACCCTCATCACCCGTGAACTTGGGAGGATTATGGCGACAAAAATCCTCTAATCCTCTAGATTCAGCAGCGCGAATCTCTCTTTCTCTCTTTTCCAGATCGCGTTGAGTCTTGGCATACGTCAACCATGTAAAACAATTAAATTATATAAATATAATTAGACATTAGATAACATACTAATAACTTCTACATCCCAATATGTAGAATTCCTTTTTTGAGAAATTTATGGCTCATCTTCAACCACATCTTCAGAGTGAGAGGATGTCTCTTGAAAAGGTGTTGCTTCTATCGCTTGCACTGCTCTTGGTGTTATCGCTTGAGAAGGTGGTGATTTTTTTGGTTGCACTGCAGTTGGTGGTGCTATAATCGGAGAAGGTAGTGGTACTATCGCTTGCATTACTGGTGGTGTTGTCACTTGAGAAAGTGGTGACTTTGTCGATTGAACTGCAGTTGGTGGCGCTGTCATCGGAGAAGGTAGTGGTTCTATCGCTTGCATTACTGGTGATGTTGTCACATGGGTAGGTGGCACAACTCTCATTTGGACTGTTGGCTGTAAACCATGTCTCCGCAGGTGCTTCATTTTGGCTACTTCAAGATCTCCGGGTAGTATAAGTCTCAAACGACCCTTTGTGAAACGCTACAATCATTTATTATCCATGTAAATAAATAAAAATCAACATATAATACGAATAAGAATCATGTTATATTGTTAGTATTTTGAGTTATTACTAACTGGTGTGGTTTTTGAAATGGTAGAAGAAGATTTGTGAAGGGATTGAGAGAGATGAGTTAGATTGAGAGCCTCCATCCTTTTATAATTATCTTTCATTATTTTGCATCGAATATCCTCATATGAGGATTCCATTTTGTTCACAAGATTGAGACTCCAAACACACTTACACTGCAAAAATTGATTACAACCAAGTTAGATCGATGCAAATCGCTAAATAGATATGATGCAATGTAAACAGATAGGATGCAAGCTAAACATTACACACAACGCAACAATAAAAAAATTAGTAAATAAATAACATAGATCGAAGAGTACCATATCATAAATTCATATCATGATTATTGTCATCAAAATCATCATTAAAAGTTGAAGTGTCAGGATCATCATCTGTAGCCATTCTTGCCAATTGTATATGTGTGGTTTCATTAGAAAAAATTTGTTCCAAATTTTGAGATGGGTATGATTCATTGGGTGCCATAATTTCATCATCTCCACCCATGTCATACAAGTCTCTTGGCTTTAAATAAATAGGTATGCTCCATCCTTGTTCCTATTCATCATCCACATAATAAACCATTTGAGCTTTTGACGCTTTAATGTATGGATCATCATCTTCATGCTCTCTAGTATGTATTAGTCTTGCAAAATTTATAGAGGTAAAACCCAACTTATCAGTCTTAATTCCTCTTGGATTTGTGGTATTAGGCCATTTGCATTTAAGCATGGGCACTTTGAAGCCATCATAGGAAAGCTCAATGATATCTATCAATCTTCCATAGTAAGGCACCCCTCCAAATCTCATTTGGGCATCACTATTGCTTGAGTAACTTCGTGTTCCGAACATGCCAAAAACTCCATTATTTTGAGTTTTTAATAAATTGTCTCGTGCCAATGTTCGAAATTTGAATCCATTGACATTATATGCAGTGAACCTTCTAACTTTATCAAAAGGACCTTGAGCAAGACTAGTGAGAACATTTTTATCCGATCCACTAATGTTGTCGAGATTTTTGCAAATCTAAACACCATAAAATATACAATTAGTCACATTCTTATTAAAAACCAAAGCAACTCAATCAGCAATTTTGTCATGAAGACTAACACTATTGCGGAACAAATGAGGAAACTCTCTATGATCGTTCTTGTCTAACTAAGAAGCACTCCTTGCACCACTCCTCATTTGGCTTCGAATAATAATTGTATATTGCCTATTTGGTTATTTCAAATTAGATGTATCAAAAACAAAACTTAGTGTTAAATAATACAAATAGAATAAAATTACTTACCTTTGATAGTAGTCAACTATGATGCAGTTGGTTAAAACATGTCTATGAGCCTGTAACTTTTCAATTGGTGAAATGGTGTAGTATGAAGATCCACCAACAGATTTTCCAACTTTAGGAAATAATTCGGATACACGTGAGTCAGTCTGTATCTCATTAATAGGCTCATAATCTTCACGACCAAGTTGATTCCATCTAGTCTCAATGTTTTCTAGATACCTTGAACAAAATGTAAGAATCTCTTGTTTTATTACGTACATACGATTTAAGTTGTCCTAAGTACCTATTATTGAACCACAATAATATTAGTTAGAACAAAATTGTCCAATACAAATTATTGAAGGAACAAGATCACACATATTTTACCTTTCAATAGGATACATCCATCGATAATTAACAGGACCTCCAAGTTTAACTTCTTCAACAAGGTGAACAACCAAGTGAACCATAACAATGAAGAATGAGGGAGGAAATATCATTTCCATGTGGCATAAAGTGAGGACAATTTGGTTTTGCAATTTTTCCAAATCATCAACATTCAATACTTTACTACATAATTGTCTAAAGAATGAGCAAAACATAATCAATACAGCTGTAACATCATCAGGTAATGTTGCTTGAATGGCTAACGGTTGTAGTTGTTCCAACAATATGTGACAATCATGACTCTTCAACATTCCATTCGACTTAAGGTTTTCCATGTCAATGCATCTAGAAATGTTGCTCGAATAACCATCAGGAACAATGATATTCTTTAAAGTTGTTAAAAATCCCTTCTTACCTTTAGTAGTTAGAGTAAAGACGGCTGGAGAAATTCTTCCATTTTCATTGGGCCAAAGGTCAGGTCTAATGCCCATAGCTTTAAGGTCTTTTCTTGCATTAAGATGATATTTACTTTTTGTGGTATCACTTAGCAAAGTAAATATGATATTATCGCACACATTTTTCTCAATATGCATCATGTCAAGATTATGGAGTAGAAGATTATCCTTCCAATATGGAAGTTCAAAGAATATGCTTTTCTTTTTCCATTGTTGATTGACACCTTGTGTAGGTCGTCCACCACGTGTTCTTTTTCCCGACCATTCTTTCTCTGGCTTTCTACCAAATGTGACATCAATGTTTTGAACCGGTTTAAGAATTTGAAGCCCATATTACATTTTAGGTGGACCACGCATATCTTGTTGACCATCAAAGCGGACCTTGTTAAATCTAAATCTATGTCTGTGATCAAGAAAACGACGATGACCCATAAAATAGCATGTTGGAACCAAGTTGTTTCTAAGTCTTAGGATTTTGATGTTTACAAAAGCACTCAATGTAATCTTATTTTGTACCTTGAATTATTAAATTAAATACCACCAGAAACTGAAATAATTCGAAGCAGAAGATCAAACGATTCCAGAAAATGAATTCTGGAATTACCAGAAGATACTCCAGGAATGTCAAAACATCACCAGAAGATATCTTTGTTGCCCAGAACAGAAGGAAGAAAAATCAGAAGGAAACCTAGACCATACCAGAGGAAAGCCTGCCAGAGGGAGAGTTGTTCCAGACCAACACGAATCAAATATCAGATTTATTCCTTCAGTTATTTTGACCAGAAGATGGCGGTGAAATAATAAACAGCCCAGACTTGATCTAGACTTAATCAGAGGGTAAATTAATGGGTCCAGAACAAAGGAATTAATCCAGATTTTACCCAGACCAGAAGATAGCATGGTTCAGGGTATGAAACTAAGTCCATACCAGAAGAAATGATCTCCAGAACTGATTCAAAACAGAAGGTAAAAAGTCCAAACTGAAATATTATTTGTCCTGATTTAATTTCAGTTTAATCCAGACCAATTCCAGAATTGGTCCAGATCAGAGAGAAGATATTCAGATCAATGGTCTAGATTTGAGTTTATGGCCCAGTGTTGGCCGAGATCAGAAGATCAGACCATGGCCCAGTGTTGGCCGAAATCAGAAGGTCAGAATGTGTGGTCCAGCAGTGGCCGAGATCAGAGGATCACAGAAGATCAGTTTGCTAGACCAGGTTGGCCGAGATCAGAAGATCAGAAAGTGTGGTCCAGGGCTGGCCGAAATCAGAGGATCACAGCAGATCACTTGGTATGGTCCAGATGTGGACTAGCGCAGAAGATCAAATGGTCCAGATTTAATCACGAGGATTAACGGTGGAGATTTTAATTTATTTTGATCAAAGTATTAAAAGGATTTGTTACAAAAATAAAGTGAAGTCGTATGGAAGATCAGGAGCTGTTGCCGGGAAGAAACTAAAGACATGATTGGCCAGTTATTTTTGAAAGAAAATCTGAAGCATAAAAAAGATATGTTTTTTGTATTTAAGTGAAGCCCGATTGGTCAACATATTTTTGCAAGAGAATCCAACAAGATACAACTCGAAATTAAGCTTGGAAGAGGCCCTAATTCGCATCTATAAAAGGAGGCTCAAGGCAAAATACTTAGGATCGAAAATCACAAAAGAGTCATACACTTCCAAAGCAAACACTCTCAAGGTTTGAATTAGTGAAATCCTTCAAGGTGAAGGGACTGGACGTAGCCTCGTTAACGGTGAACCAGTATAAAAACTGTGAGTTTTATTTTTACTTTTATCCGCTGCTAACTCTGTTTTTAATTATACATCAAGTTTTGTTTTAAAAGTATAAAAACAGGAAAAGTATTCAAGTTAAGTCAAACACAATTCAACCCCCATTCTCGTGTTTGCACCTTCAATTGGCATCAGAGCTCGGTCTCAAGGTTGAGCACTTAACAGTGTTTGAGGAAAGGTCCAAGGGATTCAATATGTCAGAAGAATTGGGAAGCAACATCAACAGACCACCACTGTTTGATGGAGAAAGGTTTGAGTATTGGAAGGACAGAATGAGAAGCTTTGTCATATCTCAAGATCCTGAACTATGGAAGATGATAGTCAAAGGATACACTGCACCTACTGATCCAGAAGATCCAACTAAGAAACTAGACATGGATGATATGAAACCAGATCAGAGCAAATTACACAAACTTCATCACAAGTCCAGAAACATCATGATCAGTGCAATCACATTCAAGGAGTTTGATAGATGCACAGATAAAGAAACAGCAAAGAGCATATTCGACAGTCTGGTTCTGACCTATGAAGGAACCCAGCAGGTTCAAGAAGCAAGGGCTAACATATTGGTCAGGCAGTATGAGCTGTTCTAGATGGAAGAGGATGAAGACATTGAAGCAATGTTCAGCAGATTCCAGACTCTGGTATCAGGTTTAAAAGTATTAAACAAAAGCTATACCACTGCAGATCATGTAAGTAAGATTCTAAGAAGTTTACCAAAAAAGTGGAGACCAATGGTTACTGCAGTTCAGCAAGCCAAAGTTCTGAAAACTTTAAGGCTTGAAGACCTGATCAGCTCACTCAGGTCTCATGAAATAGAACTGGAAGAAGATGAACCTAAGAAGAAGAAGAAACTGGCTCTGAAGTCGAAACAGAAGAAAGCTGCAAGGGCAGCATCAGAATCAGAGGATAGTGTTAGTAACAGTGATGATATGGCTTACTTAACCAAAAAGATGGTTAAAATCTGGGAAAACAGGAAGAGAAGAAACTTCAAGAATAAACATAACAACAAAGGAAAGGAAGAATCTGACAAGAAGAGTATTGTTTGTTATGGATGCAATGAACCTAGACATATCAAGTCGGAATGTCCAAATCTGGAAAAAGGCAAACAACACAAGAAGAATTCTAGATACAGAAAGAAGGGTCTGATGGCTGCCTGGGATGTATCAGAATCAGAAGAAGAATCGTCTGATGAAGAAGAGGCAGAAACAGCAAAGATGGCTCACATCAAGTCTGCTTCTGGACCTCATAAAGGTACGAATTCAAGAAGGAAAACAGGCAGAATGAAGAATGATCGAAACAATCATTTAGGCAAGTCTGGAAGCACATCAGAGGAAGCAATTCTGTCTGATGGCTCATACCAACTCGAGTTTTGGATACAGCTCAGGCTCTGGAACAGAATCAGAAGATGATGAGGTATTTTCTGATCTTTCAAAATCTGAATTAATTGAGACTTTAAAAGACTTGTTAAATGCAAACAATAAAAGGTCTTTAAAACTGAAAACTTTTAGGGAAGATAAGAAAAATCTAACCAAAGAAGTCCATGTTTTAAAGAATCGAAATTCTGTGTATGTAGCTGAAAACAAAGATTTTAAAATTGAAGTTGCAAGACTCAAATCTGAAATCCAAACTCTCAAAAGTAATATATGTTCCACTTCCAAAACTGTTTGTGAATCTGATATGCATGAACAATTTTTTCAAAACTTTATTTCTAATGGAATGAAAAGAAGTAAATATGCATCTATGATTTATGGAAACAGTAACTCTGGAAAGAGAGGTCTTGGTTTTACATAAACAATTACTGAAAGTAAAGCTGTTCATTCTGATATTTTATGTATTGTTTGTGCTAAGAAAGGTCACTCTGAACTATCTTGTCCACTGGTAAAATCTGAACAAGATCAGAGAGTTGTTAAGACTAACAAACTTGGACCCAATCAGTTCTGGGTACCAAAAGATCAAATTGTCTATGTTGCAGATGTTCTGAGCAACCAGAAGGAGACACCAACAATGGTGCCTGGACAATGGATGTTGGCAATGCACAAGCAGAAGAAGGTTTATGTTCCTGCTACAACAAGACAAAGGCAATATGAGTCTGATGGAAGAAGGTCTGGTCAACGCAACCAGAACCAGAATCATAGGAGAAACAGGAAATATCAAAGATATCACACTAATCAGAAGAACAAAAACTAGAACCAGAACTGGAATTAGTATCAGAGGTACAAGAATTGGAACCAGAACCAACACTGGAACCAGAACCAGAATCAGTACTGGAACCCGAACCAGAACAGGTATCAAAGGTTCAGGTATGATCATCAGAATTACTCTAATTATCAAAATCAGTATAACTACAGGAATTATCAGAATCACCAGAACCATCAAGGTTATCAGAATCACCAGATTCACCAAAGTTACCAGAACCAAAACATGTTCCAAAATCACCAGAGGAACATGGTGTATCAGCCAAAGCAGAAAGAGTTGAATCAGAATCAGGAGAGTTCTTCAAACACTCCAGTGAGATTCATCAAGACTACAAACCTGGAAAGGAATTCAAATTCCCTCATCCAAACCATGTAATCTCAGAACATATAGATTAGGAATCTGAAAATCAGAAGCAAGAGGATTTTCAGAGTAAAACAGAGGTTACATCTTGCTGTAAATACCTTATTATTTAATATTTATGTTTACTGTGATAACAACAAGCTTGATCTTAACAAATCAAAGCTAGATAAGTATTCTACAGGTTTTCAAACTGTCAGAGGAATTAGGTGATTCACATGAATTGAACACCTCAGCAGAAACAACATTCGAGTGGTTTCAAAAACAAATAGAAATCACCAGAAGCAGAATTAATGGTTTGACTGTATTGAGTTAAATTTTAAATTATTTGATTTGCATTATGTAATATGACAAACTGCTTGATCTTGACAAATCAAGGCAAGATAAAAATAGTGCAGGTTCACCAAAACTAAAGGGAGCAGAAGCAGAAACAGAAGAAACAGAAGTACCTGGAAAGGTGGAGGATACAGATTCACCAGAACCAGAAGCTGATTTATCAGAATCAGAAGCTGTTACAGATCTTCCAGAACCAGAAGCTGATGCAAACCAACCAATGTTGATGAAGTTTTGGCAGAGGAAGGTTGGATACTTGCAATGCAAGAAGAGCTGAATGAAGGAATGATGTTTGGGATCTGGTACCCAGACCAAACAAAAACATTATTGGAACCAAGTGGGTTTTCAGGAATAAACTCAATGAAAAAGGTGAAGTAGTAAGGAACAAAGCCAGACTTGTAGCTCAAGGATACAGTCAACAGAAAGAAAGAGTTCCAAATGAGCATGATGAGAGAACTTAAGTTCTTCCTGGGAATTCAGATTCATCCAGGTAAATTAGATGAAACCAGCCAAAAGGTAGACCAGAAAACATACAGAGAAAACCCCCACCTACAAACTCAGAGGTTTTTGTGATTCCGACTATGCTGGAGACAAGATGGAAAGGAAAAGTACAAGTGGCAACTGCACTTTCTTAGATCTCTTGGTCACGCAAAAGACAAAGCACCATTGCCATGTCAACAGTTGAAGCTGAGTATATATCAGCAGCAGGATGTAGTTCACAGTTTGTGGACACTGATCATCAATGGGCTGATATCTTCACCAAAGCATTACCAAAAGATAGGTTCGAGTTCATTAAGAAGCATCTCAGCATTACCTCCATATCTGACTAGCTCAAGTAGTCATCTTAGGAGTTTTTATATTACTTGTAATTTTAATTTCAGTCTTTTAATTTATGTTTTTACTTTTTGTACTTTGTATAGAGAAAAACAAAAAAAAAATACAAAAATAGTAGGACCACTTTTTGGCTGATGACAAAAAGGGGGAGAAAGAGAGAGAGAAAGAAAGGAGAAATAAGCAGAAAAGGAGAGATAAAAAGAAAGCAGGAGTAAAAAAGAAAGAGATGAAAAGAGGAGAAATAAGTAGAAAAGAAGAGGAATCAGGGAGAGAGAAAAAGAAAGAGTGAAAAAGAAAAGGAGTTGAAAAGGAGAGGAAACAGGGAGAGAGAAAAACAAAGAGAGAAAAAGAAAGAGTGAAAGGAGAAGGAGTTGAAGAGGAGAGGAAATGTGAAGAGAGAAAAAGAAAGAGAGAATAAAGAAGGAGTTGAAAAGGAGAGGAGAAGAGAAGAAAAGAAAGAGAGAACAAAGAAGGAGTTGAAAAGGAGAGTATCAGACTTAGGGGGAGAGATTGGTCTGAGGGGGAGTAATTCAAGTCTTCGAGTTATAAGCTAGCAAAATAAGTTAAGGTTTTTGTCATGATCAAAAAGGGGGAGATTGTTGGAACCAAGTTGGTTCTAAGTTTTAGATTTTTGATGTTTACAAAAGCACTCAATGTAATCTTATTTTGTACCTTGAATTATTAAATTAAATACCACCAGAAACTGAAATAATCAGAAACAGAAGATCAAAGGATTCCAGAAAATGAATTCTGGAATTACCAGAAGATACTCCAGGAATGTCAAAACATCACCAGAAGATATCTTTGCTGGCGCAGAACAGAAGGAAGAAAAATCAGAAGAAAACCTGGACCATACCAGAGGAAAGCCTGCCAGAGGGAGAGTTGTTCCAGACCAACAGGAATCAAATATCAGATTTATTCCTTCAGTTATTTTGACCAGAAGATGGCCTGGCAGTGAAATAATAAACAGCCCAGACTTGATCCAAACTTAATCAGAGGGTAAATTAATGGGTCCAGAACAAAGGGATTAATCCAGATTTGACCCAGACCAGAAGATAGCATGGTTCAGGGTATGAAACTAAGTCCATACCAGAAGAAATGATCTCCATAACTGATTCAAAACAGAAGGTAAAAAGTCCAGACTGAAATATTATTTGTCCAGATTTAATTTCAGTTTAATCCAGACCAAGTCCAGAATTGGTCCAGAGCAGAGGGAAGATATTCAGATCAATGGTCCAGATTTGAGTATATGGCTCAGTGTTGGCCGAGATCAGAAGATAAGACCATGGCCCAGTGTTGGCCGAAATCAGAAGGTCAGAATGTGTGGTCCAGCAGTGGCTGAAATCAGAGGATCACAGCAGATCAGTTTGCTAGACCAGGTTGGCCGAGTTCAGAAGATCAGAAAGTGTGGTCCAGGGCTGGCCGAAATCAGAGGATCACAACAGATTACTTGGTATGGTCCAGATGTGGACTAGCGCAGAAGATCAAATGGTCCAGATTTAATCACGAGGATTAACTGTGGAGATTTTAATTTATTTTGATCAAAGTATTAAAAGGATTTGTTACAAAAATAAAGTGAAGTCGTATGGAAGATCAGGAGCTGTTGGCGGGAAGAAACTAAAGACATGATTGGCCAGTTATTTTTGAAAGAAAATATGAAGCATAAAAAAGATATGTTTTTTTTATTTAAGTGAAGCCCGATTGGTCAAGATATTTTTGCAAGGGAATCCAGCAAGATACAGCTCGAAATTAAGCTTGGAAGAGGCCCTAACTCACATCTATAAAAGGAGGCTCAAGGCAGAATACTTAGGATCGAAAATCACAAAAGAGTCATACACTTCCAAAGCAAACACTCTCAAATTTTCAGAGAAGTCAATTGTGAGTTTCAGCATTCAAGAAGCAAGTACTCGTGTTATTTTCCTTCCACTGTGTCAAATCTAAGTTGTTGAAGTAGAGTCTACAATCTGAGGGAGTCAGTAGAGGTAGCAGGTTACTTGGCAATTAGATTCATAGTGTTGTGATTTCTTCTACAATCTGGGATTGTCAGATTGGCTGAAGACATGAGTTGCATTCCTCAAAGAAGTCTAGGATTGTTAGACTGTTTGAGAAGAATGACTTGGAGGGTCAGTATAAAGGTTGTAATTCAAGGTTTGAATTACTGAAATCCTTCAAGGTGAAGGGACTGGACGTAGCCTCGTTAACAGTGAACCAGTATAAAAACTGTGAGTTTTATTTTTACTTTTATCCGCTGCTAACTCTGTTTTTAATTATACATCAAGTTTTGTTTTAAAAGTATAAAAACAGGAAAAGTATTCAAGTTAAGTCAAACACAATTCAACCCCCCCTTCTCGTGTTTGCACCTTCATAGCATATTTTGCTATGAGGGAGACGACGAGGAGTAGAGTCAATGTTACACGATGGACAAGCAAGTCTGGTGTAAGTGTTCCACCCAGAAAGTGTACCCAGCCCCGGAAAATCACTAATTGTCCACATCAATGTTGCATGCAATGTAAACATCTCTTTTTTAAGAGAATCGTATGTATCAACACCTGTTGCCCATAATTCCTTTAATTCTTTGACTTGAGGTTTTAAGTAGATATCAATGTCATTTCCTGGCATTTTTTTTACTGGGAATTATCATTGACATTATAAAAGATGTTTGCTTCTTGCACACCCATAGAGGAGTGTTATATGGAATGAGAATAACTAGCCAAATACTATAATTTGTACTCATCATACCAAAAGGATTAAAACCATCACTAGCCAATGCACGACGCACATTTCGCGGGTCTGATGCAAACCAAGTGTGTGTCAAGTCAAAAAATTTCCAAGCTTCAGAATCTCTAGGATGCCTCAACATTCCATCATTCTTACTATCGATTGCATGCCATCTCATATCTTCGGCCAACTTTGAGGACAAAAATAATCTTTGTAATCGTGGTTTTAATGGAAAATAATGAAGCACTTTTGCAGGAACCTTCTTTCGTTTATTGCCATCACCAGACACCCAAACTGCACTAACCTTTGCTTTTGATTTCCATTTGGAAATGATACAAATTTTGCAGGTCTCTCTCTCTTCATCTTCCTTATTACCCCAAAAAGCATACAATTATTTGAACAAATAGGGATCTTTTTGTAATTTCAACCAAGCTTCGTGATTGTCTTCTTGGCTTCATAGAATGATTTTGGTATATTTTGCAAATTCAAATGCATCTTTTAATAACTCTAAAACCATTGTCATGGATTTATCAATCATTCCACATAAACATTTGATGTGATACAACTTTACCAAAAAAGATAGTCTTGAATATTTAACATACCCTTCATACAAAGGTTGTTCTCCTTCTCTACTTAATTCATAGTACTCTTTGGCCTCTTTCGTACCTTTGCTGACTTGTATTTGGCACCATATCTTCATTCCGATCAATCTCGACATTTGATTCAATGGGTACTTCGTTTGCATGCTTTTCAACTCCAAAAGCATCGTTGATCATGTTCTGAATATGATCATCAACGACAACTGTGTCTTGAACTATATTTGAATCACTACTAAGTGAGATAGTACTAGTTTGTCCTATGGACTCCCCATGATGTACCCAAATTGTATATCCTGTTAGGAATGGTTTGCACTTTAAGTGATCGTACATTACACTTCTACTCTGCGGTTTTTTGAAACCACAACGTTTACAAGGGCATATTATTTTGCCATTTTCTAATTCATCTCGAAAGGCAAAATTAATAAATCCCTTTATCCCTTGATCATATTCAATTGATGTGTGTGGCTTCATAATCCATGACTTATCCATTGCTTCAAAGAAGATTAACATATGTTATTTTGACATACAAAGAAGATAAACCTTAAACAAAATAGATTCACTATGCATAAAGGAACAAAACATGTAAAAGAGTCATAAAGCAGATTCACAAAACAAATATCCTTAAAGAAGAACCAATTTGAATAAACATAAAAAATGCAAAAAAAGGAAGCACGAAATAATGTAAACTACTATAGTATTCCACAATAATATAACTCATATCAAGGAAATATATAATAGATTAATACGAGGGGAAATTGTTAGAAAATGAAGAAATTGTTAGAAAATGATAGCATTAACTAACCTTAGCAAGCTCCTAAAGTCTGTAACGTTCAACAATACTCGCTTCTAAAGTGAATACGAAATCTTTTTAGCAGTTGTTTTTCCAAAGACTCAAAACAATAGTATTCTACCTGCAACATTAGTGATGAAATAAGCTACTAATTCAAATATTGAAAAATAGAAAAAAAATCAAGAAAAGCAGGGGAAGCAATAAAATCAAAGAGATATTGGACGAATAAGGCATTTGAACCTTCCATACTCTATTCAATAACTGATTACAATATTCAAGATATCCTATTCTTACTCCATAACTCTATAGTCCTAACTACCTTCTTAAGTCTATAACAACTCTTAACTACTTTAACAACTCTAATGTCTATTATTCTATATCCTAACACATATGAACCTTATATACTTTAAAAATGGAGAAGTATCCATGTCCAACACATCAGATAGGCGTCCTATACTTCCCTAGACTTCATGTATCCCTGTATCTGTATTTGTTTGGTACTATGTATCTGGGCTTCTTAGAGGTTACTTTACTATAAGAGCAGCCCAAACTTTAATGAAACAAAAGGTTGATATCTGTATCACCAAAGCTAAATTGTCTACTTTGTTTTCTCATTATTGTTTCACCAATTCTATCGTGAACTGGTCAGTTCAGACATATTTGGAACAATGTTTATGATTTTTCTTCTTAATATGCAGGCTTTCCCCTGGCATCGAAGAGTTAATCGAGAAACTAAAGGCTAATCACAAACACTTTTATCTGATCTTAGGGGGCTTTCAGCAAATGATCAATGTATGGAGAATAGTTGTAACAAATACTTTTTTCTGATTTGTTTCAGACTAAGAAGAAGATATCAGTAGTTATTTATATATAGTGAATTTGGACTGAGTTTCTTTAAATTAATGGAGTACTAGCATTAAAAATATTTGAAAACCAGTACATGCGGTCCTTGCATATTTGAAAACTAGTTCTCAACCTCTGAAACTAAAACCAGAACATAAATCACAATAATAAAATCTACCACAACCTAACTTAAGCCTCTAAAACCAAATTAAACACTAGTCATCTTTTCAATATGAATTAAACCAATATGAATTAAACATTAATCATTTTTACAAATATAAACATGATAAATGTAAACAAATATATAGTTCTGCCACTGAATTATAAAAATGAGATGGGGAGTATATATATCATCATATGGTGGCAGCATGCATATATAACAGATATAAAATATATAGTGAAATTAAATGCATATAATCTTCAAAAAAATTAAGACTATTAACTACAAAACTTTGACTAGTATGAGTTTTAGCTTGAATAAAGAAGTATTAAAAAATTTAGCAAAAATAATGGACACTTATGCAATTACAAGCAAAAATCTAGCCAAGATTGTTGAAAATTTTTTTCTTTACATTTTTTGGGTGTATATATAGTCCTAATGTAGTAGGTACAATTTTTTTTTATCCTTTTTATTTTACATGCTTTGAATTATTGATGTAACAGGTCACAGACCCTTGGTTTGCATTATTTGCGATCCTATATCTAGCGACTCAAATTCAACATTTGATAGAGGTTCTTTCTGGTGATGACTTTGTGGCAATGTGGTGGGATGAACAAAGAATTTGGATTCTAAAGTCAATTACAAGTTTATTTGCTATGAATTTGGCAAATGATCAATATATGGAGAATAGTTGTAATGAATACTTTTTTCTGATTTGTTTCAGACTAAGAAGAAGATATCAATAGTTATTTATATATAGTGAATTTGGACTGATTTTCTTTAAATTATTGGAGTACTAGCATTAAAAATATTTGTAAACCAGTACATGCAATCCTTGCATATTTGTTAATCAGTTCTCAACCACTGAAACTAAAACCATAAATCACAATAATAAAATTTACCACAACCCAACTTAAGCTTCTGAAACCAATTGCATTCAAAATTACTTCAGTAAACATTCAGTAAACATTCATGACATTCATAACATCTAAATCAGTAAACATTCAAACATCTAAAAGCATACAAACATTCAACAAACATTCATAACATTTGGGATTGCATTCAAAACATTCATTAAATTTGAGACACTTCAGCAAACATTCATAACATCTAAGTCAGTAACAAGCACGTTACAATCCAAGCCATTATAACACAAAGAAAGGGTTATTAGTTTTCATCAAAGATCGAAGTGAGCAACGGTGCCATCGCTAGAGTTATTAGTTTTCGTTTTTCTTTTTCAGCAATTTGAGAAAATGATAGATTAAGAGATTACCTTTTCAAGAGTTGATTTTGTTTGCAAGATGATAAACCACCTTCTTTGACAGAGGTGATTTTGTTTTTCTTCAAAGTTGTATTTCGTTTCCTTCAGCGTTGAAAGAGGTCGAGAGATTTGGGGGGGTTTTTAGAAATTTTATGGTTAAAACGGCGGGAGTGACGAAAATGAGCAATGAGAAAGGAAAATGAAATGCGCGGATTTGACCATCAAAGGCGGCGGCGGTTGACAAAAATCGCCCCAAGAACCGTTGCAATGTTGTGTTGAGGGTAGTTGTTCTGGAATTGTCGCAGGCCAAGTGTTGTAAAAATGAAATTGTCTTGTAGTGATGGGATAGATGTGTGTTGGGAAGGAGGAAGTTGTCAGTGATGTGGCAGAGTAGATGGAGTATCCGTTACCTTTTTGATGAGTGACAACAGTACGTGTGCAGAGGTTGACTTTTGAGATTTCTGTCTTTCCTAAAGAACGAAGAACGTTCTTGAGCTATTTTACAGAAAGCCAACCCAAATGGAGAACGTTCTCCGTTTTGTCCAGAATGCTTTGGCTTCAGTTTTGAGCAGGATTTTTGATGATTTTGAGCCTGTCTTTTATTGAAATGAAATTTTCTTCAACAAGAGGCTTATTAAAAATATCAGCATGTTGATTCTTTGTATCAACAAAAATTAGTTCTACTTCATTTTTATTTACATGATCTCTAATAAAAGGATGATTTATTTCAATATGCTTTGACCTTGAATGTTGAATGAGATTTTTCAAAAGATTTATGGAACTTGTGTTATCACAGTAAATAGGGACTTTAGAATAGCTTACTGAAAAATCTTCAAGTTGGTTTTTGATCCCTAACACTTGTGAACAACAATTTGCTACTGAAACGTACTCTACTTCAGTGGTTTGCAAAGCAATAGTGTTTTGTTTTCTGCACGACCAGCTTATTAAGGTTTCTTCTAGGAACTAGCATGCACCACTTGTGCTCTTTCTTTCAACTTTATCTCCAGCGTAATCCGCATCACAGTAAACAACAAGATCAAAGTGAGAACCTTTTCTATACCAAAGGCCAAGATCAATAGTACCGACAAGATAACGAAATATACTTTTTACAGCAGTAAGATGAGATTCTTTTGGTGCAGAATGAAACCTTGCACACAATCCTACTGCAAAAGTAATGTGTGGTCTGCTTGTAGTTAAATAAAGTAATGAACCCATCGTTCCCCTATATTCTTTTTCAGAAATTGATTTTCTCATCTTTATCTAATGAGGATGATGGATGCATGGGAGTAGTCATGATTTTAACTTCACACATCTTATATTTTTTCAATAGTTCTTTTGTGTATTTTTCTTGATAAATGAATATTCCATCCTTGTGTTGTTTGATTTGTAGTCCAAGAAAATATCTTAACTCTCCCATCATACTCATCTCAAACTCACTTTGCATAAGATTTGAAAAATCATCACACATTTTTTTATTAGTTGAACCAAAAATGATATCATCAACATAAACTTGTAGAATGAGTAAATCAGTTTTGTTTGTTTTCTTGAAAAGTGTTGTGTCAATTTTCCCACGTGAAAATCCGTTTTTGATCAAGAATGAGCATAATCGTTCATACCAAGCTCGGGGAGCTTGTTTTAAACCATATAAAGCCTTAGTGAGTTTATAAACATGATTCGAATTATTTTGATCTTTAAGCATGGGGGGTTGATGAATATAGACTTGTTCATTTAAATAACCGTTTAGGAATGCGATTTTTACATCCATTTGAAAAAGTGTGATGAGTTTGTGAGATACATATGCAAGAAGGATTCGAATAGCTTCTAACCTTGCTACTGGCGCAAATGTTTCATCATAATCTATTCTTTCTTGTTGATTGTAGCCTTGGGCTACTAACCTTGCTTTGTTTTTAATTACCTTCCCTTCTTCATCAAGTTTGTTTCTGAACACCCACCTTGTACCAATGATAGATTGATTTTGAGGATCTAGAACAAGAGTCCAGACTTCATTCTTTTTAAATTGAAGAAGTTCTTCCTTCATTGTTTCAATCCAAGATTGATCAATTATGGCTTCTTTGATATTTTTTGGTTCTAATTGGGATAGCATTGCCATGTTGCTGTGAGCATCATCCTTGAATGACAACCTTGTTCTAATGCCATCAGTTGTATCACCAATTATTTGATTATGAGGATGATCACCTATTAGTTTCCAACTTCTAGGAGGAGTTTGAAACGAAGATTGTTTACCAACCTCGTTTTCCTAGAGAACGATCTGATGTGACTGTCTAGATTGTTTTTCTTCCTCGTCCTCTTTTTTTCTTAGATCAAGATCATCAAACTCATTAAATACACATGCATACTTATTTCAACAGTTTTATTTTTTAAATTAAACACACGATAACCTTTAGATTCTGTTGCATATCCTAAGAATATTGCCTTGTCAGATTTTGCATCAAATTTTCCCAAGTTTTATTTGTCATTTAAAATGTAGCAATAGTAGCCAAAAATGTGAAAATATGAGATATTGGGTTTTCTATTTTTCCAGATTTCGTAGGGTGTTTTGTTTATGATTTTTCTTATTGATACATGATTTAAAATATAGCATGAAGTGTTTATGGCTTCAGCCCAAAAATACTTTTCAACATTTGATTCTTCTAATATTTTGTTGCCATTTCTTGCAATGTTCTACTCTTTCGTTCAACGACTCCATTTTGTTGAGGAGTCCTTGCACATGATAGATTGTGATAAATGCTAAGTTTGTCGAAAAACGTTTTGAAAGATGCATTTATAAATTCTCCTCCGTGATCACTTCTTACATCAATTATGTTGGATTCTTTTTCCTTTTGAACCTTTTTACAGAATGTTTTGAAGGCAGTAAATGCATCATCATTTTGTTTTAAAAATAACACCCATGTATATCTAGAGAAGTCATCAACGATAACAAAGCCATATTTCATACCTCCTAGACTAGTGGTTTTGATAGGACCAAATAGATCAATGTGAAGTAGTTCAAGAGGTTTCTTAGTTGAAATGAACTCTTTTGCATGAAAACTACTTTTAACAAGTTTTCCTTTTGCACATTTCTCACAGATCTTGTCCTTATCAAAGTTAATATTGGGAAGACCTCTAACTAAGTCTAATTTGGACAAGTTTGAAATAGTTTTTAAACTGATATGTCCAGCACGCTTATGCCATATCCATTTATCTTTGTTAATGGACATGAAGCATGATTTAGCTGGTAGTTCTTCAATGTACAGGACATAGAGACTTTTCTTTCTGGATGTAGAAAATAAAATCTCTCCTGATTTTTCTATTTTCATTTCACATATGTTTGGTTTAAACACGACTTCGAAGCCATTATCACACAATTGACTAATGCTTAGAAGGTTATGTTTCAGCCCTTCAACATACTGAACATCATTAATTTTGGCAAAATTTTCCTTATCTATTGTGCCTTTACCTTTAATCTTGGCTTGGTCATTATTTCCAAATGTCATTGATCCTCCATCTCTTTTAGTAAAGGATATAAAGCTTTGTTTATCTCCCGTCATATGCCTTGAACAACCACTGTCCAAGAACCATGGCTTTTTCTTGACATTTTGACATCCATCCTTCATAAGATGTTGTATTTTCTTTAGGTACCCGTTTTACTTTGGGTCCTTGGAAGTCAGTTTTAAAGCTTGATTTTCTAAGAGAACATTTTGACTCATAATGACCAAGTTTGGAGCAGTGTGAACATTTAATTTTTGGTTTTAGAAAGGATTTGAAATTCTGAGTTTTTGGAGTTTCAAAAACAGTTTTGAATGTCCCTCTAGAACGTTCTCCTTCTTTTTTGCTTTATGGAGAATGTTCTGCTTTTGCTTCAGAACTTTCTCCCCTTTTTAAACTATCTGGAGAACGTTCTCATTTTTTAACATTCCTTCTGTTTTTGATTTTCTCATCCCTTTTTTTTAAAATAACATGCAAACTCAAGATGTCCTATTTTGCTGCAATATGAACTTCTTATTTTGCATTTTTCTTCTTTTCTTTCTGGTACAAAGAAATTTTCATACATCTTTGTCTTTTGAGTTTTGTCAAAACCAAGTCTAGCTTTATCAAAAATTCCCATTTGAGACCCCATGATTCTTTGAAAAGTTTCAATTGCTTTAATGAAGTTAGACAAATCATTTTTAAGCAGCTCAACTGCAAATTTAAGGAGATCGTTCTCCTTTTGTATCAAAGAACGTTCTCGACTTTCTTGTCTCTCATCATTAAAGTTTTTGGTTTGTGATTCTTTTAAGTTTTGAATGACTTTCTTAAGCTCATCATTCATAACTTGATTTTTCTCCTTTTCTTCTTTTTCTTTATGAAATTTTTCATTTAAGGAGTTGCATTTTTGGATAAGAAGATTTGAGTCATTAAGTAAGTTATCAAATTCAATTCCCATCTGTTCACATAAAATGCAGTGTTCAAAATTTTTTACTTCATCTTCTTCTATCCCTGCCATTAGACATATGTTTGCCTCTTCTGTTTTCTCTGTATCTAAATCATCAGAGTCATCCCAAGTTACCATCATTGACTTCTTCTTGAAGGGAAATTTCTTTGGTGCTCTTTTGTTCAATGGACATTCAGCTTTGTAATGCCATTGTTTGTTGCAACCAAAGCATGTGATTTGCTCCCATCTTCTAATCATTCTTTGGATTTTTCTTGTAAGGAAAGCTATTTCTTCATCTGCTTCTTCCTGTCCTCCTACTTCAATTTCTTCTTCAGATTGTGATGGCATGCTTTCTTGAGAGGCTTTTAAGGCAACTGCTTTTCCTTTCTTTGATGGCATTCTTTTAAGTTTTGAATGACTTTCTTAAGCTCATCATTCATAACTTGATTTTTCTCCTTTTCTTCTTTTTCTTTATGAAATTTTTCATTTAAGGAGTTGCATTTTTGGATAAGAAGATTTGAGTCATTAAGTAAGTTATCAAATTCAATTCCCATCTGTTCACATAAAATGCAGTGTTCAAAATTTTTTACTTCATCTTCTTCTATCCCTGCCATTAGACATATGTTTGCCTCTTCTGTTTTCTCTGTATCTAAATCATCAGAGTCATCCCAAGTTACCATCATTGACTTCTTCTTGAAGGGAAATTTCTTTGGTGCTCTTTTGTTCAATGGACATTCAGCTTTGTAATGCCATTGTTTGTTGCAACCAAAGCATGTGATTTGCTCCCATCTTCTAATCATTCTTTGGATTTTTCTTGTAAGGAAAGTTATTTCTTCATCTGCTTCTTCCTGTCCTCCTACTTCAATTTCTTCTTCATATTGTGATGGCATGCTTTCTTGAGAGGCTTTTAAGGCAACTGCTTTTCCTTTCTTTGTTGGTTTGTCTTCCATCAGCAATACCTCATGTGCTCTCAAGGTTCCAAATAATTCTTCTAGCCCAAGTGTTTCAAGGGTTTTTGCTTGACTTATGGCTGTTATCATTGGTCTCCAAATAATTGGTAGACATCTCATGATTTTCCTTACTCGATCTTGCACAGAGTATGCCTTGCCTAAGGATCGCATTTCATTAACAATTGTTGTAAATCTGGAGTACATTTCATATAAGTTTTCCCCTTCATTCATTTCAAACAACTCAAACTTTCTTATGCCTATATCGATTCTTGTTTCCTTTACATGACTGGTTCCTTCATGATGGGTCTGCAGTGTATCCCATACCTTTTTTGCAGTGTCGCATTCATCGACTCTCTCACTCTCTTCCTTGCTTAAAGCACATGATAGAAATAATTGAGCTTTTAAGTTTAGGAGTACGTTATATTTTTCTTCTGCTGTCCAATCGATTTATTTCTTTTCAACAGATGTTAGATCATTTTGATCAACCCTTGGTATGTAATCTCCTTCTGTAATGATGCGCCACATTCCTGTGTCTTGAGACTTTAGGAACAACTGCATTTTGTTTTTCCAGAAGTAGTAATCTGAGCCATCAAAATAGGGTGGTCATTTTCATGACCCCTCTTCAGCAATGTACTTAGCTTTTGACATTTTCTTCCTAGATCTTTTCTCTACACTGTTTAGGTGTTGACTTTAGGAACAATTGAAAATTAACTCAAGATTGATCTTGGTTGTAAATCAGAAAAACAGAGAACAGTTTTAGCTTATCTATTGAACTTGATATTTAAAGACTTAAAAGTAAATAGATAAGGGAAGAGATATAACACACAGATATATCCTGGTTCACCCAACTTGGGCTACGTCCAGTCCTCACAAATGTGAGATTTTTCACTAAGTGCTCAAAGCAAGAACTCTCTTGAGTTTTACACAAAATTTCTGCAGATCGATCTGAAGGTGCAAACACGAGAAGGGGGGTTGAATTGTGTTTGCCAAACTTTGAATCTTTTTGCTGTTTTGTTGAATGTTGATGTGATTTACTTGATGAATAAATAATCAAACTTAGCAGCGAAAAATAATAGCATAAGAACACATCAATTTATCCTAGTTCACCATTAACTTGGCTACATCCAGTCCTTTCATCCTGAAGGCCTTAATCCACTAATTCAAATCTTTGAATTACAGCACCTGACTCTCCAAGCTAGTCTTTTCAAACAGCCTGACAACCCCAAACTTTTGAGGAACAAAAACAACACCTTGACTCTACAAATCAAGTCTTCTCCTACCAATCTGACAACCCCAGATTGAAGAAGGAATCTGCACCACTATCGGGTTAGATTACAAGGTTTGGAACTCTGCAAATTTGCTTCTGGAAAGCTGATTGCTGCACTGATTCTTGCACACTTTTGTTGCTTCTGGAAAGCTGATTGTTGCACTGAATTTCTCTCTCGAAAACACTTAGAAATAATTGTTGGAACCAAGTTGGTTCTAAGTACTTAGGATTTTGATGTTAACAAAAGCACTCCATGTAATCTTATTTTGTACTTAGAATTATCACATTAAATGCCACCAAAAGATAAAGTTTCCAGAGGCAGAAGATAAAGATACCAGAGGCAAAAGATGAATTACTAGAGGATACAATCAGATTAGAGGATACACCTCCAAAAGTCACCAGATAATGCATCTAGAAGGTAGAATTCTCTTATCATTTGCTGCTAATCATGATATAATTCTCTATCAAATGGATGTTAAAAGTGCATTCTTAAATGGCTATATAAGTGAGGTGTTGGAACCAAGTTGGTTCTAAGTACTTAGGATTTTGATGTTTACAAAAGCACTCCATGTAATCTTATTTTGTACCTTGAATTATTACATTAAATGCCACTAGAAGATGAAGTTATCAGAGGCAGAAGATGAGTTACAAGAGGATAAAAACAGACCAGAGGATACACCTCCAAAAGACACCAGAAAATGCATCCAGAATGTACCAGAGGATGCATCCTGGAATTACCATAGGATACACCAGGATGTCAAAACAACACCAAAGGATATCTTTCCTGGCCCAGATCAGAAGAAAGCAAAGTCAGAAGGAGACCTGGACCAGACCAGAATGAAGCCTGCCAGATGGAGAGTTGTTCCAGACCAGAAGATACCATAAGTCAGACTTAGTCCAAAAGTTATTCTAACTAGAAGATGGCCTAACAATGAAATGATAAACAGCCCAGACTTGATCCAGACTTAATTAGAGGATAAATTACTGGTTCCATAACAAGAGATTCAATCCAGATTTGACTCAGACCAAAAGATAGCATGGTTTAGGGTATGAAACTAAGTCCAGACCAGAAGAAATGATGTCCAGATTTGATCCAGACCTGATCCAAATCAGAAGGTAAAATGTCCAGACTGAAATATCATTTATCCAGATTTAATTTCAGTTCAATCCACACCAAGTCCATAATTGGTCCAAATCAGAGGGAAGAAATTCAGATCAATGGTCCAGATTTAAGCATATGGCCCAAAGTTGGCCAAGATCAGAAGATCAGACCATGGCCCAGTGTTGGCCGAAATCAGAAGGTCAGAATGTGTGGTCCAGCATTGGCCGAGATCAGAAGATCAGAAAGTGTGGTCTAGGGCTGGCCGAAATCAGAAGATCACAGCAGATCACTTAGTATGGTCCAGATGTGGACGAGAGTAGAAGATCAAAGGGTTCAGATTTAATCATGATGATAATCAGTGCAGATTTGATTAAAATTTGATCAAAGTATTAAAAAGGATTTGATACAAAAATAAATTGAAGTCTTGTGGAATTCAGAAGCTATTGGCGGGAAGAAAGATTTGTTCCAGAATTAATTAAAGTCAGAATTGGTCAAAGTTATTTTTGAAAGGCAATCTAGAGTAGAAAAAGATATGTTTTTTATTTAAAGTGAAACCCGATTGGACAAGTTATTTTTGCAAGAGAATCCAGCAAGATACAGCTCGAAATTAAGCTTGGAAGATACCCTAATCTGCATCTATAAAAGAAGGCTCAAGGTAGAATACTTAGCATCGAAAATCACAAAAGAGTGATACACTTCCAAAAGCAAACACTCAAGTTTTCAGTGAGGTAAATTGTGAGTTCCAGCTTTCCAGAAGCAAACACTCGGTTATTTTCTTTCCCTTGTGTTAGATCTAAGTTGTTGAAGTAGAGTCTACAATCTGAGGGAGTCAGAAGGGGTAGCAGATTACTTGGCAATTAGATTCAAGGCGTTGTAATTCCTTCTACAATCTGGGGTTGTCAGATTGGTAGGAGAAGACTTGACTTAGGAAGTCAAGGTGTTGTATTCCTCAAGACTCTAGGATTGTTAGACTGTTTGAGAAGACTGACTTGGAGGGTCAGTGGAACTGTTGTAATTCAAGGTTTGAATTAGTGAAATCCTTCAAGGTGAAGGGACTGGACGTAGCCTCGTTAACGGTGAACCAATATAAAATTCTGTGTTTTTATTTTTACTTTATATCCGCTGCTAACTCTGTTTTATTCATACATCAAGTTTTGTTTTAAAACGGCAAAAACAGAAAAAGTATTCAAGTTAGTCAAACACAATTCAACCCCCGTTCTCGTGTTTGCACCTTCATGAGGAAGTCTATGTCAAACAGCCCCCTGGATTTGAAAATTCTGATTTTCCAAACCATGTTTTTAAACTTAAAAAATCTTTATATGGTTTAAAACAAGCAACAAGGGCATACTTTGACAGACTTAGTAACTTTCTGCTTAAGAATGAATTTGATAGAGGCCAGATTGATAAAACTCTATTTAGGAAATCCATTAAAAATGATATTTTGATTTCTCAAGTTTATGTTGATGATATCATCTTTGGATCTACTAATGGCACTTTGTGCAAGGAGTTTTCTGACCTAATGCAGAAAGAGTTTCAAATGAGCATGATGGGAGAATATAAGTTCTTCCTAGGAATTCAGATTCACCAAGGTAAATCAGGTATATTCATTCACCAATCTAAATATACTAAAGAACTTCTCAAAAAGTTCAAAATGAGTGACTGTAAGTCTATGGCCACCCCCATGCACCCAACTTGCTCTTTTGAGAAAGATGAAACTAGCCGAAAGGTAGACCAGAAAACATACAGAGTTGACCTTAAACGAATTTTGAGAAAACATACAGGGAATCCCATTTAACGGCTGTCAAACGAATTTTGAGATACCTTAAACGAACCACCAACCTTACCTTGTTATACAAGAAAACCCCCACCTACAAACTAAGAGGTTTTTGTGATTCTGACTATGCTGGAGACAAGTTGGAAAGGAAAAGTACAAGTGGCAACTACACATTCTTAGGTGATAATTTGATCTCTTGGTCAAGCAAAAGACAAAGCACCATTGCCATGTCAACAGCTGAAACTGAGTATATATCAGCAGCAGGATGCAGCTCACAGTTAATCTGGATGAAACATCAACTTGAAGATTACAACATCTTTGAAACCAATATCCCTTTGTTATGTGATAACACTTCAACCATAAACCTAACCAAGAACCCTATGCTACACTCTAGTACCAAACACATTGAAATAAAACACCATTTCATTAGGGACCATGTTCAAAAAGGGACTTTAAGCATCCAATTTGTGGACAATGATCATCAATGGGCTGACATCTTCACCAAAGCATTACCTGAAGATAGGTTCGAGTTTGTAAGACCCTTAAATTTAATATTAATTTTGGAATTAATATTAAAGTGTATTTGGGGATATTTGTAAAATATTTAATATATGTATGTTTTGAGTAAATATATATATATATAAATATTTATTTTGGAAGATGAATTAAAATTATTGGATGAAGAATAAATTAATTTAATTACGAGTAATTAAATTAACGGACAGTTAATTAAGGGATTAGCGGCTAATTGCGATGAGACGGATAAAGTGCTGAAAATCAGACAAGTGTCGGGTGAGGTGGCACCACACATGCCTATAAATAGGAGTGAGAAGGATGGTGAAATCAAAACACCATTCCTCCTCCTTCACTGCCCATACTGCATCTAACAGTATTGCATGTAACAGCACTTTTCCCTCCCATTCTGTTTTCTGAATTCTGTTCACGATTTCAAAAGGAAAAAGAGGGAGTTCCTCAAAAGTGCCATTAATTGGAAACCTAGGCACCAAACCAGAAAACCCCCAGTACAAAAGTTGTTCCCCACATCATTACAGAGCTAGAGAACCCAGTTTCGTAGCAGCAAACGCAAGCTGCAGTTTCACCGCTTTTTGACGCGTAAACAGGAGTGAAAGCAGAAACGTGAGCAGAAGCAGAAAAGTGCAGCAAGGGTAAGGGCACCTTCCACTTTCTAGTTACATTAGGGCTGTAAATGCATATTGTTTTGCATGTCATTTTGAAGAATGAAAAATGCATTCTGTTGAGGTTTTAAAAATCTGCAACATGCTGTTTTGGGTGATTATTCCAATACTATTTTGTTTGTGGGGAAAGCTGAAAAATGCATTGCATGTTATTTTGAAGAGGAGTAATAAGCATATTCATAAAACTTTTTGGAATATTGCAAAAATGCATTATGTTGGTATTTTGCTGCTATGTGATGCTTGCTGTTTGACTGAATGTGTTAATGTTGTGCTGATGATTGAGAAAAACTGAATGCTTTGCATGTTGTTATCATGTTTGAGAAAGCTGAATGCTTTGCATGTTGTTATGATGTTTGAGAAAGTTGAATGCTTTGCATGTTGTTCTGATGTTTGAGTAAAGCTGAATGCTTTGCATGTTGGTCTGATCTTTGAAAAAGCTGAAATGCTTGCATGTTGTTCTGTTGATAAAAATTTGGTGTTGCTGATGATTTCAAAATAAAAAGGGGTTTAAAACTGATGAAAGTGTTTCCTTCTGGAAAATTTGGTTTGATGTAAAAGTCTGAGTTTTGTGGTTTAAAAGAGTGATAAAACTATTTTGGAGTTGTGCTGATTTTTCAAAAGAAACAGTTTTAAATGTGTTGAATGTCTCAGGAAAATTTCACTGATTTCGAAGGTGTATTTGAATACAACATGTGTGTATTCAAATACACCCTGTCAGGCTTTTGTTTTACTTATATTTTCAAACTGTTTTACTTAATGTCATTCTGTTTTGCTTCTGATGATTCTGGTGTGAATCATTCTGTTTTGCTTATGATGATTCTGGTGTGAATCATTCTGTTTTGCTTCTGATGATTCTGGTGTGAATCGTTCTGTTTTGCTTCTGATGATTCTGGTGTGAATCATTCTATTTTGCTTCTGATGATTCTGGTGTGAATTATTTTGTTTTGCTTCTGATGATTCTGGTGTGAATCATTCTATTTTGCTTTTGATGATTCTGGTGTGAATCATTCTGTTTTGCTTCTGATGATTCTGGTGTGAATCATTCTGTTTTGCTTCTGATGATTCTGGTGTTAACCATTCTGTTTTGCTTTTGATGATTCTGGTGTGAATCATTCTGTTTTGCTTCTGATGATTCTGGTGTGAATCATTCTGTTTTACTTCTGATGATTCTGGTGTGAATCATTCTATTTTGCTTCTGATGATTCTGGTGTGAATCATTCTATTTTGCTTCTGATGATTCTGGTGTGAATCATTCTGTTTTGCTTCTAATGATTCTGGTGTGAATCATTCTGTAATGATTCTAGTGTGAATCATTTTGTTTTGCTTCTGATGATTCTGGTGTTAATCATTCTATTTTGCTTCTGGTTTTCTGATGTTAATCATTCTGATTCTGGTTTTGTTTCTGATGTTCTGGTGTTGATGATTCTGATTCTGGTTCTGTTCCTAATGTTCTGACGTTAATCATTCTGATTCTGGTTCTGTTTCTGATGTTCTGGTGTTGATGATTCTGATTCTGGTTCTGTTCCTGATGTTTTGATGTTTTGATGTTTTGATGTTAATTAGTCTGATTCTGGTTCTGTTTCTGATGTTCTGGTGTTGATGATACAGATTCGGGTTTTCAGAAATTCCAAGTTTTTCAACATTGTTTTGTGAACCCTACGTGTTGGGGAGTATTGGGAAGGTTTATGACGAATTAAAATGGAATTTTTTGTGATAGTTTGAAGTGGGGGTGATGAAGTTTTTGGGACTTTACTGATGTAGTGAAAAATGTTGATTTGTGCACTGAGACTGCCTCTGTATTCGACTACCAAGGGGGCTGTAGTCGAATACAGAGTGTTAATTCTGCACTGTTTTGGCTCCTGTATTCGAATACAGAGAGGCTGTATTCGAATACAGATTTGTATTTTCCAGAAATCTCAGTTTTAAACACCGTTTTGTGAATTTTAAGAGTTTGGGGAACAATGGAAAGACTTGAGATGATTAAGTATGGAATTTGTGAGATAATGTGAATTGTTAATGATTGCTTGACTGTTTAATCATTGATGTGGATGATGATATTGATTATGTTGAGATGTTTTGAAATATGATGGGATGGCATGAATTTTTCTGATTTTGCATACTGTTTTCAGTGAAGAGAAAACACTGCATATTCATGCATTGCATAGTCAGGTGGTGACCGCGATGGGCCACAGAGTTGATGCGGTGATCGTGATGGGCCGCGAAGTTAAGTAGTAACCATGGGTTATAGAATAGTTCCGCGTGTATTAGACGGTCTGTTCTATCCGGGGTTAGAGTAGTTCCGCGTGTATTAGACGGTCTATTCTACTTGGGCTACGGAGTGGTTCCGCGTGTATTAGACGGTCCATTCTATCCGTGCGAGGATTTAACTTCTGTGTATTTGGCCTGTGAGAGGCTAATACATGTAATTGTAGCGACCATGATGGTTATAGAATAGTTCCGCGTGTATTAAACGGTCTGTTCTATCCGGGTTTAGAGTAGTTCCGTGTGTATTAGACGGTCTATTCTATCTGGGCTACGGGATGGTTCCGCATGTATTAGACGGTCCATTCCATTCGTGAAATTGTGCTGGTCTGTGAGCGACTGCACTGGTACTGGTCTGTTGAGCGACTGCACGAGTGCTGGTCTGTGAGCGACTGCACCTTGGTAATTCCAAGATATTGTATACATGAGCATATACATATTGCATCGGGGTGATTGACCGGTGGGTCACGATTGGGTTATGTGAGGATGATTGGAAAGTGATGTGTGTGAGTACTTTATGAAATCTAAATTTCTGATGAATGATTGTGAATGCTGAAGTGTTGGCTGTACTTACAACTTATTTTCCATCTTAATTGGTTGCTGTTTTGAAAAATACATGTCATGAAATTTCAAATGAGCATCATTATTTTCATCATTGTTATATGATATGCCATGTATATATTTGTTGCTGTGAAATATATGCTATGTGATTATTTGTTAATTTCGGTCGGTGACCCTTGCTATTATATTGTGGAAATTGGGCTTTGCCCTCAGATGTTACCTGAACCCGTCCTACCGACGGATACACTAACGACGGAAATGTCGTTAGTTTCCCCTGATCTTTACGTACGAAGTATCCGTGGACAACGCAGAAGGACGGACGGTTGGCTGAAGACGAGACTTATAGAGGATACGGTGGAGACCGTGCTACTGTAGCTTAGTGCATGATCAGACTAGACTTTTGTATAGGGTCTTGAGTTTTGGGAAATGTAATTTATTTTGGGAATTAATGTATGACTTTTCCGCTGTATTTTCCGCACTCTGATACTGTTTAGTGGCCACAGGCCGGGTGTTCTCTTTTGAAATGAACTGATGAAAATTTTAATTTAATTCCCTTGTCATTAATTTTGGAAAACTCATTTTAATTATTTATTGAAAAAAAAAATACACTTGCGATGTGTTTTAAACTCGGGGTGTTACAGAGTTCATCAAGAAGCATCTCAACATTATCTCCATATCTGACTAGCTCAAGTAGTCTTCTTAGGAGTTTTTAATTTTCTTGTAGTTTTAAGTCATTTATTTTTGTTTTTAATTTCTGTACTTTGTAAAGAGAAAAACAAAAATACAAAAATAGTAGTACCTCTTTTTGGCTGATGACAAAAAGGGGGAGAGAGAGAGAGAGAAAAAAAAGAAGAAATAAGTAGAAAATGAGAGATAAAATAAAAGGAGAAGCGAAAAAGAAAGAGATGAAAAGAGAAGGAGTTGAAAAGGAGAAGAAACAGGGAGAGAGAAAAATAAAGAGAGAAAAAGAAATAGTGAAAAGAGAAGGAGTTGAAAAGGAGAAGAAACAGGGAGAGAGAAAAATAAAGAAAGAACATAAGGAGTTGAAAAGGAGAGAAGAATAGAAGAAAAGAAAGAGTGATTCAAGAAGGAGTTGAAAAGGAGAAGAAAAAGTCAGTATTAGGCTTAGGGGGAGAGATTGGTCTGAGGGGGAGTATTTCAAGTACTTCGAGTTATAAGCTAGCAAAATCAGTTAAGGTTTTGTCATCATCAAAAAGGGGGAGATTGTTGGAACCAAGTTGGTTCTAAGTACTTAGGATTTTGATGTTAACAAAAGCACTCCATGTAATCTTATTTTGTACTTAGAATTATCACATTAAATGCCACCAGAAGATAAAGTTTCTAGAGACATAAGATGAAGATACCAGAGGCAGAAGATGAATAACCAGAGGATAAAATCAGACCAGAGGATACACCTCCAGAAGTCACCAGATAATGCATCCAGAAGGTACTAGAGGATGCATCCTGAAAGCACCAGAGGATAATCCAGGATGTCAAAATACCATCAGAGGATATCTTTCCTGGCCCAGATCAGAAAGAAGCAGAGTCCAGAAGGAGACCTGGACCAGACCAGAAGGAAGCATGCCAAAGGGAGACTTGTTCCAGACCAAAAGGATTCATAAGTCAGACTTGGTCCAAAAGTTATTCTAATCAGAAGATAGCTTGGAAGTGAAATGATAATCAGTCCAGACTTGATCCAGACTTAATCAGAGCATAAATTAATTGGTCCAGGACAAGAGATTTAATCCAGATTTGTCTCAGACCAGAAGATAGCATGATATAGAGTATGAAACTAAGTCCAGACCAGAAGAAATGATGTCCAGATTTAACCCAGACCTAATCCAGATCAGAAGGTAAATATCCAGAATTAAATATCCTTTGTTCAGAGTTAAATTCAGTTCAATCCAAACCCAGTCTAGAATTGGTTCAGATCAGAGGGAAGATGTTTAGATCAATGGTCCAGATTTAAGCATCATGGACAAGTATTGGCCGAGATCAGAAGATCAGACCATATGGCCCAGTGTTGGCCGAGATCAGAAGATCAGAATGTGTGGTCCAGTATTGGCCGAGATCAAAGGATCACAGTAGATCAGATTGCAAGTCCAGAGTGGTTGAGATCATAAGATCATAAAGTGTAGTCCAGGGTTGGCCGAAATCAGAGGATCACAGCAGATCACTTAGTATGGTCTAGATGTGGACGAGAGCAGAAGATCAAGTGGTCCAGATTGAATCATGAATAGTGGAGTCGTGATTATATTTAATCAAAGTATTAAACGGATTCGATACAAAAATAAAGTAAAGTCTTGTGGAATTCAGAAGCTATTGGCAGGAACAAAGATTTGTTCCAGAATTAATTAAAGTCAAGATTGGTCAAAGTTATTTTCGAAGGCAATCTGGAGTAGAAAAAGATATGTTTTTTATTTAAGAGAAACCCGATTGGACAAGTTATTTTTGCAAGAGAATCCAGCAAGATACAGCTCGAATTTAAGCTTGGAAGAGACCCTAATTCTTCATCTATAAAAGGGAGCTCAAGGCAGAAGACTTAGCATCGAAAATACAAAAGAGTTATACACTTCCAAAAGCAAAACACTCAAGTTTTCAGTGAGGTTAATTGTGAGTTTCAGCTTTCCAGAAGCAAGTACTCGTGTTTTTCTTTCCCTTGTGTTAAATCTAAGCTGTTGAAGTAGAGTCTACAATCTCATGGAGTCAGAAGGGGTAGCAGATTACTTAGCAATTAGATTCAAGGCGTTGTAATTCCTTCTACAATCTGGGGTTGTCAGATTGGTAGGAGAAGACTTGACTTGAGAAGTCAAGGTGCTGTATTCCTCAAAAGTCTAGGATTGTTAGACTGTTTGAGAAGACTGGCTTGGAGGGTTAGTGGTATTGTTGTAATTCAAGGTTTTTAAATTAGTGAAATCCTTATAAGTGAAGGGACTAGACGTAGCCTCGTTAACAGTGAACCAGTATAAAATTCTGTGTTTTATTTTTACTTTATATCCGCTGCTAACTCTGTTTGATTTATACATCAGGTTTTGTTATAAAACTGCAAAAACAGAAAAAGTATTCAAGTTAGTCAAACACAATTCAACCCCCTTCTCGTGTTTGCACCTTCAAATATTGCTTTAAATCGTGTTTACACCAGTACACAATTCAACCCCCTTCTCGTGATTCTCTCTTTTGAACTCTCGGATTGTGTGGAATATGAAGCTTTCAATGCTTGATGTTGCTGCATGAAACCTCCTTTTATAGCTGTAGATAGGGTTTTGTCCAAGCTTAATTTCAAAATAGATCTTGCTCAGATTTCCTTTGAAAATATTGTTGGGCAATCCTGTTTCACTTAAATAAAAATTGTATCTTTTTAGCTTCAAATTGCATTTGAAAATTCTGTTGACCAATCTTGTTTCTTTTAATTTCAAACCATATCTTTTTAAGCTTCAGATTGCATTTGAATTTCTTCAAGTCGCCAGTGAATTTTTTGAATCAAATCCCCTTAATACTTTGATCAAATTTCTATCAAAATTTGATCAAGTCTTCTTCGAATTTTAATCAGGTCTTCACTGATTTGCATCATGATTTAAATTCTAGACTGTATGATCCTCTGATCTCGTCCATCTTTGGACCATGTAATCTGATCTGTACCAATTTTGTGATCCTTTGATCTGAACCATTGATCTTCTAATCTGGACCATTGATCTTTTAATCTGGACATCTGATATTTTAATCTGGACCATTGATCTTTTAATCTGGACATTTGATATTTTAATCTAGACCATTGATCTTTTAATATGGACATTTATCCTCTGATCTGGACCAAGTCAGGATTAAATCTGGACCAAGTCTGGACTAAGTCTGGATTAAATATGAACTAAGTCTTATGTTCTAGACAATTATATCTTCTTATCTGAACTAAGTTTTATGCTCTAGACCATGCTATCTTCTGTTCTGGACCAAGTCTGGACCAAGTCATTTGTTCTGGACCAGTTATCTTCTGCTATGGACCAAGTATGGATTAAGTCTGGACTGAGTCTTATATTCACGACCATGCTATCTTCTGGTCAGGATTAAGTCTGGACCAAGTCTGACTTATGTTTTCTTCTGGTCTGGACCAAGTCTCCCTCTGACAAGCTTCCTTCTGGTCTGGACCAGGCCTTCTTCTAGACTCTGCTTCCTTCTGATTTAGGCCAAGAAAGATATCCTCTGATGATGTTATTTTTCCTTCCCTTTGATGATATCCTCTGATTGATGCTATCCTCTGATGTTTGCCTTTGATGACATCCTCTGGTATCCTCTGGAGGTATCTTCTGGTACCCTCTGAAGACATCCTCTAGTATCCTCTGGATGTATCCTCTGGCCGAACTTTCTGGTGGCATTTTTTATCTTCTGGTGACGTCATCCTCTGGTGGTGTCATCCTATGATTTTTCCTTCTAAGTCAAAATACGATTTTCATAAAATATATTTGTTAACATCAAAACTTTAATTACAAGAACCAACTTGGTTCCAACACGATCTTGATCTGTTACAACCAATACCTTTCAAGCCAAAAAGGATTTTCACTTATCTACCTTTCAATCTTTTAGAAAAGGTTTACACACTACCTTCTTTATAGATTAGAAGGATTTTCAGCAACCATTCAAGACTAGTTTAACACACTTTATCTTGAGCTTACAATGGAATGATAAAGAGTATGATAGAATCTAAATATCCTCAACTCGTGTTTGAGTATTGATTCAGATCTTTGGAACTTAGAGTGAACTTTGAACTCAAACGTGATTAGATGATGCAGTTACTAAGAGCTCGACAGAACTTAGAGAAATGTTTGAAAGATTAAAGACTCTTGAATCTGATTATGAATGATGGATTGATTTCTTCCTTAAGTTCTGATCTTTGCCTTCACCTTGAGGTCTTTTTTATAGGCTTTAAAAGGGCTTATGACAGCTCATTTGCCCGTTGGGAGCAGACTGGTTGTCCTTTGTCAATGAGTAGGTGAGATAAGGCAAAAAGTAAGAATGTTCTTCATCCTTGCTTATGAAGTTCAAGAACAAACTTCGTTCTTGCTCTGTGTGGCAACTGATTTTTGATCTTAATGATGTGTATCATTTTCCTTTGACTTTTTAGAGGAATCTTCCAATAATGATTTACTCTAGCACATTTGAGAAAACATGATTGGATTTGAACTGCAGAAACTGAATCTGAAATTGTTTTGTGTTTTTGCATTTCTGGAACACCTGGAAAACGTTTTTCGTTTTTCTCAAAAACTGTCCAGAACGTTCTTGGTTTTACTGTCTTAGTTTGTTTCTTCTTTAATATGATATGTTTGAGTTTCTTGGTACCTATCTTGATTAATACACTCAAGCACACATATTAGATATTAGACATGCTTAGAATCATAATTATAATTCTTAATCTTTGTTTATCATCAAAATATATAAATTAGGGTTTTGTCTCGACAAAAGTCTCATGGACTAATTTGACTAAGTCAAACACTATTTGATTGAAGGTGTTGGCACGAGCGAGATTTTCGTTGTGTTTGAATGTGGTAGCAATAGTTGTTGAAAAAGCTATAATTGAGGTAAGAGCTCATTCCAAAATTTTAGTTTGCACATAGGGACCTTATATGTGTTGGAACCAAGTTGGTTCTAAGTCTTAGGATTTTGATGCTTACAAATGTACTCAATGTAAACTTATTTTGTACTTTGAATTATTAAGTTAAATGCCCCAGAAACTGAAGGAATCAGAAGCAGTGATCAAAGTATTCCAGAAAAATGAATTCTGGAATGTCAAAAACATGACCAGAAGATATATTTGTTGGCCCAGATCAGAAGGAATAAATTTCAGAATGAAACATGGATCATATCATTGGAAAACCTGCCAGAAGGAGAGTTGATCAAGACAAACATGAATCAAATATCAATTTTATTCCAGAAGTTATTCTGACCAGAAGATGGCCTGGCAGTGAAAAATTACACAGCCCAGACTTGTTCCAGACTTGACCAGAAGGTATGTTTATGAGTCCAGAACAAGAGGATCAATCCAGATTTGGCCCAGACCATAAGATGGCATGATTCAAGGCATGGAACTAAGTCCAGAACAAAAGAAATGAGTTCCAGAATCAACCCAGACCTGGTTCAAAATTAAAGGTAAAATGTCCAGACTGAAATATTTTTTGTTCAAGTTAATTTCAGTTTGTTCCAGACCAAAATCCAGAATCTGTCCAGATCAGAGTAAAGACTTACATATCAATGGTTCAGAAATAATTTTTTGAGTCCAGTGATGGTCCAGATCAGAAAATCAGACCATGGCCCAGTGTTGGCCGAAATCAGAGGGACAGAATGTGCAAGACCAGAAATGGCCGAATCCAGGAGAATTCAGCATAACAGGCGCGCATCCAGGCTGGCCGAAATCAGAAGATCAGAGGGTCAGGAAGTGTGGTCCAGGGATGGCCGAATTCAGAGGATCACAGCATATTTAGCTTGTACCAGATGTGGACTAGCGCTCAAAATTCTGATGGTCCAGAATTGATCAACGATGGAGATTGCAAGTTATTTTAATTAAAGTGGTAAAAAGATTGGTTATAAAAATAAAGTGGAGTAGCATGGAAGTCAGGAGCATTGGCGGGAACAACCAACAGATTTAATTGGCAAGTTATTTTGAAAGAAAATCTGAAGATATGCTTTTTATTTAAATAAAGCCCAATTGGTCAAGTTATTTTTGGAAGAGAATCCAGCAAGATTCAGCTCGAATTTGATCATGGAAGAAACCCTAATTTTCATCTATAAAAGGAAGCTCAAGGCAGAATACTCAGTATCGAAAATCACAAAAGAGTCATACACTTCTAAAGCAACCACTCTCAAATTTTCATATAAGTCAATTGTGAGTTTCAGCTTTCAAGAAGCAAGTACTCAGTTATTTTCTTTCCACTGTGGCAAATCTAAGTTGTTGAAGTAGAGTCTACAATCTGAGGGAGTCAGTAGAGGTAGCAGGTTACTTGGCAATTAGATAGGGTTGTATCTAAGTTGTTGAAGTAGAGTCTACAAACTGAGGGATTCAGAAAGGGTAGCAAGGTACTTAGCAATTAGATTCATGGTGTTGTGAATTCTTCTACAATCTGGGGTGTCAGATTGGCTGAAGAACAGGAGTTGTTTTTCCTCAAAGAAGTCTAGGATTGTTAGACTATTTGAGAAGACTGACTTGGAGGGTCAATAGCAAGGTTGTAATTCAAGGTTGAATTAGTGAAATCCTTCAAGGCGAAGGGACTGGACGTAGCCTCGTTAACGGTGAACCAATATAAAATCTGTGAGTTTTTATTTTTATTTTTATCCGCTGCTAACTCTGTTTTAATTATACATCAAGTTTTGTTATGAAAGTATTAAAACAGAAAAAGTATTCAAGTTAAGTCAAACACA
This sequence comes from Cicer cuneatum, assembly GCA_037974295.1. Taxonomy (NCBI): domain Eukaryota; kingdom Viridiplantae; phylum Streptophyta; class Magnoliopsida; order Fabales; family Fabaceae; genus Cicer; species Cicer cuneatum. The sequence goes on from JBBPBO010000001.1 coordinate 35,407,121, forward strand.
ATTCAACCCCTCCTTCTCGTGTTTGCACCTTCAATATGTGTGATTGATGTGAATATGTGATGGTTAATATTGATGTGATTGTGTATTCATGATTGATAATATGGGTTGCTATATGTTATGAATTGTTATTGATGAGAATATGTCTTGAGTATGCTATGTGAAAAGTATGAAAAATTATTAGTGTTTAATGAGTATTAAAAGGGAAGTCTTTTAATAGCTACATTTACATAATGATTGTTGTGAAAGAGTCAGAGTATGCTCATGCATTTCATAGTTAGTGGTGATCATGATGGGTCACGGTATTAGTGATGACCGCGATGGGCCATAGGATGGTTCCATGAGTTGATTGGTCCATCTTATCCTTACGAGGATTTTTAGTTGTGTAGGTCTGTGATAGACTGTATTGTGGTAAATGGTGCTAATCTGTGATAGGTGGCACCTCAGTAATTAGTACTGGTTAGTGAGAAGCGGAACATTTATGATTTACACCCCTCGATGAGGGTTTGGAAATTTCAGAATCATGTGCACTGACATATAAGCATTGCATTAGGGTGCTTGGCACGCGAGACATATTTGTTATGATATGATATATGTATATACGTGCTCTATTATTGTTTGTTATCATGCCGTGATTGCTAAGTGTTTACTGTTTGTCTTTATGATATAATTGTTAAATGTTAACTGTTAATTTCGGTTGGTGGCCCATTACATTATTGTGGAAATTGGGCTTTGCCCTCAGATGATACATGGGTTCGTTCCACCGACTGTTTCCTTGACGACCGAAACATCGTTAGACTTCCCTGACGGGCATTCGCCGACTGCTTGGGTATACGACCCCATCTCAAGCAGGGCTACATATACGGGGAGAGTGGTGAGGACAAGTAGGAGATTTGGGGCAGTATTTCATGTGGGTGGACTTGACTTCTGAGGAGACTAATCCCTCCATGGCTGATGAGGAGGAAAAAGTTACTTTGAGGAGAGATACTGCGTCAGAAGGAACTTGTGCAGAGTGTGGAGGTCACCCTTGTTATTGTAGTTGTTAGTGGATGATCAAGTTAATTTTTGGTTGTAGAGGGTCTTAGTATCTTTTTTTTTGTGATTGTACTTATTTTGTTTCGGGATGACTGTATTTATGATATACCTTAATAGTTGACTTTTTTTTGTGGGTCCATGTTCTATTTTTTTGACGTGACCATGGGGGATAATAGAGCAGTACTTCTGTGCAGGTGTCTGCCGAGAATACCTCAGGGGTACGAGTGATGTATGATAGGTCTCATAGCCCTAGTGTATTTTCCATTTGCATACTTTGGATTATTGTCTCAAAAACTATCTTAACTTGTTTGTATATATGATGTAATTATTTATGACTCTTGTCTTTTTTTGCTATGACGTATTATTTCATTATGTTGTTTTTTAAAAAAAAAAAATACACTCGCGTTGTTACAAATCTGGGTGTTACAAGAACATACACTACAAATAAAAGAATAAGAAATCATACGACAATATATGTGGTTCGACACATCTTGTCTACATCCACATATACACCTCAACAATTATATTTACTATCTATAATAAGATTACAATGATGTGTAACCCACCCAAATTGTGTATCACTCTATAAACTCTCATCATAAGAGTTACAAAAAAATAATAATACTCACTACAAAAAAAACTCTCTCAAGTTTTCTCTTTTACACACACTTGTTCTTAAATGAGATGATGAAACAATTCATAAAACTCCTTATTTGTAGGAGAAGAGTGTGATGTCTTCTAAAATATTATTAAAGAAGGTCAATTAATCTCCATAATTTCAATTCATTTTTCAAAGTTGAATTTACACATCTCAATAGTCAAATTTTAAGACATTGGATTATTCATCTCCTTTTTCCAAGCATTGGAATTTTACACATTAAAAATTTGAATAAGCTCTCGATAGGAAGAACTGAATGGCCAACATATTATTTGGTTGAGTTGCATTAGATTCATAATAAATCTTCAAGCACTAAGTCATTAAGTCTTAGTTCAACCGGTAAAATGTTTGATATTGTTAAATTAGGTGTCTTGTTATATGTTCAAATCTAATATCTCATTGTGTGTGAGCTTATGATAATATTTATCATCTTTTTGACATAAAAAAGACTTCAAGCTCCAACGAGTTATATATAGTCTTCTAGTTTTGATGCATATTTTACTTTTTCTGTCTGATAATAAAATATTATAATAAAAAATAATTGAAAATTTTAAACGGTTATAATTAAAACGAATGAGAAAATTAATAATGCTCTTTCTTTTGGCACATATAATTGTTATTTTTAAGTTTAAATATATATTTAGTCTCTAAATATATAATATTTTAGCTTTAGTCTAACATTTTTTATTATTTTTAATCTCTACAAATATATATTTTGGTCTTCAATATTTTATTTTTAATCTTTACAAATTTTATTTGTATTAGAATTGATTCCTATAATATATAGAGTTTTTTTATGTAAAATTGAAATGATATTTATACGAATAAAGAAAAAATATTATGTATTTACAAAGACTAAAAATATAATATTAATAACCAAATAAAAACAAAAACTATTTTTTCAGGAATGGTAAATAAACTAAAAACTATTTGCTTCTGGTACCTTAAAATTATTTAAATGTATAAAAACTATGTTTTTAGTACCTCAACTGAACAAAAAATATATTTTTACATAAAATAAAAATACAAAATATTTTGCTAACAAAAAAAAATAAAGAATTTAATTGATATGCATTGTTAATATAAAAAATTTAATTGACATCACAATCATTCACGAGAATAATTTTAAAAATAATTTTAAAAAAAATTAAATATCTCTATTGATCTAACAGTTATGATTGATTGACGATATATCAATTCTTTACGCTATATACATTAGATAAAAAAAACAAGTATTTACGGTATAATATCGAAGTTAAGATCAATTTTTTTTCTTCTATATTTCTCTTCTTTATTAGTAATCATTACTATAATTTTAAAATATTTTAAAGTAAATATAAAAATATTTAAATTCATCGAGTATCACAATAATTATATTTATATTCTCAAAACATAGATAATAGAAAGAAGATGGTGAAAATCGAGAGGATAGTAATCCATAATAACGTGGTTAACGATGGTTTTGTGGGGCCATGAGAATTTATACATACTGTACTGTTTCAACATCCGGTACCTATTTCGTCATCGGTTGGAATTTGTTTGAACCCAAATTATCTGTAGATTATCTCTGTACAAAATAAGTTTGGATCTAAACATTTATAATTTTGCAACGTAAATAAATCAATTGTATTGTATACCAAATCCATTTCCCATTCTTCAACAAAGCAAAACAAAGGTTAATCGGTGCTCGACGTCGTTTTGAGATGGATTCAATTTCAAGGACTTAGCACAACACAGATCTCTTGGAATTGCTCAATTTTGAAGGTACCGCTCTTGTCTTTTGATGATAACAGCATTTGACAAGTCAATAACATAAGTTAAAGTTTAAGGATTGAACTGATCTTAGATTTATTAAATTTGTGTCATGTGGTTTCTGATTGTTTATGTAATTACCTCACATACTTTGGTGAAGGTTTTACTACTATAATAGATTTTCATATTAGAATTTTTATTTTTGTTTCTTAAATTGCTGAACTGAACAATTCCCTTTGGGAGCTATTTGATTGAAATTTGAAGTAGTTAACACACAAATCTTGATGGATAGTGAATATAATAGTTTGTACCAACACAAACACAAACATACATGGATACTCACACCAAATACAACACTAACACTAACATAAAACACAAGTAATAATTTAAGAAAACAATACACACTTATTAATTTAAGAAAATAAAACTGATGGGGAAATGTCGGCACATGTAGAACACATGAGCACGGCACATCTTTAATCTGAAGTGTTGGTGTTACAGAGATAACATCCCCTTCAAATTCAGACAGAATCATTTTTATCATGCAGAGTAGGGTAAAATAATATCCTTCATTACTTTTTCAGGAGGACTAATTCTTCTGTACTATAATGTTTTGGTGAAAATGCTTATTTAATTGTATTTGGTAGAGGGAAGAGGAGAGGGCAAAAACATCAAAATATTTACAAAAAAAACAAGTATAACTATCCTTCTAATTAGCCAAATAGAAAGAGATGAGTAAAAAAGTAAAAACAACATGTAGGATGACTTACTAATTAGAAATTTCACAATGACCGTTTTTAATTGTTGTGCTAACTTGGACTATTGAGCAGTGTTGTCAAATAACAGCTATTATTACAATATAATGTTGTAGCATAGCAAAATTTGAACAAATCTCTATTCTTCTGCGCTACACTATTTAGTACAGATTGCTATTGTTCTAGCTGCACTACAAAACTGTAGTGTAGCAGAATTCGAACAAATTATATAGACAATTTTTAATTATAGTTACTCATCCTTATGGAACCAGATGGCATTCAGTGTTTGTAACTTGCTTGTCTGCAAAATCTTCACGCTCTCATGGCTATGGTGGTAGCTCTTTTGCTACCTGTTCTAGTCAAATGGCTTATTTTACTTATAGTGCTAGTATCTACTTCTATTTAAAGTTTTAAATTCCGATTGCTATAATTATGTGAGTTGTTTTATGTAGTCAGTAGCAGCTGCTATCGCAATGTACTGCAGTATAGAAATCCCTAGGAGCTGTGCAAGACACATAACAGTGCAGTTTTGAGCAGCGGCTGCAGCGACACAAATAACAACTAAATAGCCGATGTAGTGACTGAGGTGAAGCCCCCCAGTGTAAACCCGATTATACCCTCAATTCATAGCTGTCCTCTTTATTTTGGGGACTTTCTGGTCATTTTGGCCTTGAAATCCTGAATGGCAAAGAAATAGAAAATAGGGTTGTGTATCTCGTCTCTTCTCACTTGTTTCCTTTGAAATGGCGACATACAACTGTCTGCTCACTCTTGTTTGACTTTCTCACAACCGTTTATGCAATTTCTTTGTGCTCTCATTCATTGCAGGTTCACCCTTTCTGTGCAGGCTGTGTTCTGTTAAGCTCAGATTCTCCTTCTGTGCAGGATGTTTTGACTGAAAGTGGTTGGCCCCATTGTTATGTTAATGTTCCCCCTCTACTAATGCTTAGAGGCTAAAATTTATTTGCTATAAGGTTTGAACGTTAGTAACAATGAACTTCCACTTTTAATTCATTAGTTGCCAATAAGTCTTTAATTTGGTGTATATTTTTTTCTCAAGCTTTTATATGTGTATTGTATAAATATCTTGTATTGTTTTACTAAACTCGAAAACTAGTGTTATGGGAGTCAACCACTACCTGTGATTGACTACATAGGAATCGTCTACATCCAAATGGTTGAATGTAGCAAAATCTCTAGTGAAGGTGCAAAATCTTTGTAGCTGCAGCTGATTAAGAATCTGAAAATTGTGGTATATGCATTTAAGAATACCCCTAAAACTTAACATTACCTGCTGAAGGATCATTGCACAAATTATAGCAAATTATTGTCAATCCATTTTTAAGCAACTTTGAGATGAAGGATCATTGCACAGTAAACTTGATCACAGGACTCATACTTTATGTGAATTGCTATATATAACTTTTTCTTCTTCCTTCCATTACATTCAAATGCTTAAACATTCATGGTCTCAATAATTGTTTGGCAGGTACCGAAGGTTTAGGAAGGGATTCAACATTTGACAGTATCTGCTAATGACCGTGACTGAAGAGAAATCAAATCGAGAGAAAAATGCATCAAACGACTTTTCATTTCAGTTTAGCATTTTTACATTTGCATTCAGTCAAAACAATGTGCCAAATAATATAACGAGTCTCTATATCCTTAACTGTCATTAAGCACAAAAATTTCACACATGCGCATTTTTCAGAAGCAATATTAATCTGGAAGGGAATGAAATACAAAAGACAGAGTATATATGCAAATTTAAGAAGACCATCTTGACCATTCCATGCTGTAGAGGATCCTACAAGTGAATTAGTTGCCTATGCTTTCACCCACAATAAGACTTCTATATACGAGACTTCATGTGAACAAAGGGTCATCTTCAAGGGACATGATTGTCTCCACCATGCAGCTGGTTTCTGTGCTCTCATCCTCTGTCCATTAATTGTCCATGCATAAACGGTTGTTCTCCATCTGTAATATGGCAAAAAATAGTTACACAATTACAACTATTATACTTGTTTGTGAAAAACATACACCATAAATCTGTTGTGATTAGTCCATAGCACTTTAATGGAGACCTCACGCATAACCACTTATTGAGAAAAACCAAAATCTCACTTACAGTAGTATAAAGTGTGGCACCTCTTACCTTATAAACCGATTGTATAAGAATGAGTTATGACCAATATAAAACCTAATACCATTGAACATAATATACACCACTTGTTTATTCTCAAATATACACTCAGTGTTCGTTTGGTCGGCAATAAATTATTAGAAATCATCCTTTTTTTGCTTCTTACCTCCAAAAACCCTCATTAAGGTGCAAAATTAATAAAACCTTTCATTTCTGCAGAATAGACTAATCCAAACATTAGCTATAATGAGTGCACTAGTTACTCTCTTTACCTCTCATTTTCCCTTTTTTCTTGGTTTCATGCTCCTTGCACTTTTCTAATCCAAAATACAGAAAAGCTAATATGTTTTATTTTCATGTTAGAGAATTGCAATGATATGTTTTTTGTGGACAAACAGTATAATAAAATGTTATATTTTATTGAATTACAATTAGTAAACTCTTTTCACTTATCCTAAACAGAAAAGTTGAGTTTCAATATACAATACGTATGCAGCAATAGTATAGACATCTAATTATTACCACTTTCACCATCTGATGCATCTGCAATCCTTGAGATGGCTTCGACAAGAGCCTGCTCGTGCTCCTAAATAACAGTACAATCAATAATCAGAATGTGAACAATAACCATGGGGCATGAAGGTTGACAATAAGAAATTTCACGACGGTTAGTGACTTTACTTTCAGCATTTGCTTTGCTTTCTCAAGCTCCACAGAATCTGGAGGACTTGTAGCGAAAACCCTTTCCACCTGTTATAACATAATTGGTATTAAAAACTCAAGAATTTCCTTATCTTTCCCCAGTTCTCAATGAGGTTGCTTAGGCATGTCAATATCTACCTCCTTAACTAATGTATCTGTGTTCAGCAACTCAATTTCATCTGGAACTCTATTTCCAATACCATTTTGCGGCGCGATAAGTTCTTTTCTCGGGTGAAATCTTGGATGTCCTCTCCCTCTTCCAGCACCATAAGTACCAGCACCATGATTAAAGAATTTGTTAGCTCCACGACCTTGCCCGCTATGCCCACCTCTGTGGAGTATGCCTGGATCTTCCCCTTCCCATCGTATATCCTCAGGTGATATCTATAATCAACAAGCTATATTAAAAGTATCCATAAAATAAAAAAGATCATTTTGTGAATATTAATATTATCTATTAATCATAGCTACATTATTACTTTGGGTATAGAAATAGTGAAAAATGAGTTCATTTCTTATTTGAACCAGAAACTTCTAGCATAACAACAAACATGGTTTATTTTGCACAAATAGCTTGCATATTCAGAACGTACGTAGGCACATTAAAAAGTTTACTACCAACATAGAAGCACATTTAAACTAAAATCAGCCTAAACATTTGTATCCTAGAAAGTCAGGAACCAGACAACAACTTAGTCTGAGATATATATAATCCAGACTACATATAAGAATTGTGGCAAGAGACCGGGTGAGAAAGTAGGAGCAATCTGACACTTGAAGTCTGAAAAATTCTAACTAGAAGTGAAACTAATCACTCTAGGACATGGCCACAACTTGATTATGATCAGTAGAAAACTTAACATAAGCTAAAGATCCAGAGACTGAATACTGTAATAAACATAGATAGGTATAAAATGAACATAAATTAGGGTTCAACTGCTCCTAATCTCAATCCAAAAGCCATGTGAAGAGTGATTCGAAACTCAATCACATTAATATTGGAATTCTTATTCAGATAGTAATTAAGGAAACAAAATCTTAACCTGTATTGAGATTACGAAATATCTTAAAATTTAAAAGCTTTCAATTAATAAAAATAATTCAATATACATTTTTCTTCTGAACACTCCCCATAATAGAGTTTTAGAGAAACAGAAAACTGAATATTATTTATCTTAAAACTGATTCTGAGTACAGAATGGAAATGAGGAATATATATACAGAGTATGTACTACTCTACTCTTGGTTATAATTAAGAATAACTAAATTCACACTCATTAAAAAAATTAGTTAAATGCAATTAAGCTTCTTGATCTCATAGAGAATATAAGTGCATTCTTAAAAGTGCCCTTCATAGGAATTATTTCATGAGAATAAAAGAGTCATTGAAAAATAAAACTTACATAAGTTGAAGGGTATTTTATGATAGACAATTAAATAAGAGTAAAAGTAAGTTATATTTGCTTATATTTTAGACAAAAAATATGAGTTACAGCCTACTAACCATTTTTAGTTTCTTTCGAACTCTATTAACCCCAAATATTTTTCAAAGTCGAGCTAAATATCAGGCCGTACACTAATTTCACTAATTTGCCATTGAGTCAGGCTGTTCAATGAATAAAGTTGTGACATTAACCAGCCATAATCTTCATTCAAGCAGTGATCCTTTATTCTCGAAGTGGCATCACAGGCAAGGGAAAGAAGTGTGTCACAGATAAGGGAGGAAAAAGATTCATATGATGGAAGATGTGTCCGCATAAACTCAAGATTAGACAAGCTAAGCAATCTAAAGACTAATAGAGGAATAATGGAGAAAATGGCTTTTGTATTAGGCCACAAACAAAGAAAATACACCCATTATGAGGGACAGCTTTTAGCAAATATTAGTCGTCATTCACCCCTTTAATATGTTCTCAGCATCCTGCTGATATGCAAAACACAAAGTTGACTTCTAAATTCATTTTAGGGGATGGCTGAGAGCGGCAAAAAAATCATTTGCTTGAGGTTGTTTAGGTTGCCATCTTTCAAGGTAAGGTATTTTATCCTACGAACTCATGTCACATAGTGTAATGTTGTTTGCTGGTACTTCATTCAATGTAAAGGTTAGAACCTACTTAATTAATGCTCTACAATAAGCAACAAAAGAACAACCAAGTCTTATCCCACTAAGTAGGATCAGCTTGGATCAAATGACGTCATAATGTTCTAAACGACACCATAACGTTCACACAATATGCAAGACAACATAGGGAATAAATACCTCTTTGAGATCAACCCATTCCCAAGTCTCATTTGCTTTGTTAATATCATAAACCAAAGCATGCCGGCCCTACAAAGAAAAAACAAACAAAAGTTTACTAAAAAGTTATTGATTTTTTTCCATGATTATGACCTGCCTAATCACATTTTAGCATTTTTTATTTCAGAGTGTGTTTTTTTTTTTACCAAAGGTTTGTTTAAGAATATTTGGGGAGAAAATCACGTTTTTTTAATAATTGTTTTTTTTTTTTATATTTTAGTTATGATTTTTATGCTGAAAATGAAAAGCTATTTAGATTAGCTTCTGAAGAAAATCATTTTAATAGAAGAGAGAAATACAAAATTATGTTTTATAATTTTAAACAAACACAAAATAGCTTTTATTTTTCTTAAAATTCTCTAACAAATAATCTCTAAAATATTTATATCAAAATTACTTTTATTTTAATTTATAACAAACGAGCCATCATCTGGGTAAAAAGAGGATGACTTTCTATACTTGAACATGGGGATACCAAAAGCCTAGTAAAGTTAAAGACACAACCTATCCTAAACATAATAAATAAATTCATACATTTCTTATTCTCTACAACCTGAACATGGCAAAACTGAAACTATAAAAAGAAGCCATCTTAAGACTAAAATGTGAAAACAAATTAGATCAAGCACAAAGAATCTGAATTTTAATAATGGATTTTGACAATTTGTAAGACCTAAACATACCTCAGCAGGGTTGTAATCAGTTATGACAGCTTCATAAAAGTGGTTGTCTTCAGGCCATCTAGTCCAAACTTTCTTCCCAATGAATGGATCAAATGCTGCTGCTTCAGCAGATGCATTGGATACAAGACCACTAGAAGAATTGCGATTTGCGAAGTGCCTACCTGCAGTAGGTCCAGTGGAAGCATACTGTACAGACTTCACTGAAGACAAACCAGGCAATGACTGACCCTGATGCCAAAATTGGTAGAAAATAAAAAACCAAATAGACATCAATATATTACTTTCCTTTGAAATCCTTGAGTAAAAAATTTAAGTGCAATGGAATTAGTCTACTTTTGGTTTCTGGCTACTAAACCGTTTCCTACAATTGCATTACATAAAAAACAAGAGAGGGTGGTACCGAATGTGATGTCTTCTGTTTTTTGCGGGAAGCTGAAACAGTTGGACTCGGTAAAATGTCATGAACAGGTTGAGATGTGCTGCGCCTTGCAGGTTGGTAAATGCCGGTTTGCCTCCATTCCCTGATTGCATTTTGTGTCAGATAACATTGTAAAATGAAAAGAATCTGAGAAACTGCCAATATATTTTAGCTGCGCCATTACAATTTAGTATTTAAAACTACTAAAAAAATTATAAGTACAATACCTTATGCGGTGGATTATATCATCAGAATTAACCCTGGTAAGAAGCTCCCTGTGTTCATCATCTGAAACCCTTAACTCTTTTCTGAGCTCAGTTATCAAACCTTCTTTCTCCTGGTCAATACATAAAAACAAAATACAGGGGATGATTCTTGAAAACAAGACAACATAAAGATAATTAAAGATAATGTATAAAAGATTTGTAGGGAACTAAATATACACACCCAAGTAAGCGCATCAGACTGAGCTTTAAAAGCACGCAAGACAGCAGAGTATGCTTCTTGTTCAAGTTGATGAATTTGAGCCTCCATGTTCCTGTGCAATCGATAGTGTGAAACAGAAGTTACAGCAGGTTTCTCATTGCCTGAAACACTGCTACCTCTCAGAACTCTATCTGGATTTGGAGAGAGAAAGGTTATCCTTGGTACTTCAAATTGCTTCATGACAAAGGAACTCATATAAGAAACAAGAACATCAATGAAAACTTTCAAATTTAAATATATTGATTCATGTATTCCTCATAGAAAAAATCTTATAAGCGAATGCTGATAAGACTATTTCTCAGTTCAAGAAACAGAGGACTCTTCTTTTTTGTTAAGAGTGTGCTCCTATCAAGATTGTGTCACAGAGCTCTGATGCTTGGTTTTCTTTGTGATTGGTAGTCTAATGTGAAATATCTTCCTTCTGTTAGTTCTTGAATCTTCCAGATTCTGTTATTTGGTTAGGTGTTACAGTTTTCTTTTTGTAACTTACTATTGTAACTGTTTGTGACTATATAATTGCTCTGCTATATATACTGGCTCTTATAGCATAGATAGACAGACAAATACACAGGAGTTGTTCAGAAAATATTCTCCCAAGTTTTTCTATCGCTTTTCTTCTTCTGATCTGAATACCTTTACTCACACAATCTAAGAAAAGCTTGATTATCTAAACTTTCTTCTTTGGGGCTTTGCAATATACAACCATCACAAGACTGCAAAATAAGCTATGTTGTGAATAATTGTCAGTATATGCACTTCTTGAGATACTTAAAAAGGACTTTTGTGATGCGAACGATGCTGCATTCTACTTCAGGTGTAGCAATTCTTCTAAGCCTGAATCTGGTCTCACGGTGGTCGAGAAAACAAACAGTTGTGGCCTGCTGAAGCACCAAGGCTGAACACGTGAGTTTCTCACAAGCAACTGCAGAATTCCGTGGCATCAGAACCAGATCTCTAAATTTGAAGCATCTTCTGCCTTTCCTACAACTATTATCAATTTGTGACAACCAAAGTGCCGTGTCTCGGTCACAGTGCCGCTCTCGATGCACGAACCAAGCACATGGAGGTAGATATTTTTTGTGCACATGAAAAGGTGCTTCACATGCAGCTCATAGTGCTTCTTGTTCCAGCTCAAGATAAGTGGCCTAACCTTCTTACCACCCCTTTCTCTTCCACTTATTTCCTTCGGACTCTTACCCACCTTGAGCTTGATGGGAAGGTTTATTAGAGTATGGTCCTATCGAGGTTGTATTGCATAACTCTGATGCTTGGTTTTCTTTGTCATTGTTAGTTCACTGTTTAATAATCACTTAGCCGTGATATCTTCTTTATGTAAGTTCTGGAATCTGCCAGACTCAATTATTTGGTTAGGTATTACAGTTTTCTGTTTGTAACTAGCTACAGTAACCGCTCTTGTGTGTTTCTCTGCTATATATTATATACTGGTCCTCATAGAAGAGATAGACAGAAATGATTACGCAACATTTTCTCTGAAAATATTTTCTGAAGCTTTTATCTTGATTTTTACAATTTCTATTCTACATTTTACTTTCAAATATTCTTTTTCAATTGTATCTGTGTTCATGCATATGTAATTATTTTTCCCTCCTCTCCCCCTTTATATATTTCATTCTCATTCTAAGGGCTATTCTTTTAGCACCTCTAAAATGATCAATATCACTGGATTTCCATATTTTGGCAAAGGCTAAAAGTCTAAACATATCATTCAATTTACAAGTACATCAAAAACACTAACAGAGAACCAATCCCCTCAAGAAATTCAATTGTTTAACTTGAGCAAATGAATTACAATTTAAGGCATTGATATATAAGTGCTAAATGTACTAATACTAATCAAGGAAATTCTATTTTAACAAACATCTAGCTCACGCTCTATCACTTTACCAGCTTGCACAATCTAGGAACTACAGTAACTATAGTGACTATATTCTACTGTTAGATAATTACAAAATAATATTTAGTTAAGACACTCCAGCACCAACAGAAGGATCCCTAATTGAATTATCACTATCACAATTCATATATAACAGTAACATTGGCAGTGTAAACATAAGCAAGAACACTGTAAATCGCAACCCTAAAGTTATTGAAAGTCATAGAAAACTGCAGAGTTCTTGAACTTCAATTTGATTGATCTTTTCTGTAACTAATTACAGGATGTAGAAACTGTATTTATATTACAGTTGTAACCAACTCTTAATTAATTCACAGCTGTCTAACAGCTCTGAGCTTTAGGCCCAATAACATAATAGGAGCATAGCCCATACAATAACAGATAGAATAAACCATCAAGTTAGTCCTACTATCAAGATGCTATAGGAACTAAAATGCCGGATCTTCATATACTTTAGGGACTACACTGACAGATTTCATATACTTCATGAACTGCTTATTAAAGGCTAAATTGGAAAGATAATAATATTATAGGGACTACATTGGCAGTTTATTCATAACAGAAACGTATGTTGTCCTTAAATCTTAGCTCAACTGACAGATGTCGATATTGTTACGTTGAATATCTTGCCTCGGATTCGAACCCAGGACCTTGGTGTGTGTGAATTTCTGATGGTATCAATCAAAGAATTAAACCTTGTTTAAATTAACCTAATCCATTTTCTTCTGTTTTCTAATAGTGCCAAAGCTAGCAATTAAATCTCCAAGAAGAAGGGTTCAACGTTAAACCCTATCAACACATTCTATCCTTCAATTATCACAATATACAATTTCATAGAAACATTTTCCAAGAGAAATAATCTTCAGCATAAACAAACAATAACCTAAGAAGAAATATCCATCCAAAAATTGAGGGGAAAAATCATTTTTTAATATCTATTGGCAACATAATAGACTTCTCCAAACAAAAAACCCTAGAATGTTATTTGAATGAAAAGAGAAACAAAACTCACCGTTGCAATGGTAGAAATGAGACAGCGAAGAAGTGCGTGTGTTTCCTTTGTGAATGGGTTGAAGGTTTAAGAGAAGAAAGAAAGAGGGGAGGGTGTTAGAGGGAGAAAGAGAGATTCAAGGGAAGAAAGAGTGTACCTCGTACATTACACAAGTGGTTAAAAAGTGGAGTCGATAATACTCGACACAACAAAGAGTGGAAATGAGTTGATGACGAGAAACAAAGTAGATTTGTTGGTCTTTTGTTGTTGTTAATTGGGAAGCGATTATGCGAGAGGGTGTGTGTCGCGTTTGTCTCTATTTATAAAGAGTTCATCACGCTATGGGGTGGGTTATTCTCGTAAAATGTTTTTTTATTTAAGTATTTATTTTTGTGTCCTGTCTATAAAAAAGTTAGTTTTTTTTACTGTGAATTGTGAGGCGTGACCCTCCTGGAAAGAGTCTAAATAAAAATAGTCAAGATTACAGCAACTAATTTATATTAAAGATTTTTGCATCATTTTTTAACAAAATAAAGATTTAAACATAATTTTAAATTTTTAGGTGTTTTTTAGTTTTAGTTCTTAGTTATAAATTTTTTGTTTAAATTAATCTCACAATTCAAAAATCGTAAAAGCTATGTATGTAGGTATAAAAATTATAATAAGTTGACATAATGAATTAAAAGCAACATTTTTTAATTTATAAAAATTAAAAAAATTATAATTGAAAAAAATAAAATTATATTTAAATCTATACTCTTTTGTCTTTTTTGTCAAGTCAGCTCTTCATTAATATGTTAAAAAATGTTGCACTATTGTTTAAAACAAAGTATTTACACTATTAGATGGAATTTCATTTTCTATGAGCTTTCTTTATAAATTTGAGATTGTGGTGATAAAGAATACAAAGCACATCAATATATCAATTAATATAATTTTTTATGAAGTTTTTATTTGTGATTGTAGCCTCTTTTGTTGCCAACTCAAGCATAATAACAATGTTATTGAGTTATTGAACATTTTCGTAGTTGATCAATTAAGTGAATGAGAAATAAATGCCAGTTATCCATCACGTTATTATTAATAAAATGATATTAGTTTTCTCTTGTAAAAAATTGAGTGTTTTTTAATTAGTACTCATTTTCATTTGAATGGGTGCCCGTAAAATAAAATTGGCGCTTTTAATATGTAACTCAAAAAAGTTGTCTAAATGTGGATCCTTCTTTTTCTTTTTATTATTATAAATCAACTATTTTACTAAAAATGGTAATGTTAGAACTTTTTTTAGAGGTTAATATTAGATGCACCCAATAAAAATATATCATAAAGATATAAATATTGATATATAATTGAAAATCTACTAGTATTTCAAATATAGATTTAATTGTTGTTTTAGTCCCTCAATTTTTACTAATTCACGAAATTAGTCATCTATTTTAAAAGTTGATAATTTTGGTCTCTCTCTTAGATTTATGAAGTAAAAAATAGCGACGCGACATGCTTTAAATACCGTGTCATATGATACGATGATGTAGAATGATTAATACCCATAAAATTAGAATAAAACACTATAAAAACTTAACTTAACTTTCAATTTCATAAATTTTTCATATTTGTAATTTAATTAATGATATATGAATAATTAATACATCTAGATGGTTTTATATCATAGAATTGTATTTCACGTTATTTAAAATACATCAAATCATCATTTTTTAGTTCATAAATCTGATAGAGGAACCAAAATTATCAACTTTTAAAATAGATGAAGCAATTTTGTGAGAAGGACCAAAACTGCAATTCAACCTAAAATATATTTACTATGTATGAGAGACATTAGGACAAGCTATTAATTTAAGCAAATCTGATATATTCTTCGGTAAGAACACTACTAAAGAAAACTATGACAATATATGTTCTATCTATGTTGGATGTTAATAAAAGCCTTGGAATGATAAAATACTTGAGTTTGCCTTCCATAATTGGTAGAATCAAGAAGAACAACTTCTAAGTATATCAAAGGGAGGATATGGAAGTGATTAAATTTGAGGTCAAGACGAACAACTTCTAAGTACACAAATGGTGCCTACAACCAGCCAAAATAATAAAGCACTAAAGTTTACAAATGAAAACGAACAAGAAGAAAAACACCCAAAAAAACTATTGTTGTGTGAGCACTATTCCTCTCTCTCCAGACGTTGTTTCACCGATCCAACTATTGAAAACGAAGACATGAATGTTCTGAACCTGATGTCCGAAAATCAGCCCGATCCAACAGTTAACGAATGCGTAATTGATGTTTTTCTGATACTGATTTGACAAAATCGGAAATAGGGTTTACTCTTCTCTTTTGGTGGCTGCCTTTTCCTTCAAAATAGTTCTTCCCTTACAAACCTAATCAGACTCCTCTCCACTTAAAGACTCCTCCCCACTTAAATAAGTGAGACACGGGATACGATATTTGGGCATTTCTCCACATAGGAAGGGAGTCCAATACCCAACATATCTCCCCCTCACAACTATGTGGAGATAATCGCCAAACCGACGATATCACAACAAGTTTCAAACTTCCCTCTCAGTAATGCTTTAGTCATCATATTAGTGAAGTAGCAATGTCAATTTACAAGAAATGGGGGTCTGAATTGTAAATTCATCTTTTTAAAATTTCCTGTTAAGACTTAAAGATTTTAACTCAAGATTAATCTTGGTTATGAAAACAGAAAACAGATAACGTTCTTGGTTATGAAAACAGAAAATGGAGAACGTTTTTTGTTAGTGAAAAACACACAATTTAACTTATCTATTTAATTTGATAATCAAAAGACTAGACATAAATAGAGGTAAGGAAAAAGATATCACACAGAGATATATCCTGGTTCACCCAAACCGGGTTACGTCCAGTCCTCATAGTTGTGAGATTTTTCACTAAGTGTTCAAAATGGAGAACGTTCTTGGTTTTTACACCACCAGTCTAGATTAACCTCGATCTATTACACATCACTACCTTTTAGCCCAGAAAGGATTTCCACAAGTTACCTTTCAATCTTTAGAGAGGATTTTCTACAAACTACTCAAGCTATAGTCAATACTATAGACTTAAGTTTACATGATAACGATTTAAGGAGTTTTGGCAGAATTTGAGTAAGCTCAACACTTGTTTGAGTTAGATTCTTAACAAAAAAATTCAGTAAAAATGATTCTAAGATTCGAATAAGAAAGCATAGTTGATTCTTGTATGTAAATGAGAGACTTTCGAGTGTATGATTGTAAGTAAGTGATGTATTGTTTTTCACTTCAAGGAGGCTTATAACAACTCATTTGACAGTTGGAAAGGTTCCAACTGTCATGTGTCAGTTTATGGATAAGATCAAATTTGAAACAAAGAATGTTCTTGACTGAACATTCTTTGTTTTCTGCTTTTGAAGAATGCTGATCTATAAACTTCTTTGATAGTGATTCACGGTCTTTTTATCACGTGTGTGTATATCTCAGAGATAGGATGAAGTATACACTTCAAGGTCGTTCTTGATTCTTGCTTAAATTTGGAGAATGATCTTTCTTGTACTTGGAGAATAATCTTGCTTGATTCATCATGAGTCATAGCTTTTACCCTTTGCCTTTTGGAGTTACTCTTTTGCTGAGATGAACCTTGTATAGTCCTTGTGAATACTGGAAACATATTTGTAAATTCCATAAGCTTTCTTTTCCTTAACAGAGGATATCATCATTCTTGTTGTTTTCGGACTGTGGAGAATGTTCTTCGTTTTCCAGACTTCTGTTAAGAATGTTCTTTGTTCTATTTGTATATTTTTGCTTTCTCTTTAAAGTGATTTTGCTTGTAATGCTTAGTACCTATCTTTGATTATCACACTCAAAAACACATGTTAAATCAACATATCATTTAGAATCATAATTAGAAGTCTTAATTAACTTTTGTTTGTTTACATCAAAACACTAATTTGAGATTTTGTCTTAACAATCAGAACCATTATAATCAGTACAAACTTTAGCCAACTCCAACAACTTAGCTTCCAAAGCATCATATCCAATGGTACCTCACATCAATGCGTTTGGACCTACTATGAAATGTCGAATTCTTTCCAAGATTGATAGCACTTTGACTATCGACAAATAATATATATTGGTCCTTAATAAACCCAAGCTCCTGCATGAATTTCTTCAACCAAATCAACTCATTGCATGCTTCGGTGATGACAATGAACTCTGCCTCAGTTGTAGACATTGCTACACATTTGTGTAATCTGGACTGCCAAGCCACAACTCCCTCTGCAATTTTAATCATATAGCTTGAAGTGGACTTCCTCGAGTCAATATCTCCAGCCATATCTGAGTTGGAGTACCCCACCAAAATAGGTTTGTCACCTCCAAATCAAAGCCTCATACATTTCATACCACGAAGATACCTCAAAATCCATTTTACAACATTTCAATGCTCTTTACCTGGATTTGACAAAAATCTACTGACTGTACCGTCAACATGCGCAATATCTGGTCTTCTACACCACTGCATACATCAAACTACCTACAGCAAAAGCATAAGGAACTCATTCCATGTCTCTTTTCTAATCTTCACTAGAAGGACTTTGTTTCGAATTCAACTTAAAGTGAGTAGTAAGAGGATTACTTACAGCCTTAGAGTTTTCCATCTGAAAACTTTTCAACGCTCTCTCAATATAGTGTTCTTGTGACATCCAAAGTTTTTTCTCCTTTCTGCCACGCATGATTCTTATGCCAAGAATCTGTTTAGCTGCTTCCATGTCTTTCATGGCAAAAGACTCGCCCAACTATTTCTTTAACCTGTCAATCTTGGAAATACTTTTTCCAACAATAAGTATGTCATCAACATATAATAACATGATTATGAAATCATTGTTAGAAAATTTTCTAACAAATACACAATGCTCAGAAGTAGTCTTCATGTATCCTTGGTCACACATAACAGACTCAAACATTTTGTATCACTGCCTTGGAGCTTGCTTCAAACCGTATAGACTTTTTCTCAGTCTACGCATATAGTCTTCCTTGCCTTCAACAAGAAAACCATCAGGTTGCTTAATGTAAATCTCTTCCTCCAAATCACCATGAAGGAAAGTCATTTCTACATCTATTTGCTCTACCTCTAAGTGAAGAGTAGCTGCCAAACTCAACACGGTTCTAATCGATGACATTTTTACCACAAGTGAAAAAATCTCATTAAAATCAACACCCTTTCTTTGACGGAAACCTTTCACCACTAATTTGGCTTTACATCTTGGAGACTTTGAGTTACTCTCAAGTTTCACTCTATAAATCCACCTGTTTTCCAAAGCCCTTTTGCATTTTGGCAACTTCACCAAATCACAAGTGTGATTATCATGCAAGAATTTCATCTCATCATGCATTGCATCCAACCACTTTTGAGTTTCTTCACTCTCCATGGCATCTCGAAAATACTCAGGTTCCGCTTCATCAGTCAAATTCACATACTCATCAGAAACATACATTGTAGATGGTTTTCTCTGCCTCTTAGACATCCTGATTTGGGTTTGAGATGATTCAAAAGCATCACTAAGATTCTCATCGTGTGACAACTTATGATCTTCACTTGTTGGAATATTTACCTCATCTCTAAGTTGATGATCATCAACACAATCATGTGGCTCATCATTTTGAACAATATCCAAATAAATGTCTGAACTAGATCATCAGTAGTGACCGAACTGGATCACCATCAGCCAACATGTTATCTCTCTCAAGTGTAGTCTTCTACACCTAATCAATGTCTTCAATAGTTTGGTCTTCCATGAACACTACATCACGACTTCTGATAACCTTTTTTTTGTAGGATCATACAACTTGTAGCCAAATTCATCCTCACCATAACCAATGAAGATAAATTGCTTTGACTTTGCATCTAACTTGGATCTTTCATCCTTCAAAGCATGCATAAAAAGCCTTGCAACCAAAGACTCTTAAATGATCATACTTGACATTCTTGTCAAACCATGCCTTGTTTGGTACCTCACTATTCAAAGCGACAATAGAGGTAAGATTAATAACATGTACCGCCGTGTACAGTGCCTCACCCCAATAATGTTTAGGCTACTTTGTTGAAGAAAAAATCTTTTTGATATATGTTTTAATGACAACAAACCTTATGAAATAAATGATTAAGTTTTATGAATGGTGGTCTACTAATGATTTCACTTAAGTTTTGTTTAAGGAACATGAATGCATAAGTGAACACAGCAAGAATCCATTCACTTCATCAATGTGATCAATTACAATCAAAAGAAGCCATTCGAATCACAAAGAAAAAAGGCCATGAATCAAGCTGCCCAAGCAAGATTGAACAGTCTCCAGAATGTCCATAATTAACAATCAATCTCCAGCATGTTAAAGATTCAAGGAAAGCCAAGAAATCAGCATAATAAAGAACACTTTTGACACAATCTAAAAAAAAAGAAAATGTTACCTGAAGCTGGAGTAATCAAAGCAGAAGATCAAAGGGTTCTAGAGATTGAATCCTTAAGGTACCAGAAGATACTCCAGGATGTCAAAACATCAACAAAAGGTATCTTTGCTGGCCCAGATCAGAAGGAAGCAAAGTTAGAAGGAGACCTGGACCAGACCAGAGGAGAGCCTGCCAGAGGAAGAGTTGTTCCATACCAGACGATGTCAAATGTCAGATTTATTCCAAAAGTTATTTTGACCAGAAGATGGCCTGGCAGTGAAATAATAAACAGCCCATACTTGATCCAGCCTTAATCAGAGGGTAAATTAATGGGTCCAGAACAAAGGAATTAATCCAGATTTGACCCAGACCAGAAGATAGCATGGTTCAGGGTATGAAACTAAGTCCAAACCAGAAGAAATGATCTCCAGAATTGATCCAGAACTGATCCAAAACAGAAGGTAAAATGTCCAGACTGAAATATTATTTGTCCAGATTTAATTTCAGTTTAATCCAGACCAAGTCCAGAATTGGTCCAGATCAAAGGGAAGATTTTCAGATCAATGGTTCAGATTTAAGTATTTGGCCCAGTGTTGGCCGAGATCAGAAGATCAGACCATGGCCCAGTGTTGGCCGAAATCAAAAGGTCAGGATGTGCAGTCCAGCAATGGCCGGGATCAGAGGATCACATCAAATCAGTTTGCTAGACCAGGATGGCTGAGATAAGAAGATCAGAAGGTTAGAAAGTGTGGTCCAGCAGTGGCCGAAATCAGAGGATCACAGCAGATCACGTAGTATGGTCCAGATGTGGACTAGCGCAAAAGATCAAATGGTCCAGATTTAATCATGAGGATTAACGGTGGAGATTTTAATTTATTTTGATCAAAGTATTAAAAAGATTTATTACAAAAATAAAGTGAAGTATTGTGGAATTCAGGAGCTGTTGGCGGGAAGAAACTAAAGACATGATTGACCAGTTATTTTTGAAAGAAATCTGAAGCTTAAAAAAGATATGTTTTTTTTATTTATATGAAGGCCGATTGGTCAAGTTATTTTTGCAAGAGAATCCAGCAAGATACAGCTCGAATTTAAGCTTGGAAGAGACCCTAATTCACATCTATAAAAGGAGGCTCAAGGCATAATACTTAGTATCGAAAATTACAAAAAAGTCATACACTTCCAAAGCAAACACTCAAGTTTTCAGTGAGGTCAATTGTGAGTTCCAGCTTTCAAGAAGCAAGCACTCGTGTTATTTTCTTTCCATTGTGTCAGATCTAAGTTGTTGAAGTAGAGTCTACAATCTGAGGGAGTCAGAAGGGGTAGCAGATTACTTGGCAATTAGATTCAAAGTGTTGTAATTCGTTCTACAATCTGGGATTGTCAGATTGGCAGGAGAAGACAGGTGTTGTATTCCTCAAGAGTCTTGGATTGTTAGACTGTTTGAGAATACTGACTTGGAGGGTCAGTGGAACTGTTGTAATTCAAGGTTTGAATTAGTGAAATCCTTCAAGGTGAAAGGACTGGATGTAGCCTCGTTAACGGTGAACCAGTATAAAAATTATGTGTTTTATTTGTTACTTTATATCTGCTGCTAACTCTGATTTTATTCATTCTTCAAGTTTTGTTTTAAAAGTATAAAAACAGGAAAAGTATTCAAGTTTGTCAAACACAATTCACCCCCCATTCTCGTGTTTGCACCTTCAATTGGCATCAGAGCTCGGTCTCAAGGCTGAGCACTTAACAGTGTTTGAGGAAAGGTCCAAGGGATTCAACATGGCAGAATCCAGAGATGAACTGGGAGGCAACATCAACAGACCACCACTGTTTGATGGAGAAAGGTTTGAGTATTGGAAGGACAGAATGAGAAGTTTCTTCATATCTCAAGATCCTGAATTATGGAAGATGGTAGTCAAAGGATCACTGCACCTACTGATCCAGAAGATCCAACTAAAGAACTATACATGGATGGTATGAAACCATATCAGAGCAGATTACACAAACTTCATCACAAGTCTAGAAACATCATGATCAGTGCCATCACATTCAAGGAATTTGATAGATGCATAGATAAAGAAACAGCAAATAGCATATTCGACAGTCTGGTTCTGACCTATGAAGGAAGCCAGCAGGTTCAAGAAGCAAGGGCTAACATACTGGTCAAATAGTATGAGATGTTCAAGATGGAAGATGATGAAGACATCGATGGAATGTTCTGTAGATTCCACACTCTGATATCTGGACTAAAATTATTAAAGAAAAGCTACACCACTGCAGATCATGTAAAGAAGATGCTTAGAAGCTTACCAACCAAATGGAAGGTTACTGCAGTACAGGAAGCTAGGGATCTGAATACCTTGAAGCTTGAAGATCTGATCATCTCCCTCTGGTCTCATGAAATAGAGCTGAATGCAGATGAACCTAAGAAGAAGAAGAATCTGGCTCTTAAGTCGAAACAGAAGAAAGCTGCAAGGGCAGCATCAGAATCAGAGGATAGTGACAGTGGTTGTGATGATATGGCTTACTTAACCAAAAAGATGGTTAAGATCTGGGAAAACAGGAAGAGAAGAAGCTTCAAGAAGAAACATAACAACAAAGGAAAGGAAGAATCTGACAAGAAGAGTATTGTTTGTTATGGATGCAATAAACCTGGACATATCAAGTCAGAATGTCCAAATCTGGAAAAAGGCAAACAGCACAAGAAGAGTTCCAGATACAGAAAGAAGGGTTTGATGGCTGCCTGGGATGTATCAGAATCATAAGAAGAATCGTCTGATGAAGAAGAGGCAGAAACAGCAATGATGGCACACATCAGGTCTGCTTCTGGACCTCATAAAGGCATGATTTCAAGAAGGAAAGCAGGCAGAAGGAAGAATGAACGAAGTAGTCATTCAAGCAAGTCTGGAAGCACATCAGAGGAAGCAATTATGTCTCTAATGGCTCATACCAACTCAAGTTCTGGATACAGTTCAGGCTCTGGAATAGAATCAGAAGATGAAGACAGTGAGGTATTTTCTGATCTCTCTAAATCTGAATTAATTGATGGTGTAAAAGACTTGTTAAATGCAAAAAATAAGATGTCTTTAAAACTGAAAACTCTTAGGGAGGATAAGAAAAATCTAACCAAAGAAGTCCAAGTTTTAAAGAATCGAAATTCTGAGTATGCAACTGAAAACCAAGATTTTAAAACTGAAGTTGCAAGACTCAAATCTGAAAACCAAACTGTCAAAAGTAATGCTTGTTCCACTTCCAAAACTGTTTATGAATCTGATATGCATGAACAATTTTTTCAAAACTTTATTTCTAATGGAATGGAAAGAAGTAAATATGCATCTATGATTTATGGAAACAGTAACATTGGAAAGAGAGGTCTTGGTTTTACAGAAACTATTGCTGATACTAAAACTGTTCATTCTGATATTTGTGCTAAGAAAGGTCACTCTGAATTATATTGTCCAATGGTAATATCTGAACAAGATCAGAGAGCTCTTAAGACTAACAAACCTGGACCCAATCAGTTATGGGTACCAAAAGAACAAATTGTCTATGTTGCAGATATTCTGAGCAACCAGAAGGAGACACCAACAATGGTGCCTGGACAATGGATGTTGGCAATGCACAAGCAGAAGAAGGTTTATGTTCCAACATCTACCAAATAGAAGCCAAGTGACTCTGGTAGAAGAAGAACTGGTCAACACAATACCTATCAAAACCAGAAGCAGAATCATAGGAGGAACAGGAAATATCAAAGATATCACACGAATCAGAATAGGAACTGGAACCAGTATCAGAGGAACAGGAACTGGAACCAGAACCAGAACTGGAACTAGTATAAGAGGTACAGGAACTGGAACCAGAACCAGAACTGGAACCAGTATCAGAGGCACAGGAACTGGAACCAGAACCAACACTGGAACCAGAATCTGAATCAGTACCAGAACCCGAACCAGAACCAGCATAATTACCCGAATCAAATAATCACCAGAATCACCATAAGTTCTAGAATCACCAGAGGAACATGGTGTATCAGCCAAAGCAGAAAGAGAGGAATCAGAATCAGGAGAGTTCTTCAAACACTCCAGTGAGATTCATCAAGACTACAAATCCCCTCATCCAAACCATGTAATCACAGAACACACAGATTAGGAATCTAAAAATCAGAAGCGAGATGATTTTCAGAGTAAAACTGAAACTGTTGACATAGAGGTTACATTTTGCTGTAAATACAATTATTATTTGATATTTATGTTTACTGTGATAACAAGAAGCTTGATCTTAACAAATCAAAGCTAGATAAATATTCTGCAGGTTTTCAAATTGTCAGAGGAACCAGGTGATTCACACGAATTGAACACTTCAGCAGAAACACCATTCCAGTGGGTTCAAAAACAAGCAGAAATCACTAGAAGCAGAATTAATGGTTTGGCTGTATTGAGTTCATTTTTAAATTATTTGATCTATATTATGTTATATGACAAACTGCTTGATCTTGACAAATCAAAGCAAGATAAAGATAGTGCAGGTTCACCAGAACCAAATGGAGCAGAAGCAGAAAAAACCGAAGTACCTGGAAAGGTAGAGAATACAAGCAAGTCAGCAACACATGACAAATCTTCAAAAGATAAATCTGATCAAGTCAGAAACAGCCAAGACAAGTCAGAAGAGAAATCTGGATATTTACCAGAATCTGAAGCTGTTACAGATTCACCAGAACCAGAAGCTGATTTATCAGAAGCTATTACAGATCTTCCAGAACCAGAAGCTGATGCAAACCAACCAATGTTGATGAAGCTTTGGCAGAGGAAGGTTGGATACTTGCAATGCAAGAAGAGCTGAATGAATTCCAAAGGAATGATGTTTGGGATCTGGTACCCAGACCAAACAAAAACATTATTGGAACCAAGTGGGTGTTCAGGAACAAACTCAACGAAAAAGGTGAAGTGGTAAGGAACAAAGCCAGACTTGTAGCTTAAGGATACTGTCAATAGGAAGGTATTGAGACTGTTGCTCCAGTGGCCAGGTTAGAAGTAATTAAAATTCTTTTATCATTTGCTGCTAATCATGATATAGCTTTGTATCAAATGGATGTTAAAAGTACATTCTTAAATGGCTACATAAGTGAGGAAGTCTATGTCAAACAGCCCCCTGGATTTGAAAATTCTGATTTTCCAGACCATGTTTTTAAACTTAAAAAATCTTTATATGGTTTAAAACAAGCACCAGGGGCATGGTATGATAGACTTAGTAACTTTCTGCTTAAGAATGAATTTAATAGAGGCCAAATTGATAATACACTATTTAGGAAATCCATTAAAAATGATATTTTGATTATTCAAGTTTATGTTGATGATACCATATTTGGATCGACTAATGGCACTTTGTGCAAAAAGTTTTCTGACCTAATGCAGAAAGAGTTCCAAATGAGCATGATGGGAGAACTTAAGTTCTTCCTGGGAATTTAGATTCATCAAGGTAAATCAGGTATACTCATTCACCAATCTAAATACACTAAAGAACTTCTTAAAAAGTTCAAAATGAGTGAATGTAAGCCTATGGCACCCCCATGCACCCAACCTGCTCACTTGAGAAAGATGAAACCAGCCAAAAGGTATACCAGAAAACATACAGAGGTATGATTGGATCCCTTCTTTATTTAACTACTTTTAGACCTGACATCTTGTTTAGTGTTTGTGTCTGTGCCCGATTTCAAGCTGAACCTAGGGAATCCCATTTAATTGTTGTCAAACGAATTCTGAGATATCTTAAAGGAACCACCAACCTTACTTTGTTATACAAGAAAACCCCCACCTACAAACTCAGAGGTTTCTATGATTCTGACTATGCTGGAAAGGAAAAGTACAAGTGGCAACTGCACTTTCTAAGGTGATAACGTGATCTTTTGGCCAAGCAAAAGACAAAGCACCATTGCCATGTCAACAGCTGAAGCTGAGTATATATCAGCAACAAGATGCAGTTCACAGTTACTCTGGATGAAACATCAACTTGAAGATTACAACATTTTTGTGATAACACTTCAGCCATAAACCTAACCAAGAACCCTATCTTACACTCTAGAGCCAAACACATTGAAATAAAACACCATTTCATTAGGGACCATGTTCAAAAACGGACTTTAAGCATCCAGTTTGTGGACACTGATCATCAATGGGCTGACATCTTCACCAAAGCATTACCAGAAGATAGGTTCGAGTTCGTCAAGAAGCATCTCAGCATTACCTCCATATCTGACTAGCTCAAGTAGTCATCTTAGGAGTTTTTAAATTTCTTGTAATTTTATTTTCCGTCTTTTATTTTCTGTTTTACTTTATGTAATTTTTAAAGAGAAAAACAAAAAAAATACAAAAATAGTAGGACCTCTTTTGGGTTGATGACAAAAAGGGGGAGAGAGAGAGAGAGAGAAAAAGGAGAAATAAGTAGAAAAGGAGAGATAAAAAGAAAGGAGGAGCGAAAAAGAAATAGATGAAAAGGGAAGAAGTTGAAAAGGAGAAGAATCAGGGAGAGAGAAAAAGAAAGAGTGAAAAAGAAGAAGTTGAAAAGGAGAGGAAACAGGGAGAGAGAAAAAGAAAGAGTGAAAAGAGAAGGAGTTGAAAAGGAAAGGCAATGTGAAGAGAGAAAAGAAAGAGAGAATAAATAAGAAGTTGAAAAGGAGAGGAGAAGAGAAGAAAAGAAAGAGTGAAAAGAGAAGGAGTTGAAAAGGAGAAAAAAAAGTCAGTATTAGACTTAGGGGGAGATATTGGTCTGAGGGGTAGTAATTCAAGTCGTCGAGTTACAAGCTAGCAAAATAAGTTAAGGTTTTGTCATCATCAAAAAGGGGGAGATTGTGGAACCAAGTTGGTTCTAAGTACTTAAGATTTTGATGTTTAAAAAAGCACTCCATGTAATCTTATTTTGAACCTTGAATTATTAAAACAAAATGCCATCAGAAGCTGGAGTAATCAAAGCAGAAGATAAAGGGTTCCAGAG
This sequence comes from Cicer cuneatum, assembly GCA_037974295.1. Lineage (NCBI taxonomy): Eukaryota > Viridiplantae > Streptophyta > Magnoliopsida > Fabales > Fabaceae > Cicer > Cicer cuneatum. Next base: position 35,434,393 of record JBBPBO010000001.1, read on the forward strand.
ATTGAATCCTGAAGGTACCAGAAGATACTCGAGAATGTCAAAACATCACCAGAAGGTATCTTTGCTGGCCCAGATCAGAAGGAAGCAAAGTCAGAAGGAGACCTGGACCAGACCAGAGGGAAGCCTGCCAGAGGGAGAGTTGTTCCAGACCAGAAGATGTCAAATGTCAGATTTATTCTGACCAGAAGATGGTCTGGCAATGAAATAATAAACAGCCCAGACTTTATCCAGACTTAATCAGAGGGTAAATTAATGGGTCCAGAACAAAGGAATTAATCCAGATTTGACCTAGACCAGAAGATAGCATGGTTCAGGGTATGAAACTAAGTCCAGACCAGAAGAAATGATCTCCAGAATTGATCCAGAACTGATCCAAAACAGAAGGTAAAATGTCCAGATTGAAATATTATTTGTCCAGATTTAATTTTAGTTTAATCCAGACCAAGTCTAGAATTGGTCCAGATCAGAGGGAAGATTTTCAGATCAATGGTTCAGATTTAAGTATTTGGCCCAGTGTTGGCCGAGATCAGAAGATCAGACCATGGCCTAGTGTTGGCCGAGTTCAGAAGATCAGACCATGGCCCAGTGTTGGTCGAAATCAGAAGGTCAAGATGTGCGGTCCAGCAATGGCCGAGATCAGAGGATCACAGCAAATCAGTTTGCTAGACCAGGATGGCCGAGATCAGAATATCATAAGGTTAGAAAGTGTGGTCCAGCAGTGGCCAAAATCAGAGGATCACAGCATATCACTTAGTATGGTCCAGATGTGGACTAGCGCAGAAGATCAAATGGTCCAGATTTAATCATGAGGATTAACGGTGGAGATTTTAATTTATTTTGATCAAAGTATTAAAAAGATTTATTACAAAAATAAAGTGAAGTATTGTGGAATTCAGGAGCTGTTGGCGGGAAGAAACTAAAGACATGATTGGCCAGTTATTTTTGAAAGAAATCTGAAGCTTAAAAAAGATATGTTTTTTTATTTATATGAAGCCCGATTGGTCAAGTTATTTTTGCAAGAGAATCCAGCAAGATACAGCTCGAATTTAAGCTTGGAAGAGACCCTAATTCACATCTATAAAAGGAGGCTCAAGGCATAATACTTAGTATCGAAAATTACAAAAGAGTCATACATTTCCAAAGCAAACACTCAAGTTTTCAGTGAGGTCAATTGTGAGTTACAGCTTTCAAGAAGCAAGCACTCGTGTTATTTTCTTTCCATTGTGTCAGATCTAAGTTGTTGAAGTAGAGTCTACAATCTGAGGGAGTCAGAAGGGGTAGCAGATTACTTGGTAATTAGATTCAAAGTGTTGTAATTCGTTCTACAATCTGGGATTGTCAGATTGGCAGGAGAAGACAGGTGTTGTATTCCTCAAGAGTCTAGGATTGTTAGACTGTTTGAGAAGACTGACTTGGAGGGTCAGTGGAACTGTTGTAATTCAAGGTTTGAATTAGTGAAATCCTTTAAGGTGAAGGGACTAGACGTAGCCTCGTTAACGGTGAACTAGTATAAAAATTATGTGTTTTATTTGTTACTTTATATCCGCTGCTAACTCTGTTTTTTATTCATTCATCAAGTTTTGTTTTAAAAGTATAAAAACAGGAAAAGTATTCAAGTTTGTCAAACACAATTCAACCCCCCATCCTCGTGTTTGCACCTTCAGATACCTCCAGAATACTATCAGAGGATACCTCTAGAATACTATCAGAGGATACCTCCAAAATACTATCAGAGAATACCTCCAGATTACCATTAGAGGATACCTCCAAAATACTATCAGAGGATACCTCCAGAAAATACAATCAGAGGATACCTCCAGAAAATACTGTAAGAGGATACCTCTAGAAAAAACATTCAGAGGAAGAACCAAGTCTGTTCTTGAACATCAGAATGTCCATAATGATCTTCTGTCAAGAATGATCGTCAGTCTCAAGAAATGATCATCAATCTCAAGAATGATTATCATACTCCAGCATGATTAACAACTATCTCGAGAATAATCAAACATCATCCTTCAGTAAGATGACATCAGTCCAGATTGATACAATCATTCTCCAGCAAACTGACCATCATTCTCTAGCCTTGTTACACCATTCTCCAGCTTGACTGCCAAGAACGTTGAACGATCTTGAAGTATATTAACATCATAGCATATCCCAGAAAAGATTAGGAAGACATCCAGAATGATAAAAAATGAACCTCCATATTGATTATCAATCTCTAGAAAGTTCAGATACTAGGACTCTAGATTGATTATCAATCTCCAGAATTTTCATTAACATTCTGCAGAAGTTCATCATCATTCTCCAAAGTTGTTTTGAGATAATCAAAACTCCTGATCAAATCAAATATATTTGAAGTACAACGGATCATTAAACAAAGGAAATCTGATCAAGAATCGAAGAACTCAGCCCAATCAACAGAATTCAAAAGTGTTCAAAAGCTAGAACATTTTTTAATCATATAAATTGGTCTTTGGTCAAGACTGACAGAGCACTACCAACAGCTCTATTTGACCATCATTAAATGTCCTAAAAGGCTATAAAAGGAAGGCCAATACTCAAGGAAAAATAAGAGCTTCAAGTACAAAGCAATACATCACTTACATATATCTACATACTTGAAAGCTTCTCAATCACAAACAAAAGATTCAGTTTTGTTTTTCTTCTTCATATCAGAATCATTATGCTGAATTATTTTGTGAAGAATCTAATCTCAAACACGAGTTGAGCATACTCAGATTCTGTCCAAAATCAAAGACATTCAAGTGCCAAGATATATCATCAATCACTCACATTAACACTTGAAAGCTTCTCAAAGAAATCAGTAACCTTCTGTTTCGAATTCACTATCTTCAGTTTACTGAAACCATTTGTAAAGAATCTAAACTCAAACAAGAGTAGAGTCAAAACAGATTTTGTTATAAATCTTATCATTATCATACAACACTCAAGATTATAAGGCTTGTTTATAGCTTGAGTGAGTCATTTTAGAAAAATCCTTTTAAGATTAAAAGGTGAGTTGTAAAATCCTATCAAGGTTGATAGGTGACCTGATTGAATTCCTTTCTGGGTGGAAAGGATTGAAGTTTGTAACAGATCAAGGTCGATCTGAGCTAGGTGCTGTAAAACCAAGAAGGTTCTTTGTTTTGAACACTTAGTGGAAAATCTCACCGTTGTGAGGACTGGACATAGCCCAGGTTGGGTGAACCAGGATATATATGTGTGTGATATCTCTTCCCTTATATCTATTTACTTTCAATCCTTTAATTATCAAGTTAAATAGATAAACTGAACTGTTGATTTTAACTAATCAAGAATGTTCTCTGTTTTCTGGTGAAAACCAAGAACATTCTCCGTTTTCGGTTTTCACAACCAAGATCAATCTTGAGTTATTTTCTTAAGTTTTTAACAAGAATTTTAATAGGCGATTTTACAATTCAAACCCCTCTTTCTTGTAAATCGACATTGCTACTTCAATTGGCATTAGAGCTTGGTCTATAAAGATTAAGCACCTAACAAGTGTTAGAGGAAAAGATTCAGGAAGAAGAAGTAATGTCAGAAACCAACATGTGCTTAAAGTAAAACTTAGATAATAATGAGGTAACCATCTCTAAACTCTGTCCTTTATGTGAAGAAATGGAAAAAGAATTTGATAATATTTTATGTGATTCAAACCTTCTTGCTCAAAAATATGGTTTATTAAAAGAACAACTCTGTAAAGAAAAAGAAGAAAAAGAGAAAGCCCAAGCTATGAATGAAGAACTCAGAAAGGTCATTCAAAGTTTGCAGCAAACTCATTTAAAAATGTTTGAGCAATAAAAGACTCTCAATGAGATAACCATAAAAAATCATTTTCCAAAATGTTCTAAAACTAAAGAAGAAAGTACCTCTTTAAAAATAAAAGTTCATGAATTGAAAAAAGATTTAACCAACTTGGTAACAACCACTGAAACATTTCAAAAGAATATGATATCTGAAGAAAGGATATTTGACAAAGATGATTTATGTTTCAAAACTTCTCAAAAAGAAAATATTTATGAAAACTTTTTTGTTCCTAAAAGAAAAGAGGAGAAATCCAAAACCAAATGTTCATATTGCAGTAAATTTGGACATATGGAATTTGTATGTTATTTTAAGAAAAGAGATGAAAAAAATAAGAACAAAAGGATCTTTAAAAAAGAAGAACGTTCTGGAACAAAATCAAGACTTTCTCCAAGAAACTTGAAAAAGGGAGAACGTTCTCTAGGCAGCCTTAAAAAGGGAGAACGTTCTGGAACACAAACAGAATTTCTTCAGAAAGTTTGAAAAGAGGATAACGTTTTGGAATTTCATCAAAATCAATTTCTAAGACGTTTAAAACTCAGATTTTTAAACCTTCTTCAAAACCAACAACAAAGTGTTCCTATTATTCCAAGAATGACCACTACGAGTCAACTTGCTATTTTAAAAAGAGATCAAGTTTTAAAAAATCTTCTAAAAGAAGATATACTAACCATCAATGACCCAAACAAATATGGGTACCAAAGTCATTACTAACTTGTGATGTAGGAACACCATCCAACTGTCAAGAAAGAACATTGATACATGAACAAGGCTTGCTCAATACACATGAATGGAAAAGTATGGTGCCGCCTCTCATTACAAAAATTTGGTGCGTCTATAACCTTTGGAAACATTAACAAATCAAAGGTACATGCATCATTTGTTGAAATAATTTTGCATAGATTAAGGATGTTTGATTTGTGAAAGATAACTTTGTAAAATTGCTTTTAAAGTTATTTTTTAAACCCCACATGGTTGAAGTAAAACAAACATCCTCATGTTTCATTTTAAAGAAAAATTCTTATGTTTTATACTTAGATGAATTTCCTACCGAATCATGTTTTTAAGTCTTTTAAAGAAAAAATTTGTCATTTCCAGAAATGATCAAAGGAAATTTGAAATATTATTCTGCAAATAATTCTTTGATAAAAATGGTATTTCACATGATTTGTTTGTCAAAGAACTCTCCAACAATATGAAGTTTTTTTTTTTAAAATTAGCTACAAAAAATGGATAAATGAATCAAGTGTTGAAAAAATAATTTTGGAGAGAAGACACAAAAATTGTGTACCATGTTTTTAATTTTGGATTTAGTAGAAAATATATTTAACATACCTTCATATCATTTTTTTTAAATAGAAAGCAAAACATATCATACTTTGACATTTTTGAATGTCATTACTATGTTTCGCATGATAAAGAAAGTATGAGCAATTTGTTTTAAAATGTCATCAAAGTATATATTCTGAATGCTTTACATTCTATAAATATTTCAGAATCTCAAGGCCCAAATTATAGATGATATTATGCATATTATGTTTGATGAATATGTTGATTTTTATTATGAAAGATAGGATGGTGAAGAAAAATAATTACAATGTTAAATTTGGATAAATCACAAAGTTGATAGATAATGTTCAAATATCATCCATGGAAACTCCAATGTATGATCATGAAGTGGAAAAAAATGATCTAAGAGAAAAATCAAATTAAGCAAGAAGGTACGCAATAGAAAAATCTTTTCGAAACCGAGATTGATAAACAGTCTCTGTTTCAGTCTCTACCTAAAAGTTGGAGAACGATATGTGATCATCCTCAAACTCAAATCATTGGAGATACAACTGATGGAATTAGAACAAGAATGTCATTCAAAGATGCCGTCAACAATACATGGCAATGATCTCCCTAGTTGAACCAAAATCAATTAAAGAAGTCATAGTTGATCATTCTTGGATTGAAGCTATGAAGGAAGAACTTCTCCAATTTGACAAGAATAAAGTCTGGACTCTTGTTCTAGATCCACAAGATCAATCTATCATTGGAACAAGATGGGTATTCAGAAACCAGCTAGATGAAGAAGAATCTAAGAGAATGATCAAATTAAGCAAGAAGGTACACACCAGAACATTCTCCACAAAGAGCAAAACATTCTCCACATGAGCATAACGTTCTCCACAAAAGCAGAATGTTCTTGACTGTTTATATGAAACAACCAATCAAAACTAATGTTTCCTATGATATGGTTGAAGAACATCAACGACTTCTAAATGAGCTTGAACCATTTGCTCCTATACCTACCTCACTATTAACCTTTCATGCAAATCATTTCCTCATGATCAAATTATTGGAAGAACTAATTGGGAGGAATTTGTTGCTGGAGGTCCAAAGTTGTTGTTGCTGGAGATGTAACTATAGTGGTTAACATGCCTCAACAACATAAATGATATTCAAGTTTCACTAAAGAAGAAGTATAATGACACATTCAAAATATCCAAACATCTCTTAAGCGGAAATGAGTGGCACTGCCACCAAGCTTTCTGAGCTTTAAAATCAAGCAGCAAGGTGTTGTATACGACATACTCTTGATTATGAAGCAATCATCCTATTGAATGAACGCTTGTGTGAATAAAGGAATAAAACATTTTGAAGTGGTTAAGAAGACCTTTTAGAGTGTATTTCAGTTTTGATTCATCATTGGAAGAACTAAAACTATTCCTTAAGAATGCCCAGTAGCTGTATTGCATGAATACAGTGCATGCGACACATAATTTGTACTTAAATGGTGATGGTGTCCAAAATAAGGATGAAAATATGAGGTTCACAAGAAAGAAAAGTGAGAAACTGAACTAGTCTAGTAATGGAGGAACTCTCTCAACACCAAAAGATAAATTGTCCCACTTTGACCATCAATCAAGATGAATAAAAGACAATGAAGAGAAGCTCCAAAATATTCAAAGATCTCTCGTCGTTGAACTAGATAACTAAAGGAGGTACACTCAATCCCAAATTCTTACGATATTTGCATCATGATAAGAATGAATTTTTTTTATTATGTGATTAATTGGGTGTTCTTAAAATTAAAAATACATGCTATTTTTTATGCAAGTATGACTTTAAAGTTTAAATTGATTACATTACTCTTTGTCATTACTTGTATGTGCATATGCCTATTTTCTATTCTAAATTCAACATGTTTTCACTCTTTGTTCATACATTTTTTATGATAAACCAGTGTGCACACCCAGTTTGAAGTTCAAAATTATTGTTCTAGTTATAAAGAAATTTAAAATAAATTAGTGTCTTTAATAATTTGAGAAATGGTTGTTTTGTCAAGTATACCTCATTGAATTTTTTTTTTTACATTTTGCACAATAACATCTTTCAAATTATCATGTTAAATGAATTAACATCATTCACCTTCTTATGAATTTGAAAGTATTCTTTATCATGTTCTCCAATTGTATTGAATATATTGAATAGCCTATACATTGCTTGTTGTCTGAGTATAATATTTTGAATATGACTTTTCAAAAACCAAAAAAATTGAGTTTATAATTTAGCTTTTGAAAAAGATCCTTCTTCAACATATTTTAAATTTATATCCTTGATAGGATTCATTTTTGAAGGATTTCAACAAGAGAATGTCTGTTTGGTCTTCATGAAAATGATTTGTGTCTCTTCTGGCTTTAAAACTCAAAACTATTCCAAAAAGATTATGCCATGAAAGTCAAAAATTGATATGTGAACATTTTGAAGCATATTAATATTTTCATTCGCAAATGAGTCTTATTTGTTGCTTACTTCTTTTGTAAAAATTGATCCCAAGTGTTTAAATTTAGTTTAAGCATAAAAATAGCAACAATCAAAAAGTCTCATGATAGTAAGCTTGAACATATGCCTTATTGTTTATTTGTGTGTTTGCAAAAAATTTGGGAAAAACATTTCTTTAATGTGAGCAAATCCTTTGGCATATTTTTTATTATCCGTTTAAAAATTAGTATTTGAAAAATACAAACATTTTTAGCATAAGAATGTTTTCTAAAAGAGAGAAATTATATTTAACATGATATACAGTCATCTTATTTCGCTTCCTTGTAAGCGCTCATTCTCTCTAGTTATAAAAATGAAAAATGGATCTATTTCTAACAATAAGTTTGATCATGTTTAAATTGAAAGGTGATCTCTTGTGAAAGAGGACAAAGAGCAAAGTGACATTTTCCTTGTTTTAAGGAAGTTTGAATTATTTAAAAAATTAATTCAGATGGAGTTTTTAGAAAATATTATTCTTCTTAAAACTGAAGTCTACTCATTGTTTTCCTTCTAAAAAATGAGAAGAATATATATTCATTGACTATTTTTCAAAGTGCGTTAAAATGCTTGCATACAATTATGTCATATTGTTGTTGTTATCATTATCCATATCTTGATTGCAATATTGACTATAATGATATGATCATCATACATGTTATGTTCTTTAATGCTAAATGCAAACTTAACTTGTTTGATATATGAATGCATTGGTCAACCACATGATTTCTATGTGTAGTGCACTCATACTATTACTCTATTTTTTTTACTTCTATGTTTATTCCCCAACCTTTTTGATAGATGCCAAAAGGGGGAGAGAAATATAGATGGATATAGGATGCAAAGTAATTAATGAAGAATGTTAAGAACTAACCTCTTGCATATGTTTAGGGGGAGTTTAATTAAGATGCTAAGAATTAAACTCTTGCATGTGTTTAGGGGGAGTTTAATTACATATCTATGAACATTCTTGCATTTTATTCATATCCATCCATAAAACTTATGATTTATTCAAAAGGTTTGTCATCATAAAAAAGGGGGAGATTGTTGAAGAAAAAATCTTTTTGATATATGTTTTAATGACAACAAACCTAATGAAATAAATGATTAAGTTTTATGAATGGTGGTCTACTAATGATTTCACTTAATTTTTTTTTAAGGAACATGAATGCATAAGTGAACAAAGCAAGAATCCATTCACTTCATCAATTACAATCAATTACAATTGTGATCATAAGTGAACATGAATGTATGAATGCATAATGCACAAATGTGATCAATTACAATCAAAAGAAGTCATTCGAATCACAAAGAAAAAAGGCCATGAATCAAACTGCCCAAGCAAGACTGAACAGTCTCCAGAATGTCCATAATTAACAATCAATCTTCAGCATGTTAATGATTCAAGGAAAGCCAAGAAATCAACATAATAAAGAACACTCTTGACACAATCTGGAAAACAGAAAATGTTACCTGAAGCTGTCACCAAAGGATAAAGTCATTACCAGAGGATGATGACGTCAGTAGAGGATGATGACGTCACCAGAGAATGACATCACCAGAGGATACCTCAAGATGACGTCACTAGAGGATACCTCCAGAAGATGTCACTAGAGGATACCTCCAGAAGACGTCACTAGAGGATACCTCAAGATGACGTCACCAGAGGATACCAAAGGATACCTCCAAAAGACGTCACCAGAGGATACCTCTAGAAGACGATACCAGAAGATACCTCCAGAATACTATTAGAGGATACCTCTAGAATACTATCAGAGGATACCTCCAGAAAATACAATCAGAGGATACCTCCATAAGACGATATCACAGGATACCTCCAGAAAATACTATCAGAGGATACCTCTAGAAAATTCATTCAAAGGAAGAACCAAGTCTGTTCTTGAACATCAGCATGTCTAGAATGATCTTCTATCAAGATTGATCATCATTCTCCAAAAATGATCATCAATCTCCATAATGATTATCATTCTCCAGCATAATGACCATCATTCTCCAAATCAAATCAAAGATATTAACAAATATATTCGAAGTACAAAAGATCATTAAACAAAGGAAATCTGATCAAGAATCGAAGAACTCAGCCCATTCAATAGAATTCAAAAGTGTTCAAAATCTAGAACATTTTTTAATCATATAAATTGATCTTTGGTCAAGACTAACAGAGCACTACTAACAGCTCTATTTGACCATCATTAAATGTACTAAAAGGCTATAAAAGGAAGGCCAATACTCAAGGAAAAATAAGAGCTTCAAGTACAAAGCAATACATCACTTACATATATCTACATACTTGAAAGCTTCTCAATCACAAACAAAAGATTCAGTTATGTTTTTCTTCTTCATATCAGAATCATTATACTGAATTATTTTTTCAAGAATCTAATCTCAAACACGAGTTGAGCATACTCAGATTCTGTCCAAAATCAAAGACATTCAAGTGCCAAGATATATCATCAATCACTCACACTAACACTTGAAAGCTTCTCAAAGAAATCATTAACCTTCTGTTTCGAATTCACTATCTTTAGTTTACTGAAACCATTTGTAAGGAATCTAAACTCAAAAAATAGTTGAGTCAAAACAGATTCTGTTATAAATCCTATCATTATCATACAACACTCAAGATTATAAGGCTTGTTTATAGCTTGAGTGAGTCGTTTTTAGAAAAATCCTTTTAAGATTAAAAGGTGAGTTGTAAAATCCTATCAAGGTTGATAGGTGACCTAATTGAATTCCTTTCTGGGTGGAAAGGATTGAAGTTTGTAACATATCAACGTTGATCTGAGCTAGGTGCTGTAAAACTAAGAAGGTTCTTTGTTTTGAACACTTAGTGGAAAATCTCACCGTTGTGAGGAATAGACGTAGCCCGGGTTGGGTGAACCAGGACATATCTGTGTGTGATATCTTTTCCCTTATCTCTATTTACTTTCAGTCCTGTAATTATCAAGTTAAATAGATAAACTGAATTGCTGATTTTAACTAACCAATAACGTTATCTGTTTTCTGGTGAAAACCAAGAACGTTCTACGTTTTCAGGTGAAAACCAATAAAGTTCTCCTTTTTCTGTTTTCACAAATAAGATCAATCTTGAGTTATTTTCTGAAGTTTTTAACAAGAATTTTAAAATGGCGAATTTACAATTCAAACTCTCCTTTCTTGTAAATTGACATTGCTACTTCAAACTTAGCTTCAGAGAGCATACACCTCACTCTCTCAACAAGTGTTTGATTCATCCTATCTGCTAAACCATTCAACTGAGGAGTTTTAGGGGGAGTCTTTTCATGTGTTATACCCTATTTTTTGCAATAGACATTAAAGGGTCCACAATGCTCACCACTATTGTTAGTACAAACACATTTCAGCTTCTTACCTATCTGCCTCTTAACCAAAGCAAAAATTTGTTTGAACTTCTCCAACATTTGGTCTTTTTTCTTCAAAACATAAACCCATAGTTTCCTAGAACAGTCATCAATAAAAGTAACAAAATAAAGCACACCACTAAAAGATTTTACCTTTAAAGGGCCACAAACGTCAGAATGCACCAACTAAAGCAACTCTGACTTTCTAGAGGGATGATACCTTTTGAAGGATACTCTAGTTTGTTTACCAATCATGCAGTGAGAACATTAATCCAAATCTACATTCTTCAATCTTGGAAGCACGTCCTTTTTGGCTAAACAATATAACCATTTTTCAATGATATGGCTAAGCCTTCAATGTCACAAACATGATTCCATATCCATGGCATTCACACTATCTTTAGCAACCAAAGCTTTTGTCCAATATAGTTTACTAATTTTCTCCCCTCTAGCCACAACCAAGTTACCTTTATTGAGTTTCCACTTTCCAGAAGCAAAATGATTATCAAAACCACTTTCATCAAGCATATGCACAAAGATCAAATTGAAGTGAACATATGCACAACAATTGCATTCCCATGTTGGTTTGCAAGCATACATCACCAACACCAATTACCTTAGATACACCATCATTACCCATCTTCAAAATCCAAAGTCACCTGAAGCATAAGATGTGAAGAACTCCTTCCTAGGTGTAACATGTAGTGTAGCACCATTATCAATTATCCACATGCTCTCATCAGATACAAGATTAATTGACCCATAGTCACAAAGAATAACAAGATCATCACTAGTAGCAGTAGTAACACGATCATCTTCACTATCATCATCACGACCTACTTGTTTTTGCTTACCCTTCTTTGCTTTATTCTCCTTTTTCTACAGAAAACAATTCTTCTATATGTGCCCTGTTCTATGACAATAATGACACTGCACATTTTTGTATCTAGACTTGGACTTGCTTTTTCTATTTTCTCTACCACCCTTCAGTTCTTTTTTATGACTTCTCCCCTATTTTTAGTTACAAGAACTTCAGATTGAGATGAAGAACCTTGTGTCTTCCTTCTCATCTCCTCATTCAAAACACCGCCCTAAGCCGTTTCCAAAAAAACAACACCAGTAGAAGCTGAACTTGTTATAAAAATCCAAAATGTCTCTCTAGACTCTGGTAAAGATTATAGTAGAAACAGTCTCAAAAGCTCATGATGAAACTTGATACCCATTCGTGACATCTGATCAAGGAGCCCCTAAAATTCACTCAAGTGGTCCGAAATGGAAGTCTCATCCTTATACTTCAAACTTATCTTTCATCTTGCCTTTCCACAAGTGGTTATTAGTATCATTCAAGCATACCATCTTTATGTTCATATTTGCCTCCATCCTTCAAGCAAGTCAAATAGCCCTTTAACCAATAGCTCTGATGTCACTCTAATGGGAATAAACACATAAACACGATAACAAGTAATACATGACGGATATAAAATTCCATTAAATTGCAAGAACCTATGAGGAGCAACAATAAATATATTTGGCATCAAATTAATCAAAACAAAAAAGCGTAAAGAACACCGATATTTTAACGTGGAAAACCCTTTAATACAAGGGTAAAAAACCATGGGTCAGACCAAATAAATAGCTCCTCTATAATCAAATAAGGGTACAAGAGAGTCTTAAAATGATGCATAAATTGTGTCTACAACCAGCCAAAATAACAAAACACTAAAGCTTACAAATGAAAAGGAAGAAGAAGAAAAACACCAAAAAACCCTGCTACTGCATGAGCACTATTCCTCCCTCTCAAGATGTTGTATCGCCGATCCGACCATTGAAAATAAAGACATGAATTTTTCAAACCTGTTGTCCAAAAATCAATCCGATCCAACGGTTAACGAATGCGCAATCGATGTTTTTCTGAGACTGATTCGACAAAATCAAGAATAACGTATACTTTTATCTTTTCTCTTTTGGTGGATGCCTTTTCCTTCAAAATAGTCTCTCTATTACAACCCTAATAAGAATCCTCTCCACTTAAATAATTGAGATACATGGACTACAATATTTGGGCATTTCTCCACATAGGAAAGAAGCCCAACGCCCAATGGAAATAACTATGGAATGAAACTTGGTTGAAAAATGGTGAAACACTTATCCCTGCTATTTCAACACAAAGGTCCATTGTCCAGTTGAAAGTAGCAGACTTTGTAGATGAAAGTAGCTATGAATGGGATTATGGTGCTGCTGCCAAAGTTCTTAATTCGGTGCAACTTCAGGAAATTTAACAAACAAACCTTTTCTATGTTTTCCAACGAGACAAGGGTTCCTATTGTTTAATCATTGTTAAAAGGTTGTTTATATCTTATTGAGTGCCTATAGTTTATGTCTTAATGAGTTTATTGAATCACACAATATGGATGTAGATGGGTATTCGAAACTCATTCGGAGACTCAAGGTACCACCAACAACAAAACACTTTTTATGTAGGACTTGGCACAAGGTCTTACCAACAAGGATTAAAGTGAAGGATAAGGGATTAGACTAAGCCCTTATGTGTGTTTTGTGTGAGGAAAATGATGAGAATACTTGGAACTTATTCATGAAGGTGCAAACACGAGAAGGGGGGGTTGAATTGTGTTTCCCATACTCGAATTCTTTTTGCTATTTTTGATGAATGTTGATGTAAGTTACTTGTTGAATAAATAATCAGATTAAGCAGCGGATAATAACAGCTTAAGAACACATCGATTTATACTGCTTCACCATTAACTTGGCTACATCCAGTCCCTTCATTCAGAAGGCTTTAATCCACTAATTCAAGACTTTGAATTACAGCACCTGACTCTCCAAGCATGTCTTCTCAAACAACCTGAAAACCCCATACTTTTGAGGAATAACAACACCTTGACCCTACAAGCCAAGTCTTCTCGAACAACCTGACAACCCCAGACTTTTGAGGAACGATAACAACACCTTGACCCTACAAGTTAAGTCTTCTCCTACCAATCTGACAACCCCAGATTGAAGAAGGAATCTACACCACTATCTGGTTAGATTACAAGGGTTTGGAACTCTGCAATGTTGCTTCTGGAAAGCTGATTGTTGCATTGAATTTCTCTCTCGAAAACACTTCGAAAATATTGCTCTTGCACACATGTTGTAAGACCCTTCAATTTAAAATTAAATTATGGATGTAATATTAAGTGTATTTTGAGGAATAATTGTAAAATATTTAATATATGTATATTTTGTGTAAATATATATATAAATATTTATTTTGGAAGTTGAATTAAAAATTGGAAGAATGATAAATTGAATTTAATTACGAATAAATAAATTATCGGGCAGTTAATTAAGGGATTATCTACTAATTGCGACAAGACTGGTTAAGTGATGGAGGGTTAAGTAATATTATACTATTAATGTGGGATGAGGTGGCACATATATGTGCCTATATATAGATGATGGAATGGCAAGAACAAGGAAGAAAACCCATTTTCCCTCTCCCTTACTGCATGTAACAGTAACCATCTTCTTCCTCCTCCCATTCTGTTCCCATTCGTAGAAAAAAAAAAGAGTTGCTCAAAAGGGAGATTACTTGGAAATCCAAGCACCAAACCACCAAGTACCAAGAACAAAAGTGGTTCCTCTCCTCATTACGGAGCTAGAGAGCCCATTTTGGTAGCAGCAAACACAAACAAAAACTTCGCCGACTTTTGTTGCGAAAACGTGAATGGGAGCAGAAACGCAAGAGAGGTAAGGGCATCTTCGACTTTCTAGATTGCATTAGAGCTGTAAATGCATACTGTTATGGCATTAATGATGTTTCATTATTGTTTTTGAAGAAAAACTATTTTGCATGTTGTTTTGAAGGATGAAAACTGCATTCTGTCGATGTTTTAAATGATCTGTGATGGTTGCTGTTTGGCTGAATGCATTAATGTTGTCCTGTTTGTGTGGGAAAGCTGGAAAATGCTTTGCATGTTGTTTTGATTGTGTAAGAATACTGGAAAATACCTTGCATCTTGTTTTGAGAAATGATCAAAATGTAAACGTTTAGAAATGGCTGTTTTGTGGTGGTTGACATTATTTTTTTGGTGTTGATGATCCTGTTTTCTGTCATGTTGATGATAATCTGGTGTTGATGATGGTTTCAAAGGAAAAGGATTTAAAATGGTGGAAGTGTTTTTTTGGAAAATCTGTTATTGATGAAAAATGTCTGAGATCTGTGGTTCAAAGGAATGTTGAATCTGTTTTGGTGTTCTGTTGGTTTTTCAAAGGAAAAAGTTTGAAAATGTGTTGAAGTTTCAGGAAAATTTCACTGAATTCGAAGGTGTATTCGAATACTGCATGAGTGTATTCGAATACAGCATGCAAAACTTCAATTTTATTCAAATTTTTGAACTTGTATTCGAATACGAGCCTCTATATTCGAATACAGATAAGGGATTTTTGCTTCTGACTTAACCTCTGTATTCGGCTACGACCCTGTCGTATTCGAATACAGGACTGCAATTTTTGCCACTGTATTCGCATATGTATTCGACTACGACAGCCTCGTATTCAAATACAGAATGCTGATTTTTTTACTGTTTTTACCTCTGTATTTTGATTACAAGGGAGCTGTATTCGAATACAGCTTGCTTTTTTTCAAAAATTTCAAATTTAAACAATGGTTTATGAACTTAAAGAGTTGGGAAAACATTGGGAAGGTTAGTAATGAATTAAAATGGAGTTTTTGAAATATTTTTGAAGAGGAGATGATGAGGTTATGGAAACCTTTAATGATGTTGGGGAAAATGCTGAGTTTACACTGTTTTGTCTTCTGTATTCGAATACAAGGATGCTGTATTCGAATACAGAGTGTTGAATTTGCACTATTTTAGCTTCTGTATTCGAATACAAGGGAGCTGTATTCGAATATAGATTCGTGTTTTTCAGAAATCCAAAGTTTTAAACATTGTTTTATAAACCTTAAGTGTTGGGGAACATTGGGAAGGTTTGTGATGAATTAAAATGGAGTTTTTGTGATGGTTTGAAGTGGTGATGATGAAGTTTTTGAGATCTTTACTGATGTTGTGAAAAATGCTGATTTTGCATTGTGTTAGCTTCTGTATTTGAATACAAGGAAGCTGTATTCGAATACAGATTCGTTTTTTTCCAGAAAACTCAGTTTTAAACATGTGTTTATAAACTTTAAGAGTTGGGGAAACATTGGGGAGACTTGTGATGAATTAAAATGGGGTTTTGAGATAGTGTGAAGTGGTAATGATGTGGGGCTTGAATATTTTTGTTGATGTGATGATAATGAAATTATTTGGGTTGAGATGGTTTTGGGGAAGTGATGTAATGGCTGAATTTTTCTGATGTTTGCATATTGTTTTCAGTGAAGAGAAAACATTGCATGTCCATGCATTGCATAGTCAGGTGGTGACCGCGATGGGCCACAGAGTTGATGCGGTGACTGCGATGGGCCGCGAAGTTGATGCGGTGACCGTGATGGGCCGCGAAGTTAATTAGTAACCATGGGTAATAGAATAGTTCCGCGTGTATTAGACGGTCTGTTCTATCTGGGGTCAGAGTAGTTTCGCGTGTATTAGACGGTCTATTCTACTCGGGCTACGGAGTGGTTCCGCGTGTATTAGACGGTTCATTCTATCAGTGCGAGGATTTAACTTCTGTATGTTCTGGCCTGTGAGAGGCTAACGTACGTGAAACGTGCTGGTCTGTTGAGCGACTGCACTGGTGCTGGTCTGTTGAGCGACTGCACTGGTACTGGTATGTGAGCGACTGTACCTTGGTATACGTAAAACGTGCTGGTCTGTTGAGCGACTGCATTGGTGCTGATCTGTGAGCGATTGCACCATGGTCATGTTGGCCATTAAAGTCAAACATATATAAATTGTGCTGGTCTGTGAGCGATTGCACCTTGGTAATTCCAAGAAATTGAGTACATGAGCATATACATATTGCATCTGGGTGGCTGACCGGTGAATTATGATTTAGATATGTGTTGATGATTGGAAATCGATGTGTGAAAGTAACTTATGAAATCTTGAATTTCTGATGAATTGGTGTAATTGCTGAATTGTTATTCGTACTTACAACTTGAATTTTGTGTATTAAATGGTTGTTGTTTTGCAAAGGTACAAATGTCATGTATTTTCAAAATTGAGCATCCTTATTTCTCATCATTGTTATAAGATATGCCATGAATATATTTGTTATTGTTAACATAAATGCTATGTGGTATTTGTTAATTTCGGTCGGTGACCCTTTACTATTATTGTGGAAAATTGGGCTTTGCCCTCAAATGATACCCAAACCCGTCCCACCGACGGTTACACTAACGACGGAGACGTCGTTAGTTTCCCCTGATTTTCACGTACAGAGTATTCGTGGACAACGTAGAGGGACAGACCACTGGGGTAAAGACGAGACTTGTGGAGGAGGCAGTGGAAATTACTTGCTACTGTAGCTTAGTGCATGATCAGACTAGACTTTTTGTATAGAGCCTAGTGTGAGGGTTATGTTCGCTTATTTTGGGATTACTGTATATTTTCTTTCCGCAACTCTGATAATATTTTAGTTTTGGGATAATTATATATTTTCCGCACTCTGATAAATATTTGGTGGGTCCAGGATACAGTTTTGATGTATCTTTATTTTGGTATATTTTGAAAATCAATTTCCCAAAATTTTCTTACGTGGTTATAATCATGGCGTAATTAATTAATTACTTTTAGTCGTTTTGGAATACGAAAAATTATTTTAAGAAATAATCTTAATTTTATTTTAATTCCTTTGAATTAAATTCTGGAAATTCATTTATTTATTTCGGTTGAAAAAAAAATACACTCGCGCTGTGTTTTAAAGCTCTGATTAAATTATTGGTTCTGAGTCATTAACTGATCATGCATAGGAGCAAGTAGTTAAAGTGTCAAGTCTTGTGTAAGTTGTGGTGTGACTGAAGTGATGATGGTTTTGTAGGAAACAATGCCTCCGAGGAGAGACGACACCGCAAGAACCAACGTCAGCCGGGAGGATAGGATGGCTGAAGCAATGAATAACATGGCTGCGTCTTTGCTGCACAGACGGCTGCCAAGACTCAATGTGATCTGGAGAAAAGAGAAAGAGAGATTCGTGCTGCTGAATCAAGGGGACTAGAGGATTTTCGTCGTCATAATCCTCCAAAGTTCAAGGGTGATGAGGGTCCAGAAAGAGCGGACCAATGGATTCAGGAGATGGAGAAAATCTTTGAAATGATTAATTGTCAGGCAGCGGTG
Organism: Cicer cuneatum; assembly: GCA_037974295.1. Lineage (NCBI taxonomy): Eukaryota > Viridiplantae > Streptophyta > Magnoliopsida > Fabales > Fabaceae > Cicer > Cicer cuneatum. The sequence continues at coordinate 35,452,685 of JBBPBO010000001.1, forward strand.
AAAGTCAACTATGCTACCTATCTGCTGATAGGGGATGCAGAGTATTGGTGGAGGAGTACAAGGCTACTGATGGGGTCAGCTCATGAGGAGGTGAACTGGGAGCCGTTCAAAAAGAAGTTTTTGGACAAATACTTCCCGATGAGCACTAGAACCAAGTTGGGTGACGATTTTCTGAAATTGCACCAAGGAAACATGACGGTGAGGGAATATGCAGCTACGTTTGAATCTCTATCAAGGCATTTTAGATTTTTCCGAGAAGAAGTTGATGAACAGTTTATGTGCCATCGTTTCCAAAATGGACTGAAGTATGAAATTCAAGACTCGGTCTTACCATTGAGAATTCAACGTTTCGAAGTCTTAGTGGAGAAGTGTAGAGAGGTTGAGGACATGAAGAATAGGAGGGCCAACCGAGGAGGTAACTTTAATTCGGGAGGGCCGAGCTAGATGAATTATCAGAATAATAAAGGGAAGCAAGTTGTTAAGCCATATAACCGGCCACAGAACAATAATAGAGGCCAGAATCGGCCGGGAAATCAAAATTTTGGAAGGCAATTAGGACAAGGGGTTCGATGCTTCCGATGTGGAAAAGAGGGACATTATGCTACTGCTTGTACCACTATGAGTCCTTCCTGCTACAATTGCCAGAAGCCAGGACATTTTGCTAGGCATTGCAAGGCTCCAAAGGTGGAACCAACTGTGAACGTGACTAGGGCTACTCGTCCTACTGCTAGGGGCCGCGTCTATCACATGGGTGCGGAAGCCGGGAATCAGGCTCCTAACTTAATCCAGTGAGATTGCGAGATTGCACGTAACACACTAACTGCACTTTTTGATTCGGGGGCAACCCATTCTTTCCTTGCTATGGACTGTGTGAATAGTTTGAAGTTATCTGTGTCTGCTTTACCTTTTGATTTGGTTGTTTCCACACCTGCTAAGACTTTGACTGTAGACTCTGCATGTTTACATTGTATTGTAACGACTCAGAATAGAGATTTCTTGGTTAATTTAATCTGTCTACCCCTACAATCACTCGAGATCATTCTCGGCATGGATAGGATGACGTATAATTACATAGTCTTGGATTGTGCTCGAAAATTAGTTCTTTTCCCCGAACCTGGAGTCGCTCGGTATTTGGCTGCTAACAAACTCGAAGTATCACTGAGAGAAGGAACTCGGGAATTTTTATCATTGGTTAACGTGGAGACCAAGATGGATGTGAACATAGAAGATGTGTTGTTAGTCAAAGAGTATCTGGATGTATTTCCAACAGAAATTCCAGGATTACCCCTGGTGAGAGAGGTGGAGTTCTTCATTGATCTACACCCAGGAACTGAACCTATTTCAATTGCGCCGTATCGGATGTCGCCATTGGAATTAAGCGAGCTTAAGGGTCAAATTGAAGGTTTGTTGGAGAAAGGATTTATCAGACCAAGTGTGTCACCATGGGGAGCTCCGGTGTTGTTGGTTAAGAAGAAGGATGGAAGTTCACGCTTATGTGTGGATTATAGGCAACTTAACAAGGTAACTATTAAGAATTGTTATCCTTTACCACGCATCGATGATTTGATGGACCAATTGAGGGGAGCCGCGGTGTTTTCAAAGTTCGATTTGAAGTCAGGATATCATCATATTCGGGTAAGAGAAGGAGATACTCAAAAGACTGCTTTCAGGACCCGTTATGGACATTATGAATATCTCGTTATGCCATTTGGAGTTACGAATGCACCAGCGATTTTCATGGACTATATGAATAGAATCTTCAGCCCATATCTGGATAAATTCGTGGTGGTGTTCATTGATGATATTTTGATTTATTCAAAGGATGAAGAAGAGCATGGAGAACACCTACGCCAAGTTCTTGAAGTCTTACGCGAGAAGCAATTGTATGCCAATTTGTCGAAGTGCGAGTTTTGGCTAAAGAAAGTGAACTTCTTGGGACATGTGATAACAAAAGAAGGAATCGCGGTGGATCCGGCAAAGATTGAGACAATTCTTGCCTGGAAACATCCTCAGACTATCACAGACATATGTAGTTTTGTCGGACTGACAGGATATTACAGGAGATTTATTGAAGGATTTGCTAAGATTGTAGCTCCTTTGACACAACTCACCAAAAAGAATCAGCCGTTTGCATGGACAGAGAAGTGTGAGGAAAGTTTTCAGTTGCTTAAGGAAAAGTTGACAACCTCACCAGTATTGGTCTTGCCACTGCCAGAAGAACCATATGAGGTTTACTGTGATGCATCTCACCAAGGTCTGGGATGTGTTTTGATGCAACACAAGAAAGTTGTAGCCTACGCCTCAAGGCAGTTGAAAACTCACGAACGAAATTATCCTACTCATGATTTAGAGCTTGCTGCAGTAGTATTTGCATTAAAGGTCTGGAGGCACTACTTATATGGATGCACGTTCACGGTGTTCAGTGACCATAAAAGCTTGAAGTATCTGTTCGATCAAAAAGAATTGAACATGCGGCAGAGGAGATGGATGGAGACTCTCAAAGATTTTGATTTTTCATTGCAGTACCACCCTGGGAAAGCCAATGTGGTGGCTGATGCGTTGAGTATGAGAAGTGTATCCGTATCTTCAATGATGATGGCCAGACAACAAGAGTTGTGGGAAGCATTTAGAGATCTACACTTGGACGTAATGTTTGCACCAGGAATTTTAAAGTGTGGAATGATAAAGATTTCGAGTGGACTACTTGAGGAGATTGCAAACTCGCAAGATGACACATTATTCCAAGAGAAGAGGAATCTGATAGCGCAAGGACAAACAACTGAGTTCAGGTTCGGACCAGATAATATTCTGAGATGTAATGGAAGAGTTTGTGTACCGGAAGTTGCAGATATGAGAAGAGCAATTTTGGAAGAGGCTCATAAGAGTAAGTTGAGTATTCATCCTGGAGCGACCAAGATGTACCAGAACTTAAGACAGAATTACTGGTGGCCAGGAATGAAGAGGGACGTAGCGGAGTATGTATCGGCTTGTTTAACTTGTCAGAAAGCGAAAGTGGAACATCAACGACCTGCTGGAATGTTGCAACCTTTGGATATACCGGAATGGAAGTGGGATAGCATTTCCATGGATTTTATAACAGGATTGCCCAAGACAAGGAAAAAGAATGATTCGATTTGGGTAATAGTGGATCGATTGACAAAATCCGCACATTTCTTACCGGTAAAGACCACTTATAAAGTAGATAAGTTGACGGAAATTTACATTGCTGAGATCGTGAGATTACACAGAGTTCCATCGAGTATTGTATCGGATCGTGATCCAAAGTTCACATCTCATTTTTGGGGAGCGTTGCACGAAGCGTTGGGAACGAAACTGAAATTGAGTTCAGCTTACCATCTACAAACAGATGGACAAACCGAGAGAACAAATCAGTCCTTGGAAGATCTATTGAGAGCATGTGTGTTGGATGATAGAGGAAACTGGGATGAGGTATTGCCATTGATTGAGTTTACTTACAACAACAGTTTTCACGCAAGTATTGGAATGGCGCCCTATGAGGCTTTATATGGACGCAAGTGTTAGATGCCTTTATGCTGGTATAAGGACGGAGAAAGTATGATTGTTGGACCTGAGATGGTGGAACAGACCACAGAGAAAATCAAGAGGATACAAGAGAAAATGAAGATTTCACAGGATCGTCAGAAGAGTTATGCGGACAAGCCTCGCAGACCTTTGGAATTCGATCAGGGTGATCATGTATTTCTAAGGGTCACGCCTACAACTGGAGTTGGCAGAGCTATTAAGTCGAGGAAGTTGACTCCGAAATTGATTGGACCATACCAAATTACTGCACGAATTGGACCAGTGGCTTATCGGATTGCTTTACCTCCAATACTGTCCAATATACACGACGTATTTCACGTGTTGCAGTTAAGAAAATACATTTCGGATCCGTCACATGTGATCCAACCAGACACAATTCAACTGAAGGATAACTTATCATTTGAAGTATTCCCTGTAAGGATTGAAGACAGGAAAATTAAACAGTTGAGGAACAAAGAAGTCCCACTAGTCAAAGTGATTTGGAATCCGACTACGGGAGACGCGACTTGGGAACTGGAGAGTAAGATGAGGGAACAATATCCTCAGTTGTTTAGTAACATGTAGTTTCGAGGACGAAACTAATTTAAGGGGGGTAGTAATGTAAGACCTTTAAATTTAAAATTAAATTATGGATGTAATATTAAGTGTATTTTGAGGAATAATTGTAAAATATTTAATATATGTATATTTTGTGTAAATATATATATACATATTTATTTTGGAAGTTGAATTAAAAATTGGATGAAGGATAAATTCAATTTAATTACGAATAATTAAATTATCAGGCAGTTAATTAAGGGATTATCTGCTAATTACGACAAGACTGGTTAAGTGATGGAGGGTCAAGTAATATTATACTATTAATGTGGGATGAGGTGGCACATATATGTGCCTATATATAGATGATGGAATTGCAAGAACAAGGAAGAAAACCCATTTTCCCTCTCCCTTACTGCATGTAACAGTAACCATCTTCTTCCTCCTTCCATTTTGTTCCCAATTGTAGAAAAAAAAAAAAGAATTGCTCAAAAGTGAGATTACTTGGAAATCCTAGCACCAAACCACCAAGTACCAAGAACAAAAGTTGTTCCTCTCCTCATTACGGAGCTAGAGAGCCCACTTTGGTAGCAGCAAACGCAAACGGAAACTTCACCGACTTTTGTCGCGAAAACATGAATGGGAGTTGAAACGCAACAGATGTAATGGCACCTTCCACTTTCTAGATTGTATTAGGGCTGTAAATGCATATTGTTATGGCATTAATGATGTTTCATTACTGTTTTTGAAGAAAAACTGTTTTGCATGTCGTTTTGAAGGATGAAAAAATGCATTCTACTGTTGTTTTAAATGATCTGTGATGGTTGCTGTTTGGCTGAATGCATTAATGTTGTCCTGTTTGTGTGGGAAAGCTGGAAAATGTTTTGCATGTTGTTTTGATTGTGTAAGAATACTGGAAAATACTTTGCATGTTGTTTTGAGAAATGATCAAAATGTAAACGTTTAGAAATGGCTGTTCTGTGGTGGTTGATGTAACACCCCGAGTTTAAAACACAGCGCGGGTGCATTTTTTTTTTATCAAATAAATATTAAAAATGAATTTTCCAAAATTAATTCGAAAGGAATTAACATAATTGCTTAATTCCGGAATTTTAAATGATAAACAATAAAACATTTTTGAAAGATAATAATATCATAATATTCCCAAAAAGTCAATATTAGAGTGCGGAATTAAATAATACAACAATTGTTTTTCAAAATAAAAACAAAATACATATCCAGCTCAAATCCTAATACATCAAGTCTAACTGATCATGCGCTAAAGCTACAGTAGCATGGATTTCCTCCGCATCCCAAGCAAGTCCTCTCCGAATCTGCCGCTCGCCTCGACGTGACCTCCTCCTCCTCATCATCCAGAGAGGGGTCGGTCTCCTCAGAAGTCAGGTCAATAACAAGTCTGGGTCGCTTCGGCGGCGCCGGAATCTCATAACAATCCTCGGAGATCCTGGACGGACCCGGAGTCTTAATGGCTACTGGCCTCGGCTCATCATGCTTCCCTTCTGCCTCAGACTCATGTACATCTCCTCCAACAACCGGGTTGGGAGTCACCACCCCTACAGTGGCCTCCGTCTCAACCCCTCTGGTGGACTCCTCAGCATCGTCGAAAATTCCGTGCGCCTCCAATACTAGACGGAAAGGCACGGGAAAATCTATACTCGCATGCGTACGCTCCACAAAATCCTCTATGCCGTCAGTCCTGCTCGTCCGCTCCAACCACCCCGTGTAAGTCACTCTGCTTGAGATGGGGTCAAATTCCCAAGCAATGCGCGAATAACGATCAAGGAAGTTCAACGACGCCTCCGTCGTTCGGGTACCCACGGGTGGTATGGGTTTGGGGGGCATATGAGGGCAAAGCCCAAAGTCCACAATATAATAGCAAGGGTCACCGACCGAAATTAACAAATATTCACATAGCATATATTGCACAGCAACAATTATAATCATGGTATAACATATGATGATGAGGAAAATAATAATAATGCTCATTTGAAATTTAATGACATATATGCCTTTTCAAAAACAGCAACCAATCATTATGAATATGTGGTAAGTACAAACAACATCTCAGCAAAACACAATCATTAAATCAGAATTTCAGATTCTGGACAGTACTTACACACATTCAATTTCCACTCATTCATCATATAAACAAACGTGACCCACCGGTCAATACCTCAATGCAATATGTATATGCTCATGTATACAATTTTCTTGGAATCACCAAGGTGCAGTCGCTCAACAGACCAGCACATTATGTTTGACTTAACAGCCCTCAAGACCAAGGTGCAATCGCTCAACAGATCAGCACCCAGTGTAGACGCTCAACAGTCCAGCACTCGTGCAGTCGCTCAACAGACCAGCACGTTTGACATATACCAAGGTACAATCGCTCAACAGATCAGTACCTAGTGCAGACGCTCAACAGTCCAGCACTCGTGCAATCGCTCAACAGATCAGCACGTAGCTGCGCATTTCAGGGTACAGACGCTCAACAGTCCAATACCAGTGCAGACGCTCAACAGTTCAACACTTATATACCAAAGTACAATCGCTCAACACATCAGTACCTAGTGCAGACGCTCAACAGTCCAGCACTCGCGCAATCGCTCAACAGATCAGCACGTGGTTGCGCATTACTCTGTGGCCCATCGCAGGTACCACTTGACTATGCAATGCATGAATATGCAGTGTTTCCCTTCTCTAGAAACAGAATGCAAAAACAGAAAATTCATGCTTCTCATCATGTTTAAAATATTTCAGCATAGTCAGAATTAACATCATCACAATCATGATTAAACACTCCATTAATCATTAACACTTTGAAAAGTCTTTCCAGACTCTTAAAAATTCAATCACAGAGCTTAAAACTGAGAATTTTTGGAATTTTACGAATCTGCATTCGAATACAGCTCCTCTGTATTCGAATATAGAAGCTAAAAATAGTGTAGAATGACACTCTGTATTCGAATACAGCCCTCTGGTATTCGAATACAGAGGCTATCTTAGTGCACAAAACACCTATTTCATTTCATCAGTAAAGTCTTAAAAACTTTATCACCACCATTTCAAAATATCACCAAAAGTTCCATTTTAATTCACCACAACATTCCCAAAACACTCAGGGATTTCAAACACTCTTTAAAACTTGGAATTTCTGGAAACTCGAATCTGTATTCGAATACAGACCTGTTGTATTCGAATACAAAAACATGAAACTGTAATTTTAACATTCTGTATTCGAATACAGCATGCCTGTAGTCGAATACAGAAGACAAAACCTTGAAAGTTCAATCTTTTCTCCCAGTTCCTTAAAGGTTTTCAATACTTCATCCTCTCCTCTTCAAAATAATTCAAAACCTCATTTTAAAATTACTTTAACCCTTCTCCAAGTTTCCCAACACTTTAAAATGCATATCTCAGTGAATAAAGCTTCCTTGTATTTGAATACAGAAGCTAAAAACAGTGCTTCTGGAAAAACACGAATCTGTATTCGAATACAGACCCAATGTATTTGAATACAGAAACTGAAACTAGTGAAAATCTGCATTATGTATTCGAATACAGCATGCCTGTAGTCGAATACAGATGCGAATACAATGTTAAAATCCCACTTATGTATTCGAATACGACATGGTCGTAGTCGAATACATATGCGAACACAGAAGCAAAAATCCTTGCTCTCTATTCGAATACAAGGGCTCGTATTCGAATACAAGTTTGAAAACTTAAGTAAAACAGAAACTTGACAGGTTGTAGTCGAATACACACATGTTGTATTCAAATACACCTTCGAAAACCAGTGAAATTTTCCTGAGATTTTAACCCTTTTCAAAACTGTTTTCTTTTAAAAAAAACAAACAACCAACATTAAAACAGATTCAGCACTTTTTCCAGACAATACTTTCCTCATTAAAAATCTCTTTTCTTTTTAAATCATCAACATCATCAGAATCACTCAAACAAAAACAGAATCGGAGTCATCAACAACAAATCATCAGAAATAGAACCAGAATCAGAATGATTAACACCTAATCATCCAGACTTTCAAACCATCAGAATGACATGCAAACATTTCAGCTTTCACAACACATCAAAATAACATGCAAGCATTTCAGCTTTCACAACTCATCAAAATAACATGCAAGCATTTCAGCTTTCACAACTCATCAAAATAACATGCAAGCATTTCAGCTTTCACAACACATCAGAAGAACATGCAAGCATTTCAACTTTCACAGATATCAGAATAACATGCAGCATTCACAGAGCAGCAACACACAAACAGAATGCCTTTTTGCATTTCAAAACCATTTTTAAAACAGTTTTATGAACATACATTTTTAAATCATGTTTGAAATAACATTCAAGACATTTTCCACTTTCCCACATAAACAGCACATCTTTAGTGTAGTCAGCTCAAAACAGAATCATCACAGAGCTTTAAAACGTCAAAAATGCATTTTTTTTCCATTTCTTTCAAGCATAGGCAAACCAGTTTCAAAACAGTCATGAAAACACTAGTAATGCCATAAAAATTATACACTTACAGTCCTAATGCAACTAGAAAGTTGGAAGGTGCCCTTACCCTTGTAGCGTGTTCTGCTTCTGCTAAAGTGTATGCGTCCAGAAACGGCGAAACTGCAACTGGTGTTTGCTGCTGCGAAACTGGGTTCTTTAGCTTCGTAATGGTATGGGAAATAACTTTTGTACTGGGGTTTTGGTGTTTCAGTGTTTGGATGTTCCAGTAATGATACTTTGAAGAGTTCCCTCTCTTCTTCTTTTATAACCGTGACTGGAAATGGGAAGGCAGAAAACAGAGGTAGAATGGGAGGGAAAAATGGGTTACTATTACATGCAGTATGGGCAGTGAGGAAGGAGGGATGGTGTTCTGATTTCACCATCATGCTCACCCTATTTATAGGCTTTTGGTGGTGCCACCTCACCCCAAAATAATATTAAAATAAGGATGGGTTCTTCAGCACTTAATTACCTTATAATTAGCCACTAATCCTCAATTAATTGTCCAATTAATTTAATTACTCATAATTAAATTAATTTAATCTTCACCCAATAATTTTTATTTCATCCTCCAAAATAAATATTTATATATATATATATATATTCACTCAAACATACATATATTAAATATTTTACAATTATCCCCAAAAATACAATTAAAATTAATTCCATAATTTTAATTTAAAATTAAGGGTCTTACAGTTGACATTCTGTTTTTGGTGTTGATGATCCTGTTTTCTGTCATGATGATGATAATCTGGTGTTGATGATGGTTTCAAAGGAAAAGGATTTAAAATGGTGGAAGTGTTTTTATGGAAAATCTGTTATTGATGAAAAATGTCTGAGTTCTGTGGTTCAAAGGAATGTTGAATCTGTTTTGGTGTTGTGCTGGTTTTTCAAAGGAAAAAGTTTGAAAATGTGTTGAATTTTCAAGAAAATTTCACTGAATTCAAAGGTGTATTAGAATACGGCATGAGTGTATTCGAATACAGCCTACAAAACTTCAGTTTTATTCAAATTTTTGAACTTGTATTCGAATACGAGCCTCTGTATTCGAATATAGATAAGTGATTTTTGTTTCTGACTTAGCCTCTGTATTCGGCTACGACCCTGTCGTATTCGAATACAGGACTGCAATTTTTGCCACTGTATTCGCATCTGTATTCAACTACGACAGCCTCGTATTCGAATACAGAATGCTGATTTTTCATTGTTTTTACCTCTGTATTCGAATACAAGGGATTTGTATTCGAATACAGCTTGCTTTTTTTCAAAAATTTCAGTTTTAAACAATGGTTTATGAACTTAAAGAGTTGGGAAAACATTGGCAATGTTTGTAATGAATTAAAATGGAGTTTTTGAAATAGTTTTGAAGAAGAGATGATGAGGTTCTGGAAACCTTTAATGATGTTGGGGAAAATGCTGAGTTTACACTGTTTTGTCTTCTGTATTCGAATACAAGGATGCTGTATTCGAATACAGAGTGTTGAATTTGCACTATTTTAGCTTCTGTATTCGAATACAAGGGAGCTGTATTCGAATACAGATTCGTGTTTTTTAGAAATCCAAAGTTTTAAACATTGTTTTATAAACCTTAAGTGTTGGGGAACATTGGGAAGGTTTGTGATGAATTAAAATGGAGTTTTTGTGATGGTTTGAAGTGGTGATGATGAAGTTTTTGAGATCTTTACTGATGTTGTGAAAAATGCTGATTTTGCACTGTGTTAGCTTCTGTATTCGAATACAAATTCATTTTTTCTTGAAAACTCAGTTTTAAACATGTCTTTATAAACTTTAAGAGTTGGGGAAACATTGGGGAGACTTGTGATGAATTAAAATGGGGTTTTGAGATAGTGTGAAGTGGTAATGATGTGGTGCTTGAATATTTTTGTTGATGTGATGATAATGAAATTATTTAGGTTGAGATGGTTTTGGGGAAGTGATGTAATGGCTGAATTTTTCTGATGTTTGCATATTGTTTTTAGTGAAGAGAAAACATTGCATGTCCATGCATTACATAGTCAGGTGGTGACCGCGATGGGCCACAGAGTTGATGCGGTGACCGTGATGGGCCGCGAAGTTAAGTAGTAACAATGGGTTATAGAATAGTTCCGCGTGTATTAGACGGTCTGTTCTATCCGGGGTCAGAGTAGTTCCGCGTGTATTAGACGGTCTATTCTACTTGGGCTACGGAGTGGATCCGCGTGTATTAGACGGTCCATTCTATCCGTGTGAGGATTTAACTTCTGTATGTTCTGGCCTGTGAGAGCCTAATGTACGTGAAACGTGCTGGTCTGTTGAGCGACTGCACGTGTGCTAGTCTGTTGAGCGACTGCACTGGTACTGGTCTGTGAGCGACTGTACCTTGGTATATGTAAAACCTACTGGTCTGTTGAGCGACTGAACGAGTGCTGGTCTGTTGAGCGACTGCACTGGTGTTGATCTGTGAGAGATTGCACCATGGTCATATTGGCCATTAAAATCAAACATATATAAATTGTGCTGGTCTGTGAAATATGTACATATACGTATTGCATCGGGGTGGCTGACCGGTGAATTATGATTTGGATATGTGTTGATGATTGGAAATCGATGTGTGTAAGTAACTTATGAAATCATGAATTTATGATGAATTGGTGTAATTGCTGAATTGTTATTCGTACTTACAACTTGAATTTTGTGTATTAAATGGTTGTTGTTTTGCAAAGGTACAAATGTCATGTATTTTCAAAATTGAGCATCCTTATTTCTCATCATTGTTATATGATATGCCATGAATATATTTGTTATTGTTAACATAAATGCTATGTGGTATTTGTTAATTTCGTTCGGCGACCCTTTACTATTATTGTGGAAAATTGGGCTTTGCCCTCAGATGAAACCCAAACCCGTCCCACCGACGGTTACACTAACGACAGAGACGTCGTTAGTTTCCCCTGATTTTCACGTACAGAGTATTCATGGACAACGTAGAGGGACGGACCACTGGGGTGAAGACGAGACTTGTGGAGGAGGCGGTGGAAATTACTTGCTACTGTAGCTTAGTGCATGATCAGACTAGACTTTTTGTATAGGGCCTAGTGTTGAGGGTTGTGTTCAATTATTTTAGGATTACTGTATATTTTCTTTCCGCAACTCTGATAATATTTTAGTTTTGGGATAATTGTATATTTTCCGCACTCTGATAAATATTTGGTGGGTCCAGGATACAGTTTTGATGTATCTTTATTTTGGTATACTTTGAAAATCAATTTCTCAAAATTTTCTTACGTGGTTATAATCATGGCGTAATTAATTAATTACTTTTAGTCGTTTTGGATTACGACAAATTATTTTAAGAAATAATCTTAATTTTATTTTAATTCCTTTGAATTAAATTCCGGAAATTCATTTATTTATTTCGGTTGAAAAAAAAATACACTTGCGCTGTGTTTTAAACTCGGGGTGTTACACTTGTGTTTCTCTCTTTTGAACTCTCAAATAACTTTGAATTGAAACTTCATTTCTGTGTTTTTCGATCTCTTTGAACTCTAAGATGAATGTGGATTTTATGCTTGAGTCCTTCTACTTTGAGATGCCTATTGTTGCGGCCTGAAGCCTCCTTTTATAGCTACAATATGGGCTTTTTCCAAGCTTAATTTCGAGATAAATCTTGCTTAAATTTCCTTTGAAAATTATGTTGGCCAATCCTGTTTTACTTTACTTTTGAACCGTATCTTCTTGCTTCAGATTTCATTCGAATTTCCTTCAAGTCTTCAGTGATTTTTGAATCAAATCTCCTTAATACTTTGATCAGATTTCTATCAAAAAATCAATCAAGTCTTCTTCGAATTTTAAATAAGTCTTCACTGATCTGCACCATGATTTAAATCTGGACCATATGATCTGCTGATTTGGACCAAGTCTGGACCATGTGATCTGATGTGTACCATTCTGTTTCCTGATCTGGACAATGTAACCTTCTGATATGGACTATATGATATTCTGATTTGGACCTGTGATCTTCTGATCTAAACCATGTGATCTGTTTTGGACCATGTTATCTTTTGGTCTGGACCACGTCTAGACCAAGTCTTCTGTTCTGGACTGAGTTATCTTCTGAACTTTGTTTCCTTCTGGTATGACCAAGTCTCCTTTTGGACAAGATTACCTTCTGGTCTTACCAAGTCTTCTTCTGGACAATGTTTCCTTCTGGTCTGGACCAAGTCTGCTTCTGGACATGCTTCCTTCTGGTCTGGACCAAGTCTCCTTCTGGACTATGCTTCCTTATGATCTGGGCCATGAATAATATCCTCTAATAATGTCATTGTTTCTTCCCTATGATGATATCCTCTGATGTTTGCCTTTGATGACATCCTCTAATTCTTGCTTCTGATAGGATCCTCTAGTATCCTCTGGAGGTATCTTCTAGTATCCTCTGGAGGTATCTTCTAGCATCCTCTGGAGGTATCTTCTAGTATCCTCTGGTTAAATCCTCTGGTATCCTCTAGTTACATCCTCTAGATGCATCCTCTGATGACATCCTCTAATGACATCATTTGGTATCCTCTGGTGATATCTTCTGGCCGTATCTTCTGGTGGCATTTTTATCTTCTGGTGATGTCATCCTCTGATGACATCTTCTACTTCTAATTTGTATCTTCTGGAGGTATCTTCTGGTTGTATCTTTTGGAGGTATCTTCTGCTGACATCATCCTCTGATGTATCCTCTAATGACATCATCCTCTGATTTTTCATTCTTCTTCTAAGTCAAAATATGATTTTCATAAATACTTTTGTTAACATCAAAACCTTAATTGAAAGAACCAACTTGGTTCCAACAATCTCCCCCTTTTTTATGATAACAAAACTTTGTATTTTTTATAACACTTTTTCTTTCCTTTGACTTTGACTCCCCCTAAGACTAAGCTCCATTTTATGTTTCTCCCCTAAGTCTAATGCCCCAAAATTTCTAATACTTTATCAAGTACATCTTCTCCCCCTTTTGTCATCAGACAAACAGGAATAAAGGAGATCCTTTGAATTTTTTTTTTGTTTTTATTTTTTGTTTTTATTTTTTTTCTTCTGTTTTTATTGTTATTTTTATTTTGAATAACATGAAAATATTAAATTACAAGAAAATAATAAAATACATATAAAAAAAATTCACTAAGCTATTTGGTCAGGGATGAAGGTAAGGTTAAGGTTTTTCTTGATGAAGTCAAACCTATCTTCAAGTAGTGGTTTAATGAATATGTCAGCCCATTGATGGCCAGTGTCTACAAACTGGATGTTGAGTGTCCCTTTTTGAACATAATCTCTGATGAAGTGGTGTTTGATCTCTCTGTGTTTGGCTCTTGTAGAACAAGGTGAGTTGGTAGTGCCTTTTAGGTATCTGTGTAGGATTTTTCGCCTTAGTCATCCTTTTTCGAGTGAGCTGGTAGGGTGCATTGGGGTAGCCATATGTTTGCAATCACTCATCTTAAAATTCTTGATAAGCTCTTTTGTATATTTTGTTTGATGAATGTGTAGAACTTTTTGACTTTGCTGAATTTGAATCCCTAGGAAGAACTTAAGTTCTCCTATCATGCTCATTTGAAATTCTTGCTGCATCATGTAAGACCCTTAATTTTAAATTATTTTATGGATTAAGTATCATAAATATTTTATGAGATGTTAATCATATTTGTGTGTGTGTGTGTGTGTATATATATATATATATATATATATATATATATTTTGAGACCCGACTAAAATTAATTGTCGAAAAATAATTTAATTATATTACAAGGAATTTAATATCCTGCAGTTTATCAAAATAAGTTTGAGTTATGAGTGAAGTGATGTGTGTAAGAGTATTTAGATTTGTGAGTTAGTTTTAATATATATATATATATATATACTTAGTAAGCAAGTAATATATATATATATACACACATAGTAGGTGGGAAGTATGATATATATACATATATGTGAGAGGGAAGGAAAACAAATCAGAAAGAAAGAGAAAGGATTTTCCTTCTACCTGCCCGCGAACCATCTTTTTCTTCCTCTGTTACACTAAGTGTTGGTAGGAGAAAAACCGTAAACACAAAACCTCCATTACTTCGACATCCAAGCTTCCATTCGAGAAGTAGCAAGAGGGAAAGTTACTCCTCTCCACACTACGGTGCTAGTGAGCTAACTTTTGTGGCGTCGAAGCGAACGAGAGTTTTGCCATATTTGAGCGCGGTAGCGGAAAACGGTTGAAAAAGTGTTAACGAAGGTAAAGGGCTCCTTCTAACTTTTTAGTTTGCATGTAGGAACTCTACATGTGTGATTGATGGATGATTTAAGTGTGATTTCATGATAATATATATTTCGACGTGAAAATATATACTTTTGGAGATCTTAACCGGCTCAATGTTGTTGTGTTGTTGTTGTTGTGTTATTGTTGTTGAAAATGTTGTTGTTGTGGTGAAGATGATTTTGATTGAGTTGTTGCCACTATCGAAGTTGTTGATAATTATTGGATTTAAGAGATTTATTTTTTTTTTTGTTTGAATTTGAGCTGAAATAGAATTTACATGAAAAATCTGCATTGTTTCGAAGATGTATTCGAATACAGCTACAACATATTCGAATACACTTCTGCAAACGTTCAGTTCTTATTTCAATTTTGAACCTCGTATTCGAATACAATTACGTGATTTTTGCCACTGACTCGTGTCATATTCGAATACAAGAGGATGTACTCGAATACAAAAGTTCTGATTGTGCTACTGACTTGTCATCTGTATTCGACTACGACTATCCGTATTCGAATACAGAATTGAAAATTTTGCTACTGACTTGTCATCTGTATTCGGCTACGAATCTTCGTATTCGAATACAGAATTGAGGATTTTGCTACTGACTTGTCATCTATATTCGGCTACGACACGTCGTATTCGAATACAAATCTCCAGATTTTGTTACTGACTTCGTGTTTGTATTCGGCTACAAGAAGCTGCATTCGAATACGACCTTGATTTTTGTGAAAAATTCTATTTTTAAATATTTGTTTATGCACATAAGTACTTGGAAAACATTTTTAATCCATATGATAAGTTATATGAGGTTCTCTTAATATTGTTTCCTTAATGGTTATGAAGTATCTGGGTTTCATAGTTGCATTTACATACTGATTACAGTGAAGAGAGTCAGAGTACGCTCATGAATTTCATAGTTTGTGGTGATTGTGATGGCCCACAGTGTCAGCGGTGACCGTGATGGGCCGTAAAGTTAAGTAGTGACCGTGATGGGCTACAGGGTTGTTCCACGTGATTAGATGGTTTATCTTATCCTTACGAGGATTTAACTGATGTATAAAGCCTGTGAGAGGCTACACTCTAAGTAAATCATGCTAGTCCGTGAGAGTCTACACCATGGTAATTAGTACTAAGGCCTATGATAGGCGGTACAATTATGATTTACGCCTCTCGAGGAGGGTTTTATCGTTAAGTGGTGACCGTGATGGGCCACAAAGTTAAATAGTGACTGTGATGGGTTACGGGGTGGTTCCACGTGATTAAATGGTCCATCTTATCCTTACGAGGATTTAACTTATGTGTAAAGCCTGTGAGAGGCTAAACTCTAAGTAAATCATGCTAGTCCGTGAGAGACTACACCATGGTAATTAGTACTAAGGCTTGTGATAGGCGGTACAATTATGATTTACGCCCTTCGAAGAGGGTTTTGGTTTTGTCTTGGAAATTCCATAATCATGTGCACTAGCATATACTCATTGCATTAGGTTGTTTGACATGCGAGGCATGATTGTTATGATCCGATATGTGAAAATGATATGTGTAAGTACCTTAAATCCTAAATTCCTAATAAGTTGTTGTGATTGTTGATTGTACTTTGGGGCTTGCAACATGATTCTGTATTAAATCTTTTGTTTCATCGAAAACTTAGATGTTATACATTTTCAATAAGTGGGTATACTTATTTTGTCAATGTTGTTATCTTGCTGGAACTGCTATGTATGTATTGTTGTCTTTTGACATAACTGCTAATTGTTAACTGTTATTTTCGGTTGGTGACCCTTTACATTATTGTGGAAAATTGGGCTTTGCCCTCAGATGATACCCGAGTTGGTACCACTGACGGCCACCGTGACGACAGAGTCGTCGTTAGACTTCCCTAATCGACATTCGCCGATTGCTTGGGTATACGTCCCCAACTCTAGTAGGGCTACTTATACAAGGACGGTGATGAGAACATGTAGGAGTGTCGGGGCAGTGTCATATGTGGAGTACACTCACGGACGGATCGACTTTCCTGTACCTTCAGGATTAGTACTCGAGGCGAATGGGGTATTTACAGATGTAGAGGGTCCTGCAGTTGGAGGTGAGACAGAGGCCACCGTAGGTATGGTGACTCCTACTATAGTAGCAAGGGATACAGTGACTAAACCAGGAACGGGTGAGAAGGGAAAGGGGCTGATGTCAGTGGGGGTTGACAATCCAGGTCTGTCTAGGCCGGTAGAGGACTGTTTTGAGATTCTAGCGATGCCGAAGCGACCTATATCGTGGGTGGATCTGACTTTTGAGGAGACTGATCCTTTTATGGCTGATGAGGAGGAGGATGTCACTTCGAGGAGAGATATTGCGTCAGGCGAGACTTGTGTAGAGTGTGGCGGGCACCCTTGTTACTGTAGTTGTTAGTGGATGATCAGATTAGTTTTTGTTGTATAGGACCTTAGTATTTTGGTGGTTGTACTTATTTTGTGTTGGGATAACTGTACCTATGACTTACTTTGACAGTGACTTTTATCGGTGGGTCCATGATCCTTTTTTTGACGTGACCATGGGGGGAGATAGCATTCTTGGAGCAGTACTTCTGTGTAGGTGTCTGCCGAGAATACCCCAGGGGTATGAGCGATATTTGACAGGTTTGTCGTATTCTTGCTTGTAGCTTCTGCTTTTTCAAGTTCTTTTGCCTGCATCAGCTACTGGTTCTGGTAAATCAGCTTCTCGTTCTGGTAGATATGTATCAGCTTCTGGTTCTAGTAAATTAGCTTCTGGTTTTGGTAAATAAACTTCCGGTTCTGGTAGATCTATATCAGCTTCTGGTTCTAGTAAATCAGCTTCTGGTTCTGGTATATCTGCATCAACTTTTGGTTCTAGTAAACCTGCATCAGCTTCTGGTTCTGGTAAACCAGCTTCAATTTCCTCTGGTTCTGGTAAACCAGCATCAGTTTCATCTTGCTTTGACTTTTCAGGTCAAGCTATTTGTCATATAACATAATAAAAATCATAAAAATTAAAAATGAACTAAATACAGCCAAACCATTAATTATGCTTCTGGTGGTTTCTGCTTGTTTTTTAAACCACTGAATTATTGTTTCTGTTGAAGTGTTCACATCACGTGGATCACTTGGTTCCTCTGACAGTTTGAATACCTGCAGAATACTTATCTAGCTTTGATTTTTAAGATCAAGCTTCTTGTTATCACAGTAAACATAAATATCAAACAATAATAGTATTTACAACAAGATGTAACCTCTATGTCAATAGTTTCAGTTTTACTCTAAAAATCCTCTTGTTTCTGATTTTCAGATTCTGAATCTGTATGTTCTGTGATTAGATGGTTTGGATGAAGGGCTTTGAATTCCCTTCCTGGTTTGTAGTCTTGATGAATTTTACTGGAGTGTTTGAAGAACTCTCCTTATTCTGATTCTTCTCTTTCTACTGATATATCAGGTTCCTCTAATAATTCTGGAACTGATGATAATTCTGTTTCTTCTGGTAGTTCCAGTTTTGTTGATATGTTTGCTTCCTCTGTCTATTTTGATTTTTCATGTTCTTCATATAGTTTTGGTTCTGATAGGCATTGTATTTACCAATTCTTCTTCCACCAGAGTCACTTTGCTTCTGCTTGGTAACTGCTGGAACATATACCTTTTTTACTTCATATATTGCCAGCATCCATAGACCAGGAACCATGACTGGTGTTTCACTTTGGTTGCTCAGAACATCTGCAACATAAACAATTTTATCTTTTGGTACCCAAATCTGGTTGGGTCCAGGTTTGTTAGTCTTGAAAGGTTTCTTGTTTTTCCTTGATTGTATCATGGGACAAGACAATTTTGAGTGACCTTTCTTAGCACAAACAACACACAAAACATTAGAGGGAATAGGTTTAGTTGCAATTACAGTTTCATCAAATCCTAAGTCACTTTTACCATTGTTACTAACCCTATAAATCATAGAAGCATATTTGCTTCTTTCCATACCTTTAGCAATAAAATCTTGTAACACTTGTTCATGCATATCAGAATTACATACAGTATTTGATGTTGAACAAAGATTACTTTTTAAAGTTAGATTTTCAGATTTAAGCTCAGCAATATCAGTTTTAAGAGTTGCATTTTCTGTTTTACATTCTGCATTTTGATTCTTTAAAACATCAATTTCTTTTATTAGAATTTTATTTTCTTCCCTAAGTGTTTTCAGTTTTAAAGTCAGTTTGTTATTGACATTTAAAATATCATTCATTGCAGTAATTAAATCAGATCGAGTGAATTTAGAAAATACCTCTTTTTCTTCTTCTGATGATTCACTTCCAGAATTAGAGTCTGTATCGGATCCAGAGGCAGTATTGGAGTGAGCCATCAGAGCCAATTCTGCTTCTTCTGATTCATTTCCAGAGTTGGATCCAGAGGTAGAATGAATGTGAGCCATCAGAGACAATTCTGCTTCTTCTGATTCACTTCCAGAGTTAGATCCAGAGGCAGAATGAGTGTGAGCCATCAGAGCCAATTCTGCTTCTTATGATTCACTTGCAGAGTTGGATCAGGTGGCATAATGAATGTGAGCCAACAAAGCCAATTCTGCTTCTTCTGATTCACTTCCAGAGTTGGATCTAGAGGCAGAATGAGTGTGAGTCATCAGAGCCAATTCTGCTTCTTCTGGTTTCTGATTCTGGTCATTAGAATCACTGTCTTCTGATTCTTCTTCTGCTTTTAGAGCTTTCTTCTGTTTGGATTTTAAGGCTAGGGTTTTGTTCTTATTCTTGGACTCATCTTCTTCAAGCTCTATTTCATGTGACTTGAGGGAGCTGATTAATTCTTCCAACTTCAGAGTGTTCAAGTCCTTTGCTTCCTGAATGGAAATGACCTTTGGTCTCCACTTGGTTGGCAAACTTCTAAGAATTTTCTTTACGTGGTCAGCAGTGGTATAGCTCTTCTTGAGTACTCTTAATCCCGAAACCAAAGTCTGAAATTTGGAAAACATTGCTTCAATGTCTTCATCTTCTTCTATCTTGAACAGCTCGTACTTCTTGACTAGAATGTTGGCCTATGCTTCTTGAACTTGTTTGCTGCCTTCGTAAGTCAGAGTCAGACTATCAAAGATGCTATTTGTTGTTTCTTTGTTGGTGCACTTGTCGAATTCCTTGAATGTAATTGCGTTGATCATGAACGTTCTGGATTTGTGGTGCATCTTGTACATCTTCTTCTGGTAAGCATTCATCTCTTTTATGGGAATTTCAACACCATCAGCATCTTCTGGAGCAGTATAGCCATCTTCCATCAAGTCCCAAAGTTCAGGATCTTGTGAAATAAAGAAACTCATCAGCTTGTCCTTCCAGTACTCGAACCGTTCCCCATCAAACAGAGGTGGTCTGTTGATGTTTCCTACAGAAGCTTCTTCATTGAATCCAGACATGTTGAACCCTTGGATCTTTTCTCAAACATTGTAAAGTGCTCAGTCTTGAGATCGAGCTCTGATGCCAATTGAAGGTGCAAACACGAGAAGGGGGGTTGTATTGTGTTTGCCAAACTCGAATTCTTTTTGCTATTTTTGATGAATGTTGATGTAAGTTACTTGTTCAATAAATAATCAGATTAAGCAGCGGATAATAACAGCATAAGAACACAATGATTTATCCTAGTTCACCATTAACTTGGCTACATCCAGTCTCTTCATTCAGAAGGCTTTAATCCACTATTTCAAGACTTTGAATTACAACACCTGACCCTCTAAGCTAGTCTTCTCAAACAGCCTAACAACCCCAGACTTTTGAGGAATAACAACACCTTGACCCTACAAGCCAAGTCTTCTCGAACAGCCTGACAACCCCAGACTTTTGAGGAACGATAACAACACCTTGACCCTACAAGTCAAGTCTTCTCCTACCAATCTGACAACCCCAGATTGAAGAAGGAATCTACACCACTATCAAGTTAGATTACAAGGGTTTGGAACTACAATGTTGCTTCTGGAAAAATGATTGCTGCACTGAATTTCTCTCTCGAAAACACTTAGAAAATATTGCTCTTGCACACTTGTGTTTCTCTCTTTTGAACTCTCAAATAACTTTGAATGGAAGCTTGAGTTGTGTTTTTCGATCTCTTTGAACTCTAAGATGAATATGGATTTTATGCTTGAGTTCTTCTACTTTGAGATGCCTATTGCTATGACCTGAAGCCTCCATTAATAGCTGCAATATGGGCTTTGTCCAAGCTTAATTTCGAGATAAATCTTGCTCATATTTCCTTTGAAAATTCTATTGGCCAATCATGTTTTACTTTAATTTTGAACCGTATCTTCTTTCTTCAGATGTCATTCGAATTTCCTTCAAGTCTTCAGTGATTTTTGAATCAAATCTCCTTAATACTTTGATCAGATTTCTATCAAAAATCAATCAAGTCTTCTTCGAATTTTAATTAAGTCTTCACTAATCTGCATCATGATTTAAATCTGGACCATATGATCTGCTGATCTAGACCAAGTATGGACCATATGATCTGATGTGTACCATTCTGTTTCCTGATCTGGACTATGTGATATTCTTATATGGACCTGTGATCTTCTGATCTGAACCATGTGATTTGTTCTAGACCATGCTATCTTCTGGTCTGGAACATGTCTTCTGTTCTGAACCAAGTCGGGGACATGTCTTCTGTTCTAGACTGAGTTATCTTCTGAACTTTGTTTCCTTCTAGTCTGACCAAGTCTCCTTCTGGACAAGATTACCTTCTGGTCTTACAATGTTTTCTTCTGGACAATGTTTCCTTCTGGTCTGGACCAAGTCTCCTTCTAGACTATGCTTCCTTTTGATATGGGCCATCAATAATATCCTCTGATAATGTCATTGTTTCTTTCCTCTGATGATATCCTTTGATGTTTGCCATCCTCTGATTCTTGCTTTTGATGGGATCCTCTGGTATCCTCTGGATGCATCTTCTGATGACATCCTCTGGTGATATCTTCTGGCTGTATCTTCTGGTGGCATTTTTATCTTCTAGTGACGTCATCCTCTGATGACATCTTCTACTTCTTATTTGTATCTTCTGGAAGTATCTTCTACTGACGTCATCCTCTGATGACATCCTCTGGTGACGTCATCCTCTGATTTTTCATATCCTCTGATTTTTCATTCTTCTTCTAAGTCAAAATATGATTTTCATAAAATACTTTTGTTAACATCAAAACTTTAATTGAAAGAACCAACTTGGTTCCAACAATTCATTACTTGTCCAAGTAGTGTTGAATGTTGTGTGTGGATTGTGGAGTGCAATTTGGAGTTAAATGCTTGAATAAATATGGCCATGGTGCTATATAGCATTTGGTAGAGTCAGAATATTAAATGTGATTTTTCAAAAACTTTTTAAGCTAGTAAAAGATAATTCAAAATACTCTAACAAAAACCTAAATAATCATATTTCGATGTTGTCTATTAGAGATGGGAATGTCATAACATAAAGATGTTCAAAGAGACCCCGACAATAAACAACTAATGGTAAATCCTTATATTTTCAAAATTGCATCAGCTACCTTAAACCTAAGCGACACTTGTAACCTACATCATCTTGAACACTTAAGCGTGTTAATCTCCATTATTAGACTCTTATTATTGTACTTCCCCAAACACTAAGTTATTAAACCTTCAAATTTTCTAATAATATGCACCTAAATCACTAGGTTATCAAGTGTCTCATTACCTTCCTCCTCTTGTCATTGTAGGCCACTCCTTAATGAGAACCATCATTAGACATGAGTTAGGTTTACACAATTTCACACAACATAATTTAATAATTACATTTCCCAAATTCATGTAACAGTGACATTATAACACTTAAAATTATAATAATAAAACATCATTCATAATACCATAAACATGGACTTTCACTTGTCATAAATAACATCATAATATAATATAGTATAAGAATAATCACAACACATTTTAATTTATATCTATAAGGTTTTATCTCTTAATTATGAACTTGAAAATTAGCCACAAGATCGACTAAAAACCACTCAACAAGTGATTCCCTTGCTTTAAATATTTACGCCATGGAAGGAACTCTATCCTCCAGAAAGGAAAATGAAGCCAATAATTTTTAGGAGTATAATAATACTCAACTCAAGACGCAAGTGATACAAGTATTGTTGAGGAATTCAAATATGGTACTTCTGGTTGCCAATTGAAGCATCATAATGCAGGGAGCCTGATGAGGCTTTGGCAAACAATATGAAACACCTGGAGAGGTGGTTAATATACTCATTGCTTAACCAATTCGATTATATTGGATTAAGTCTTTCGAGTGAAAAAGACGAAATCTCTATAAAGAAAGGACTAGATGTAGTAACAATTGTTGTGAGCTAGTATAAAAATACTTTTAGTGGTATTTCTTTATGCTCATAGGCTTGTTGTACTAAGTCATTGGAATTTTCATTTCCTCTCTTGGTACATGCAATACTATATTATCAGCAAATAACTTTAATAGCTTATTCACAATTTCATAGTAAAGTTAAGGTTTTAGACTCATACACTTATATTACTTCGGTGATTTCATTAATCACTAGATGTGAATCACCCATAATCTACATGTGATTTGCATTGAATATCAAGGTAGATAGAATCTTTAGTCCCAAGATCAAGGTGTCAGATATAGCTTGATTGTTAGAACATATAGTCTAGAGCTAAGACCTAAACATGAGTATTTTTCCACGTAGATTGGTGATTGACATTCCAACCTCACCCATTTCTAAGTCCTAGAACCATCAAACATAAAAAATCATGGTTTTAACAAAAGAGGTAGACTGGGTCTGACTAGCACCTAAACACAAAGGTGTTGGGCTAAGAAATCAGCCAGAGCTTGTCCCTTAAATGCTCGCAAAGGCACATATTTGAGGACAAAGACGTTTAACTTAAGGACCCACTTCATGAGTCGACCCATAACACATACCTATTATGCAAATATCTAATAATATGAATCTTGCATAAAACTGAAACTTCTTTTGGCAATAAATAATATTCAAGTTTTGAACATGCGTGAAATAATGATATACATAACTTCTCAATTGGAGAATATCAAATGTATGCATCATTTAAGATTCGACTAAGGTAATATAATACTCTTTCAATTCTATCATCACCATATTGGGTAAGCAAGAAACTGATTGATTTCTCTTTAGCAACAATGTACAACTTGAGGGGTTTTTCCCTACACTAGAAGTACCAAAACTCGAGGATTAGCTAGAGCTTCTTTTACCTGGTCAAAATCTTCATGCTGAGCCGTCCCCATACCATTTTTTTCTAAATATTTCTACCTCAACAATCGAGAAAATGCCTTGACCTTTCCAATTGAGTTTGAAATAAATATTCTCAAGAATTTGATCTTCCCAATAAGACTTTGTAGCTCCTTTTTGTTAATTAGGGGTATCATTTCCATGATATCCTTGGATTTTTTCGTGTCTGACATCAATCCTCTAGTAACGAACTAGAAAACGAAGGAAATTTCCAATTGAAACTCCAAAAGCACATTTGGCATGATTTATTTTGAGCCCATGTAACCTCACCCTTTCTAACACATGTTCAAAATCTTATTGGTGGTGCGAGAAATCCTTTAACTTGACAATCACATCATCAATATATAGTTCCATGCTATTGCCGATCATATTATGTTAGATGATATTCATAGCCCTTTGGTCAATTGCCCCACCATTTTTATAATTTGAATGGCATTACAAATCATTCATATATTACTTAGGCTTTAGGGCATATGAATGATGTCATATGAATGTCTTATTTGGCTACAAAGATCTTACTGTAGCTTAAATATCCATTTGTAAAAGTTAAGACAACATGGTTAACCGCAACATCAACAAGCATATCAACCATTGGCATTCCATACGCGTCCTTAGGGTCGGCAAGATTCATATTCTTGTAATTTGTACAAACCCTTACATGGTCGTTCTTCTAGATTACTGGAACGATGTTAGATAGCCAATTAACATATCTAGTCGTCCTAATGAACCATGCCTTAAGCAATGTCTCAATTTCAACTTTGATATGAGGCATAAGATGAGGGTTAAACCTATGCGGAAACTATTTGTATGGCTTGTATCCTTCCTTAATTGGTAGTCTATGTTCCACTATTTCCTTTGCCAAGCTAGTCATTTCATGATAATCCCTAACAAAACAGGATTAATAGAGTTTTATGAGCTCTATCAACTGTAGTCTTTCTCCCTCTTTTAGCAGGCCATTGATTTTATTCACCTTTGGTTGCTCTGTGCTGCCAAGGTTAACTTCCACTAGGGTCTTGAGCCTAAAAGATATAGACATTTCATTGGACTGGAGCATTTAAATGGGAGAATTCTGACATTGTAAACTCTTGATTCATTAGCCTTTTCCATTTCTTCTTGCTCATAATTGTCATCACTGCCATCTCTAGAGAACATGGCATCCATTACTCTAGATCTAACTTCTAGTATTTTTAGCCGACCTTTGAGGTCTTTTATTAGGAAGCCATTCATTGAAGGAGCTATTCAAAGTTTGTGGCTCGGCCTGAGTTTTCAGCTAAAACCTTTCATTAGTTAAGTTGTAGGTTTCAAATTACTGCACACCAGAGGCATTGACTTCTGATGAATACTTTCTTGTCAGACAATGTTCCAATTGCATTGATCATTATCATAAGCTTTACCATGTTACCATATTGTGAATGACTAGGGTATAGATTCAAAGTTACTTGTGTTTACAACATGTCTTGTGATTCATTTGTTTGGCAAAACTATGACTCACTAGAGTATGTTGACACTACTTATTATGTGAAACCAATATAAATATATGGCTCAAACCAGAACAACGTTGCTTTGATCAAATATACTTATTCTAAGTTATATGTTACTATAGCATTAGTAAGCATAGTTAATTCTTCGTTAATCAATAATAATCTTTGTGCTTCTTCTAAATGAAATGGCACATAGACAATTGTTGCCAAATCATAACTACTTATGTTATTATAGTAGATAGTCAATAACATAGACTCTGATTTGGCTCATTTATCTAATATGTACACTTAAAGAAATTAGTTAATGGATAATTGTTCTCTTGCTTTATTATAATCAAATTTAGGTATTATATCATAACCAATCTGATTATTAGAATCTCCCTTTTTTTGACGATGACAAACAACTTTTTAATTTATGAACCATTTTCCTTTACAATAAAAATAAGATGAAAATATTTAATAACAAGTGGGAAAGCTCATCCTAAATTATATTGCTAAGTATATTCAAAAAAATTCAAAGAAAATGCACATGGAGGACAAGAAACAATAATATGCATAAAAACAAACTATGTATGCAAAGATACTAAACCAAAATAAAATATAATACACGCAACCACGAAAACTATTCATAGAAAGCATGTTTAATCAAAATTCAAAGGCTCCTGTTGAATTTGATAAACATGTTATGTTATAGTTTGTATTAGAATTATGATTATACTTTTCATTAGATCAATAAAAATCCTTGAGATGGTTATTTCATTTGGGATTCACACAATGAGACAAGTTAGTCTCTTCAGAGTTAAGTCGAATCTTTTTATTTCAAATTTTCATTTCCTTCGAATGTTAAGCCTTAGGAATAATCCATGTTTTCAAGGATGTTAAACATTTCAAAACAAGGAAAAATCGTAAATATACATAAGAATAATGTTACATTCAATAACATTACTAAGATGTTTTGCTTTGAATAGAACAAACAGAGCAAATGAAGATAGGAGAATGAGCGAATGCAATGATATAAATAATAAAACTAGTAAGCGGACAAAAGTTCTTTTATTTTTCACCTATTTTCTTCCTATTATGCATATACAAACAATAAAACTACTAAAAAGACAAATAATCCTTTATTTTTCACCTATTTTTCATTAATAAAAAAGATAGGTGAAAGAAGGAAGGTACGAGTATGCTGAAAGAGTAAAGAAGAACATGACAACATAAATCAACAAAAACTAAAACGAGCTAAGAAAAAGAAACAAACAAGACTGGTTTTTGTATCCAAATATCCCAGTTTTTTTTCTTTCCCTGATTGCCCCACTTTGAAAAAAATTGCCCAGATTGCCCTACTTTTTGGGCCCAGTTGCTCATCGCAACCTGGGCTTGCGATGACCTGAATGGGAATTTTTTCCAGCCCATTGATCATCGCACCCCCAAGGGGCGATGATCTGCAGTCGTTTTTTTTTTTTGCTCATCGCATCCCCAGGGTGCGATGATCTACACCCCCCTTTTTTTTGTTTAATTTTAAAATTTTAAAATAATTATAATAAATTATAAATATTTAAAATAATTAATAAACCCCAAACCCTAAACCCCAAATCCTAAACCCTAAATTTTTTTTAATTTAATAATTAAAAATAATTATAATAAATTATAAATATTTAAAATAATTCATAAACCCTAAATCATAAACTCTAAACCCAAATTTTTTTTTAATTTAATAATTATAATAAATTATAAATATTTAAAATAATTCATAAACCCTAAACCTAAATTTTTTTTATTAATTGAATAATTAAAAATAATAATTATAATAATAATAAATAAATAAATAAATAAAATTATTATAATAATAAACATAATAAATAAATTAAAATAAATTAATATTTATTTAGGATAAAAAAATTTGTAATAATAATAAAATAACAACAAAATAAAATTATAAATATAATTAATTATTTCCATGTAAATTATAATAATAAATTATATTAATGAATTTAAAAAAAATACATTAAATTGAAATGAAAAAAATACATCAAATTGAAAGAAAAAACTACATCAATTTGCAATTAATTATTTCCATCTAAATGTCCTCCGGTTCCACATCTACGCGGTCGTCGAACTCGTCTAGCCCTTTGTACGAGTTCAGGTTGTTGTGGTTGATCCTCATTTTGATCATTATCTTCGTTATAAGTTGTATGCGGATTAGAACCACTACCACCTGCCTCCGTATAATTTTGAGATTCGATGTTATACATTGAATCAAAAACAGCATAAGCCGACTCAGGTGTTGTGCAATGAGTACCAAACAAATTATAGAAAATTCGGCTATCTATCGGATTAACGGGTGTTGGCAATGTTGGCACTGAAGGAACGTATTCTTGAGTCGGTATATATGTAGATTCGTGTAGATGTGTTGGTGACGATAAAGATGGTATTTGGTGCATGGTATGTTGTTGTGGCATTGATTGAGGGGTTGAGTGAACATCAGAATACATTGAAGGTTGCGAACGTGGATCACGCAGATATCTTTCCACAGATATATATAATTTGGTGTGATTTTTGAACCAATTCATATATTCGTTACTGTGGCATAAAAAACCTTCTATGAATTGACTGTGCAGTACGTAATTATGACGTTCATTCCAATGTTGAATCTCTCATCTTTCCAAACCACCCTCCAATTTTCATCAATGCCACGCCTCATGTCGAGGTCATGGTACATTTTCATGTCCTCTGGTGGTTGCGGAATTGGTTGATGGAAGCCGAACTGAAGTGCGACCCTATCTACATGATGTTTTTCAACAATATGATAACAACGTACATAGGTACATGCCATCCAAGTGTTCATCTCTTGTTCGGGTACCTCGTGTTGGAACCCGAGATACGACCTCCACCGAAACTGATATGTTAAAAATATGCTAAGTAAATATTAAGATATATAAAAATATATAATTAAAAAAGTTCAACTAAATGTGAATGAATATTAATATTACTTCCTAAACCATCATGTGATCGATTGTATTTCGGTAGCCTTCTATGTCGTTATGAGGAACACTACTAAATTTTAGTCCACCGGAATTAAATCTGTCGAATATATCAAACATAAAAAATATAATAATATTAGTAATATGGTAAGTGGTTAGTTTTAAAAAAAGAAAAATATATAAAAATTAATTTCAATAGTTACCTTTGTGCAAGTGGAAATACCCATGCATTGTGTGATTCTGGAGCGACACAAGACAAACGATACCATGCCCAATTTTGTAACAATAGAGCACATCCTCCAATAGACTTGACGTCTGGTTTCGTAGCAACGCATAATTCTCTATACAGCGTAGCTAAAACTGCCGAACCCCAACTATATTGGGATGCTTTATTTAAATCTCCTATTAGTGAAAGATATTTTAAATGTACACGGTTGTTGGATTTGTCCGGAATCAACAATCCACCAATCATACGTAGAATGTATGCCCGACACGATGCTTGCTTTTGTACTTCAGATGCATCTTCACCAACACCGTCAAATGTATCTTTAAGCCATTTTAATTTAATAAAATTACCTGTGGTTACCCCCTCAGGTGGGATAACTCCTAAATATTCTTCACATACAGTTCTAACATTCACAAAATTTGAACCAGAAACTGGAATACCAGAAACATTTAATCCTAAAAGGTAATACACGTGGGAATTGGGAAGAGTCTTACAATCAACTCCCACAATGGTTATTGGTTATGCAAACGTTTGCTCCAGGAACCAAAATTGAAATGGAAACGATCCTAGCATATCATGAGAATAGTTTGATAAATGGGATAATGATATTTCATAGACTATTTTTGGCTTACCTTTCGTGCATATCTGCGTTCAAATTTTGCAAACCAATTGTACAAGTTGATGGGACTTGGTTGTACGGCAAGTACAAGGGAACTCTATTAGTAGCAGTTGCCCAAGACGGGAACGACCATGTAATTCCTATTGCCTATGCTCTTGTGGAAGGTGAGACAAAAGAGGGTTGGAGTTTCTTTTTGAGAAATTTAAGAAAACATGTCACTCCACAACCCAACATTTGTTTGATTTCGGATAGACACGAATCCATTAAGAGTGCTTACAACAATTCAAATAATGGATGGCAAGATCCTCCGTCAAAGCATGTGTTCTGCGTTCGACATATTGCACAAAATTTCGCAAGGGAATTTAAGGATAATGCTTTGAAGAAAAAAGTTGTTTGCATGGGCAATAATTTCATTCTTATTTCTTATAATTAGTGTAATTTTTAATAATTTAATTGTTAATTTTTATAATTAGTTAACAATGAATTGTCTACTATATCAATACAAGTTACTCAATTAATGAACCTACATATCGACACTACCGCAGAGAAATCGGCATATTAAACCCGGAGGCTTTGAAATGGTTAGATAACATACCGCGACAAGATTGGATTCAAGCATTTGATGAAGGTAGCCGTTGGGGTCAGATGACCACCAACCTTGTGGAGTCAATCATCGGAGTGTTAAAAGCACCGCGGAACCTTCCTATCACTGTTTTGGTCTAATCAACATATTATAAAATAGGGACACTATTTCCATCAATGGGAAAACTAGACGCATCAATTTTAGCTTCTGGTCAGGTATTCAAAGAAACATGCTTCAATTTTATGAAATCTGAAATAACTAAATCTAATAGTCATAGAGTTGATAGTTTTGATCGAAGCAACCATACTTTCATGGTCCACGAGACGGTAAATCCAATAGAAGGACGACCAATTGGTCATTACACTGTAAACCTTTCTAACAATTGGTGCGACTGTGGGAAATATCAAGCTAAAAACATGCCTTGTTCACATGTGATAGCAGCATGTTCTAGTATCAAATATGATTATTGGAGGCTTATACCTGATGTGTACAAGGTGGAAACGTTACTAAAAGTGTACGACGAAACGTTCAGACCTATACCAAACAAAGGATATTGGCCAGAATATCAAGGTGTTAAGGTATGTCACAATCCTCTCATGCGGAGAGTCAAGAAAGGTCGCCCAAAAAGCAAACGCATTAGAACAGAAATGGACAATAGAGAAAGGGTGTCAAGAAAGTGCGGATTATGTCGGGTCTCTGGTCATACTAGAAAATATTGTCCAAATGCTGCCAGCACATCTACTCAAATTTGATGTATTTTTTTCATTTCAATTTAATGTATTTTTTTTCAATTCATTAATATAATTTATTATTATAATTTACATGGAAATAATTAATTATATTTATAATTTTATTTTATTGTTATTTTATTATTATTACAAATTTTTTTATCCTAAATAAATATTATTTTATTTTAATTTTGTTATTATGTTTATTATTATAATAATTTTCTTTTTTGATTTATTATTATTATTATTTAATATGTAATTATTATTATTATTAAAATTATTAGTATTATTATTATTATTTATGAAAGTTTTTTATTTTTTTTATTTCATTTTAGGGTTTTGGGTTTTTTAAATATTTATAATTTATTATAATTATTTTTACTTATTCAATTAATTAAAAAAATTAGGGTTTGGGGTTTATGGGTTAGGGTTTAGGGTTTATGAATTATTTTAAATATTTATAATTTATTATAATTATTTTTAATTATTAAATTAAAAAAAATTTGGGTTTAGGGTTTGGGGTTTATTAATTATTTTAAATATTTATAATTTATTATAATTATTTTAAATTTTTAAAATTAAACAAAAAAAGGGGTGTAGATCATCGCACCCTGGGGGTGCGATGAGCAAAAAAAAAACGACTGCAGAACATCGCCCCCTGGGGGTGCGAAGATCAATGGGCTGGAAAAAATTCCCCTTCAGATCTTCGCAGGCCCAAGTTGCAATGAGCAACTGGACCCAAAAAATAGGGCAATCTGGACAATTTTTTTCAGTTGGGCAATCAGAGAAAGAAAAAAAAAACTGGGATATACATATCAAAAATCCAACAAGACTCTCAAGAGTGATATAAATACAATTAACTACGTTATATATATCAAACATACAACATACCGTATAATTAATTAAACAAGTAATCAAACACCCAATCAAACAAACTAATCAACAGACAAATAAATAATCAACTAGATGAATATACAAATAGAGAAATAGACGACTTACGATTAAAAGAAGAAAAACGAATAACAAGGTTACCAGATGCAAAGAAATAAAGTTACTTTTGTTTCTAGACTTAACAATCAGATTGGTATTAAACTCATTCTTTTATAAGGTGGATATTTAAATCCTTTCTTGAGATATCCGCTCATAAAATGTTCAATATCTTAATTTCAAAAATTATCCTTCGTCATATTTTTTATTAAGATGAGGTTGAATTTCAATGTTATTTAACTAGGTTCATAAATGATTAATAAAAATAAATAGACATGCAAAGACCTAGTTTACCAAACAAGAAAAATTTTACTTAGAGATGAAGGAAAAGTTAAAATAAATAAATGAAAACATAATAATAATAATAATAATAATAATAATAATAATAATAATAATAATAATAGACAAAAGTAAAGAAAAAACCAAAACTTAAAAAAAAAAAATCTGAAGATGGTTTAAGAAAAATTCGAATGAATAAAGGCACAATAATGAAAAGGATTTCTCATAACTTCACTGTGTTTTTAAGACATACATACGGAAATGAGAGTCTTCAGCTAGATGAATGGAAATAGATCAGAAAGAAATACAAAAAATGTAGATCAGAAGAACACGAAAAAATTTACATTAAAAAAACTCAAACTTAAATTTAACAGAATAAAACATATTGAATCTATTAATACAAAAATAGTAGATAAAAAACATGAAAAATAACATAAAAAGAATTCAAACTTAAATTTAACAACATAAAGATATTCAATTCATAATTAATATTACAACCGTAACAATTTTTATAAAAGGGTTGAAAAAGAAAATGAGTTGACACAAAATAATATTCTAAGGTTGTTTTAGGGCTTTTTAAACCAGTTACATGAAAAGTAAAATACATTAGAAATTGAAACAACAATCTCCTAATATACATTACTATATCTCTCATAAAAATCACTTTTGTTAGTGATATCTACTCTGCTTGATAATTTCGACTCTTGTGCATTTGGTGGCTTATATTAGCAATTCTTTGCGCATGATCCTTTGTGGTCGGAGAAGATAAACACAAATCATGTATTCAGTCTTCTTCAAGAATTTGAGAGACATTGAGCAAATCCTTGTTGATGTAACAAAATGAGGTGTAGTTTTGCCCAAAATAATTTAACAATTACGTCTTTTGGATAAAAGGGTGGGGTATCCTAAGGTGAGGATATATAAGGATTTAGACAAATGAAGGATAGAGAAATGGAGTGGTTTAAAAGGTACATTCAAGGTAATGAATATCGGACCCAACATTTAACACCGGTTCAAAGTTTAAAGGTGGGACCGAGGTTGAACTAATGTTGGACTATTATCAATTAAATAATTATGTTAAACGTTAAATATGTTTTTAATTTTAGTCTTTATAAAATAAAAATTCAATTTTTAATTCTACAAAATTATCGTGCATGTAGTTTTAATGTTTGCCGTTAAGTTAACATATATTTTTTAATGAATTTTTTTAGGTATATTTACTATATTTTAAAAAGTTCATCTCCTAAAAGGACCTCAAAATTTGATTTTTAAGTCTATATTTTCGTCACTTTTATCTTTAATTTTTTACATTTGAAAAAATTTATATTTAATTTATCCAAAATTCAAAAATTATAAATTTTTGTGGATAAACTTTTTTTTTTATAAAATGGATGAGCATTTTATAATGTTCTAAAGATGCTATCAAAAAATCATTCAATTTTCCTTAAGTTGAAGGACAATTAAGCATGTTTTTTTAGCATAAATTAAAATTGTTTGTTGAATAATTTTGTAGTGTATTTTTATTTTACAAAAATTATAATTGAAATGTTGAAATTTTACGAAGAATAAAAATATATTTAACTTTTATTTTAATATAAATATATAATATTTATTATTGTATTATAATTTTTCATATTTTTTTATATGGGAGTTTGTACTTTCTTTTTATTGGGAAAAAACTTTTCAACAACAACAATAAATAAAATTTCATCGAAAACAGAAAGACACCCATCTTTTCTTACTTACTTTCCTAATTTTCCATATTACTTTTATATATTATGTTCTTGGTCATCTTTCTCTATTCTCTTTCTTAACTCTTCTCCATAATGGATTTTGCCCATGTTAAGATTTTTCAAGGAGAAAATCTATCCATTCGAGATAGCAACAACAACTCAAATAGTAGAAGTTTTTTTTCTTTAATTGGTCAAGATCGTAGAATTGGGGTTTTTTTTGGGTCCGATTGGTTGAATTGGGTAGTCTGATCTAGTTTTAATTACCTTGGGTATATCTAAGGTTTGGGGAAGATGGTGTTGTGGTATCTTTGTTAAATATAGAGAATGAAATATATAGTTGAAAGACTAAAATAGAGGAAAAGAAGGCTAAGCCATAAACAGAAGACATTAGCATTAAGAACCACAAGAGTTGGCATTTATGTGCTTTCTAAAGAGCTTACACTCTTGCTCATGAGAAGAAGCCTATGGTGAGCAACAAAACAAAAAATGTGTCTATCCATACATTTGGTTTTTGCTCCATTTGGTCATAGGTCTTCTTCATAATCATATACTTTGATATAACTTTTGGAATAAGAAACATAAAAAATTAAAGACCTTTGTGTAGCACGTCTTGTTTGCCACAATTCCCAAAGATAATGAATTTAATATTTTTGAAAATTTCAACATCTCTGTTGAGCAATTCATGTTTTATGAACGTCTTTTTATTTTTGCGAAAGTGCAGTATAAGATTAGAATTAAGAACAAGTGAATATGAATTCTCTTATTGATCTATTGCTTCAGCAAATATCTTAATTGATTTATATGTTTGTATATATTTCTAGAGTACAAATTCATGAATTTCTTATCTCAAGAATTTATAAAGTCCACTTAAGTTTTAAAATACGAAACGTAAATCATTTAATTGATGATAAGTGATAAAAACATTAAACATAGAGATAGAAAAACAAATCAATATGACTATTTCAAACAACCATAAATCAATTACAACATCAAGGGTTTTATCAAAATCAACTCATCCCCAACAATGGAAATTTAACTACTCATGTTTAAGGAAATAAAGAGAGTTACACATATGGTGACCCATTAAATCTTCATTCACTTGTTCCTAGTGTTGAATCATCAATTTATGGTGTTCCATAGTGTTTTTCGGTCTTTCCCAATTCCCAAGAATACCCTAAAAATTGGTTTTTTCACTTAATTATTGGTCATGGTCTCCTAATAATGGATTTGATCGCCTGACGATGTAACACTTCAAACTACTTTAAGGTTTTCTTACTGTCCCCACAAACCAACACGAATCTTTTCAACATGCTTTGTCATCACTTGCATACATCCTAGATACTTCATAAAAGGTTACCAATCTAAAGAGTGCTCCAAGTCAAGCATGCTTAACTGTGAAGTTTTTATGTTCTGGGCTTCTGAAAAGAAGATGCATCTTGTTGGTATAAGTAATATCGATTAATCCTTATAAGTCATTCATTAATCATTTAGTCTCATACCTACACGACCTTAGGATCCCCCTCATTCTGATGTGATTTGGTTCATTGATGTGTCCTTTTTGCATAGAAGCGTCCCAAAAACTTCTTATTGTATGTGTCTTGTGCACCAACGATCACTCCTCGCCACGTCAACCACAGGAGTCACATGGATATCATCTGGTTTGGAACACACATCATTTTACTTTAATTTTTGTAACAGCCTGAGCCCAACGATCGATATTGTTATTCACAATCTTCTCACCCCTTTTCCCTCATTGGAAATTAGCGAGTTTTTTCCTTCTATAGGAGTTGAACCTGATACCTAGGGGATAAGTACCATTTTTCATCCACTCATTTTGCCAATTGATGATGATATGTGTTGGAACGAATGTGTGAGTTTAAAAATTGTTGAAGTCCCACATTGGAAAACTCTCATTTTGAATAGTTTTAATCACTATATAAATATTCTCAAAATTTTGTTGAAGTCCCACATTGGTTAGAAAACATATGTGGATTTGCTTCCATCACTATATAAAGAGTGTCTATTTATTGTAAAAAGTACACCAAAGTTGGATGCATTTTCCAACTTTTTCTTTTCTCCCTCTTATATTATGCTCGATTGTTACCGAGCCACTTCTCCCCTTTCTTTCTGTCCCTTCGATATTTTAGAGTGGTATTGTACTGTAGTCCCTTCGATTTTTAGAGCGGTATTGTACCATGTCAACCGAAGATATTACTGGATCTGTTTCTTTGAGGCAAACAGAAAAGGATAAGAAAGCTGGAAAATTAACCCATGGGAGGGTAATGATTACCTATATAAGAATAATTATATTCTTAATAGACTTGCTGGTGATCTGTATGAATACTACAGTTCCTACAATAGTGCTAGACAAGTATGAGATGCTATTAAGAAGGGGATGTTGGAGCTAAAAAGTCTGTTGTAGCTTGAAATGCTATAAAAAAGAAATATGATACCGAGGAACTTCGAGCTAAAAAGTGTGTTGTAGCCGCTAACTCAAGTATCAGATTATCGATGACAAATACGTGGAGAAATTTATAAGATAGCTCAGGAGATCATCTTAAGGTATGACTTTAGATGAATTTTAAATTGATTGTTATTATCGACAAAATGCCTCTGTTTGGAAGGATTTAAAAAATTCTTAAAACAAAAGAATTTTCTCTAAAGAGTATGATAACTTGTCTCTAGAAAACAAAATGTTGTTTATTATTTTTCTAAATTAGGAAAAGTTTACTTATATCCAAGGCATGTTTAAATTTAATGGTTGAAATTAAGAATGTCTCCTTCTGTTTACATTTGTGTGATTTTAATATTTGACATGCTAGACTTTGTCATGTGAACGCATGTTATTTCAAACTTAAGTAACTCAGGTTTAATACAAATGTTATCTTTAAATGATTTTGAAAAAAAAATGTAATTTTTGTAGTCAAGTTAAAATAACAAAGAGTTCACATAAATCTGTAGTTAGAGAATCTGAGTCTTTAGATTTATTACACTATGATATATGTGAATTTGATGAGACGTTAATAAGAAATGAAGATTGTTATTTTATCACTTTTATTGACGATTCTTCTGACTATACTTTTGTCTATCTAATGAAAAATAAAAGTGAAGCGCTTGACATGTTTAGAATCTCTGTAATTGAAATTGAAAATCAATTTAGTAGAAAGATTAAGAGATTTCGTAGTATAGAGGAATATAGTATAATTCTAGTTTATTTAATGAGTCTTATAAAACTCAAGGAATTATACATGAAACAACAACACCTTATTCACCTGAAATGAATGGTAAAACTGAAAGAGAAAATAGGACTCTGACTGAACTAGTTGTTGCTATTGTGCTTAACTCTGGTGCTGCATCTCATTGGTGGGGGAAATTATTTTGACTGTTTGCTATGTTTTGAATAGAGTTCCAAAGTCTAAAAACAAAACATCTCCTTATGAGATAATAAAGAAAAGACAACCAAACTTGTCTTATCTTTGAACATGGGGTTTTCTGGCTTATGTCAGAATCCTCGATCCCAAACGAATTAAACTCGTCAGTAGAGCCTATGAATGTGTATTCATTGGGTATGCAGTAAATAGTAAAGCGTATAGGTTTTATGACCTAAATGCGAAAGTGATCATAGAGTCAAATGATGTAGACTTCTATGAAAATAAATTCCCTTTCAAATTCAGAAATAGTGGGGGCAACGAACCAAGTCATACTCCCATGACAAGAAGCACTGAAAGCAACAAACAAGGTGAATTGGAAACTCGAAGAAGTAAGACAATCAGAGTTGCTAAAGATTATGGACAATAATATATGACCTATAATTTAGAAGAGGATCCTGCAAATCTCAAAGAAGTTTTGTCGTCATTGGATGCAGATCTTTGGCAAGAAGCTATAAATGATGAAATGGATTCTCTAGAATCTAACAAGACCTGGCATATAGTAGACTTGCCTCCTGGTTGCAAGCCAATAGGTTGTAAATGGATTTTGAAAAAGAAACTAAAACCCGATGGAACTATTGATAAATACAAGGCACGCCTTGTAGCCAAAGGTTTTAGGCAAAGAGAAAATATAAATTTCTTCGACACTTTTTCTCCAGTCACTATAATAACATCTATTAGGGTACTCATTTCTCTAACAGCAATTCATAACTTGGTGATACACCAAATGGATGTTAAAACAACCTTTTTAAATAGTGATCTGGAAGAAGAAATCTATATGGAACAACCTGAAGGTTTTTTAATTCATGGACAAGAAAACAAGGTCTGTAAGTTAGATAAATCTTTATACGGTCTTAAATAAGCTCCTAAGCAATGGCATGAAAAGTTTGACAATTTGATTATATCGAATGAGTTTAAAGTGAATGAAAGTGACAAATGTATTTATTACAAATTTGAAAATGGAATTTGCACTATCATATGTCTCTATGTAGACAACTTACTCATATTTGGTTCAAACATTCATGCTGTGAAATCATTGTTGAGTAACAACTTTGATATGAAAGACCTCGGAGAAACGAATGTAATCTTAGGAATCAAGATTACTAGGTCGGAAAAGGGAATTTCTTTGGATCAATCTCATTATGCTGAAAAGATCCTAAAGAAGTATAAATACTTTGACTGTAAACTTGTTTGCACATCATATGATCCAAGTATGAAACTTTTTAAGAACACTGATGAAGGTGTTAGACAAACTAAATATGCGAGCATCATTGGCAGCCTCAGGTATGCCACTGATGGTACTAGACCCAACATTGCCTACGTCGTGGGACTATTGTGCAGGTTTACCAATAGACCTAGTATGGAGCATTGGCACGCTATCGAAAGAGTCATGAGATACCTAAAAAGGACCATGAATCTAGGATTACATTATCAAAGATTTCCTGCTGTACTTGAAGGATACAGCGATGCTGATTGGAATACCTTATCAGATGACTCCAAAGCAACTAGTGGCTATATTTTTAATATAGTCGGCGAGGCTGTATCTTGGAAATCGAAGAAACAGACGATATTGGCTCAGTCCACTATGGAGTCTAAAATGATAGCACTAGCTAACCCTAGTGAAGAAGCAAGCTGGTTGAGATGCTTGCTAGCTGAGATCCCTTTATGGGAAAAATCTATGCCAGCTGTGTTGATCCACTGCGATAGTACCGCGGCTATTGCAAAAATTGAGAATTGTTATTACAACGGTAAGAGACGAAAAATACGTCGTAAGCACGACACAGTAAGAGAATTACTTACTAAAGGAGCTGTAATAGTGGATCATGGATGCACTGATGATAATTTAGCAGATCCTTTGACGAAAGGATTGGCTAGAGAGAAAGTCATAAATACATCCAAAAGGATGAGACTAATGCCTATAGAGTCACTCATGATGGGAACCCGACCTAAAAGAGTGGAGATCCCAAGAATTAGGTTCAATGGGTAATAACAAGTCATAGTGATATGAGATGAACATGTTATTATATTTAACAGAAGCATGATTCCTGAAGCGATGGAAGACTGAGATAATAGAAACTCTTAATGAGATCTATACTCTATGTGGAGGCAGTACCTAGCTACAGGAGTACCCTTGATAGACTCACCTATGTGAATGTGGAAATGAGGTTGTTTCCTATGGAATTTCGGGGCAAAAATTCCTAGAGCGTTCACTATATTGGGATAGACGTGCAGGTCCATAAATGCACAAGCTTTTTAGAATACACCCAATGAAAAAGTTGTGTGTGGGTTTGATGTCTGAGATAGAGTTCAAGACTACGAGTCACTCTTGTTAAATCAGAATCTTACTTGCTATGAAAAGGTTCAAGTCATAGACACCTTTGCTTATGCACAATCTTATAGAAGCGTTTGACGCTATTTTAGAAACATTTTTTTAATTCAAGTGGAGGATTGTTGGAACAAATGTGTGAATTTAAAAATTGTTGAAGTCCCACATTGAAAAACTCTCATTTTGAATAGTTTTAATCACTATATAAATATTCTCAAAATTTTGTTGAAGTCCCACAATGGTTAGAAAATATATGTGGATTTGCTTCCATCACTATATAAAGAGTGTTTATTTATTGTGAAAAGTACACCAAAGTTGGATGCATTTTCCAACTTTTTCTTTTCTCCCTCTTATATTCTGCTCGATTGTTACCGAGCCACTTCTCCCCTTTCTTTTTGTCCCTTTGATATTTTAGAGCGGTATTGTATCGTAGTCCCTTCGATATTTTAAAGTGGTTGTTATATTGTAGTCCCTTCGATATTTTAGAGCGGTTGTTATGTCGTACTTCTGTCGAGTTTTGAGTGGTCCAAATACCACTATCCTTTTAGATCAGTTTTATACCGTTGTCCCGTCCATTTTTGAGTGGTCACAATACCACTATCCTTTTAAAGTATTTTTATACCGCATGCTGCAGTCCTTTAGAGTCTAGTCATTTTGAGTTATGAGTGGTTATAGTACCATATTGCGAGGCTTTAATCGCCGTATTAAGAGTGACTTTAACCGTCATATTGAGAGTGGCTTTAATAGCCATATTGAGGGTGTAATTCTAGAACGGTTTTCTACAGTGCAATGGAACTCCAATACAGTGAATCTGAGCTGTTTTATCCTAGGGACGTCGTGGTTGATAGCCTGCCTTGCACAATTTGGGCAATGCCGCGAAATGTCTTAAAGAGAGCGACCTAGTCCGCGACTCAACCCAGTAATATCTTCGGTGGCACAAATTGTGATTTTTAAACAGTTTTTTCAAACTCAAAATACAACAATATGATAAATATCCTATTGCATGGGCATTCATAAGTAGAATTTTAAGGGAGATATATCATGAATCTTATGATAGAAACATAGTAGAAGACTGGTGTGGACTTGGATTGACATTGGTAGGAAGATCTTATGTAAAGACGGGACACTGCTAAAGCATTCAATTGAATAGTAAGTCACCTTGACGAAAGTTTTTAATTTGTGTAGTGGTTGACTTCTCTATCCAAAAGTTGATTATTATTACATAGTTGGATTGTCATGCATCATTGACGATTGTGGTATCATATGTATTTATGTTCTGTTGATATATATGTACATGTTTATCGTTGATTTAATTTGTCATTCTCCACTCATTTTTATACTTTTTGAGTATAATGACTCACATTCATTTACTCCCTTGTGACTGCTTTTATATCGTTTGTGCTAGTAGTTGATGAACTAAAAGGTAAACATGGAATCGAAAAAGAAATTGAGGAGGGATGGGATTATGTGACATTTGGAGTTCAAATTCTATTTTATTTAATGGTATTATTTTTGCAGTTGAACTTTAAAAGTTTTTAATTTGATCAAATATGTGTCTTTCTCGTAGTGTTTTGAACGAACATAACATGCAAACTCTAGTTCGTAAAATCTATATTGGTGGGAAACGATAGCCATGGAGCTCTTCACCTTCAATAACCATTCCTCGAATGAATATTAAAAAAAAAAAGGTTTTCTTTCCCAAACTTGTTAGCATGTGTTGTTAAATTTCACTTTGATCCTTTTCTCTTTGGGCCTTTGGCCCAATATTGTACCACAAAAAATATCAACCATTCAAGATTCAACTAACTTTACATGACATCCAAAATGGACCTATGACTATACTAGACTCCTAACTACTTTTATAAAATTAATTAATTATATTTTTAGAGAAGGACTATAAAATAAGTTTGTATTTATGATTTGCAGGAGCCAATAAGATAAATAATAATTTTACTAATTATTTTAATAGAAAAAAATTAGCTTAATTATTGAAATCCCAAATAACGGTTAACACGAACAAGTGCTGGGGTTAAGGATGGAAACAAGTTAGATCGGGACTAGATTATGTAAGACCAAAGTTTAGATTAGCCAGTTTAAAAATATTCAGCCTGAGTTTGATATTTTATCTGCCACTTTGTAATACCAAATGTTTTTAGTTGTCTCGGTGAGTCATAAAGTGTGTATAATTTTTTGTTGAACTAACAAACAAATTAAATAGAATGATCTTTTTAGATATATTATGGAGGAGAAATGTACCGTGCACCCCCCACTTTGACCTCCCCCCCATTATTTGTGAAATGTCCTAATTGTCCTTTTCACTAACTATAAACCCATTTCAAAAAAATTATCATTCACTTTATCACCCCCTTCATTCGAAACTTACAAAATTCACCCCACAATTCGAAACATTCAAATCTTCGAAATAAAACAAGTACGTAATTTAGATAAAATTCAAATATTTAAAATGTTCGAAGTTAAATTTTTGTAAATTTTCGAAAGTTTTGAAGAAGCTGAAACCTTCGAAGTGAAATTCTTTCCTAGATTATCGATGGTTTTATCAAACTCTCGAATGTTTACATCACAAATTCCAGAATTCATCAACACTTTCGAAATTTTTGAAAGTTTCGAAAGGCATATAATTAAAAAATATTTCAAACATTTTTCGGAAGTTTCGTGCGAAGCTGAAAGTTTCGAACAATTTCGAAAGCTTTGAAAACTTTACTTTAACTTTACCCACCGAAAATCAATGGAAAAATAAAATACGAGGATATTTTAAAAACTTAAGTTGAGTTGCATTTTTTTTAACATTATCCACAGATTATTTTTAACGTTACCTCCACACTAACCATGGAATCTTCTTAAAAAAATAAATTTATTCAATAACAAATTTACTCACAGTTTTTCCGTGGGTAATTAATAATTTATCCACGAACTAAGATCCGTAGGTAATTTTCCAAAAGTTTTCAATTCTGGATAATTTCGAAAGTTTTCAAATCTGAAAATTTTTGAAGTTTTCAAATTTGAAAAGTTTCGAAAGTTTATAAATTTGAAAAGTTTCGAAAGTTTATAAATTTGAAAAGTTTCGAAATAGAAAAATTTCAGAATTTTGAAACTTTGGAAAGTTTCGAAAGTTTCCAAATCTGGATAATTTCGAAAATTTGGAAAGTTTCGAAAGTTTCCAAATCTGGAAAATTTCGAAGTTTTTAAATTTGAAAAGTTTCGAAAGTTTATAAATTTGGAAAGTTTCGAAATAGAAAAATTCCAGAATTTCGAAACTTTGTAAAGTTTCGAAAGTTTCCAAATCTGGATAATTTCGAAAATTTGGAATGTTTCGAAAGTTTCCAAATCTGGATAATTTCGAAAGTTTCCAAATCTGGAGGAATTTCAAAACTTTCATGTGACACCAAACTTTCGAGGTGTTTCGAAAATTTCCACTTCCTACGAAAGGTTCGAAATTGTTGATGAATTCATAAAATTTTTCACTTCGAATGTTTCAACATCTAACAAACTTTCGAAATTTTAAAAAACATACCTTCGAAAATTTGAAATATTCGAATTATAGCATAAAATCCAAAAGTTTCGAACATACCATGTTAAAAAGTGATTTTTAATTTTTTAAAATTAAATTTATAATTAGTAAAAATAATATTTTAGACATTTTAAGAAAAAGGGAGGGTGGAAGGTTTAGATGTGGGAATGCACGGTATAATACTCCTTATGGAGATCAATTTTTCTATATTAGTAGGATTTGTGTTATTGAAAAGCAATGTTAAAGACAAAGAAGGATAATTGTTTATTTCATTGCATTAATTTGAACATGGTTACATTTCAATTGGATAGACATGAGCAATCTTATTTGGAATGATTCTACAAAGTTTAAATTTCATGATAACTCCAAGTGTGAATTGTCACAAAGTAGAGTAATATTGTTGATATCTCTAATAATTAAATAGTCTGAGAAGTTCACAGTATGTAGAAATAGAGTTCCAAAAAATATTAAAAGTTTAGTCATTTTAGCTAAAGTAATAGCCAAAATATGGTCCTCGAAAAAATATTAAATATTAATGGATAAAAGAATCCCAAAAGTGAATCTTATAATAAAACATAAAAGAAATACTAAATGCTTTTAGCAAAAACGCGCACCAAATGTTAGATCTATTGCTATAATTATATTGAGTATAAAAATGTCACGATAATTATATATTGCCCGTCTATATATAATTTATGTCCAGCTATTTTGGTGGGTCATAGTGTGCATATTTTTCATGTAATTAGGTATCTATCTAATGCCTAGTAGTAAGGGGGACCGTGACTTAAATATATAAATTATTATTATTATTATTATTATTATTATTATTATTATTATTATTATTATTATTATTTTTATTATAAGGAATTCACGAATTTAACTCAACTCCTTAACAAAAATTAATAATATTAATTATTTAAAAAATATCAAACAATTAATTTTTTTTCCTATTAGATTGTTAGTGTATTTTGCCTCTCTGAAGCATATTTCCTTCATTCATATTATTAGCATATACTTGACACCTTTCAATCTTTGATTGAATAACATGTGGCTGATTCTGAATTTTTTCCAAAGTGGATAAAAAAACAGTGTATAATATAATTGTAAAAGAAACCTTTTTTTTTTATTGAACAAATTCTGGTGAGAAGTAATTTAAAAAATACAATTATTTTTTATTAATTTAAAAAAATTAAATGGGACAAATTACTTTTTTTTTTTAAAATGTGTAAACTTAAATTTTTTTCTTACATGTAAAACTTGACAGAGTACACTGAACAAATAAAAAAAAAAACATGATAGAGTCCATTTTTCAAATTAGTGATTCGTGACTATATCCC
Organism: Cicer cuneatum; assembly: GCA_037974295.1. NCBI lineage: Eukaryota > Viridiplantae > Streptophyta > Magnoliopsida > Fabales > Fabaceae > Cicer > Cicer cuneatum. Next base: position 35,497,101 of record JBBPBO010000001.1, read on the forward strand.
TTTCTTTTATGCTTATCTTGTTAAGTCAAATGTTCTCGAATACAAATTCAAGGATAAATAGGAGGATTGGAGCAGGTAAGTGGGGTACAGACGGGGAATTCGCTTCTTCTTCTTTTATATATATATATATATATATATATATATATATATATATATATATATATATATATATATATATATATATATATATATATATATATATATATATATATATATATATATATATATATATATATATATAATTCTAAAAAATTTAATAATATTCCTTTTATTATTTATTTATAATATGTCCTACTTTGAAAAAAAATTCTTAAAATGTTCTACTTTTTGGACTCAGTTGCTCGTCGCAACCTGGGTCTACGATGACTTGAAGGGTTGTTTTTTTTAATTCACTTGCTCATCGCACCTCTAGGGTGCGATGATGTACCTTTTTTTTTAATTTTTTATTTAATAATTAAAAATAATTATAATAAATTAAAAATATTTAAAATAATTAATAAATAAAATAAAATAAAATAAAAAGTAAAAAACTTTCATAAATAATAATAATATTAATAATTACAGATTAAATAATAATAATAATAATAAATAAAAAAAATAAAATTATAATAATAATAAACATAATAAAAACATTAAAATAAATTAATATTTAGGATAAAAAAATTGTAATGATAATAAACATAACAAAAATAAAATAAAATTATAAACATAATAATAACAACAATAATAATAATAATAATAATAATAATAATAATAAATTATATTAGTAAAATTAAAAAAATACATTAATTTGAAATAAAAAAAATACATCAAATTGAAAGAAAAAACTACATCAATTTGAAATTAATTATTTCCATCTAAATGTCTTCCATTTCCACATCTACGCGGTCGTCGAACTCGTCTAGCCCTTTGTACGAGTTCAGGTTGTTGTGGTTGATCCTCATTTTGATCATTATCCTTTTTATAAGTTGTATGTGGATTAGAACCACTACCACCTGCCTCCGTATAATTTTGAGTATCGATGTTATACATCGAATCAAAAACAGCATAAGCCGACTCAGGTGTTGTGCAATGAGTACCAAACAAATTATAGAAAATTCCGCTATCTATCGGATGAACGGGTGTTGGTAATGTTGGCACTGAAGGAACGTAGTCCTGAGTCGGTATATATGTAGATTCGTGTACATGTGGTGGTGACGATAAAGATGATATTTGATGCATGGTATGTTGTTGTGGCATTGATTGAGGGGTTGAGTGAACATCAGAATACATTGAAGGTTGCAAACGTGGATCACGCATATATCTTTCCACAGATATATATAATTTGGTGTGATGTCTGAACCAATTCATATATTCGTTACTGTGGCATAAAAACCCTTCTATTAATTGACCGTGCAGTACGTAATTCTGACGTTCATTCCAATGTTGAATCTCTCATCTTTCCAAACCACCCTCTAATTTTCATCAATGCCACGCCTCATGTCGACCTCATGGTACATTTTCATGTCCTCTAGTGGTTGCGGAATTGGTTGATAGAAGCTGAACTGAATTGCGACTCTATCTACATGATGTTTTTTGACAATATGATAACAATGTAGATAGGTACATGTCGTCCAAGTGTTCATCTCTTGTTCAGGTACCTCGTGTTGGAACCCGAGATACAGCCTCCACCGAAACTCATATATTAAAAATATGCTAAGTAAATATTAAGATATATAAAAATGTATAATTAAAAAAGTTCAACTAAATGTGAATGAATATTAATATTACTTTCTGAACCACCATGTGATCGATTGTATTCTGGTAGCCTTCTATGTCGTTATGAGGAACTCTACTAAAATTTAGACCACCAGAATTAAATCTGTCGAATATATCAAACATAAAAAATATAATAATATTAGTAATATGGTAAGTAGTTAGTTTTAAAAAAAGAAAAATATATAAAAATTAATTTAAATAGTTACCTTTGTGTAAGTGGAAATATCCATGCACTGTGTAATTCTGGAGCGACACAAGACAAACGATACCATGCCCAATTTTGTAACAACAAATCATATCCACCAATAGATTTGACGTCGGATTTCGTAGCAACGCATAATTCTCTATACAGCGTAGCTAAAACTGTCGAACCCCAACTATATTGGGATGCTTTATTTAAATCTCGTACTAGGGAAAGATATTTTAAATGTACGCGGTTGTTGGATTTGTCCGGCATCAACAATTCACCAATCATACGTAGAATGTATGCCCGACACGATGCTTGTTTTTGTACTTCAGATGCATCTTCACCAACACCGTCAAATGTATCTTTAAGCCATTTTAATTTAATAAAATTACCTATGGTTGCCCCCTCAGGTGGGATAACTCTCACAATGGTTATCGGTTATGCAAACGTTTGCTCCAAGAACCAAAATTGAAATGGAAACGATCCCAACTTATCATGAGAATAGTTTGATAAGTGGGATAAGGATATTTCATAGACTATTTTGGGCTTACCTTCCGTGCATATCTGCGTTCAAATTTTGAAAACCAATTGTACAAGTTGATGGGACTTGGTTGTACGATAAGTACAAGGGAACTCTATTAGTAGCAGTTGCCCAAGATGGGAACGACCATGTAATTCCTATTGCCTATGCTCTTGTGGAAGGTGAGACAAAAGAGGGTTGAAGTTTCTTTTTGAAAAATTTAAGAAAACATGTCACTCCACAACCCAACATTTGTTTGATTTCGGATAGACACGAATCCATTAAGAGTGCTTACAATAATCCAAATAATGGATGGCAAGATCCTCTGCCAAAGCATGTGTTATGCGTCCGACAAATTGCACAAAATTTCGCAAGAGAATTTAAGGATAATGCTTTGAAGAAAAAAGTTGTTTGCATGGGTAATAATTTCATTCTTATTTCTTATAATTAGTGTAATTTTTAATAATTTAATTGTTAAGTTTTATAATTAGTTAACAATGAATTGTCTACTATATCAATACAGGTTACTCAATTAATGAACCTACATATCGACATTACCGCAGAGAAATCGGCATATTAAACTCGAAGGCTTTGAAATGGTTAGATAACATACCATGACAAGATTGGATTCAAGCATTTGATGGAGGTAGCCGTTGGGGTCAGATGATCACCAACCTTGTGGAGTCAATCAACAGAGTATTAAAAGCACCGCGGAACCTTCCTATCACTGCTTTGGTCTAATCAACATATTATAAAACAGGGACACTGTTTCCAACCATGGGAAAACTATACGCATCAATTTTAGCTTATGGTCAGGTATTCACAGAAAGATGCTTCAATTTTATGAAATCTGAAATAAGTAAATCCAATAGTCATAGAGTTGATAGTTTTGATCGGAGCAACCATACTTTCATGGTCCACGAGACGGTAAATCCAACAGAAGGACGACCAATTGGTCATTACAGTGTAAACCTTCCTAACAAGTGGTGCGACTGTGGGAAATTTCAAGCTAAACACGTGCCTTGTTCACATGTGATAGCAACATGTTCTTGTATCAAATATGATTATTGGAGGCTTATACCTTATGTGTACAAGGTGGAAACGTTACTAAAAGTGTACGACGAAACGTTCAGACCTATACCAAACAAAGGATATTGGCCAGAATATCAAGGTGTTAAGGTATGTCACAATCCTCTCATGCGGTGAGTCAAGAAAGGTCGCCCAAAAAGCAAATACATTAGAACAGAAATGGACACTAGAGAAAGAGTGTCAAGAAAGTGTGGATTATGTCGGATCTCTGGTCATACTAGAAAACATTGTCCAAACGCTGCCGGCACATCTACTCAAATTTGATGTATTTTTTTCATTTCAAATTAATGTATTTTTTTTTAATTTTATTAATATAATTTATTATTATTATTATTATTATTGTTATTATTATGTTTATAGTTTTATTTTTTTGTTATGTTTATTATTATTACAATTTTTTTATCCTAAATATTAATTTATTTTAATTTTTTTATCCTAAATATTAATTTATTTTAATTTTTTTATTATGTTTATTATTATTATAATTTTCTTTTATTTATTTATTATTATTATTTAATCTGTAATTATTAGTATTATTAATATTTTTATTATCATTTATGAAAGTTTTTTATTTTTTTATTTCATTTTATTTGATTTATTAATTTTTTAAATTATTTATAGTTTATTATAATTAGTTTTAATTATTAAATAAAAAAGGGGTACATCATCGCACCCTGGGGGTGCGATGAGAAAAAAGGAGGGGTACATCATCGCACCATGAGATTGCGATGAGCAAGTGAGTTAAAAAAGACAGCCCTTCAAGTTACGCATGCCCAAGTTGCGACGAGCAACTAGGTCCAAAAAGTAGAACATTGTGAAAAAAATTTCAAAATAGGACATATTGAGAATAAAAAAAAAATAACAAGAGGATATTTTAATATAGGAGTCTCTAAATTGATCTTACAAGATAATTTGTTTTTTATTTATACAATCAGACAATTTTTAATAAATTATATAGTTGTAGACAAACATATCTTGTGGGCCACAGCGATATTATTGTCGGGAGTAGACTTACCAACAGAAAAGATGGACACACTTAGTCTTAAAAAAACAGATTTAAATATATTTTTGTGCTTTATTTTTTTATTAAATATATATTTTTTTCATTTTAATCTTTTCAAATAGTTGTATGACTATTATGATGAATTATTAAGGTTTAATTTTGAATTAGTTATAAATGTTTTTCATTTCAAAGAGTTTATATTTATTTTAAAATACGCAAAAAAGTTTTTCATGTGCAAACTTATTATTATGTTGAATTGATGTTTTTTTTGAAAGAATAATATAGTAGATTCATATCGACAATTGTTAGAAAAAATTCTAATAATCATATGTTGTTATGATTTTGTTATGATTATAAAAATAATTAAAATACATCACTTATAAAAAATAAATGACCAAATTACATTACTTATAAAATATAAATGACAAAAATTAATTCAAAGAATGAGATAAATTACCAAAACAAATATTAGATAAATGATAAAAGACCAAAATTATATTGACTTAATTGCAGTTTTAGTTCCTCTATTATTGTCAATTCACAGAATTGATTTCTCTATTTTAAAAGTCGACATATTTTTAATGTCACATACAATTCTATGATATAGAACCATTTAAATGTACTAATTATTCATATTTCATTAATTAAATTAAAAATATGAACAAATTTGTGAAGTTGAAATATAAGTTTTTACGACAATTTATTACAATTTCATGGGTGTTAATCATTCTACATCATCATATCATATGTCACATTATTTAAATCAGCACATGTCATCATTTTTTAGTTAAAAAATCAAAAGAATAAACAAAAACCCTCGACTTTTAAAATAGAAGGACTAATTTCGTGAATCAGTAAAAAATAGAAGGACTAAAACTGCAATTAAGAAAATTATATTTAAGTCTAAAAAAAACTATGAATGAATTCAAGTAGTTACAAATTTCAATTAGACACGAACTCTTAATGAGAATTCAAGTTGAATTCTTAATTAGAATAATTATTAATCGACTTTGCTTAACTTTCGACTAAACTCTAAGTTTTCAAATTTTTCTTTTTCTTCGGGACTACATGGTTAAGACAGAAATCAGTTTACCTTCAAATCACATTCACCTTTTTTCTTTATGTTCTTTTATTTTTGATAAAAAAAATTTAGTACAATGAGACAATGTCTGGTTTCAAAATAGAAAATATTATTGAACACTAGCAAAGAACAATAATTTTATGATACTTCAGAAAAATGTGTTTTATGCCATAATCTCTATAATAATACTCTAACATTTTGCTTATATATTGAGTCAAAAAATTTATTTCACTTTAAATTTTTTACCTATTTACTAATAAATAAAAATAACACAATTTTTTTAAAAATAAAAACATATAGTAAATGTAAATTTTTTTATTTTTTTTATTCCCTCTTTCAAATTTTCACCACTTCCTATATATTTTCACAACTATATATACATTTTTTTTAGTTGGAAAGGTCTCGTTATATACCGTAAAGATAACTTATGTTGCGCTATGTTTATTTGATTTTAAAGATTCACCGTGTGTTAGGTGAACTCACATGGACAAATTTTTAGTCAGTATCCCTTAAATTTTAAAATTAAATTCAGATTTGATTTTAAGAGTATTTTGGGAATATTGGTGTAATATTCAATATATGTATATTTTGTGTAAATATATATATAATTAATTGTTTTGAAGTTGGAATTAAAATTATGGATGATGGATGAATTAATTTAATTTCGAGTAATTAAATTATCGGGCCGATTAATTAAGATATTTTCTGCTATTTGCGACGAAACGGATTAATTGCTGGAGGATCAGAAGATATTTTAATATAAGAGTTGGTGAGGTGGCGTAGATATTTGTGAAAAAGGAAACAATTCCACTCTCCTCTGCTGTGTCAGTTGCATTTAAGTGAATACTTAAGTGAGAAGCTTTTCTTCTTTCCTCTGTACGACAGTTTCTGCTTTATCTTCTTCTTCTTCTAATTTTCTGAGTGTTGGTGAAGAAAAACAGTTTACTCAAAAGTCATCGTTCTGGAAAATCTGAGTGTCGAATCAGAAAGTTTCGAGTACGAAAGTCATTCCTCTTATCGTTACGGAGCTAAAGAACTAATTTTTGTAGCGGCGAACGCGAACGGGAGTATCGTCGGCTTTTGTCACAGTAGCGTACGAGCTAAGGGAACGTAACTAAGGTAAGGGCACCTTCCAACTTTTTAGATTGCATTTAGGGCTGTAAATGCATGTGTGATGAATGATTATTGGTTTATGTTTGTGAAAAACATGGTGTTATGTTTTGGAAATCATTCTGTGTGTGTTGAATGATGATTCTGGTTTTGATTTTGTTTTGTAAAAAATCAGTGAGGTTATTCTGATTTGAGTGAATCTGTGTTTTGCTGGGTTTTGTTAAAACAATCTGTTGCTGATATTGGATGAAAAATGTTCTGAGTTGAGATTTTAAAGAGTGGTAATTATGATTCTAGGGTTGGGTTGGTTTTTCAAAGGAAAGGTTTTAAAAATGTGTTGAAGTTCCAGGAAATTTCACTGAATTTGAAGGTGTATTCGAATACGGCTTGAGTGTATTCGAATACAGCCTGCAAGGCTTCTGTTTTCTTCAGATTTTCGAACTTGTATTCGACTACGACCCTCTGTAGTCGAATACAAATTTTCCAATTTTGCTTATGACTTAGCTTATGTATTCGACTACGACCCTCTGTAGCCGAATACAGATTTACAACTTTTGCCACTGACTTCGCATCTGTATTCAACTACGACAACCTCGTATTCGAATACAGAATGCTGATTTTTCACTGCTTTAGCTTCTGTATTCGAATACAAGGGAGCTGTAGTCGAATACAGATTCGTGTTTTTCAGAAATTCAAGTTTTTAACATTGTTTTATAAACCTTAAGTGTTGGGGTACCTTGGGAAGGTTTGTGGTGATTAAAAATGGAAATTTGGTGATAGTTTGAAGTGGTGATGATGATGTTTTTGAGAATTTACTGAAGTTGTAGAAATTCTGATTTTTGTACTATGACAGCCTCTGTATTCGAATACAAGGAGTCTGTATTCGAATACAGGATGTTGATTCTGCCTTGTTTGGCTTACGTATTCGAATACAATGAAGCTGTATTCGAATACAGAATCCTATTTTTGCCAGAAAACCTCAGTTTTAATCACAGCTTTGAATCTTAACAGTTGGGGAAAAACCTTTGTTAATAAAGAATGGAACTTTGAGGTAATGCAAAGTGTAATGCTTGCTTGAATGGTTAATCTTTGAATGTGTTGAGATGTTTTGAAAAATGAGGAAAATGCATGAATTTTACTAAGGTTGCATACTGTTTTCAATGAAGTGAAACAATGCATACTCATGCATGGCATAGTCAGGTGGTACCCGCGATGGGCCACAGAGTAATGCGCATCCACGTGCTGATCTGTAGTGATTGCACGAGTGCTGATCTGTAGTGATTGCACTAGGTACTAATCTGTGATTGTACCTTGGTATATAAGTGTTAGTCAGATAAACGACTGCACTGGTACTGGACTGTAGTGTTTGTACCCTGAAATGCGCAGCCACGTGCTGATCTGTAGTGATTGCACGAGTGCTGATCTGTAGTGATTGCACTAGGTACTGATCTGTAGTGATTGTACCTTGGTTTATGTCAAACGTGCTGGTCTGTAGTGACTGCACGAGTGCTGGTCTGTATACGACTGCACTGGTGCTGATCTGTATGCGATTGCACCCTGGTCATGAGGGCCGTTAAATTGTGCTGGTCTGTAAGCGACTGCACCTTGGTGATTCCAAGAATTTATGAACATGAGCATATACATATTGCATCGGAGTGTTTGACTGGAGGGTCACGTTTTGATTTTATGTTGATGGTGGAAAATTGTTGTGTGAGTAAGTATTGTTTTGAAATCTGTAATTTCGGATGAATTGATGTTTGTGCTTACATCATGATTTTCATACTTACTTGGTTGCTGTTTTGTAAAGTACAAATGACATGTATTTCAAAATTTAGCATCCTTATTTATCATCATGTACTATGAATATGTTTGATATTCTTGATATAACTGCTATGTGGTAATTGTTATTTTCGGTCGGTGACCCTTTACAATTATTGTGGAATTGGGCTTTGCCCTCAGATGAGATTCAGAACCGTACCCCTGATGTTCATACTAACGATAGGGAACGTCGTTAGTTTCCCTTGATCTTTACTTGTGGGCTATGCAAAGAGATGAGCAGCTGGGCGAAGAAAAGACTTGTGAATATTGTAATGCTACTGTAGCTTAGGGTATGATCAGAGTAGACTTATGTATAGGGTTTTGAAACTCAATGGTTGTAAATATTCATTTTGCGAATTATTGTAAAACTCTTCCGCACTCTGATAAATATTTTGATGTATCTTTATTTAGTATATTATAAAGATCAAATTCCCATGAATATCTCATTCGATTTAATTGTGATGTTGCTGTTTTAAATTCCTTACTATTTTTGATTACGAAGTCGAATGATATTTAATTTGAATTGATTTTAATTTCCTTGAAACGGAATTCTGAAAACTCTTTTATTTATGTATTCGTTTTTAAAATAAAAAAATACACTCGCGCTGTGTTTTAAACTCGGGGTGTTACATTAGTGGTATCAGAGCTTTAGGTTAAAGTTTTGGGTTAAAGCTCTGATTTAATTGTTGGTTTTAAGTCGTTATCTGATCATACCTAGGAGCAAGTAGTTAGAGTGTCAAGTCTTGTATAGTTGTGGTGTGCTGAAGTGATGATGTTGTTGAGCTATATTTTGGAATTATTCTAAACGGTGTGAGATTTCTACTTGATGATGTTTTGTAGTGGAACAATGCCTCCAAGGAGAGACGACACCGTAAGAACCAATGACAGCCGGGAAGATAGGATGGCTGAAGCAATGAATAATATGGCTACGTCTGTTGCTGCACAGACGGCTGCGAAGACTCAGCGTGACTTAGAGAAAAGAGAAAGAGAAATTCGTGCTGCTGAGTCAAGAGGACTAGAGGATTTTCGTCGTCATAATCCTCCAAAGTTCAAAGGTGATGAGGGTCCGGAAAGAGCGGACCAATGGATTCAGGAAATGGAGAAAATCTTTGAAATGATTAACTGCCAGGCAGCAGTAAGAGTCAATTATGCTACATATCTGCTGCTAGGGGATGCAGAGTATTGGTGGAGGAGTACAAGGTTGCTGATGGGGGCAGCTCATGAGGAGGTAAACTGGGAGTCGTTTAAGAGGAAGTTTTTGGACAAGTACTTCCCGATGAGTACTAGGACGAAATTGGGTGACGATTTTCTGAAACTGCATCAGGGTAACATGACAGTGGGGGAATATGCAGCCAAATTTGAATCCCTATCAAGGCATTTCAGATTTTTCCGCGAAGAGGTGGATGAATAGTTTGTGTCATCGTTTTCAAAGTGGGCTGAAATATGAAATTCAAGACTCTGTTTTACCCTTGGGAATTCAACGTTTCCAAGTTCTAGTGGAGAAGTGTAGAGAGGTTGAGGACAATAAAAAATAGGAGGGCCAACCGAGGAGGAAACTTTAATTCGGGAGGACCCAACCGAATGAACTATCCAAACAGCAAAGGAAAGCAAGTGTTTAAGCCATATAACAGACCCCAAAACAGCAGTAGAGGCCAGAATCGGCCAGGAAATCAGAACTTTGGAAGACAACTGGGACAAGGAGTCCGGTGTTATCGCTGTGGGAAGGAAGGGCATATAGCTCCAGCTTGTGCCACAAGGGATCTTGTATGTTTCAATTGTCAAAAACCGGGACACGTCGCAAGGGATTGTCGGGCTTCGAAGGTGGAACCAACAGTGAATACAGCTAGGGCCACTCATCCTATTGCTAGGGGACGCGTCTACCACATGGATGCTGCTGCTGGAAGTCAAACTCCTAATTTAATCCAGCAAGACTGCCAGATTGCAGGTAACACATTAACTGCACTTTTTGATTCGGGAGCAACTCATTCTTTCATTGCTATGGATTGTGTAAATCGTTTGAAGCTATCTATGTCTGCTTTGCCTTTTGATTTGATTGTTTCCACACCTGCACAGACTTTGACCGTAAATTCTGCATGTTTACGTTGTCCTGTAACAATTCAAGATAGGAATTTCTTGGTTAATTTAATCTGTTTACCCCTGCAATCACTCGAGATAATTCTCGGCATGGATTGGATGTCTTATAATTATGTAGTCTTGGATTGTGCCCGCAAATTAGTTATTTTCCCCGAACCTGGAGTCGTCCGGTATTTGTTTACTAACAAGCTTGGAGTATCACTAAGAGAAGGAACTCAGGAATTTTTATCATTAGCTAATGTGGAGACCAAAATGGATGTGAGCATAGAAGATGTAGTGTTAGTCAAAGAGTATCCGGACGTATTTCCAACAGAAATTCCAGGATTACCCCCAGTAAGAGAAGTGGAGTTCTTCATTGATTTGCACCCAGGAACTGGACCCATTTCAATTGCACCGTATAGAATGTCGCCATTGGAATTAAACGAGCTTAAGGATCAAATTGAAGGTCTGTTGGAGAAAGGATTTATCAGGCCAAGTGTGTGTATGCGATTGCACCCTGGTCATGAGGGCCGTTAAATTGTGCTGGTCTGTAAGCGACTGCACCTTGGTGATTCCAAGAATTTATGAACATGAGCATATACATATTGCATCGGAGTGTTTGACTGGAGGGTCACGTTTTGATTTTATGTTGATGGTGGAAAATTGTTGTGTGAGTAAGTATTGTTTTGAAATCTGTAATTTCGGATGAATTGATGTTTGTGCTTACATCATGATTTTCATACTTACTTGGTTGCTGTTTTGTAAAGTACAAATGACATGTATTTCAAAATTTAGCATCCTTATTTATCATCATGTACTATGAATATGTTTGATATTCTTGATATAACTGCTATGTGGTAATTGTTATTTTCGGTCGGTGACCCTTTACAATTATTGTGGAATTGGGCTTTGCCCTCAGATGAGATTCAGAACCGTACCCCTGATGTTCATACTAACGATAGGGAACGTCGTTAGTTTCCCTTGATCTTTACTTGTGGGCTATGCAAAGAGATGAGCAGCTGGGCGAAGAAAAGACTTGTGAATATTGTAATGCTACTGTAGCTTAGGGTATGATCAGAGTAGACTTATGTATAGGGTTTTGAAACTCAATGGTTGTAAATATTCATTTTGCGAATTATTGTAAAACTCTTCCGCACTCTGATAAATATTTTGATGTATCTTTATTTAGTATATTATAAAGATCAAATTCCCATGAATATCTCATTCGATTTAATTGTGATGTTGCTGTTTTAAATTCCTTACTATTTTTGATTACGAAGTCGAATGATATTTAATTTGAATTGATTTTAATTTCCTTGAAACGGAATTCTGAAAACTCTTTTATTTATGTATTCGTTTTTAAAATAAAAAAATACACTCGCGCTGTGTTTTAAACTCGGGGTGTTACATTAGTGGTATCAGAGCTTTAGGTTAAAGTTTTGGGTTAAAGCTCTGATTTAATTGTTGGTTTTAAGTCGTTATCTGATCATACCTAGGAGCAAGTAGTTAGAGTGTCAAGTCTTGTATAGTTGTGGTGTGCTGAAGTGATGATGTTGTTGAGCTATATTTTGGAATTATTCTAAACGGTGTGAGATTTCTACTTGATGATGTTTTGTAGTGGAACAATGCCTCCAAGGAGAGACGACACCGTAAGAACCAATGACAGCCGGGAAGATAGGATGGCTGAAGCAATGAATAATATGGCTACGTCTGTTGCTGCACAGACGGCTGCGAAGACTCAGCGTGACTTAGAGAAAAGAGAAAGAGAAATTCGTGCTGCTGAGTCAAGAGGACTAGAGGATTTTCGTCGTCATAATCCTCCAAAGTTCAAAGGTGATGAGGGTCCGGAAAGAGCGGACCAATGGATTCAGGAAATGGAGAAAATCTTTGAAATGATTAACTGCCAGGCAGCAGTAAGAGTCAATTATGCTACATATCTGCTGCTAGGGGATGCAGAGTATTGGTGGAGGAGTACAAGGTTGCTGATGGGGGCAGCTCATGAGGAGGTAAACTGGGAGTCGTTTAAGAGGAAGTTTTTGGACAAGTACTTCCCGATGAGTACTAGGACGAAATTGGGTGACGATTTTCTGAAACTGCATCAGGGAAACATGACAGTGGGGGAATATGCAGCCAAATTTGAATCCCTATCAAGGCATTTCAGATTTTTCCGCGAAGAGGTGGATGAACAGTTTATGTGTCATCGTTTTCAAAGTGGGCTGAAATATGAAATTCAAGACTCCGTTTTACCCTTGGGAATTCAACGTTTCCAAGTTCTAGTGGAGAAGTGTAGAGAGGTTGAGGACATGAAAAATAGGAGGGCCAACCGAGGAGGAAACTTTAATTCGGGAGGACCCAGCCGAATGAACTATCCAAACAGCAAAGGAAAGCAAGTGTTTAAGCCATATAACAGACCCCAAAACAGCAGTAGAGGCCAGAATCGGCCAGGAAATCAGAACTTTGGAAGACAACTGGGACAAGGAGTCCGGTGTTATCGCTGTGGGAAGGAAGGGCATATAGCTCCAGCTTGTGCCACAAGGGATCTTGTATGTTTCAATTGTCAAAAACCGGGACACGTCGCAAGGGATTGTCGGGCTTCGAAGGTGGAACCAACAGTGAATACAGCTAGGGCCACTCATCCTATTGCTAGGGGACGCGTCTACCACATGGATGCTGCTGCTGGAAGTCAAACTCCTAATTTAATCCAGCAAGACTGCCAGATTGCAGGTAACACATTAACTGCACTTTTTGATTCGGGAGCAACTCATTCTTTCATTGCTATGGATTGTGTAAATCGTTTGAAGCTATCTATGTCTGCTTTGCCTTTTGATTTGATTGTTTCCACACCTGCACAGACTTTGACCGTAAATTCTGCATGTTTACGTTGTCCTGTAACAATTCAAGATAGGAATTTCTTGGTTAATTTAATCTGTTTACCCCTGCAATCACTCGAGATAATTCTCGGCATGGATTGGATGTCTTATAATTATGTAGTCTTGGATTGTGCCCGCAAATTAGTTATTTTCCCCGAACCTGGAGTCGTCCGGTATTTGTTTACTAACAAGCTTGGAGTATCACTAAGAGAAGGAACTCAGGAATTTTTATCATTAGCTAATGTGGAGACCAAAATGGATGTGAGCATAGAAGATGTAGTGTTAGTCAAAGAGTATCCGGACGTATTTCCAACAGAAATTCCAGGATTACCCCCAGTAAGAGAAGTGGAGTTCTTCATTGATTTGCACCCAGGAACTGGACCCATTTCAATTGCACCGTATAGAATGTCGCCATTGGAATTAAACGAGCTTAAGGATCAAATTGAAGGTCTGTTGGAGAAAGGATTTATCAGGCCAAGTGTGTGTATGCGATTGCACCCTGGTCATGAGGGCCGTTAAATTGTGCTGGTCTGTAAGCGACTGCACCTTGGTGATTCCAAGAATTTATGAACATGAGCATATACATATTGCATCGGAGTGTTTGACTGGAGGGTCACGTTTTGATTTTATGTTGATGGTGGAAAATTGTTGTGTGAGTAAGTATTGTTTTGAAATCTGTAATTTCGGATGAATTGATGTTTGTGCTTACATCATGATTTTCATACTTACTTGGTTGCTGTTTTGTAAAGTACAAATGACATGTATTTCAAAATTTAGCATCCTTATTTATCATCATGTACTATGAATATGTTTGATATTCTTGATATAACTGCTATGTGGTAATTGTTATTTTCGGTCGGTGACCCTTTACAATTATTGTGGAATTGGGCTTTGCCCTCAGATGAGATTCAGAACCGTACCCCTGATGTTCATACTAACGATAGGGAACGTCGTTAGTTTCCCTTGATCTTTACTTGTGGGCTATGCAAAGAGATGAGCAGCTGGGCGAAGAAAAGACTTGTGAATATTGTAATGCTACTGTAGCTTAGGGTATGATCAGAGTAGACTTATGTATAGGGTTTTGAAACTCAATGGTTGTAAATATTCATTTTGCGAATTATTGTAAAACTCTTCCGCACTCTGATAAATATTTTGATGTATCTTTATTTAGTATATTATAAAGATCAAATTCCCATGAATATCTCATTCGATTTAATTGTGATGTTGCTGTTTTAAATTCCTTACTATTTTTGATTACGAAGTCGAATGATATTTAATTTGAATTGATTTTAATTTCCTTGAAACGGAATTCTGAAAACTCTTTTATTTATGTATTCGTTTTTAAAATAAAAAAATACACTCGCGCTGTGTTTTAAACTCGGGGTGTTACATTAGTGGTATCAGAGCTTTAGGTTAAAGTTTTGGGTTAAAGCTCTGATTTAATTGTTGGTTTTAAGTCGTTATCTGATCATACCTAGGAGCAAGTAGTTAGAGTGTCAAGTCTTGTATAGTTGTGGTGTGCTGAAGTGATGATGTTGTTGAGCTATATTTTGGAATTATTCTAAACGGTGTGAGATTTCTACTTGATGATGTTTTGTAGTGGAACAATGCCTCCAAGGAGAGACGACACCGTAAGAACCAATGACAGCCGGGAAGATAGGATGGCTGAAGCAATGAATAATATGGCTACGTCTGTTGCTGCACAGACGGCTGCGAAGACTCAGCGTGACTTAGAGAAAAGAGAAAGAGAAATTCGTGCTGCTGAGTCAAGAGGACTAGAGGATTTTCGTCGTCATAATCCTCCAAAGTTCAAAGGTGATGAGGGTCCGGAAAGAGCGGACCAATGGATTCAGGAAATGGAGAAAATCTTTGAAATGATTAACTGCCAGGCAGCAGTAAGAGTCAATTATGCTACATATCTGCTGCTAGGGGATGCAGAGTATTGGTGGAGGAGTACAAGGTTGCTGATGGGGGCAGCTCATTAGGAGGTAAACTGGGAGTCGTTTAAGAGGAAGTTTTTGGACAAGTACTTCCCGATGAGTACTAGGACGAAATTGGGTGACGATTTTCTGAAACTGCATCAGGGAAACATGACAGTGGGGGAATATGCAGCCAAATTTGAATCCCTATCAAGGCATTTCAGATTTTTCCGCGAAGAGGTGGATGAACAGTTTATGTGTCATCGTTTTCAAAGTGGGCTAAAATATGAAATTCAAGACTCCGTTTTACCATTGGGAATTCAACGTTTCCAAGTTCTAGTGGAGAAGTGTAGAGAGGTTGAGGACATGAAAAATAGGAGGGCCAACCGAGGAGGAAACTTTAATTCGGGAGGACCCAGCCGAATGAACTATCCAAACAGCAAAGGAAAGCAAGTGTTTAAGCCATATAACAGACCCCAAAACAGCAGTAGAGGCCAGAATCGGCCAGGAAATCAGAACTTTGGAAGACAACTGGGACAAGGAGTCCGGTGTTATCGCTGTGGGAAGGAAGGGCATATAGCTCCAGCTTGTGCCACAAGGGATCTTGTATGTTTCAATTGTCAAAAACCGGGACACGTCGCAAGGGATTGTCGGGCTTCGAAGGTGGAACCAACAGTGAATACAGCTAGGGCCACTCATCCTATTGCTAGGGGACGCGTCTACCACATGGATGCTGCTGCTGGAAGTCAAACTCCTAATTTAATCCAGCAAGACTGCCAGATTGCAGGTAACACATTAACTGCACTTTTTGATTCGGGAGCAACTCATTCTTTCATTGCTATGGATTGTGTAAATCGTTTGAAGCTATCTATGTCTGCTTTGCCTTTTGATTTGATTGTTTCCACACCTGCACAGACTTTGACCGTAAATTCTGCATGTTTACGTTGTCCTGTAACAATTCAAGATAGGAATTTCTTGGTTAATTTAATCTGTTTACCCCTGCAATCACTCGAGATAATTCTCGGCATGGATTGGATGTCTTATAATTATGTAGTCTTGGATTGTGCCCGCAAATTAGTTATTTTCCCCGAACCTGGAGTCGTCCGGTATTTGTTTACTAACAAGCTTGGAGTATCACTAAGAGAAGGAACTCAGGAATTTTTATCATTAGCTAATGTGGAGACCAAAATGGATGTGAGCATAGAAGATGTAGTGTTAGTCAAAGAGTATCCGGACGTATTTCCAACAGAAATTCCAGGATTACCCCCAGTAAGAGAAGTGGAGTTCTTCATTGATTTGCACCCAGGAACTGGACCCATTTCAATTGCACCGTATAGAATGTCGCCATTGGAATTAAACGAGCTTAAGGATCAAATTGAAGGTCTGTTGGAGAAAGGATTTATCAGGCCAAGTGTGTGTATGCGATTGCACCCTGGTCATGAGGGCCGTTAAATTGTGCTGGTCTGTAAGCGACTGCACCTTGGTGATTCCAAGAATTTATGAACATGAGCATATACATATTGCATCGGAGTGTTTGACTGGAGGGTCACGTTTTGATTTTATGTTGATGGTGGAAAATTGTTGTGTGAGTAAGTATTGTTTTGAAATCTGTAATTTCGGATGAATTGATGTTTGTGCTTACATCATGATTTTCATACTTACTTGGTTGCTGTTTTGTAAAGTACAAATGACATGTATTTCAAAATTTAGCATCCTTATTTATCATCATGTACTATGAATATGTTTGATATTCTTGATATAACTGCTATGTGGTAATTGTTATTTTCGGTCGGTGACCCTTTACAATTATTGTGGAATTGGGCTTTGCCCTCAGATGAGATTCAGAACCGTACCCCTGATGTTCATACTAACGATAGGGAACGTCGTTAGTTTCCCTTGATCTTTACTTGTGGGCTATGCAAAGAGATGAGCAGCTGGGCGAAGAAAAGACTTGTGAATATTGTAATGCTACTGTAGCTTAGGGTATGATCAGAGTAGACTTATGTATAGGGTTTTGAAACTCAATGGTTGTAAATATTCATTTTGCGAATTATTGTAAAACTCTTCCGCACTCTGATAAATATTTTGATGTATCTTTATTTAGTATATTATAAAGATCAAATTCCCATGAATATCTCATTCGATTTAATTGTGATGTTGCTGTTTTAAATTCCTTACTATTTTTGATTACGAAGTCGAATGATATTTAATTTGAATTGATTTTAATTTCCTTGAAACGGAATTCTGAAAACTCTTTTATTTATGTATTCGTTTTTAAAATAAAAAAATACACTCGCGCTGTGTTTTAAACTCGGGGTGTTACATTAGTGGTATCAGAGCTTTAGGTTAAAGTTTTGGGTTAAAGCTCTGATTTAATTGTTGGTTTTAAGTCGTTATCTGATCATACCTAGGAGCAAGTAGTTAGAGTGTCAAGTCTTGTATAGTTGTGGTGTGCTGAAGTGATGATGTTGTTGAGCTATATTTTGGAATTATTCTAAACGGTGTGAGATTTCTACTTGATGATGTTTTGTAGTGGAACAATGCCTCCAAGGAGAGACGACACCGTAAGAACCAATGACAGCCGGGAAGATAGGATGGCTGAAGCAATGAATAATATGGCTACGTCTGTTGCTGCACAGACGGCTGCGAAGACTCAGCGTGACTTAGAGAAAAGAGAAAGAGAAATTCGTGCTGCTGAGTCAAGAGGACTAGAGGATTTTCGTCGTCATAATCCTCCAAAGTTCAAAGGTGATGAGGGTCCGGAAAGAGCGGACCAATGGATTCAGGAAATGGAGAAAATCTTTGAAATGATTAACTGCCAGGCAGCAGTAAGAGTCAATTATGCTACATATCTGCTGCTAGGGGATGCAGAGTATTGGTGGAGGAGTACAAGGTTGCTGATGGGGGCAGCTCATTAGGAGGTAAACTGGGAGTCGTTTAAGAGGAAGTTTTTGGACAAGTACTTCCCGATGAGTACTAGGACGAAATTGGGTGACGATTTTCTGAAACTGCATCAGGGAAACATGACAGTGGGGGAATATGCAGCCAAATTTGAATCCCTATCAAGGCATTTCAGATTTTTCCGCGAAGAGGTGGATGAACAGTTTATGTGTCATCGTTTTCAAAGTGGGCTAAAATATGAAATTCAAGACTCCGTTTTACCCTTGGGAATTCAACGTTTCCAAATTCTAGTGGAGAAGTGTAGAGAGGTTGAGGACATGAAAAATAGGAGGGCCAACCGAGGAGGAAACTTTAATTCGGGAGGACCCAGCCGAATGAACTATCCAAACAGCAAAGGAAAGCAAGTGTTTAAGCCATATAACAGACCCCAAAACAGCAGTAGAGGCCAGAATCGGCCAGGAAATCAGAACTTTGGAAGACAACTGGGACAAGGAGTCCGGTGTTATCGCTGTGGGAAGGAAGGGCATATAGCTCCAGCTTGTGCCACAAGGGATCTTGTATGTTTCAATTGTCAAAAACCGGGACACGTCGCAAGGGATTGTCGGGCTTCGAAGGTGGAACCAACAGTGAATACAGCTAGGGCCACTCATCCTATTGCTAGGGGACGCGTCTACCACATGGATGCTGCTGCTGGAAGTCAAACTCCTAATTTAATCCAGCAAGACTGCCAGATTGCAGGTAACACATTAACTGCACTTTTTGATTCGGGAGCAACTCATTCTTTCATTGCTATGGATTGTGTAAATCGTTTGAAGCTATCTATGTCTGCTTTGCCTTTTGATTTGATTGTTTCCACACCTGCACAGACTTTGACCGTAAATTCTGCATGTTTACGTTGTCCTGTAACAATTCAAGATAGGAATTTCTTGGTTAATTTAATCTGTTTACCCCTGCAATCACTCGAGATAATTCTCGGCATGGATTGGATGTCTTATAATTATGTAGTCTTGGATTGTGCCCGCAAATTAGTTATTTTCCCCGAACCTGGAGTCGTCCGGTATTTGTTTACTAACAAGCTTGGAGTATCACTGAGAGAAGGAACTCAGGAATTTTTATCATTAGCTAATGTGGAGACCAAAATGGATGTGAGCATAGAAGATGTAGTGTTAGTCAAAGAGTATCCGGACGTATTTCCAACAGAAATTCCAGGATTACCCCCAGTAAGAGAAGTGGAGTTCTTCATTGATTTGCACCCAGGAACTGGACCCATTTCAATTGCACCGTATAGAATGTCGCCATTGGAATTAAACGAGCTTAAGGATCAAATTGAAGGTCTGTTGGAGAAAGGATTTATCAGGCCAAGTGTGTCACCGTGGGGAGCTCCGGTGTTGTTAGTTAAGAAAAAGGATGGAAGTTCACGCTTATGTGTGGATTACATGCAACTTAACAAGGTAACCATTAAAAACCGTTATCCTTTACCACGCATAGATGATTTGATGGACCAATTGAGGGGAGCAGCTGTGTTTTCAAAGATCGATTTGAAGTTAGGATATCATCAGATTCGGGTAAGAGAAGGAGATATTCAAAAGACCGCTTTCAGGACTCGTTACGGGCATTATGAATATCTTGTTATGCCATTTGGAGTTACGAATGCACCAGCGATTTTTATGGATTATATGAATAGGATTTTCAGTCCATTTTTAGATAAATTCGTGGTGGTATTCATTGATGACATTTTGATTTATTCAAAGGATGAAGAAGAACACAGAGAGCATTTGCGTCAAGTTCTGGAAATTTTACGAGGGAAGCAATTGTACGCCAATTTGTCGAAGTGTGAATTCTGGTTGGAGAAAGTGAATTTCTTGGGACATGTAATAACAAAGGAAGGAATTGCAGTAGATCCGGCAAAGATTGAGACGATTCTTGCTTGGAAACAACCTCAGACCATCACTGATATAAGAAGTTTCGTCGGACTGGCAGGATACTACAGGAGATTTATTGAAGGATTTGCTAAGATTGTAGCTCCTTTGACACAACTCACCAGGAAGAATCAGCCGTTTGCATGGACACAGAAGTGTGAAGAGAATTTTCAGTTGCTTAAGGAAAAGTTGACAACCTCACCAGTATTGGTTCTGCCACCACCAGAGGAACCATATGAGGTTTATTGTGATGCATCTCACCAAGGTCTGGGCTGTGTTTTGATGCAACATCAGAAAGCTGTCGCCTACGCCTCAAGGCAATTGAAAGCTCACGAACGGAACTATCCGACTCATGATCTAGAACTTGCTGCTGTAGTGTTTGCATTAAAGGTCTGGAGACACTATCTTTATGGATGCACGTTCACGGTGTTCAGCGACCATAAGAGCTTGAAGTATCTGTTCGATCAGAAAGAACTGAACATGCGTCAGAGGAGATGGATGGAGACTCTTAAAGATTTTGATTTCTCATTACAGTACCATCCTGGAAAAGCCAATGTAGTGGCTCATGCATTGAGCAGAAAAAGCGTAACAGTGTCCTCAATGATGATGGCCAGACAACAAGAGTTGTGGGAAGCATTTAGAGATCTACACTTGGATGTAGAGTTTGCACCGGGAATTTTAAAGTGTGGAATGATAACCATTTCAAGTGGATTACTTGAGGAGATTGCAAATCTGCAAGATGACGCAATGATTTAAGAAAAGAGGAACCTAATAGTGCAAGGAAATGCAGCTGAATTCAGGGTCGGAACAGATAACATTCTGAGATGCAATGGAAGGATTTGTGTACCGGAAGTTGCAGACATGAGAAGAACGATCTTGGAAGAGGCTCATAAGAGCAAATTGAGTATTCATCCTGGAGCGACCAAGATGTACCAGGACTTAAAACAGAATTATTGGTGGCCAGGAATGAAGAGGGACGTAGCGGAGTACGTATCGGCTTGTTTAACTTGTCAAAAAGCGAAGGTGGAACATCAACGACCCGCTGGAATGTTGCAGCCTTTGGATATACCAGAATGGAAGTGGGATAGCATTTCCATGGATTTTATAACTAGACTGCCCAAGACAAGAAGAAAGAATGATTCGATTTGGATAATCGTGGATCGATTGACCAAATCTGCACATTTCTTGCCGGTAAAGACCATTTATAAGGTAGATAAGCTGACAGAGATCTACATTGCTGAAATTGTGAGATTACACGGAGTTCCATCGAGCATTGTATCAGACCGTGATCCAAAATTCACATCTCACTTTTGGAGAGCGTTGCATGAAGCGTTGGGAACAAAACTGAATTTGAGTTCAGCTTATCATCCACAAACAGATGGACAAACAGAAAGAACAAATCAGTCCTTGGAAGATCTATTAAGGGCATGTGTATTGGATGACAGAGGAAGTTGGGATGATGTACTGCCATTGATTGAGTTCACCTACAACAACAGCTTTCACGCAAGTATTGGAATGGCACCATATGAAGCTTTGTATGGACGCAAGTGTCAAATGCCTCTGTGTTGGTATAAAGACGGGGAAAGTATGATTGTTGGACCTGAGATGGTGGAACAAACTACGGAAAAAGTCAAGAGGATACAAGAGAAAATGAAGATTTCACAGGATCGTCAGAAGAGTTATGCGGACAAGCGTCATGTATTTCTAAGAGTCACGCCTACAACTGGAGTGGGCAGGGCTATTAAATCCAGAAAATTGACTCCAAAGTTTATTGGACCATATCAGATTTTTGCGCGTATTGGACCATTGGCTTATCGGATTGCTTTACCTCCAATGCTGTCCAATATTCATGATGCAACTTGTTTTCAATAAATATAGTTTTCAATGTATGCAACTTGTTGGTAAGTAGAATAGATGACGTGTTTTTTTTTCCAACACAATTAATCATAATAATTGTGAAAAAAATCATAGTACTTATCAAAAAAAATTTTCTTGTTCTTTTAACTGACATTTTTTTTAAAGAGCTAATTTTAATAATAAATTGTTAATTTTGTTAGAAGTATAAGTCAAGCTCATAATCTTTTTATTACTTCAACTTCTTCAAACCATCGAATCTATTTATGACTTTTCAAATGACATTTTTTTTTAATTGTTATTTTTTAACGAGATATGAGGCTTTTATTAAAAGCAGAGGACAATAATTAAAAATAAAAAAGAAAATACTCAAAAAAAAAAAAGTTCATGGTAAACACTAGAACCATGAAAATTAAGAATGTGATGAAATGAAATCTCTCTACTTGGTCGATTAACAAAAAGCAACCCAAAGATTTATATACAAGAGCAACGTAGATGCCAACTTAGTAAGCTCTAATAAACTACTTAACTGAAAGAAAAGTAGAAAACCAAACCAAGTAACTTGTTACCAACTCCTCTTCTAACTCAACAACTTCTCTAACTATTGATACTTCCATCCACGTAGGGTCATGAGACTTCTACACATAGATGTGGTGCTTACAAAAATAATCTCGAGTTAGGGAAGGAAATTCCAAGTTATAAAATTGTACATTTATAGAAATCACAAGCTCCCTAGTGTATGTATCAAGAAGGACATAACCCTTCATCCCTTGTTTGTATCCTAAAAAGGCACATTTTCTTGCCCAAGGATCAAACATGTGCCTATTTGATGGAAGGGTCAAGGCACAAACACTCAAACACCTTCAGGCCACTTAAATATGGTTGTTCACCATATAAAACCTCATAGAAGGATTTGTTTACTAGTACCGGGTGGTAGAATACAACATGCAACACGACATAAGACCAATAAGTCTTCGGTAATTTTGATTGAGCGTAAGACTTCTATTTATGTGTAATATGTATTGATGCCTTTGTTAAACTCATCCATTCTATGGTGGTGTTGCCACACAACTTCTTTGATGAATAGTGGCCTTTTAAGGCATATAAATTAGTAAGTAAAAATTCTGGTTCATTATCGCTACAAACCACTTTATATTTCTTTCTAAATAAAGTAAACATCATATTGGTTAAACTCCTCACCCTTTCAGAAACTTTTAGTTTAAATTTGATAATTATAATCCTTTCATGTCTTCTAAAGTTGTAACACCCTAATTTTTAACAGTGGAATTAAATTTTCTTTCAAAAGGTTTTCTCGAATAACATGTAACTAAAATGATTTTATCATAAAAATACCTATAAATTATTTCTTTTTAAACTTAAATAAACTCAACGGAGTATCATACATAAAGGAAAGAAGGATCCTTTAATAAAGTTCACACCCACAACAAATACTGAAAATAACATATAGTCATAGCATAAGTGTCTAATGACAAAGTAGTCTATACACAATTAGTCTCCAAAAGAAACATCAGGAAATACTCCAAGGCTATGAGATTGGACTATCCATCACTCATACCCCTAGGGTATTCTAACTTCACAGAATTGTTGCTCCAAGAAATCCACCCCTCCATGAATACCAAACAATAAAACATGGTCCCATCAAATCAAAGTTACAATCATCCAAAAGTGTAATAAATACATGAACTCACAAAAAATGGCATAACAACCCTATACACCACCTAATCTAATCATATGTAAGGACTATAGTAATAAAGATGGCCCCAACACTCACAACAAGTACACTCTGATGCCACATCCCTTCTAGATATCACCTCGCCCTCCTCTCCAGTCATAAAAGGATCGGTCTCCTCGAACGTCAAATCCACCAAAGAGATATGCGGTCTCGGTGGTGCCAAAATCTCAAAAAGAACTCTCAACCTCTGATGCAGAAGGTAAGATAGCATCTAACTACACAACAAGCTCCAAACTAGCACATAGAGACTCCAACTAAGGTACTGAAGGTACATCAACAAATATTGTGGTCTCCAGCAGGTGCAAATGGTCCAACTTTGTCATCCACCATCAACATTGGTCTCTTACTTATCTATGTGATCCTTGCCCAATAGTAGAGCCTCCTACTCCTACAAAATGGGTGACCACTCCTACATTAGCTTTAGTCTCTCCACCATCTATGTCCATAGTATATCTGCCACCAACATCTGCTCTTACTTCGTATGCCTCTTACACCAAACCTATATCCACAAGGAAATCCGTTCGCTCGTGGGTGATGCCCACATGAATCACTGCCACAGTTCTCTTAGTAGTTGCCACGATACTCCTCGTATAGGAAGCTCTGCTCGAGACTGAGTCAAAATCCCAAGCAGTAGGTTGGATCTTATTAGGGAAGTCCCACAATATTGTTAGTGTAATCCTCGGGTGCACATGTGTCCATATTGTCTAAGGGTGTAACCCAAAATCCACAATATGGTAAAAGGTCACCAACCGAAATCAATAGAGCAAATATAAATTATGGAATGCAACAACAATTAAATAAGCAGACATATAAATCATCGTATTAAACACCCTAATACAATGTTTACATGCTAGTGCATATGATTCCAGAATATCACCTCCCCTACAAAAGCTTTTCTGAAGAATATACTAAAGTCCACTTGATAACACAGCTCCAATTATCTCCTCAGGAATATGTGAGCGTCCACTTGACAGTTCACGTCACCCATGTATGCATGAACATATTTTTGCCATATATCATGCATTTAAACTCACCACACTAGTTTGTATAACATATGAATTAATTAAATTTATTTGTAAATTCTACACAATCACCAAATTCATTTAGCATAATTGAACAACAACAACAAGCACCAAATTAATACATACACCAAGTCAATCAAGTAATACACACCAAGAATTTATCATTCAAAAACACCAATCACCCGTATTACATAAGCATGTTATACTAACCTCATCTTGCAAGATTTCCGTTACAACAAATACGTCGACTCCTCTCAAATTTCCCGCAATGGGATCTAACTAGCCACAATATGCTCAAACTCTACCATTTCCTCTACCATATTTCTATGTGATTTCCACTGCATTTGCAAAGGCACATGCTCCATATTATAACTATCTCTTTTTTGTGCAACCATGAGCTAAAATATGTTTACCGAAGGAAAAGGTACCACAGTTTGATATTCTTCATTCAACCTAATCAAGAATTGAATAATTTAATCTTTGGATCTGAATGCTCTAGTGTTTAACATTGGCAAACAAACACAAACTAAGAGACATGTACATTGAAGCATGGGTCTATACTGATTCAATTCCTCCCACAATGAATTCAATTCATTGTAATATTTACAAATTTTGAATGTACCTTGCTTTTGGTTAGAAATTTCCTAATACAATCGTGCCACACAAATATGTCTACAATAATGAATCAATCCTTGAGATTGTTCCAAACATCAATTGCGTTGTCAATGAAAATCACAATTTTTTAGAAATTTGAAGCTCATTTTTATGAAGAATCTAGGATTGCAACAAACTGTTGCATCTATCCCATGCATTGAAATTCAAATCATTTTCTAATTGTACTTAAATCAATCCAATCACGAACATTTTTTATTTATTTAAGGCTAAGGCTATACTCATTTTCATTGTCAAACCATGGTAATTCTCTTCTAATAGTGGCACTGACACATACAATGCCGAAGGATTTTGAAATGATGCACATAGTAAGGATCAACGCTTTGTTCTTGATTTGCATTCTGATTGTTGCCACATGAATTTGTCTATAGTCATGATTCGATCATTGAGATTGTTCCATACATCAACAATGTTTTCAATAACAATCACACTTTCAACAATTTGAGGTTTAACTTAGTTGATAATCTAATAATGCACCAAATTGGCGACATGATATTTTTAAGGAGAAGACTCTACTAATTTTCATTGTCCAACCATGGTAATTCTCCTAATAATGGTGGTGACACATACAATGTCGAAAGATTCTCATGATGATGCACATAGTAAGGATCAAGGATCAAGGATCAAGGTTCTAATCCTTATTTGTGTTTTGGTGTAAGGGTAAGATTTAAACCCCTGTTATGGCCACATTATTGGATTCAATTCAAAATTAATTTCTCCCGCTCAAGTTTTTTAAATCACAAACTCATGTCAATTGAACCACGGACCAAATTAATCAATTATTTTTTTTGTCCTAAAAAAATGATAAATATCACTATAAATAACTCACACAACTGTGAGGTCTAGAGTTCGAATTTGAAATAAGACATTCAATCTAACGACATTTATCAATTGAACTAAAACTTAAAAATTGTTAGATTTCCAAATTAACCAATATATTCTATCAGTTTAACTTTGTTTGTTGATTTGGTTGGCAATATAAATGATCTATATACTTGACTTAATTCATCAGTCATGGGTCTAATTTTTAATCGAACAAATCCGATTGGCCATTTCAGATACGTGAAAAATAATATTGGCCAACTCAAATATGCTAACAATGAGCTAAATATAAATTTTAAATATTGCTAAAATAGAAGTAGAAATATGTAGATCGGAGAGTATATTAATTTGAAAATGCAATTCCTTTCTAGGATAACACATAAATTTTTACACTATAAGAGTATAGCTATAAACAAAAGTATTGCACAATTCCCCATCCATCACATCTTCCATGTTTGTTCAACCCCCTCCCTTTCTAAATACTGATTTTCCGTCATTACAATAGGATGATGTAACAGATTGGGAGTGTCTGATTTAAAATTGATGATCAAGATTGTTATTCTTAATTTTATTTGTGTGTAATTAGAACTATTTGATTTTAAATTAACGAATGAGATTGTTTACGACCTGAACCTACTATTACTAAATTCAGATGTTACTTCTAGCCTTCAATACATATTTTTTGGTTTGTAGATGGAGTGACAATGATTACTAAAACTCACACACACAACTGTAAAATTCAACATTCAAACTTAAATAAAAATATTAAATATAAAAATATCGACATTTGATAATTTGACAAAGTATTACGTACTGTCTTCCATTGGATATCATATATATATTATATGATACCTAACAAGTGACTTAAAAGTATAATTCTAGAATATGTAACATAAACTAACATATTAAACACAGTTTTTTTTTTTATCACAAACTCCTAGCCACCATTTCTTGATACTTTCTATTAGACTCCTCCCTTTCAACCCTAAACTTCTCGTGACAATTTGCAATGAACATTTCAGCCAACATATCTACATCGTTATTAAAAATATCCTCTTCCTTTTCATCACTCACTTTAATATTATAACCATTACCATCAACATCATCATTCTCCTCAAGCCACTGCAAATACCCTGAAAGCTCAGAATCATGACAACAATCTCCATTACCTGAAATTACAGCTTTAGGCAACCCTTCATAAACTCGAGACGGAACCGGCATAACAATCGAAGAAGACCTCGAAGACCAATTGTAGTGAAGCCTAAATGACCCCATAATGATCTTCTTTGTTTTGCTACAATGTTTTTTATTTGAAGGGTAGAGGAAGTTAATATTTTTGGATTTCTTTTCCTTATTAAGAATCTCAACTAAAGTAGATTTAAATTTGGATATTGCACGAATGATACGACACAAACGAGAGATTATGAGAGTTTGGATAAGGTTTTTGATCTTTGAAGAGGTAAGAGTTGAAGACGATGAAGATGATAATGATGATGATTTTAGTGTGAAAATTGGAAGAGGGTGTGAGCTATTGAAATTAGTGGAACTAAACATTTTTTGTGTGTAATTTTTATAAGAAATTAAGATAGTGGGCTGTTGGTACTTTTTTGCGATTGGAAATGTATTTATATTAGATTGTAATGTTAATTTGGTTTACTAATTTGCCCCTTGACTTTTGTTTATTTAATGAAATATGCCATTGGGGAACTTCGGTGGAAATTCAGACAATGTGTTCTTTCTTTGTTCGCTTCTTATTGGTGTTTTAAAAACTATATGTTTTGTCTTTTTTTAATTAACGTCATGTGCATTGGACACTAAAATTACTAGCTTCATTTTTTTAATGTCACTGAGATTTTGATTCCTTCAAAAGCATATTACTTATGAGTTCTCCATACTACTATGAAGTCTTCCTTAATTAATTATTGGTAGAGATTCATTTATAGTCAAATGTCTCCAATGATTGGTGAAAAAATAATGTCTCCTTGGTAATTATTTATATGGATTATTATGCACGGAAATATCACTATGCACAACGTATTGTTGGATTTTATTTTATGATTAGTCTTAATCAATAATATAATTTAATGTAATTTAAGAAAATTATATTTTTAGTCGTTTAACTCAGCACTGACGCTAATTGTTACTACCACTATTTTAACAAAAAGTAAGAAATGAACTGCTAGTAAAATATAATTACTTTTATGTTATTCAATCAATTTTTTACTACCACATCCAACCTATGTATGATACCATTTTCCAACTTCAGTAAATTTCGTGTTATGTGTTAGTAACACGTAGTTGTTATTTAATTGTAATAGTTTATTTTTTTTCTTTCAAATTAGAATTTTTATGTTTTAAATGGTGTACGAATTTTGATTTTTTATAAAAATATTACGTGTCAATGTGTTAAATACAAGTGAAAATAAGTTTAGTCGTTCGTCAAAGACCTATAGTCCAGTCTACTTAAAGTTGATCTCATATGTAAATACAAATATTAGATTCAAACTTTTTTAAAACCTATTAATTTAATAGGTCAAACTCAGACTTATAAAAAACTATTATGTCAACCTATATATATATATATATACATATATATATATATATATATATATATTATTAACATTGTTATTTGTCAGTAACTTAATATTTATTGAGTAAAACAAATATAATTTTATTAGTTTTTCTTATGTTTATTATTTTATTAGATTTTCATATATATAAAGTCTACTTTAATCTATTTAAAAAAAATGTAAAATATATTACTTGAATGTTTTAATGTGAAATAGATTTTTAGGTCAGATCATACTTTTAAAAAATGTTAGGTCAAGCCGAAAAAGAAGTATATGATAGACAGTTAGTCAGATTCAAATCTAAAAAAATAATTATATGTCAGACTCAAACATTTCATAGTCTAGTCTGATTTGTCCTAAACCCTAATGTTAATCCACGTCAGATGAATTTTTAATAAATTTTTTTTTAAAATATTTTAAATAAAAAATAATATAATTATCATCTTCATCATCTACATCATCATCTTCAACATTTTCATCACCTACATCATCAACTTTAACATGTTCATAAAAACCCCAAAAAAATCATAACTCTAAAATTTATAAAATCCCTAAATTAAAAAATTAAACACTAAATCGATCAAACAAATCACACAATCTTAAAGTAAACGATTTTATCTTTTTGAAAAAAATATTAGAAAAGATATGAAAGAAGAAAATGAAAAAGTAATAAGAACATTTCTTGTTTTGAAAAGAAATACGTGAGTTGCATACCCTTAATCCAAACCCCAAAAAGTACTTTCATGGTTCCTCTTGCTGCTTAGAACAGAACTCACAGAACAATCAAAGCTTATAAAGTTCGCAAACAAACAATTTTTCTGTTTTTCGATTTGAAAACATGTGTATACATGACTTAAACATGGCTTTTCAGTAAACAAAGAGGATGAAAAGTTGGTGGCTACTCATTTGAAACTCCATTCACCTTTCTCGATTTCAAATGCTGTGAAGGATTGGGCTCCAAAAAATCACATTTAGAGACACTTTTTTAGATCTCTTTTTTACAGACACATTTACAGATTTGGATGTATGGGTGTGTGGTGTGTGATTTAGTTCTTGTTATTTTTTAGTTTTAAAATACTGTATTGAAAAATAATTTAGTTATGGAAGATATTATTGAGTTGAGTTGCGGATTATGTCTCTCTCTTTAAGACATTTTGTAGACTCAAAATTATGTAAGGCAGATGATCAACTACAACGTATTTTCTATTGCACTCTAAAAAACCGTTTTAGGATAACACCCTCTAAATATGGCGGTTACGACCCTCGAAAATATAGTACTATGATCACTCGATAATCTGAAGGGACAATTTATTCAATATATGGACAAAAAGAAAATTTGGGACAAAGCAGAAAAGGGAGAAGAAAGAAAACTCATATTTTTTTAAGAGTTTTTGGTGTGTTTTATAAATTGAGCGGAATCTTCTATTATAAAACAATTTTGCAACTGATCAGAGGAAATTCCGCATGAGCTGTCTTCGACCAGTTCACATAAAATGGACAAAAACAAACCTACGAATTTAGAGGGAAGTGAAGGAAGACTCGGTCAAATAATAACTGACGAGGGGTAGTGGAACAGTGTGGAGGACTCGGTCAACACACAAAAAAAGTGTCATAAAATCTGATAGAGAGAAAAAATGCACACATTAAAAATAAATGTTAATATTTATTTTATTTTTTAGGGTACTAAAAAATAATACACTACACCACCCAAGTTCATGCCCAACCTAGCCGACCGACAAGACGGTGGCGCCCACGTATGGTGTTCGATTTGAGTGCATTTTTTCCCTTCACAAAATTGGGTACCCTTGGACACACTCCAAATATCATATATTCTCCTTATAAACACTACTGATGTGTGGATTTTCCTTCTATGTGAAACTTCCTTAATTTTTCAAATTCACTAGCTCTAATTTTCAACACTTAGTGCTTATCTACAAACACAAAATCCAACAATCCACCACTTGAGTTTAAAAAAGTGTTTCTGAAATAGCGTCAAATACTTCTATAAGATTGTGCATAAACATATGTGTCTTCCGACATGAACCTTTGAATAGTAAGTAAGATTCAAATTCAACGAGAATGACTCGTAGTCTTGAACTTTATCTCTGACCTCAAATCCACACACGACCTTTTCCTATGGTGTATTCTCAAAAGCCTGTGCATTAATAGCCCTGCACTTCTATCCAATATACTGAACGCTCCATGAATTCTGCCTCAAAATTCCAAAGGAAGCGACCCAACTCCCACATTCACATAGGTGGATTTATCAAGAGTACTTCTGTAGCTAGGTACTCCACTCCACATAGAGTATAGATCTTATTAAGAGTTTATATTTCCTCATCCTTTCATTGCTTCAAGAATCACGCTTCTTTGATTTATAATAACATGTTCATCTTATATCACTTTACGACTTCTTATTACCTATTGAACCTAATTCTTGGGATCTCCAGTATTTTAGGTTGGGTTACCATCAAGAGTGACTCATTGATCTATAAGCAATAGTCTCATCCTTTTAGGTGTGTTTTGGACTTTCTCTCTAGCTAGTCCTTTAACAAATGACTTTCTCTCTTTAATTGGGTTGTGATTACGGCGTATTTGTCGTCTCTTATGATTGTAATTACAATTCTCAATTTTTGCAATAGTCACGATACTATCGCAATGGTTCAATACTAGCATCGCTTTTTTCCACAAGGGGATCTCATCTAGCAAGCATCTCAACCAACTTGCTTCTTCATTAGCGGTTGCTAGTGGTACCATTTCAGACTCTATAGTAGACTGAGCCAATATCGTATGTTTCAACGATTTCCAAGATACAACTCTTCTAGCTATGCTAAATATATAGCCACTGGTTGCTTTGGAGTCATCTGGTACAAGTTAATAGGTGAAAGTAGTAGTGAATAGTGAAAGTAAGCTTAATGCAAAGGGAGGTTCAAATCCGTATATAAAGAGGCATGAAATGGTTGGCATAACTAAAATGCATACTAATTGAAATAATTACTTTGCAAATGTAAAAAACTATTAAAATCTATAAAAAAATTAACTTTGCAAGTCGTGTGAATCGATTCACAATGGTCCTAAATTAATTCACCTAGTCATGGAAATCTAAGATTTCATCATAAATTAGTGTGAATTGATTCACAAAACCTCATGGAATTTGGTGAATAGATTCATAAGATTGATGAATTGATTCATAAGGTATGGAACACTTGAAATGAGTTCAAAACATATGTAAATCGATTTGCAA
Organism: Cicer cuneatum; assembly: GCA_037974295.1. NCBI lineage: Eukaryota > Viridiplantae > Streptophyta > Magnoliopsida > Fabales > Fabaceae > Cicer > Cicer cuneatum. The sequence goes on from JBBPBO010000001.1 coordinate 35,529,286, forward strand.
ACATGTGAGTTAATTTACAAAGTTAAAAATCACTTAGAAAATGTTTGTAATGCATTTCAAAGTGTGCCAACTTGATCCAATCATGCAACTAAGTTGATGCATGATAAAATATTATTTTCCTGTAATTTTTTGATTCAAATGCAATTGTAAAAGATTGAGAAATGAGAATCAACAAAGACATTCACTCACCATCTAATCTAGACAAATCAAATTTGGACATCTATCAAAACAATAAGTCTAATCTAGGAGAACCTTACACTAACATACATATTTTTGGAATTGACTATGTTGACGAAAACATCATCGACATTTCCCATTTAGGAAACCACATTTCCGACATAGCAACATACACTATATTAGTGGTTGAGAGGACGACTATGACTGAGAAGACTTTTCATGTAGGTATAACGAATAGGATTATGGAGCTCCCTGTCCTTGTGAGATAGATTATGGAAAGTTGGAGGGCATGCTAGGTAAATGATTGAGGCATTTCAATGAGGATGCAACTGATGTGTACTTAGTTATTTGAGCATCCTCGAAGTGTGGAGACCTTAGTTAACCTAGTAGCTCATAGGTATAGAGAGTTTGGGGATGAAAGGGTAAGGCTCTAAAAAAATTTTATAGCTTCCCTTCAGGGAGATGTATTTGTTCCTACTCATGTTTATGTTCATGGCCCTATAGCAGTGCTTGTTATTCCTAGTGTATTTGTGGAAACACACCAATAGGTGATCTTGTTGTTACTAGAGCAGTTGAGGCGACAAGTTGTTGTCTAGGTCTAAGTGAGATTTTTGAGGGCTCAAATAGAGACTGTATTGAGACTCTAGACCTAAAGGTTTATGTTGTGGATTTGACTAACAGTCAGGATGACATGTTCTAATGTATTGCGGCGAGTGAGAACCAGATAGAGGGAAGTATATCATTAAGAAACTTGTGTGGTTTCCGTAGAGGTAGGGTTGGTCAATTTTGTTGTTAGCTTACAATCATCTTAGGTTGGGTGCGTGAGTTGGATGGTTTACTTGTATGATATTTTGGTGATAGGATTTTAGGAGATAATACTTTTGGAGCTGCCCCCTACAAAAATGTATGCCGAGAGTACCTCAAAACTATTAGTTTCTAGAGAGGATGGTTCATAAGTTACATGTATTTTTTTGCAGTTCCTAACTCTGTATATTTTAAGGAACCTAAAGTCGCCTTTGGGCCTCATGGTTATATTTTCCTATGGTTATATGTGGAAATATGTTTGTCGTACTCCAATTTTGTCCAGTCAATTAAAAAATTCAAAAAAATAATAATAAGTCATACTGATGTGTTTAGTTTTATATATTTGCCATCACATTTTATTGTACTAAAAAAATTCCAAAAAATCAAAATTAGACTCATAAATTTAGTCCAATAATTGAGCTCACATTCTCATTGATGCTTTAACAAAGTGTCCAATTTACATCATAAAAATATAATAAATAAATAAAAGATAAAAAGTAATAATAACTAACAAACAAATAAAAATAATGTTTTTGGTAGAAAAAGAAGGGTTGTACAAGTCTTCCTCCTCCACATTTTCAGCTTCCATGTTTGCCTTCTTTTGCATCTGCACCAAATTTGTACTCTATCAAAAAGTTGAAGTCCAATCCTTTACTCATTGTTTTAAAAAAAAACTAATAGCTAATTTCTCTAAAAAAAACAAAACAAAAATATTCATATGGGATTGATTGAGATGTGACATCTTACTAATCTTAGATATTTACAACACCTAAGTTGTGACAACTTGATGATCTCACCGCTAAAATAATATTATTTTTTTTACAAATAGAATAGAATTAACTAAGATGTGACATCATATTAGTTTTAGTTTAAGATGCCTGAGTTTTGATAACTTTGTGATCGTAAACTTTCTCAACTAAATCCAAATAAATAACCACACACTCATCAAAATCAATTTCACCTACTCGAAGTCTTTTTTTTTTCCTTCATCAAATGAACAATCTTTTTTATTACATCAAATTGTTGCAACAAAATGCATTATTTAAAAGCAACCAACACATAAACATTTTCTACAAAGAACTACGTAGCTTTGATTTCTCCATCGCACCGGGAGATACGTAGGAGCAAGATCACACTCTTGTCAAGCATAATAATAAAAATTTATTTATTTTTCTTTATATTTTAAATACACTTTTATCTCTAGATTATTTTAAAAAAAGATTATATTTGCATTTAAAAAATGAGAAATAAATTTATATAAGTTATAATTAATTTTGCACAATTAATTATGAGTATCTTTCCTACGCATAATTGACTCTCGAAGTCAAAATTTGGTTTCAAAAACCATTTTTATTTTTTTAAAAGGGTTTTCCAATATTTTCCCTATTTTAAATAAACTTTGGTTACAACTCCATTGAATTCGAGAAATACTCAAAATTTTAGGCCGCGATACCTGGCGACTCCACTGTGGACTATTATATTGTCAAGAGTAATATAATTAATTGTGCAAATTTTATACTTCTTTTATATTTATTTCTCCTTTCATTTTCTTTACTTTATGCCTTTATTATTTATTTGTTATTTTCATGTAGTCATTATCTTTATATATAGACTAAATAGCACCTGTGGTCCCTTAACTTAATTTTAGTTAACGTTTTAGTCATTTATCTTCTTTTTTTCCCGATTTGGTCCTTTATTTTAATTTTAAGTGAAATAAAGAATGGAAATATGAGTTTATTTGAAGATTTGAGTTACGAATCTAATGAAATTTGTATTATATGAAAGAATATAATTAATTTTATGGGTTTTGGTTGAAAATTTTGATGAATTTTTGTAAAAAAAATGATAAAATTGTTGACATTTTAAAACATAAAAGATCAAATTGTTACTTAAAATTAAAATAAAGGACCAAACCAGAAAAAAAATAAAGGACTAAAACGTTAACTGAAATTAAGTTAAGGGACCACGAGTGCCATTTAGCTTTATATATATATATATGTGTGTGTGTGTGTGTGTGTGTGTGTTGAGTATTTTACATCGTTTATTGGGTTGTAATTCTCTTCACAGACTACACATTCACTAACACACACTTATGCGTGAGAGCCTATACATGGGCCTGAGTGAAACTTAATTTTAGTTAGGGGTTTAGTGGTAATAATTTTGGATGTACATCCTATTTGGTTATTGCAAAGATCTTGTCTAGAGTGTGACTCAATTAGAAATACCTACATTTTGGATGTACTTTCTATTTGTAGTGATGTTTCAATACGAGTACCTGACTCTAGAGGCCAATAACTTTTAGGATTGTAGAACCTACTCAAGAAAGTGTTCACGAATTAAGAAGCTTATAGACTTTAAGATTTCTCCAATCTTGGATTGTAATTCTCTTCACACACTACACATTCACTTATACACACTTATGAGTGAGATCCTAAATCTGGGTCTGAGCAAAACTTAAGATTTGTCTGAGGTTGCATAGTTCTAACTTTCTAGATGTACATCTTGTTTGGTTAACTTGAAGACTTCACCTAGAGTTTATTTTCTTTTGAGAATTATTGTCGTTTCTAATAATTTATCTATTGTTGTTGGCAATATTCCAAAATGAAATCCATGGCTTCAGGAACCATATTCAAAATCATATAGGTAGCTTGGGAGAGGTTCAAAAAATAGAAAAAGCTCACCAATCTTTTAAATATTAACAAAACCTATGTAAGTTACAATTGGAACATTTTTCTTTTCTAGATTCAAGTCAATAAACATTCTTCTTTGTAGGGTTCCAATTTTATCTCCCAAGAGGGATGAAATAAAAATCTCATTTTTCTTTAAATCTATTTTTTTTTTCTTTCTGCACATTGTGCATATATCTTTCCTTATCATTTTTCCACATTCCATAAAAATAGAAAGGAAAAAATAAACGATGATGATCAAAAGAAAATTAGTTACTTACATTGTGAGTAGCATTCATGCGTGTCTCTTTGCATTATTCGCCATTTTGTATCACTAAAATAAATGTGATATCAAATCACTTCACATATTGACATCATTAAACAAAAAATCAAATTTAATTTGTGTCATGTCTCATTGTGGCATGTCCTTAAAAATGGTTTAAGCCAAATACATATGTAAATCATGATTCATTCATCAAAAAAATAGTCTCACATGGAGATCTAGCATTCATATTTTGCATATAAATTGTGTCAATATAGTGTTCTTGCTTTTTCATGCATATCCAAAAAATTCAAATACAGGTTCACTTCATTATACATTTGGATTTCTTAAGTCATTTTTACTCCATCCATAACATTAACAAACATGCACATCTTTGCATATTAAAAAAAATAAAATAAAAGAGTGATATTTCTTTTACAAATGATCAAATAAACTATATTCTTGTACCATGCTTGAATCTTTTTATTTTATTTATTTATCATTTGACATTTTTCATTATAAAGAAACCTTTCAAAAAAAAAAGGTAAAACGAAAAGTTGTTGTGGGCCAAAATTAAAATTTAGGATTATTTTATAGTTAAATACACATTTTGTTTTACAAAATAGCCATAAAAAATTAATTTTTAATTTTATGCATGTAGAACATTTCAAATTACAAAAATCCATAAAAAAAAAACAATAAATAAATCATCTTCTTTTAGATAAAAGTGAATAACTTTTAATTTCACATTCAACGCATTGTTTATTTCACAAGATGCCCTCAAAATTAGTTTCACAAGAAAATCTAAGTAACATTAACATAAAGTATATATTGCATTATTATATAATTCTAAAAATTCTAACAGTGCATGAAAAACTCATTATTGTATATATCACTCCACTTTTATTCATTTAGCATGTTAACACGTTATTTTTATTTGTATTTGAATTTGAAATAATGTTAATTATCTCAACAACAAAAAATAATAATAGGTTAAATATTTATACATGTAGTCTCATACTCATGAAACATTGCTACACATTTGTATCATGGTTTTACATGCATGTTCATCATCATGTTTTCATTCATGAATGTTATATTATTTTTTTTCTAATAGAGAGCAAAAATAAAATAAAAAAAATGATAAATGATGTTGTATTCATGTAAATTTTTTTCGTGAGTGGTGTATGTTCTTAAAATGATGCTTATTTGCAAAAAAAGTTGAATTCATCACGGCTATTAGAAAAATAAAATTTATCAAATCATAAATGGACTCAAAATCAATTGAGAGACTCTTGAGAAAAACTTCATAGTCTTTCTTGACAAAAGAAACATCTAAATATAATGGTCAAATTTGGTAATTGATATGATTGACATAATTAAAAAAATTTCATGTCGAAAACTAATGTTACCATTCTTTGAACCATTCATTTAATGAACATGCATGTCATATGTCTCTAATCTTCCATGAGCCCGTTAGTGTCCTCATTTGTACATATTCTTTCATTATTCCTTCCTTTTCGATCATGCCTCAAACTCTCCGAAAATATTGGTCTCACAAATTGAATTTGAAAGGCCAACTTGATTGATTTCCAATAATTAAATATCAAAATTACACTTTGAAAGTCTCAAATTGGGAAATTTTTGTCGGTTTTTATCAATCATCAAAATAATTGAACACTTAGTCAAGTCCATTCAAAAAAAAAATGAAACGAAAAAATAAAAAATTGAGGAAAAGAAAGCTTGTTAGGTTGAAAACTTGTAAAGGCTACCTAAGCAAAATTAGGGTAAAAAGATAAATGAAGAGCAAATTCTTTGTCCTAAAATTAAATGTTTCGAAAATAAGCAATCAATAATTGTTTTGAAATGAAGTTTTTTCATCATTTTTACCTTGCTACTATTTTGAACAAAAAAGTCTTCTTCCATGAGTCAAAACAAGTATCACTCTTATTCAAAGAGTTAGTACAATATTTGCATTACTTTTGACAAGTTATAGTTTCAACAAAACAAAACAAAATCCATCAAAATGCATGGAATAAAGACTTAAAAAAGAAGAATATGAAAAGAAAAAAAAAGATAGCATAAACTCCTTGATTGATATTTTATGAAGTGCGTCTATGAGTTAGATAATAATTTATTTTATGTGACCATTAAATAATCATCAGTACCTCATACATCTTTTATTTTGTAACCCTCTTATCCATTAACCACACTACAAGCCCAAGAATTTCATTTTGATTAATGATTGATTAGTCATTTTCTTAATTTTTAATTTTGGGACAAAATGGCAATCCAATTTTACAAAAAAAATAAAATAACATCTTAAGGGCTTGCACGCCCAAGACTTTTCAAAGAAAGAAAATTTAGACAAAATTCTTGTGATTACAAATGAGATTGAACTCTCTACATAAATAAATGATGATTATCCAATTTATCAATTTGTTATCATTCAAATGACAGACCAAAACAGAGGCATTCATTTTTCAACCAAGACAACTCACTCACCCTCCACTAATATTCATATATTCCATAAGACAAATGCTCATTCATTCAGTCCATTCTCTCTACAATCATTTGACACTCACAATATGAGGGAAATCTTACAATCTGATACTTTAAAACTAGGGCAACATCATTGTTGTCCCATTCGAATTTTGTGCTTCCCAAAACTCTAACTTGGGGCAATCCTTGCACCATTCATTCTAATCATACACACACACACACACAATCTTTTGTATATCGCTATAATCTAGACATTTTCTCGATCTTTCATCCAATTCAAAGATTAGGTATACCTAAATTCGTAGTTTAGGAAAATTCATTATCTTTGAATCTATCTATATCATCCGTAAATTCAAATATGGAGCAATTCCATCATCTTTCACTTCATCTGCATAATGCACAAATGGGGCATCTCCTCGATCATTCATTTTTGCATTTCCCCAAAATTAATTTTGATTTGTCTTCCTAATGATCCATTTCATCTCAACACACTCTCACCATCGTACCATTATGGGACACTTTTCAATTCCATCTTGCTTAGCTTGTGCTGAATAGTTTGGTAATCTCACATTCTTAAGACGGAGACAATTGTTTGTTAAGTCTAAATTAGAGCAATGTCATGCTTATGCGATTGAGGTAATTACCGGCTTTCAAAACTCATTTATCTCCATCTAACACCAAATATTTTGTCCTCTTTTTGAGCTACAAGCATCATTCCTCCACATTTTCAGCTTCCATGTTTCCCTCCTTTTGCATCTTCACCAAATTTATACTCCATCAAAAAGTTGAAGTCCAATCCTTCACTTACAACTCTATAATTTCAGCAAAACAATTAACAAAATCATAACTCGGTTTTATCTTATGGATAAAAAGATTCAACATTTTAGTTTATAAATTGAGAGAAAAATAAAATAAAATTGAGGGGGGATTTTTTTCCAAAAAAACACAACATAGAAATGAGGAGATTTTTTCTGCAAAAACAAAAACATAATAGAAAAATGTAGAAGACGGTTCTGCATAAAACAGAAAAAGAGAAAGTAGAGAAAAATGTAAAAGGGAAATAACAAATTCACCTTATTCCTCTCCACACTAATCCATACACCATTTCAACCCCAAACAACTTTCTACTACCTCATTAAAAAAAACATGTAAATAGAAACATAGTACTTTTGAGGGGGTTGATTTTTTTAAAAAACAAACAGAAAATAAAGAAATCTCAATTTCCATCAAACAATGCCATTGCCGAACACCACGAGGGCTGCCTCTACCGCCGCACCGCCGACGTGTGACTCCTCTCTACCACAAATCACCATCGCCGTCTTGAGCCCCCACTCGCGTGCAACTATGACAAGCCACCACACCATCCACGACTACATCTCGTTGGTTTCTTTCTTCCTCACTTTCTCTTCCTTTGAAAACTGTATTTCTCTCTCTGTATAGCACAACCGCATCATGTCATTCATATTGATGCCTTTAGGGTTTTTCTTTTTCCATTTTGGGTTTGTTATTTTATTTTATTTTTGAATTGGATGCTCAACCCAAGCCCATTCACTCACTTTTAATTTTTTTTATTATTCTTTGTCCAAAAAAAAAATATTGTATTTATAGATTCAATCCTATTTTACTCATTCTTTAAAACAAAACTAATAGTTAATTACTCATTCTTTAAATACACTTTTATCTCTAGATTATTTATAAAAAAAAGATTATATTTGCATTTAAAAAAAAAGAGAAATAAATTTATATAAGTTAACATTAATTTTGCACAATTAATTATAGGTATTTAACGGATGTTGTAGGGTGTTAATACCCTCCCTACGGATAATCGACTTCCGAACTCAAAATTTGGTTTCAAATACCATTTTTCTTTTTTTTAAAGGGTTTCCCAATGTTTTCCTTATTTTAAATACACTTTGGTGACAACTTCATTGAATTCGAGAAATACTTAAAATTTTAGGCCGCGACAATGTTTTGCTTGTTGTTTAGTATTGTTTCATGCATGAATTTTAGTAATGTTTTGCTTGAATTTGTGATTTTTTAAGAGTTTTTAAAAGCAAAAAATTACTTGAAGTTTAGTATTGTTTCTGGCGATTGATGACTCCTCGTCAAATGCAGTTTCGTATAGAGTATTTTCAGTTAATTGTTTAGTTTGTTTCTTGCAATTGAATGTTCATTTTAGATTTATTTTAAATAAAAGGTTCTTTGATTAAATAAGGTGTTTAAGCTTATGTTTTTATGATTAACCAACTATTTTGTGTAGTTTTGTATTGTTTAATTGGTTTAACACAATGCTGAATTTTGGTAGAATAGTAACATGACCCATATGCAATATTTTAGTCATTTATAAAGTTGTAGATGTCTAAATGAAGTCAAATCAGTTGCAAATGAAAGCTAAAACTTTCATGAAGACACCAAAACCCAATTGAGATATTACATTGGTGAAAAGTGCAAGTTAAATGAGAATTAGAGCCATTTTGCATAACATAGGTGTTTATTTAACAATGGAGCGCATTGCGCACATAATCAGCGCATTGCGTCTAGTCATGCACCACCGTTTTTTGTCCAGAGTAGAGCAATGCACGCTTAATCAGGGCAATGCATTAGCACACCTCTCAAAGCTCTATTTTAGCTTTAAAAAATTAGGTTTTGCAAGGGTTCTAATTTTTGATGCATTGGAGAGGACGTTGCTATAATTTGGAGGCTCAATTGTTAACTCTTTATGTATAATTCTTACATCTCCTTATATTTTTTTTTTATCAAAAACCATGAATAGCTAATTTACTTTTGATTTGGGCATAGATGATCCTCCTTGTATCTATGTGATTTAGGTTTTTGAAAACCATGAATAGCTAATTTACTTTTGATTAGGGCATAGATGATCCTCCTTGTATCTATGTGATTTAGGTTTTTGTATACTATTTTTGCAATTAAAATTTATGTGATAATTCATCTATTTTTGTTCTTAATACTTGTTAGTGATTGATCATTATTGAATTGAACCTGACAACTACTCTTCTATTGGAAAATAAGTTTTAGAAACCGAAACTAAGATATATGTTCATGTTTCAATATCATTATAAGAAGATAGGATCTTAATACGTGTAATAAGAAATTAACGATTTTACATGCTTTGAGTAACAAGCTTTATCACATAAGAGATTATGGTTCATTATTACGAAAAAGAGATTCTGAGCCAAGGAATTGGTCTTAATCTAGTTGGTTAATTTGACATAATCATTACATAGTAAAAATGAGGTGATTTGAATCCCTAATAGTTTTCTGAATATCTAGTTAATTATTACTCCTTTGCAATCTAACAACCATTTGTAAAACTTTTACTCACCTAAGTGTTATTAACTTTGTTGCGTACTATTATTACTTGAATGATTTGGTACATTTGCCAAAATTTTGTTGGTAATTATGAGTGAAATTTTTCAAACAAAATTGCATTTCATGAATTAAAGATGCATATTTTTCATGTTACCAATTGGGGTGTAACATAATGCAATGTAAGAAATCTTAATCATTGATAAACTAGAGCACTCCCAATAGCTGACCTTGAAGTAGAACTAGCGGAACAATCTTTACCCTTAGTGGTGTTGAAGTGACTGCGTCTAACAAATTAATCCAAGGTACAGTTTTATTAATAGGTCTCTTTTATTTGTAATATTTTATTCCTAATGCAACTAATTCGTTTATATCACATTATTGTGTTAATCACTTAGGATTTCTCATGTCTCTAATGAATTGAGTATTACATGTGGAAATTCCAAATGGCGATATCAGAACTACCTCTAATGTTTGTCTTGATTGTCCCATAACGTTGTACGAAAAATATTTTAGTAACCTTTGTGTCTCGCCACAAAATTTTTTTTTTTAAAAAAAAAGAAAAAATTAGATAAAACCTAAAATAATGTTTTTGAACCTAAAAAATGAATTCGGGAGTTCATTACGAGGAGAGAAAGTAATATTACCCTTCATCGTCCGTTAAAACGGTTACCCTATAATTAATTGTATATAAATTATTTATTTATTTAATTATTTATTTTACCCCCTAAAAGAATAATAAAAAGAAAAATAAATTATTTACATTAATAAAAGAAATAATTTTTTTTTATAATTTGGTTTGACAAGGAGAAAACTTTGCTCCTACGTCTTAGGTGCAATAGGGAAATCAAAACACACGGAGTTCTTGGATAGAAAATATTTATGTGTTATCCGATTTTATTATTACTCTATTTTAACTATTATTTATTATAATTATTATTATATATGTTAAAAAAAAGGTAATAATAATAATAATGAAAAAGAGGTGAGATGACTGTCTGTTCACGGATTGTTTTTTTATTTATTTATTTGGTTTTAGAGTTAAGAAAAATTAGTTTTTGTTGGAGAAAACAATAGTAATGTGAAGGGATATGTGAACGAAACAAATGAACGCGACGATGAAACAAAATATGCAGCATGTTAAAGAATTTTGCTTGTGCGTTGTCAGATCTATTACCACACAAAGGCCACTGACGGCTAGGGGGTGAGTAATGCGGTGCGGCGAGCGATGATGAATTTCATCCGGCTGCGGCGATTATTAATTCTAATCCTTAAAAAAAAATTATTGATCTAGTTTGTTGTTATGGTTTTTTTTTTGAGTTATTTGATAAACCATGATATGAGTTTTGTGTTATGTTACAATGAGATGAAGTTTGTTTTACTTGGTGATTAGTTTATAAGCATCATATATTTACATTTTTTTTAGTATCTGTGTTGCAAAACAATTTTAGGAACATGGACAATAGATTAAAAAAAATGAAAGCTTAGAAAACTAAATTGCGAATTTTTTTAAAATTGAAGCAATAATAAAAAAAAAATAAGAGGAGGATAAGAACATTGATACCTTACTGCTCAATTTGTTTTGCTGGACTGACTTTATCAAATTTCCAATTGTCTACTCCTCCTTATTTTTGCCTCTTATTCTCTCTATTTTGTTTTTCAATCGTGCTCTTTTCTCTACTCTTGGTGTTGACTATTTAAAAACTTTCTGAGTGTAGGTTACAAAAGACAAGGAAATGATTGTGGATTCATTACCAATTACCATTCATCAATTTGTTTTCGGTTTCTTTTCATTCAAATGGTCACCATTATGCTGGTTTTTATTACTATTCATCAATTTCTTTTCAGTTTCTTTTCATTCAAATGATCACCATTATGTTGATTTTTATTACCATCAATCCATTTCTTTTCGGTTTCTTTTCCTTCAATTGATCACCATTATCCTAATTTTTATTACCATAAATCCATTTCTTTTCAATTTCTTTTTATTCAATTATGTACTCTTTTTTTGTTTTATAAAAGACTGAATGCCTGAACATAAATCAGAGGGAAACAAGAACCAGAAACACTCATGATTGTCTAAAGTTAATAGTCTAATTATATATATTTTTTTATTATATTTTTCTCATTTTTTGTATATATATATATATATATATATTTATATATAAAATGTCTAAAGAAAGCTGACAAAATTAGGTGTCAACAGCTGCCTCTCTTTACTTAGAATTTACTTGAGAATCAAAGTAAAGATAAGTAAAGACGACAACTCTAATTTTGTCTGGAAATAATTTTTGTAGAAAGGTGCAAGTCTTTTTCCCGGCTTCAACATGCGGGTTGTTTTCTCGGCTTTGGGTGCAAGTCCTTTTCCCGGCTTCAACATTCGGGTCGATTTCTCGGCTTTGGGTGCGAGTCGTTTTCTCGGCTTCAACATGTGGGTCGTTTTCTCGGCTTTAGGTGCGAGTCGATTTACCGGCTTCAACATGCGAGTCGTTTTCTCGGCTTTGGGTGCGAGTCGTTTTCCCAGCTTCAACATGCGGGTCGTTTTCTCGGCTTTGGGTGCGAGTCGTTTTCCCGGCTTCAACA
>JBBPBO010000001.1:35541761-35566547 GCA_037974295.1 Cicer cuneatum
GGCTTTGGGTGCGAATCGTTTTCCCGGCTTCAACATGCGGGTCATTTTCTCGGCTTTGGGTGAGAGTTGTTTTCCCGGCTTCAACATGCGGGTCGTTTTCTCAACTTTGGGTGCGATTCGTTTTCTCGGCTTCAACATGCAGATCGTTTTCTCGGCTTTGGGTGTGAGTCGTTTTCTCGGCTTCAACATACGGGTTGTTTTCTCCTCTTTGGGTGCGAGTCGTTTTTCCGGCTTCAACATGCGGGTCGTTTTCTCGCCTTTGGTTGCGAGTCGTTTTCCCGGCTTCAACATGCGTGTCGTTTTCTTGGCTTTGGGTGCGAGTCGTTTTCCTGGCTTCAATATGCAGGTAGTTTTATCGATTTTGGGTGTGAGTAGTTTTCCCGGCTTCAACATGGGGGTCGTTTTCTCGGTTTTAAACTTATGAAATGTCATGAGTGAATGAATGAATATGTCGGTTTTTTATTATTATTTTATATTGGAAACGATCATTCAAATCATGGATGAGAAGCGCACTTATACACTTTTCTTGAACTTGATATCTCTGATCTATCTTTTGTCTTCTCTTTTTTCCTTTTTTTTTTTTGAAGAAGAAGTTTTGTTGTGATCTTAAGTTATACCTCATGTTGTCGTCTGCCTTGTACCCTAAACAAACTCTACTATGGATACTTTATCGCATTTCATTATATTGAGGTATGGTATATGTTTTACTTTCAAGTACATGATAACCATAAGATGCATGTTAGAAAGAGGGTTAAATTATAAAGATCATAAAAGTATATATCAATATATTGATGTTCAATATTCGTCGTAAAAAAGAATATAGATAAGATAAAACAAAAGAAATGGGTAGAAGACCCGACTTGGTTACTAGTAATTCAAAGGTAGACAAAAGAAATGGGTGGAAGATCCGACTTGGTTATTAGTAACTCAAAGGTAGACTGTACTAACTTTTCGTGCCATAGTCCGATCCATATCGTTGATTCTGTCCTTTTGAGTATATAATATTTGTTTTTATTGTTGTTGATTTTCTTTTTCTCCTAGGTTGCCTTTTTAGGTTTTCAACCCAACAGGTATTTATTACTATATTTTTGTCTGTACCCTAATTTTGCCTTGATTGCCCATTTCAAGTTTTCAACCTAGCAGGTGTTTATTACTATATTTTGTACCCTAATTTTTGCCTAGGTTGCCCATTTCAGTTTTCAACCTAGCGGGTAATTTTTACTATTTGTACCCTAATTTTTGCCTAAGTTGCCCTTTCAGGTTTTCAACTAGCGGGTATTTTATTATTAGTTTTTTGTACCCTAATTTTTGCCTAGGTTTCTCTTTCAGGTTTTCAACCTAACGAATATTTTATTATTATTTTTTTGTACCCTAATTTTTGCATAGGTTGCCCTTTCAGGTTTTCAACCTAGCGAGTATTTTATTTAAGTATAATACTTTTTTTAACGGCGTTGATTTACAGGAAGGACTAAATCTTTTCCATCCATATTCGTGAGGATCAAAGCTCCACCTAAGAAGGCATTCTTTATGACATATGGGCCATCATAGTTAGGGGTCCATTTCTCACGATAATCCTTTTGAATGGGTAAGATCTTTTTAAGCACCAAGTCTCCTTCCTAGAATTCTTGAGGATGCCCTTTTTTCTCGTACGCTCTTTTAAGTCTTTTCTGGTATAATTGTCCATGACATAAGGCCGCCAACCTTTTTTCTTCAATTAAATTCAATTGATCGAAACGGGTTTGCACCCATTCCAACTCCTCTAGTTTGGCTTCCATTAATACTCTTAGCAAAGGAATTTCTACTTCAATGGGTAGCACAACCTCGATCCCATATACTAGGGAAAAAGGGGTTACCCCAGTTGAAGTGCGTATCGAAGTACGATACCTGTGTAGTGCAAACGACAACATCTCATGCCAATGTTTGTATGTTACAACCATTTTCTGAATAATTTTTTTGATATTTTTATTTGCTGCTTCAATTGCGCTATTAATTTTTGGTCTGTACGGGGATGAGTTGTGGTGTTGAATTTGAAAGGTGGCACACAATTCGTCCATCATATTGTTATTCAGATTTGTGGCATTGTCAGTAATGGTCTTGCTCGGTAGGCCATAATGGCATATTAACTCCCTTTTTATGAATTTGACCACCATATTTTTGGTTACGTTGGCGTACGAAACGGCCTCTACCCATTTGGTAAAGTAATCGATTGCCACCAAGATGAAGCGATGTCCATTTGATGCTTTCAGTTCAATCATTCTGATGACGTCTATGCCCCACATTGAGAACGGTCAGGGCACTGTAAGGGTGTTCAAGGGCATTGGTGGGGTGTGGATATTGTCAGCATATATTTGACCCATATGGCATTTCTTTACATAATTAAAACAATATTTTTCTAGTGTGAACCAGTAATACCCGACCCGAAGAATCTTTCTAGACATGGCGTGTCCATTCATATGGATCCCATAAGAGCCATCGTGGACATCTTGTAGAATTTCTTTTGCATCATCAACATCGACGCATCTGAGGAGTACCATATCATGATTCCTTTTATACAAAATATTTTTGTTCAAGAAAAAGCTTGCGGCTAACCGTCTAAGAGTCCTTCTTTCATTCTCTGATATTTCGGTAGGATACTCTTTATTTATAAAATACTGTTTGATGTCGTGATACCAAGGTTTCCCATCAGTTTCTTATGCCATTACCTACAGTAGGCAGGATAATACCGACTCTCCATTTTAATGGACGGGATTTCATAGTTTCAACTTATTTGGAACATCGAGGATAAAGTAGCCAAAGCATCAGCTAGTTGATTGTTTTCTCGAGGGACACGATGAAAGGTGATTTTGTCAAATTGTGAAGACAATATGTAGGTAACATAAGGTGTTAACTTCTTATATCGGGTTTCCGATTCTTGGTTAAGCTGATTAATGACTAAGGCGGAATCTCCGTATACTTCTAGTACGTTTTCTTTTGATTCCAAAGCAGCCAAATTTCCTAAGGCATAAGCTTTATATTCTGTGATGTTATTGGTACAATCAAAACATTGACATGTTGTGATAGATATGAACTGCTTTTTTTGGGAGATATTAAGAAAACCTCAATCCCATGTTCCATTACGTTTGAGGCCCCGTCGAACAATAGGGTCCATTTTCCATTATCTCATTCTTCAGACAAAACCATGATGCTTTCATCTAGAAATTCACATTGCATTGACTAATAATCATCCACCCTTTGATGTCTTTCTTAGTGACATAGGTATTATCATATTTTGATAACATCACCTGCCAACTAGCAATTCGCCTTGTGAGAGCAGATTTTTTTCGAAAATATACCTCATCGAATCCATCTTGGATATCAAGCAAGTCGTATGGCAAAGCATGCATTGTCTCAAGCGATGGGTCGCTCAGGCTAAGGCACAACAAGTTCGTTCTAAAATTGTATATCTGTATATTTTTTGCTCAAATAGTAAATGGCATGCTCATTCTTTCCTATTTCATCGTAATGCCCAACACGCATCCCATGGACCCGTTGAGGACTGGAAGATACATGATCAAGGGTTGGCCCAGAATTGGGGGGACTAGAATTGGAGGCTTCTGCAAATACTGTCGAAGTTTCTCAAATGCGTTTTGATATTCTTCATTCCACACAACTGTTTGATTTTTCTGTAAAAGTTTAAAGATCAGTTCACATGTGACGGTTAGTTGTTATATAAATCTTGAAATATAATTTAGTTTCCCAAGAAAACTACGAACTTCTCTTTCTGTACTTGGGGGAGGCATTTCTGAAATGGCTCGAAACTTATCAAGGCTGATCTCTATTCTTTTTTACCTAACTACAAGTCCCAATAATTTGTCAGACCTCACGCCGAAAGTGCACTTGTAGGGATTAAGTTTTAACTTAAACTTTCTAAGTCTTTCGAAGAGTTTCTTTAGATCAATAACATGTTTTTCTTCTATTTGTGACTTAGCAATCATGTCATCTACATAAACTTCTACCACTTTATGTATCATGTCATGGAACAAGGTTACCATAGCTCTTTGGTAGGTCGCTTGGCATTCTTCAGACCAAAAATGAAAGTCGTTATTTCCATATCTTTGGCTGCCATCTTAATTTGATTATACCCAGGGAAACCATCCATAAAATAGAAGAGCAAATGACTGACTGTATTGTCAATCAGAATATCAATGTGAGATAACGGGGAATCATCTTGGCTTTTAAATTAGAGGGTGCCGGTCAATCATCCCAACTTTAAATTAGAGTGTACGCGTCAATTGTAACACCCCGAGTTTAAAACACAGCGCGGGTGCATTTTTTTTTATCAATAACAATATAATTTTCCAAATTTAGTTAAAATAAAGTTTTTCGTAAAATAGTACGTCGTGGATTAACCGATGAACGTAACAAAATAAATTCATCGTAATCTCAATAATTACTTAATTTTGAAAATTTAATAATAAACAATAAGACATTTTTGAAAGATAATAATGTCATAGCATTCCCCAAAAGTCAATATCAGAGTGCGGAATAAGTAGTACAACAATTTTTTTCAAAATAAAAACAAAATACATTTCCAGCTCAAATCCTATACATCAAGTCTAACTGATCATGCGCTAAAGTTACAGTAGCACGGATTTCCTCCGCATCCCAAGCAAGTCTCCTCCGAATCTGCCGCTCGCCTCGACGTGACCTCCTCCTCCTCCTCATCATACAGAGAGGGGTCGGATTCCTCCGAAGTCAGATCAATACAAAGTCTCGGTCGCTTCGGCGGCGCCGAAATCTCATAACAATCATCGGAGATCCTGGACGGACCCGAAATCTCAGTTGCTACTGGCCTCGGCTCATCATTCTTCCCTTCTGCCTCAGACTCATGTACACCTCCTCCAATCACCGGGTTGGGAGTCACCACACCTACAGTGGCCTCCGTCTCAACCCCTCTAGTGGACTCCTCAGCATCGTCGAAAATTCCGTGCGCCTCCAATACTAGACGAGAAGGCACCGGAAATCTATACTCGCATGTGTGCGCTCCACGAAATCTGCTACGCCGTCGGTCCTACTCGTCCTCTCCAACCACCCCGTGTAAGTCGCCCTGCTTGAGATGGGGTCGAATGCCCAAGCGGTGCGTGAATTGCAATCAAGGAAGTCTAACGACGTTTCCGTCGTTCGGGTTCCCACGGGTGGCATGGGTTTGGGGGGCATCTGAGGGCAAAGCCCAAAGTCCACAATATAATAGCAAGGGTCACCGACCGAAATTAACAATTAATCACAAAGCATATATTTCACAGCAACAAATATATCCATGATATAACATATGATGATGAGGAAAATAATAATGCTCATTTGAAATTTAATGACATATATGCGTTTTTAAAAACAGCAGTCAATTATTATGAAGTATGTGGTAAGTACAAACAACACCTCAGCAAAACCCAATCATTAAATCAGAAATTCAGATTCCGAACAGTACTCACACACATTCAATTTCCAACCATTCATCATATAATCAAACGTGACCCACCGGTCAATCCCTCAATGCAATATGTATATGCTCATGTATTCAATTTTCTTGGAATCACCAAGGTGCAGTCGCTCAATAGACCAACACAATATGTTTGATTTTAACGGCCCTCAAGACCAAGGTGCAATCGCTCAACAGATCAGCACCAGTGCAGACGCTCAACAGTCCAGCACTCGTGCAGTCGCTCAACAGACCAGCACGTTTGACATATACCAAGGTACAATCGCTCAACAGATCAATACCTAGTGCAGACGCTCAATAGTCCAGCACTCCTGCAATTGCTCAACAGATCAGCACGTGGTTGCGCATTTCAGGGTACAGACGCTCAACAGTCCAGTACTTGTGCAGTCGCTCAACAGACCAACACTTATATACCAAGGTACAATCGCTCAACAGATCAGTACCTAGTGCAGACGTTCAACAGTCCAGCACTCGTGCAATCGCTCAACAGATCAGCACATGGTTGCGCATTACTCTGTGGCCCATCACGGGTACCACTTGACTATGCAATGCATGAATATGCAGTGTTTCACTTATCTAGAAAACAGGATGCAAAATCAGAAAATTCATGCTTTTCATCATGTTTAAAATATCTCAGCACAGTCAGAATTATCATCATCACAATCATGATTAAACAGTCAAGTAATCATTAACACTTTGAAATGTTTTCCCAAACTCTCAAAATTCAAATACAGTGTTTAAAACTGGGATTTTCTGGAATTTTACAAATCTGTATTCGAATACAGCTTCTCTGTATTCAAATACAGAAGCCAAAAACAGTGCAGAATTACACTATGTATTCGAATACAGCCCTCTGGTATTCGAATATAGAGGCAGTCTCAGTGCACAAAACAACATCTTTCATTACATCAGTAAAGTCTTAAAAAACTTTATCACCACAACTTCAAAATATCACCAAAAGTTCCATTTTAATTCACCACAACAATCCCAACATTCCCCAAACACTCAGGGTTTACAAAGCACTCTTAAAAAAACTTGGAATTTCTGGAAACTCGAATCTGTATTCGAATACATACCCCTTGTATTCGAATACAGAAGCATGAAACTGCAATTTTAACATTCTGTATTCGAATACAGCATGCCTGTAGTCGAATACAGAAGACAGAACCTTGAAAAATTCAACATTTTCTCCCAGATCATTAAAGGTTTTCAATACTTCATCCTCTCCTCTTGAAAATATTTCAAGAACCCCATTTAAAATCACTTTAACCCTTCTCAAGGTTTCTCAATACTTTAAACTATATATCACAGTGTTTAAAACTTGATTTTCTGGAAACACGAATCAGTATTCGAATACAGACCCATTGTATTCGAATACAAAAGTTGAAACTAGTGAAAATCTGCATTCTATATTCGAATACAGCATGCCTGTAGTCGAATACATATGCAAATACAGTGTTAAAATCCCACTTATGTATTCGAATACGACATGGTCGTAGTCTAATACAGATGCTAAGTCAGAAGCAAAAATCCTTCCTCTGTATTCGAATACAGGGCTCGTATTCGAATACAAGTTTGAAAACTTAAGTAAAACAGAAACTTGACAGGTTGTAGTCGAATACACACATGTTGTATTCGAATACACCTTCGAAAACCAGTGAAATTTTCCTGAGATTTCAACGCTTTTCAAATTCTTTTCTTTTAAAAACAAACAACCCACATTAAAACTGATTCAACACTTTTTCCAGACAATACTTTCCTCATTAAAATCCCTTTTCTTTTTAAATCATCAACATCATCAGAATCACTCAAAACAGAAACAGAATCAGAATGATCAACACCAAATCATCCAGACTTTCAAACCATCAGAACATCACACAGGATTTCAGCTTTCTCAATATCAGAATAACATGCAAGCATTTCAGCTTTCACAACACATGAGAATAACATGCAAGCATTTGAACTTTCACAACACATCAGAATAACATGCAAGAATTTCAGTTTTCACAACACACCAGAATAATATGCAAGCATTTCAGCTTTCACAACACACCAGAATAATATGCAAGCATTTCAGCTTTCACAACACATCAGAATAACATGCATCATCACAGAGCAGCAAAACACAAACAAAATGCATTTTTGCATTTCAAAACCATTTTCAAAACAGTTTTATGAACATGCATTTTTAAATCATGTTTGAAATAACATTCAAGACATTTTCCACTTTCCCACATAAACAACACAACTTTAGTGCATTCAGCTCAAACAGCCATCATCACATAGCTTTTAAAACGTCAAAAAAATGCATTTTGCAATTCTTTCAAGCAACAGGCAAACCAGTTTCAAAACAGTAATGAAAACACTAGTAATGCCATGAAAGTTATGCACTTACAGCCCTAATGCAACTAGAAAGTGAAAGGTGCCCTTACCCTTGTTGCGTGTTCTGCTTCTGCTAAAGTGTATGCGTCAAAACGGCGAAACTTCCGCCTGCGTTTGCTGCTACAAAACTGAGTTCTCTAGCTCCATAATGATGTGGGGATTAACTTTACTATTGGGGGTTTTCTGGTTTGATGCTTGGATTTTCAGGTAATGGTGTTTTTGAGGAACTCCCTCTTTTTCACTTTGAAATCGTGAGCTGGGACAGAAAATAGAGACAGAATGCGAGGGAAAAATGGGGTACTGTTACATGCAGTATGGGCAGTGAGGAAGGAGTGATGGTGTTCTGATTTCACCATCCTTCTCACTCCTATTTATAGGCTTTTGTGGTGCCACCTCACCCAAAAATAATGTTAAAATAATGTTGGACCCTTCAGCACTTAATTGCTTGCAATTAGCCACTAATCCTCAATTAACTATCCAATTAATTTAATTACTCGTAATTAAATTAATTTAATCTTCATCCAATAATTTTTATTTCATCCTCCAAAATAAATATTTATATATATATATATATATATATATATATTCACTCAAACATACATATATTAAATATTTTACAAATATCCCCAAAAATACAATTAAAATTAATTCCATAATTTTAATTAAAAATTAAGGGTCTTACATCAATCATCCCGTCTTTTAAATTAGAGGGTGCGGGTCAGTAGTCCCGATTTTAAATTTATACACTATTAAAAATATGAAATGTCATGAATGCATTTGATGAATGAACATTTTCCTTCATTTTCATATTTTTTTTCAATTTTTTTCAATCAATTTTCTTTTACAATTTATTTTTTTATTTTCATTTTTTTTCTTTCACCTCCTTACAAACACGTTCCTTGGATTCATGGATGAAATATGTGCACCACTTTGAATACATAGTGGTGATTGTCCTTTTGATCTTTAAAGAGATTTTTGTAACATCTTCGACTTGATCTCCAGTTGCCATTGCCTTATATGTAAAGACATCATACTAGTTTTGGCCTCTTGACACTCACATATTTTGTGCCGCAACATATGATTATCATAAAAAATGCATTTTGACAAAAGGATTTACAACATAAGAAATTAGTGAAACAAGGTTTAGAATATGATATTTAGTGAGAAAATCTATGGTACAAAAAAAAAAGGATTCATAGAAAGAAAAGAAGATAAAGTGATCTCGTATGGGTAAATGACCCAATTTGTTAGTAGTATTTCATAAAAGAAGTGTGTTAATAACTCATGCCATAATTTTAATCACATTTTTAATCCACTTTGGACGATATGATTTGCCCTAATTTATCTTCACAACCTTTCAGAATATATTCTGCTTCGACTTTGATCTGCGTAAACCATATTATTTGCTCATTTTCTTTTATTCTCAAGCTAGTGAACTTCTTCATTTGTTTTTGTGGCCCTAATTTTTGCCTAGGTCGCCCTTCTGAGTTTATTACCCAACAGGTCTTCATTCATTTTCGCCTAGGTCCCCCCTTCGAGTTTTTGATCTAGAAGGTCTTTATTTGACTTTGTATCCTAACTTTTTTTTCTAGGTTGTCCTTTTGGATTTTCAACCTAGTGGGTCTTTACTCATTTTTGTACCCTAATTTTTGCCTAGGTTGCCCTTTTAGGTTTTCAACCTAGCGAGTATTTATTTTTATTTTTTTGTACCCTAATTTTTGCCTAGGTTGTGCTTTTAGGTTTTCAACCTAGCAGGTATTTATTATTATTATTATTATTATTATTATTATTTTATTTTTTATACCCTAATTTTTGCCTAGGTCGTCCTTTTGGATTTTCAACCTAACAGGTCTTCATTTAGATGTAACACTTTTTGAAGCATCAATGTGTGCAAGTAGTGATGAGTCTTCTCGATCCATATTGGTGTGCATCAGAACCACACTTGAATGTATTTTTCTTTTATGGTATTGGGGCTCATATAGTTGGGAGTCCACTTGTCATGCTAGTCCTTTTAGATATATAAAATCTTCTTGAGTGCTAATTCTTTCTTTTGAAGCTTCGAAGTTCATATGTTCTTCTTTTAAGTTCTTTTGAAATAATTGTCCCTAACACGAGGCAGTAAACATTTTTCTTGAATTGAATTCAGTCGATAAATACAAATCATTACTCTTGATAAAGGGTTTTTTGTTTGAGTGGGTCACACTACGTTTATTCTATACAATAAGGAACAAAGGCGTGCCCTATTCATAGTATGATACTCAGGAAGGGTATTCCACATTTATGAGATAGTATTTGGTACGAGAACTTTCGATCTAGCTTTTCTTATACATTTGATAATAAGAAAGATAGTCGTGATTTTCATTCTTGTGAGTGACTATTCTTCATTGAAGATAAAGTAGCTAGAACGTCAGTTAGTTGATTATATTATTGAGGGACATGATGGAAAATGACTTCAAAAATTTTTTTAGACATTTCTCTAATATGTATATATAAATGATCATTTTCTTATCTCCGCTTTTCCATTCTTGATTTAGCTGATTGAGGATTACATTCAACTCTCATGTACTTTCAACATCTTCACTTTCAATTTGTGGGTGACTAGAATACCCATGGTACAAACATCAAATTCCTCCACGTGATTGATATATTCAAAACACATTTAGATAATGATAAAGATAAAGTGACTTTTCTAGGGGATTAACGTGATGCTAATTACATGCATTATATTGAGGTTCATCCAGATAGTGGAGTTTATTTATATCGCTCTCACATTAAGTGGAATTAATAGCATGATTAAAATTATGTATGAGATCTTAGCAAACTTATTTATGAATGGACTACTTCCAAATATGCTTGGTATATGGTTTAAAGAAGAGAAAGACAAATAATGTTTGGTAAGAAGTTGTGAAATATACGATTGGTGAGAAGGAAAAGGAAACAATACAAAATACATTTATTGATATTCATAATATTAAGGAAACAAGAGTGTGTCAATATAATAAAGTATCGTAAGACTTTATCCTTAGAAATATTATAAGTGCTTCATAATCAAATTAAAATTCACGAGAGAAGTTGATAATATCTTCATTGTTGACTTTGTCACTTGGATAAACTCAAACTATATGCAACATTGTCAATGTCTTCAACATAATGTTTAGTCGATTTTTTTTTCAATTGTCCTTAAAAGTTCATACAAGATTTGACATTTTTCTTTAGATTGATAAATTTTTTCATGGCATCAAAGTAATAAGCGGTAATGATGAAAGTTCAACATAGACGACCCAACTTCTAGAGGTTTACTTGTGGTGAAAATCCAAGAAAGTATAGTCATGACCTGGAAATAGGGGGTGGATGATGAAGTTGAATCTCATCGGTATCAGGTTCAAATCTTATGGGCAAGTGACTTGAGGTAGAGTATAACCAAAAAGTAGACTAAAAAGTGAAAATTGTCAGACTTATGAAATCAAGGGGTAAACATGAGTTCTTCATGATATATTTTTTCATGAAGGATTCCCATGATTTAAGGTATCAAGAGTTTGTAAGATTTCCAAGCTTTTAGCCGTAAGGTCTTTCAGTTGGTTTAAATCATCTTTGTATGCTCCAATTCATCCATGATTTTAATTCGAGAACATGTCTAGTAAGGGTGTCATGATACTCTTTTTTTGCTTTCTTTTTTTTTTTGACTTTTTTTTTTAATTTTTTTTTCATGAAGCAAAATGTTATGAGAATGTAAAAAAAGCGAATGAAATGATTATGTAAAAAAAAATTTTACTACCTCCTAATATGCAATGATTTTAAAAACAAAATAAGAAAAACAAAAAAAAAGTCGTAAAATAAAATAAAAA
Source organism: Cicer cuneatum (assembly GCA_037974295.1). Taxonomy (NCBI): domain Eukaryota; kingdom Viridiplantae; phylum Streptophyta; class Magnoliopsida; order Fabales; family Fabaceae; genus Cicer; species Cicer cuneatum. The sequence goes on from JBBPBO010000001.1 coordinate 35,553,465, forward strand.
GGATGTAATATGCAATATGATATAGTGGTAGGTAGTTTTTTTTTTCTCTCAAATATGCATGTGACCTAAATGATGTTTATTTTCTTATTTGATTTTTCTATAGTCTTTAACGTGAACTTTCACCACGGGTGGCTCTATAATTCTAAATCGGTTCCTAGAGCACACAACTCAATTCTAAAATATTAAACCAATTAATAGGTAAACTATTAAAATGGAAATATTATAGAAAAGGTCAACTCAAGGTGAGACTTTCATGACAACCAAACAAGATGTACATCGAGAAGATTATCATTACACAGCCTCTAACTTATCTTAGGTTGCACTCAGCTCACGTATAGAGTTCACTCATAAGTGTGTGAATCGCGTGTTAGTGTAGTATTTAGAGAAATAAATAAAATAAAACAATTACCACAATTAGAACAAATTACCATAAATGCATGGAAATGCCCAAAAATAAATAAAATCACAAAAATTATTTTCAAAATAAATATATGATAAAAATAATTAAAACAAATAAAAACAAGAGGGATAATATAAATAAAAATAAATAAATAATTATATAGTATTAATTAGGTTGGGCTTGACTCTCAAAAAATCCCCAGTGGAGTCGCCAGTTGTCGCGTCCGATTTGTTCGCGAAAAATAAGTCGCCGCCAATTTTTTTTTAAAAAGGAAAAATTAGATAAAACTTAAAATAATGTTTTTGAACCAAAAAAATGGATTTGGGAGTCCATTACGAGTAGAGAAAGTAATATTACCCTACATCGTCCGTTAAAACGTTTACCCTATAATTAATTGTATACAAATTATTTATTTATTTAATTATTTATTTTACCCCCTAAAAGAATAATAAAAAGGAAAATAAATTATTTACATTAATAAAAGAAAGAATTTTTTTTTTATAATTTGGTTTGACAAGGAGAAAACCTTGCTCATACGTATCCTCAGGTGCAATAGGGAAATCAAAGCACACGTAGTTTTTGGATAGAATATATTTATGTGTTATCCGATTTTATTATTACTCGATTTTAACTATTGTTTATTTTAATTATTATTATATATGTAAAAAAAAAGTAATAATAATAATAACGAAAAAGAGGTGAGATGTCTGTTCACGGATTGTTTATTTATTTATTTATTTATTTGGTTTAAGAAAAATTAGTTCTTGTTGAAGAAAACAATAGTAATGTGAAGGTATGTGAACGAAACAGATGAACGCGACGACGAAACAAAATATGCAGCATGTTAAAGAATTTTGTTTGTGCGTTGTCGGATCTGTTACCACACAAAGGCCACCGGCGGCTAGGGGGTGAGTAATGCGGTGCGTAGAGCGAGGATGAATTTCATCCGGCGGCGGCGATTATTAATTCTAATCCTTAAAAAAAACTATTTATCGATCTAGTTTGTTGTTATGGTTTTTTTGTTGGGTTATTTGATAAACCATGATATGAGTTTTGTGTTATGTTACAATGAGATGAAGTTTGTTTTACTTGGTGATTAGTTTATAAGTATCAATAAGTATCTGTATTGCAAAACAATTTTAGGAACATGGACAATAGATTAAAAAAACTGAAAGCTTAGAAACTAAATTGCGATTTTTTTTAAAATTGAAGGAATAATAAAAAGAAAATAAGAGGAGGATAAGAACATTGATACCTTACTACTCAATTTGTTTTGCTGGACTGACTTTATCAAATTTCCAATTGTCTACTCCTCCTTATTTTTGCCTCTTATTCTCTCTGTTTTTTTTTCAATTGTGCTCCTTTCTTTACTCTGGGTGTCGACTATTTAAAAAATTTCTGGGTGTAGGTTACAAAGGACAAGGAAATGATTGTGGATTGATTACCAATTACTATTCATCAATTTGTTTTCGGTTTCTTTTCATTCAAATGGTCACCATTATGTTAGTTTTTATTACTATTCATCAATTTTTTTTCAGTTTCTTTTCATTCAAATGATCACCATTATGTTGATTTTTATTACCATCAATTCATTTCTTTTCAGTTTCTTTTCCTTCAATTGATCACCATTATACTAATTTTTATTACCATCAATCCATTTTTTTTCAGTTTCTTTTCCTTCAATTGATCACCATTATACTAATTTTTATTACCATCAATCCATTTCTTTTCAGTTTCTTTTTATTTAATTATGTACTTTTTTTTTGTTTTAGAAAATAGTGAACGCCTGAACATGAATCAGAGGCAAACAAGAACCAAAAATACTCATGATTGTCTAAAGTTTATAGTCTAATTATTTATTTTATTTATTATATTTTTCTCATTTTTTGTATATATATATATATATATATATATATATATATATATATATTTTATATATAAAATGTCTAAAGAAACTGGACAAAATTAGGTGCCAACATCTACCTCTCAGTCATATTGATTTGATTCTTTGTATGGACTGGTTATCTTCCAACCATGTCCTCTAAATTGTTTTGGTAAAACCGTTTATTTAGCGAACTAGTTGAATGCATATGTTCAAGCATTGTATCCTCCAAAAAAATAAGGAGTTGATGGAGGAGGACCCTCAGTTATGTGATGTAAGTTCAAGCACTGTTCTTGTTGTGTGCGAGTTCCCTGAGGTATTCCTTGTTGATATTGATAGACTGGCGGTGAAGCATGAAATTGAGTTTACAAAAGACCTTGCGTTAGGTACCCAAGCCATTCTGATGGCACCCTTCCAAATGTCTCCTTTGGAATTATCTAAGCTTAAGAAATAGCTAGAGGAACTTTTGAACAATCAATTTATTAGGACAAGCGTTTCTTGGTGGGGTACACCAAAGTTGTTAGTGAAAAAGAATGATGGTTTGATGAGGTTGTTGATAGATTATTGTCGAATTAATAAAGTAACGATTAAGAATAAGTATACTTTGTCTAAGATAGAGGACCTTATGGACTAACTCACATAAGTATGCGTGTTTAGTAAGATAAACCTAATATTTGAGTATTACTAGATCCATTTGAAAGTGGAAGATTTTCCCAAGAAGACCTTTAATACATGAACAAGACCTTTCATCCATACCTACACTTGTTTGTGGTAGTATTCAAAGATAATATTTGTAAATAAGAACATACAAAACACTTAAGGATAGTCTTAAAGACCCTGAAAGAAAAAAGGTTGTTCACAAAATTATCTCTTAGTGGGAATTTTTGTAAGAAGAGGTGATTTTCCTAGGTCACGTGATTTCTCGAGGTGCTATAGCAATTGACCCTGCCAAAACAGTGAGAATTCTTGAATGGAGAGCACCAAGGTCAGCGAGATGAGGAGGTTTTTGGGCTTAGCATGCTTTTATTGAAGGTCTATTAAGGATTTTCGACGGTATCCCTATCATTGACAAAACCGACTCAAAAAAAGTATTTCTAATTCGTATGGGATGTACAGTGTGAGACCATTTTCCAAGAGATTAAGAAAATACTCACTTATGCATCGATCTTAGTATTGTTTAATCATAGTGAACCCTTTGTAGTGTATTAGGATGAATCCAAGATTAGGATTGGGTGGAATTCTTATGCAAAATGGCAAAGTAGTAGCATATGCATCTAGACACTTAAAGATCCATAAGTAGAATAACCTTATCCATGACTTAGAGCTCGTCGATGTATTTTTCGAACTTAAGCTATGTAGGAACTACCTAAATGGCTTTAGATTTAAAATCTGTAGTGACTATAAGAGTCTGATGTACCTCAAACAATACCTTGATGGGTAGACTGAAAGTAACTAGTGGATTATTAGATGATAATAGGAAAATTCAGAAGAAGGAATTGTTTGTGTCAGATAAGTTAGAGTTGATGACTCAAGGGGTAGTGGCATAATCCTAAGATTAAGAGCAATAGTTTATGTATATGATGCAACAGAACTAAGAAAGTTAATATTGGAGGAAGGTCATAGGAGTAGTTTGAGTATTCACCCTCGAGTTACCAAAATGTACCATGAGATTAAGAAAATGTTTTTGTGGCCTAGAATGAAGAAAGACGTAGCCGCCTAACTTGTCAAGTTAATATTATCTAGATCACTCTCAAATTATTATTTTATATTTTACATTTGTGATAATAAAAGTCAACCATTGATTAAAAATATTTATTTGGTAAAATCATTATTCTCTTTATTTTATTTAGGGTTAAATAAGTTCTTATTCCCTATAAAATTATTGTATTTCACTTTTAATCCTTATAAAACTGTTTCACGCTTTTTAGTCTCTACAAATATTATTGTTTCCAATTTTAGTCTCTATAGTAGGGAATAAAATTAAAAAATATGATATTTATAGGACTAAAAGCTGCAAAAACATATGTAAAAACTCAAATAAAATACAATAATTTTATAAGGACTAAAAATTTATTTAACCTTTTATTTATATTTTTTTTCTACTTAATATGTTTGAAGTTGTCACCTTATATGACAAATATTACCGAGCGGATAGAGTAATATACAATAAAGGAGAGAGTATTATACATGCACCCCCACATCTAAACCTCCCACCCCCCATTTGTTGTAAAATGTCTAAAATGCCCCTCTTGTTAACTATAACCCTAATCCAACAAAAAAATCAACCATTTTTTTACCCCATCAGATTCGAAAGTTTTCAGCATTCTCAGATACATTCGAAAAATTCAAAGCTTCGAAACTCATCCTCCAACAATATTCGAGTATTTCAAATCTTCAGAAACTCAGAAAAGTAAGTATCTTTCAAACTATTTAAATTTCTCGAAACTTTATAAACTTTCAAACCACTATTTTCCAGATTTTAAAGCTTCAAAAATTTGGGATTCATCCAAAGTTTCGAATGTTTCCTGATTTTCCAGATTTAAACCTCGAAAGTTTGGCATTCAACCAAACTTTCGACACTTCGAAACTTTGGTATGCATAGAAACTTTCGAAGAATTTTGAATTTGTATGTGGGTTTCCAGATTCTAACCTCGAAAGTATGGCATGCAACCAAACTTTCGAAACTTTGGCATGCATGGAAACTTTCGAAGGTTTTGAAGTTGTATGTGGTTTTCCAGAATTTGAACATCGGAAGTTTGGCATTCAACCAAACTTTTGAAACTTCGAAACTTTGGCATGCATGGAAAATTTCAAAGGTTTAGAATTTGTATGTGTTTTTCCAGAATTTAAACTTCGAAACTTTGGTATGCACGGAAACTTTTGAAGGTTTTTCCAGAATTTGAACTTCGAAACTTTGGCATGCATGGAAACTTTTGAAGGTTTTTCCAGAATTTGAACTTCGAAACATTGGCATGCGTGGAAACTTTCGAAGGTTTTTCTAGAAATTTGAACATCGAAGGTTTGGTGTTCATCCAAACTTTCGAAACTTTTCCAGATTTTTTTTGCCCATATGAGATTTTCCAGAAGTTCAAAATTTTTTACAGATTTTCCAAATTGTTTCCAGATGTTCCAATTATTGATATATTGATATAATATTGCAGTGCCTAGAACTAGAGGTGCGTTTGGACAAATTATTCGCACTATTGCGAGAGGTGTTATGTAGGGATGGCAATTAGACCCAGACTGTAAGACCCTTAATTTTAAAATTAAAATTATGGAATTAATATTAAGTGTATTTTGCGGATATTTGTAAAATATTTAATATATGTATGTTTTGAGTGAATATATATATATATATATATATATATATATATATATATATATATTTATTTTGAAAGATGAATTAAGATTATTGGATGAAGAATAAATTAATTTAATTACGAGTAATTAAATTAATGGACACTTAATTAAGGGATTATCGGCTAATTACAACGAGACTGGTTAATTACTGAGGATCAGACAAGTGTCGGGTGAGGTGGCACCCACACAAGCCTATATATATAGGAGTGAGAAGGATGGGTAAAATCAGAACACCATTCCTCCTCCATACTGCATGTAACAGTACCCACCTTTTCCCTTCCCTTCCCATTCTGAATTCTCTTCACGATTCAAAAAAAAAAAAAAAGGGAGTTCCTCAAAAGTGACATTAATTGGAAATCCAAGCACCAAACCAGAAAACCCCCAGTACAAAAGTTGTTCCCCTCATCATTCCAGAGCTAGAGAACCCATTTTCGTAGCAGCAAACGCAAGCGGGAGTTTCGCCGATTTTGACGCGTAAACGGGAACGAAAACAGAAACGGTAGCAGTAGCAGAAACGCAACAAGTGTAAGGGCACCTTCCACTTTCTAGTTGCATTAGGGCTGTAAATGCATACTGTCATGGTCTTAATAATGTTTTGCATTGTTTGAAGAAAAACTATTTTCGCAATGACATTTTGAAAAAAATGAAGAAAATGCATTATGTTGATGTGTAATGATTCTGTGATGGTTGCTATTTGGTTGAATGCATTAATGTTGTTTTGTTTATGTGGGAAAGTTGAAAAATGTCTTGCATGCTATTTTGAAGATGATCAAAATGCATATTTTTCAAACTGTTGTGCTGGTTGTATAAAATGCGAAAAATGCATTTTGTTGGTGTTTTGTTGCTATGTGATGGTTGCTGTTTGGCTGAATGTATTAATGTTGTCCTGTTTGAGTGAGAAAGCTGAAAATGCTTTGCATGTTGTGATTGGTTGTGTAAGAATGCTGGAAATACCTTGCATGTTGTTTTGAGAAATGATCAACAATGTAAACGTTGAAAAAGGTCTGTTCTGTGTGGTTGGCATTCTGTTTTTGAGTGATTCTGGTGATGCTAATGTTTTCAAAAGAAAAGGGATTTTAAATGATGAAAGTGTTTTTCTGGAAAAGTGCTATTGATGAAGAATGCCTGAGTTTTGTGGTTCAAAAGAGTGCTGAATCTGTTTTGGTGTTTTGTTGATTTTTCAAAGGAAAGAGTTTGAAAATGTGTTGAAGTCTCAGGAAAAAATTTCACTAATTTCGAAGGGGTATTCGAATACAACCTACCAAGCTTCTGTTTTACTCAAGTTTTTGAACTTGTGTTCGAATACGGGCCCCTGTATTCGAATACAGAGGAAGGATTTTGCTTCTGACTTAGCATCTGTATTCGACTACGACTCTGTCGTATTCGAATACAGAAGTAAAGTTTTTGTTCTCTGTATTCGAATACAAGTATGCTGTATTCGAATACAGAGTGTTAAATTTGCAGATTTTAGCTTCTGTATTCAAATACAGATTCGTGTTTTTCAGAAAAATCAAAGTTTTAAACATTGTTTTATAAACCCTAAGTGTTGGGGAATATTGGGAAGGTTTGTGATGAATTAAAATGGAATTTTTGTGATAGTTTGAAGTGGTGGTGATGAAGCTTTTGAGACTTTACTGATGTAGTGAAAAATACTGGTTTTGCACTATGACAGCCTTTGTATTCGAATACAAGGAAGCTGTATTCGAATATAGAGTGTTAATTCTGCACTGTTTTTGGCTTTTGTATTCGAATAAAGAAAAGCTGTATTCGAATACAGATTCGTATTTTCCAGAAATCTCAGTTTTAAACACTATTTTATGAATTTTAAGAGTTGGGGGAAAGACTTATGATAATTAAGAATGGAATTTTGAGATAATGTAAAGTGATAATGATTGCTTGAATGTTTAATCATTGATGTGTTGATGATGAAATTAATTGTGTTGAGAGGTTTTGGGAAAATGATGGAAAGGTTGAATTTTCCTGATAATGCATACTGTTTCAGTGAAGAGAAAACACTGCATATTCATGCATTGCATAGTCAACTGGTACCCGCGATGGGCCACAGAGTAATGCGTAAACGTGCTGATCTGTTGAGCGATTGCACGGGTGCTGGTCTGTTGAGCGTCGGCACTGGTACTGGTCTGTTGAGCGAATGTACCCTGAAATGCGCACAAACCTGCTGATCTGTTGAGCAATTGCACAAGTGTTGGTATGTTGAGCGACTGCACTGGTACTGATCTGTTGAGCGATTGTACCTTGGTATATGTTAAACGTGCTGGTCTGTTGAGCGACTGCACTGGTGCTGATCTGTTGAGCGATTGCACCCTGGTCTTAAGGGCCGTTAAAGTCAAACATATTTAAATTGTGCTGGTCTGTGGAGCGACTGCACCTTGGTAATTCCAAGAAGTTGAATACATGAGCATATACATATTGCATCGGGGTGATTGACCGGTGGGTCACGATTTTTGGTATATGTTGATGATTGGAAATTGTTGTGTGTAAGTACTATATAAGATCTGAATTTCTGATAAATGATTGTGATTGCTGAAGTGTTGGCTGTACTTACAACATGTTTTCCATATTAATTAGTTGCTGTTTTGAAAAGGCATACATGTCATGAAATTTCAAAATGAGCATCTTTATTTATCATCATTGATTATATGTTATACCATGGATGTGTTGTTCTGTGATATAAATGCTATGTGTTTAATTGTTAATTTCGGTCGGTGACCCTTTACTATTATTGTGGAAATTGGGCTTTGCCCTCAGATGCCCCCCAAACCCATGTTACCCGTGGGTCCCCTAACGACAGAAACGTCGCTCGATTTCATTGATCGCTCTGTGCCTACTGCTTGGGTATACGACCCCATCTCAAGCAGGGCTACGTACACGGGGAGATTGAAGAGGACCTGTAGGACTAGCGGAGTGGTGCACTACGTGGAGCACAGCTATGCGAGGATTGACTTTCCTGTGCCTTCCCGTTTGGTATTAGAGGCGCACGAAATTTTGATGATGCAGAGGAGTCAGCTAGAGGGGTTGAGACGGAGGCCACCGTAGGAGTGGTGACTCCTAACCCAGAGATTGGAGGGGCTGTACGTGATTCTGAGGCAGAAGAAAGGAACAAAGGACCGACGCCAATAGCAGTTGATATTCCGGGTCCATCTAGGATATCCGATGATTCTTATAAGATTCTGGCATCGTCGAAGCAACCCAGATTGTGCATCGATCTGACTTCGGAGGAGATCGATCCCTCTCTGTATGAAGAGGAGAAGGTTACATCGAGGCGAGCGGCGGAGTCAGATGAGACTTGTATGGGATGCGGAGGAAATCCGTGCTACTGTAGTTTTAGTGCATGATCGGTTAGACTTGATGTATAGGATTTTGAGCTGGAAAATGTAATTTGTTTTAATTTGGAAATTATTGTACTACTTTTCCGCTAACTTATTCCGTACTCTGATATTTCCTTTTTGAGATGTTATGACACCAATCTTTTGAAATGTATTAATGTTTATTATTAATTTCCAAAGTTAAGTACTTAGTAATATTATGATGAAGTTATTTAATTACGTTCATCGATTAAATTACAACGTACTATTGTTAAGAAACGGATTAAAGGAAATTTTTATTTCAACTCTTTTGAAGTAATAAATTGGGAAAAACATTTTGATTATTTATTTTAAAAAAAAAATACACTCGCGCTGTGTTTTAAACTCGGGGTGTTACACAGACCCAGTGGGTACCCGCAAAAAAAACCCGTAATTGGTAGGGTAAAAACCATCATAATGGGTATGGGTATGGGGACGGGTAATTACCCGCAAAATTGAACGGGTATGGGTGCGGGTACGGGTACTATAATACCCACCCTGCCCCTCCCCGCACATATATTATTATTATTATTATTATTATTATTATTATGTAAGTTTGTTTGAGCTTAAATAAAAATGATTTTTGTTTTAAATGATTAGAGATTATTTTTTAGAGATTTTTTAAAATATGATTTTTTAACTCCCGTTTGTTTACTATTATAAAAATGATTTTTTTTTGTACAATAATTTTTAACATGTTTGTATACAATTTTATAAAAATAATTTTTTTAAACTAAAAAATTACCATAAATGACATAAATATGATTTTCAAGACTTGTTTGTTTGAAAAAATATTTTTTAAATACATGATTTTTCTAAATACACATATGTCTCTCTACTATCTTATGCATCTCTATCTCCCCTTCCAATCTCTATCTACTATTTCTCTCACTCTCTATTATCTCATGTCTCTCTACCTCTCCTTTTTATTCCAAACAAATCAATGAATTTAGGTCATTCATTTCATAATTTTCGGATTCTCCTAAAAAATAAACATATAAGTAAATCATCACGAAAATATGTTAGTAAATAGTAATAGATTTTGGAGGTCCTGTTCTAATCTTAAAAATTAGGCCCTTAATAAAAAAAGTACAATTTTAGTAATTAAAAAAATTTGAAAAATAAATTTTAGTCCTTATACACATATTTGATTCTGATGAAGAGGTAACTAATTGTGATTTTATATTTAAGAGTTTTTTTTATATTATTAATCGTGACTTTATAATTATAAATAACTAATATAATACACATATCAATTTTTTCACAGATCTCGGGGAATACCGTCCAAGGACTTGCAACTTCATATATATTCTTTCGAAAAACATTATTTTTTATGTTTTAATATTTATTGTAGTAATGTACTAATGTTGGATCATGATATATTTTGGAAGTTTTGAGTTAGACAATATTTTGGTTTATAATACTTATGATTTGGATTTAAAATATTCGGGAATTTTTTAAATTTAATCACAAATTATTTATCGATATATTTTTGTTAAAGTGTGGGTAATGGGTATGGGTACGGGCACTTAAGTGCCCAAAGGGCAAGGGTATGAGTATTAAATTTGATACCCATGAGGGTACGGGCACGGGCATGGGTATTTTTTTAAATTGCGGGTACGGGGATGGGTACTATACTACCCTACCCATATCCTACCCATTTCCATTCCTTATGAGACCTGATGGCGGGGACAGAGCGGATAGAATTCAGCCTACAGCATCACACAGACGACAGAATGAAGCCAACTGTCGTAGTAGACGCGAGGATGTTCAGCAGGATGTCCCTGAGCCTGAGCATGTTCAGGAAGATGAGCATGCACAGATGGAGTATGAGCCTGCACAGATGGACGCAGACTCAGCTGAACATGAGGTTGGTGCTGATGAGGCTGGTGATGAGCAGGATCAGCAGTCTGGTTTCCCTAGAGGACCACTGGTTACATCTGTGCTGACACAGTACGAACACCATGTGGCGCGTAAGATATGGGAAGGAGAGGTAAATTTTAATTAATTAATTAATTTTTTAACTAAGTATAATTATTTTTTATACTCGGTACATTATTTCATTAATTATGAATAAATATTTATTGATATGTTCTTTATTTAATTACTTGTAGGATCGTGGCTCGTTGAAGGTGATTACCCATGGTTTGAAGCTGAAAAGGTTTGCGGAAGTTCATATACCAGAAGCTGTATAGCATTGGATTCAAGAATCTGGGCTGTTACATTTGTCTTCCGCTTACTTGACTATGGCTGATGCTGGTTTGATATCCGCCTTTGTGGAAAGGTGGCATAGAGAGACCAACTCGTTTCATATGCCATTCGGAGAGATGACCATCACGTTAGACGACGTCGCCACTCTCCTTCATATCAAACCACGTGGTAATTTTTTTGATGCACCACTGAACATGAATACTAATAATGCTATGATGGCTGCACATTGGTTACTAGGAGCCACTTGGGAGGAAGCTGCTGCTGAGATCAACTACAACAAGTGTGCACAACATAGGTTGCAGGGGTTGCGCGAGTTATATCAGCGTTTAATTCAAGCTAACATGTATGATTGTGCTGCCAGAAGTTATCTATTGCATTTAGTTGGTAGCACCATTTTTGCTGACAAAACACACACTCGTGTGGAAGCAAAATATGTTTGTTTGTTTGCTGATTTAGATCGTTGCCGGGACTATGCATGGGGTGCTGCTGCACTGGTTGTGCTATACGACAACCTGAGAGATAGAGTCGTTCATCACAATAGACAGCTGGGGGGTTACATGACCCTATTACAGGTATTTGAATTTTTTTATTTATATTAAGTTTATTTATTTATTTGTGTTATTTATTTATTTAATTATTTAGTTGTGTTATGTATATATTTATTTGATTATTTAGTTGTTTTATTTATTGTGTTATTTATTTAATGATTTAGTTGTGTTATTTATTTATTTATTTAGTTGTGTTATTTTTTTATTTATTAATTCGTCTTTTATTAATTGGTGCAGTGCTGGATTTACGAGCACTTTCCTAGGATCTGTAAACGCGATGATAGTGGAACGGTTCCTGCACATCTTCCAAGAGCATGTAGGTGGACTGCAAAACACGCAGTTGAAGGTGGACTGATGACATACAGACGGAGACTTGATTCTATGTTGCTCGACGATGTATTGTTTACACCATATGATGATGATTGAGCTAATCATCCTTTTGTCTCGTCTTCGATGTTCTCCGGATAACTTCGATGGGCAGGTGTTTCAGTTCCATATTTGTCAGAGCGATGTCTTCGACAGTTTGGTCGTATTCAGCGCATTCTGCGTGACGTTCCTCGGATGCCTAGGAGTATAGATTGGGAGTGGCAGAATAATGTTAGATCATGTATAGCTACATTCCGGAGTCTATCTCCTCTGGCAGAATAATGTTAGATCATGTATAGAAGTCACTGCAGACTACTTTGCGTGGTACCTAAATATTTCACATACTCTGATCCTTCCTCCACCTACTGATGCTCCTTCCAGTACACCTTTTGTTGCTCCACTTTCCAGGTCACCTACTGCTGCACACGATCCTCAGATTCCATCATCATCTGCACGTGCTGGTCCATCATCGGAACGAGATCGGCTAGCATATGAGCTTATACGTAGGGGATTACAGATTGTAATTCCATTTGGTGAAGTTCATGATATATTCACTGAGTTAAGCAGACTCTTCCCAGGAGACGATTAGTTATTGTGTGTTGCGATTAAGTTGTATAAATATATTTTTATATTAATATCTATTTTTTTCTATTCTAATCTTGACTTAATGAAATACAAGATGATTTTTCAAATGATGGATCAATGTGTTCCCATTGCTTAATACATTCTACATAAGCTATTTGCCATGTCTTTGCACAATCACTACAAAAGTTTTTCCATTTTTGTGAGGTAGGTGGCAACGGACAATCACTACGAATTTGATGAAATTTGTATTATATTAAAGAATATAATTGATTTTATGGGTTTTGGTTGAAAATTTTGATGAGTTTTTTGAATTTTTGTAAAAAAAAAGGATAATATTGTTGATATTTTAAAACATAAAGGATCAAA
>JBBPBO010000001.1:35566742-35602688 GCA_037974295.1 Cicer cuneatum
AAAAAAAAAAAAGATAAAGGACTAAAACATTAACTGAAATTAAGTTAAGGGACCACGGGTGCTATTTAGTCTAAAATATATATATATATATATATATATATATATATTTATGTTGCATTTTTGTGTGTAATAATAATAATAATAATAATAATAATATTGTGGGTGTGGGGCGAGGTGGGTATTAAGGTACCAGGACCTGCACTCATACTCACTTTTTTGCAGGTAGTTATTTATGCCCACACCTATATCTATATTGTGGGTTTTTACTCTATCCGTTGTAGGTATTTTTTGCGGATACTCAAAGATTATGATCCAATTGCCATCCATAAACATAATTTTTTTTCTCAACATAATTGTTTAAAGTAAAAGATAATCAAAATCTTAAAGTTATCAGTGGATCACTCAACTAACTTTTAATTTGTACATCAAATTTGGAATCACCGGTGAGATACTACGACCAATATTACCCAAAAGTTAATTTTTCAAGGTCACTGTCATGATTAGCACATGAACTTACGTTTTGGTAAAAGTCTTAGCATCATGGATCCATGGTCAACATCAACATAAAAAATTAAAAAAAATAAAGTTGTCAACGACCTTATGATCCACCACAAGTCTTAGGAATGCTAACCTATGTGGCTCCTCTTAATGAACTTGGTAATGCTCTGCTTGATACACCTCAACAACAAGTGGTAATGACTTTGTCTTTCATCAGACAACAAATTAATATGGAGATATAAGACATCATGTATCAAGTCTCTCAACAGTTAACTGACATTATTAAACTCGTGGTTTATGATGAAGTTCAAAAAGTCAAAGAATTAGATTGCAGAAGAGCCAATTCTAGTGATCATTCACTCACCTCTATTAACAAGGGACCTCAAGGATACCGTGCAAGTAGGAGTTGTTATGCATAGTTAGCCGATTATTGTGAGATCATCTTATGTGATTAAAAAAAAAATACAATTAAAAATAAAACATAATTCATCTATTCACGGTGCATCACATGGTAGTTTGTTAACTTTATTTTATATCTTCTTCAACGTGAAACCTATTACTTTATGATTTATTTCTTCTTTTTTACAAATTGTTTATTAGTTCACAAAATAAATTGAATTAAATATTTTCGTTTCTTGAATGACAAACTCTCAATGCTCTTTGCTAATGAATTGTAAATTTGAAAAGAGATATTCAATAATATGTTATAAAGTTTTTAGTTATAGAGTTTTATTGTAACTATAATAAGGGGAGTTTAGTGTTTCTAGCCTCCAGTTTTTATTCTCTTTTGTAACTCTTTGTTTTGTTAGCACTCTGCATTCTATTAAATCTTAGCCTGTATTTCTTCTCTATGGTTCATATTGTTATCACAGTTGATTCAAATTTCATTTTAAGAGTTGCAAATAATTTTTCAAACATGCTAATAATAAAAAAATGCAAGGTCTTGTGTTCACACAACATGTGTGAAAATGTTCATTTCTTGTTTATTCAATAGCTAAAAAAATTCATCATTTGAGGTAAGTTCCGAAGCAAACTACAAAACATCATCATTCATGAGGTGCTTAGATATTAACAGTTGGTGCGCAGTCCCAATCTATGTGTCCTTTATAATCCAACAAGGTTATAATTTATCAAAATATAAGAAAAATGACGAAGAATACAAAGCAAGTCAACTCATTCTCCCATATGACGAGACAAAAGAGAAAGTCTTTTTTCAAAACACGTTGTGTAAAATAATAGAGTTTGATTTTGTAATTTTAAATGATATAATTTAAATTTCAACCATGGTATATTTGCCATTTATGTCACTTTAATTAATTGATATGTCTTTCATCACTACCGTCTTAAACAATTTAGGGGCATGTTTTAATCTTAAAAATTTTAAGAATCATCACAAGATTTTCTGTATGAAAATATTGGCAAGATATCTAATAATTTGTAAATATCGACAATATATAACTAATATTTTTTAAAGTTTTAAAATTTTGAGATCTTGTGCGGTGGCTCAGCCTGTATATGTTATGGGCTAACCTTCTCCTTCATCCCAACATAAGTGTTGTATTTAATCATTTTATATAAATTAAAAACAAACATAATAAATGAAAAAATAATAGTGATTTTACCACATTATTCTTATTTTTATTAACCATCGACATGTGTTTCAATTATCAAAAATACAAGTGAGAGAATAATAAAGTGGGAAGGATGTACATAGTAACTAATTAGTTGGTACAATAAAAAAATAAAAACTTAAATATGTAAAAGTTCTAATAAGAGTTATTTTTATTTTAGTCCTTACAAAAAAATTTCTCTTTCAATTTAATATTATAATTATTTTTACAAAAAGTTTCTCTTTCTATTTAATATTATAATTTTAAAATACTTTTAATTTGATCGTTCAATTTCAGATATTGCTGCAGTGGTTGTTTTACGATAATCAATTTCATTCTTGGAAAAAAAAATCACTACATTCTCAAATCACCTTGTTATCACTAACTTTCAGCTTCTCCTGCAAATAATCCTTCTTGTGGTTATTGGCACAAGTGTAACACTTACACCCGAATGTTACCCTTGTGCATAAAAAAATATGGCACAAGTGTAACACTAATCTTTAGTGTCTTTTTGTTGAGATGATTAGAGGTGATTAGGAGTGCATTTGGACATTCTTGACCATGATTTCTATTTTGTCATTTTCTATCCAATTGTTTACGATTTTTTAAAAATAATTTTTATAAGATTTTATCTTTTTATTATAACATTTTTAAAAAAGAATTTTAAAAATAAAGCTTCAAATGAAAAATTGACTTAAATAGTTTATTTTGAAATATGATTTTAAGTATTTCATCTATTTTCTACAAATATTTTTAGATAATGAAATTTCAAAAAGTGATTAAAATGAAAAACTATTTTGAGAAGTTTTTCATAAAAATTATTTTTGAATATACCTTTTTAAAAAAATGTAATTTTTATCATTTTTAAAATCTTTAATAACGAATATCTAAGTTATTAAATGTTAAAATTACTTTTTGTAATTAATAACAAATGAATCTAAAAATTTCTACTATTTGTAAGTAAAACTCCATAAAAATTATTTTTAAAAATATAAAATAAATTTTTAAAATCTTAAACAAACAGATTCAAAATATCTAATGTACTCAATTTGTTAGTCTAATGGTTTAGAACAGATTTAATCGATTATACATGTTATGTGATCTATGATCTACTAATTCCTCATTAATTCTAGTCGTCGTATTTGCAGTTTCCTTTGTTTTTCCGACTTCATTGTTGTATTTTTTTTTCCTTTGCTACTCTCTTTACAACCACTCTGTATTTTTCAGTACCATTTTAGTCAGGGGCGGATCATTGTAGGGACAGGGGGCCACTACCACAAAAAAAAAAAAGTAAAATTACTAAATTGCCCTTAATAAAATTAGAAATTTATGGTTATACCAAAACCCTAATTTTCTCCTCTCTCTTCCTTCCTCTCTCTCTCTGACTTTCAACAGCCAACAGACAGCCTCCCTCCTCATCGTCGATTTGCATCGCGCCCGCAACAGACAGCCTGCCTGGCCTCGCCTCCGCCTCCCCTTGCCAGTGGCAGTCGCCTCCTCGTCACGTTGTCGGCCCGTCGTGTCGCGTCGCCTCGCCTCTGGTATCACCGTATCAGTTACCTTCCTTCAGCCTTCCAATTTGTTTCCATGTTTGTTAGCACCACCCCCTTTGGCTCTCTGTGAGTTGACTTGGACATCCATGTTTAAAAAAAAAAGAACTTAGAAGTTAGAAGTTTATCTTTACAAACAGGTGGAGAAAAGTTGAATTGGAAACGTATTTGTTAGTTTATGTTCATGTTTGATGTTTTTCCTTCTAATTTTAGGAGTATTTACTTCCCAGTAATTTCATTTTGAAGTATAATGCTAGGAAATAAATAATTAATGGAGTACTTGTGTATTCCTTTAGTTACATGGTGGAATAATAAAATAGATAATGAATCATATATAAATGCTATTGTGAATGTGTGAATGATGTAGGAGGTAAAGTTCTTCCTTTTCTTCTCTTTGCTTGGACTGAAGAGAGCTCCCTTTTTCTATTTTCTATTGATAATTTCTTAATTAGATTCATAATGAAATTTTTTGGTAACATGCCTCCATCTGACTCATTGGATTCTCCCATGGTTTGGTTGTTGCCATCCACCGTTCTAACAAGCTATTTCCTAAGCTCTTGTTGTCAAGGTTGTAATTCTTGAGAAGAGTTGCTGCTTTAGAGTTTGGGCTACCACTCATTCTTGACTGCTATATTGACACAAAACTAAATGAATTTGGTAATGACTTTAACCGTTAAATCTTACCAAAGAAAAAAAATAATGTATATATATTATTGTTGGAACCAAGTTGGTTCTAACTACTTAGGATTTTGATGTTTACAAAAGCATTCAATGTAATCTTATTTTGTACCTTGAATTATTAAATTAAATGCCACCAGAAGCTAAAGTAATCAAAAGTTGAAGATCAAAGGGTTCTAGAGATTGAATTCTGAAGGTACCAGAAGATACTTCAAGATGTCAAAACATCACCAGAAGATATCTTTGCTCGCCCAGACCAGAAGGAAGCAAAGTCAGAAGGAAACATGGACCAGACCAGAAGGAAGCCTGCCAGAGGGAGACTTGATCCAGACCAGTAGGAGTCATAGTCAGACTTATTCCAGAAGTTATTTTGACCAGCAGATGGCCTGACATTAAAATAATAAACAGCCCAGACTTGATCCATACTTAATCAGAGGATAAATTAATGGGACCAGAACAAAGGAATTAATCCATATTTGACCCAGACCAAAAGATAGCATGGTTCAGGGTATGAAACTAAGTCCATACCAGATGAAATGATCTCCAGAACTGATTCAAAACAAAAGGTAAAAAGTCCAGACTGAAATATTATTTGTCCAGATTTAATTTCAGTTTAATCCAGACCAAGTCCAGAATTGGTCCAGATTTGAGTATGTGGCCCAGTGTTGGCCGAAATTAGAAGGTCAGAATGTGTGGTCCAGCAGTGGCCGAGATTAGAGGATTACAGCAGATCAGTTTGCTAGACTAGGTTGGCCGAGATCAGAAGATCAGAAAGTGTGGTCCATGGCTGGCCGAAATAAGAGGATCACAGCAGATCACTTGGTATGGTCCAGATGTGGCTAGCGCAGAAGATCAAATGGTCTAGATTTAATCACGAGGATTAACGGTGGAGATTTTAATATATTTTGATCAAAGTATTAAAAGGATTTGTTACAAAAATAAAGTGAAGTCGTATGGAAGATCATGAGCTGTTGGCGGGAAGAAACTAAACACATGATTGGCCAGTTATTTTTGAAAGAAAATCTGAAGCATAAAAAAGATATGTTTTTTTTTATTTAAGTGAAGCCCGATTGGTCAAGATATTTTTGCAAGAGAATCCAGCAAGATACAGCTCGAAATTAAGCTTGGAAGAGGCCCTAATTCGCATCTATAAAAAGAGGCTCAAGGTAGAATACTTAGGATCGAAAATCACAAAAGAGTCATACACTTCCAAAAGCAAACACTCAAGTTTTCAGTGAGGTTAATTGTGAGTTCCAGCTTTCCAGAAGCAAGCACTCGTGTTATTTTCTTTCCCTTGTGTTAGATCTAAGTTGTTGAAGTAGAGTCTACAGTTTGAGGGAGTTAGAAGGGGTAGCAGATTACTTGGCAATTATATTCAAGGCGTTGTAATTCCTTCTACAATCTGGGGTTGTCAGATTGGTAGGAGAAGACTTGATTTAAGAAGTCAAGGTGCTGCATTCCTCAAAAGTCTAGCATTGTTAGACTGTTTGAGAAGACTGACTTGGAGGGTCAGTGGTACTGTTGTAATTCAAGGTTTTGAATTAGTGAAATCCTTCAAGGTGAAGGAACTGGACGTAGCCTCGTTAACGATGAACCAGTATAAAATTCTGTGTTTTTATTTTTACTTTATATCCGCTGCTAACTCTGTTTTATTCATACATCAAGTTTTGTTTTAAAACTGCAAAAACAGAAAAAGTATTCAAGTTAGTCAAACACAATTCAACCCCCCCTTCTCGTGTTTGCACCTTCAATTGGCATCAGAGCTCGGTCTCAAGGCTGAGCACTTAACAGTGTTTGAGGAAAGGTCCAAGGGGTTCAACATGGCAGAATCCAGAGATGAACTGGGAGGCAACATCAACAGACCACCACTGTTTGATGGAGAAAGGTTTGAGTATTGGAAGGATAGAATGGGAAGTTTCTTCATATCTCAAGATCCTGAATTATGGAAGATGGTAGTCAAAGGATACACTGTACCAACTGGTCCAGAAGATCCAACTAAAGAACTAGACATGGATGATATGAAACCAGATCAAAGCAGGTTATACAAACTTCATCACAAGTCCAGAAACATCATGATCAGTGCCATCACATTCAAGGAATTTGACAGATGCACAGATAAAGAAACAGCAAATAGCATATTCGACAGTCTGGTTCTGACCTATGAAGGAAGCCAGCAGGTTCAAGAAGCAAGGGCTAACATACTGGTCAAACAGTATGAGATGTTCAAGATGGAAGATGATGAAGACATCGATGGAATGTTCTGTAGATTCCAGACTCTGATATCTAGACTAAAAGTATTAAAGAAAAGCTACACCACTGCAGATCATGTAAAGAAGATCCTCAGAAGCTTACCAGCCAAATGGAGACCAAAGGTTACTGCAGTACAGGAAGCTAGGGATCTGAATACCTTGAAGCTTGAAGATCTGATCATCTCCCTCAGGTCTCATGAAATAGAGCTGAATGCAGATGAACCTAAGAAGAAGAAGAATCTGGCTCTTAAGTCGAAACAGAAGAACGCTGCAAGGGCAGCATCAGAATCAGAGGATAGCGACAGTGACTGTGATGATATGGCTTACTTAACCAAAAAGATGGTTAAGATCTGGGAAAACAGGAAAAGAAGAAGCTTCAAGAAGAAACATAACAACAAAGGAAAGGAAGAATCTGACAAGAAGAGTATTGTTTGTTATGGATGCAATAAACCTGGACACATCAAGTCAGAATGTCCAAATCTGGAAAAAGGCAAACAACACAAGAAGAGTTCCAGATATAAAAAGAAGGGTTTGATGGCTGCCTGGGATGTATCAGAATCAGAAGAAGAATCGTCTGATGAAGAAGAGGTAGAAACAGCAATGATGGCACACATCAGGTCTGCTTCTGGACCTCATAAAGGCATGATTTCAGGAAGGAAAGCAGGTAGAAGGAAGAATGAACGAAGTAGTCATTCAAGCAAGTCTGGAAGCACATCAGAGGAAGCAATTCTGTCTCTGATGGCTCATACCAACTCAAGTTCTGGATACAGTTCAGACTCTGGAACAGATTCAGAAGATGAAGACGATAAGGTATTTTCTTATCTATCTAAATCTGAGTTAATTGATACTTTAAAATATTTTTTAAATGCAAATAATAAGATGGCTTTAAAACTGAAAACTCTTAGGGAAGATAAGAAAAATCTGACCAAAGAGGTCCAAGTTTTAAAGAATCAAAATTCTGAGTATGCAACTAAAAACAAGGATTTCAAAATTGAAGTTGCAACACTCAAATCTGAAAACCAAACTCTCAAAAGCAATGTTTGTTCCACTTCCAAAACTGTTTGTGAATCTTATATGCATGAGCAATTTTTTCAAAACTTTATTTTCAATGGAATGGAAAGAAGTAAATATGCATCTATGATTTATGGAAACAGTAACACTAGAAAGAGAGGTCTTGGTTTTATAGAAACGATTGCTGAAAGTAAAGCTGTTCATTCTGACATTTTATGTATTGTTTGTGCTAAGAAAGGTCACTCTGAACTATCTTGTCCACTGGTAAAATCTGAACAAGATCAGAGAGCTGTTAAGACTAACAAACCTGGACCCAATCAGTTCTGGGTACCAAAAGATCAAATTGTCTATGTTGCAGATATTCTGAGCAACTAGAAGGAGACACCAACAATGGTGCCTGGATAATGGATGTTGGCTATGCACAAGCAGAAGAAGGTTTATGTTCCTGCTACAACAAGACAAAGGCAATCTGAGTCTGATGGAAAAAGGTCTGGTCAACTCAACCAGAATCGGAATCAAAACCAGAACTGGAACCAGAATCAAAACTGGAACCAGAACAAGAATTGGAACCAGAACCAGAACTGGAACCAGTATCAAAAGCACAGAAACTGGAACCAGAACCAACACTGGAACCAGAACCAACACTGGAACCAGAATCAATACTGGAACCAGAATTAGAATCAGTGCTGGAATTAGAATCAGAATCAACACTGGAACCAGAACCAGAATCAGATCAGGAATTACCAGAATTACCAAATTCATCAGAACCACCAGATTCACCCAAATCACCAGAATCACCAGAATTATCAAGGTTATCAGAATCACTGGATTCACCAAAATTACTAGAATCAAAACATGTTCCAAAATCATTAGAGGAACATGATTTATAAACCAAAGCAGAATCAAGGAAACTGCTCAAACAGACCAGAAGAAGAACTGGCCCTAATGGCTCGAATATAAGCTAAGTCTAAATCTGAGTCTGATTCTGACAGAGAAAAGGCAAGGTTTGGTCAGCAACACAAAACTTGGTATCTTGACAGTGGCTGCTCCAAGCACATGACAGGAGATAAATCTATGTTTCTGGATCTGACTATGAAGAATGGAGGCAAAGTTTCCTTTGGAGGAAACCAGAAAGGTCAGATTATTGGTACAGGAACTGTTGGTAACACTTCTTCTCCCTTGTCTATTAAAAATGTTCTGTTAGTTAAAGGGCTAAAACATAATCTTCTGAGCATAAGTCAATTAAGTGATTGCAATTATGATGTTATCTTTAATCAAAAAACTTGCAAAGCTGTTAGTCAAATTGATGGGACTGTTTTATTTACTGGCACTAGGAAGGATAATGTTTATAAAATTGATCTTTTTAGTCTTGCTAAGCAACAGGTTAAATGCCTATTATCTGTAAGTGAGCAGAATCTGATTTGACACAAGAGGCTAGGGCATGCAAACCCTAGACTTATATCCGAGTTGAGCAAACTCCAGCTGGTAAGAGGGCTTCCCAAGGTAAGTTCCAAAACTGAGATTCAGTGTGAAGCATGTCAAAGAGGTAAACAAACTAAAAGCTCTTTTAAAACTAAAAAATGTGTTTCTACCTCTCAACCACTTGAACTGCTTCACTTAGATTTGTTTGGTCCTGTTCAAACAGCTTCTCTTGGTGGTAAGAAATATGGTTTTGTAATTGTTGATGATTACTCAAGGTGGACTTGGGTAAAATTTTTAAAGAACAAAGATGAATCTCATAGAATATTTATTTCTTTTTGTAAGCAAGTTATGAATGAACAGGGTATTAAGATCATAACCATCAGAAGTGATCATGGAGGTGAATTGGAGAACAAGTATTTTGAAGAATTCTGTGATGAGAATGGCATCTCTCACAACTTCTCATCCCTCAGAACACCTCAACAGAATGGAGTGGTAGAAAGGAAGAACAGATCACTACAGGAGATGGCCAGAACCATGCTGAATGATATGAAGGTTGCCACCTACCTTTGGGCAGAAGCTGTCAACACAGCCTGCTACATTCAGAATAGAGTCTACATCAGGTCCATCTTAAATAAAACTCCCTATGAACTGTGGAAAGGTAAGAAACCCAATATTTCCTACTTTAAGCAATTTGGCTGCATCTGTTTTATGTTAAACACTAAAGATAACCTAGCTAAGTTTGATTCTAGATCTCAAAAGTGTATCTTTATTGGCTACTATGAGAGATCAAAAGCTTATAGAGTGTTTAACAAAGAAACTAACACCGTGGAAGAATCAATCCACATTAAGTTTGATGATAAACAGCTTGACTCTGAAAAGTCAAAGCAAGATGAGGAAATTGCAGGTGAACCAGAGGCACAGGAACCAGAAGCTGGACCAGCAGTAGAATTTGAGAAAGATCAAGATAAAGAAGAACATGCTGACTCTGAAGACAAGTCAGAGGGAAAGAATGGATGGAAGTACAAGTCTTCACATCCAGAATCTCTCATTATTGGCAGTGCAGCAGAACCTTTAAAGACCAGATCATCAAGTAGAGAAACCAGTCTGTTTGGTTTACTCTCAACAATTGAACCAAGCAATGTTGATGAGGCTTTGGCAGAGGAAGGTTGGATACTTGCAATGCAAGAAGAGCTGAATGAATTCCAAAGGAATGATGTTTGGGATCTGATACCCAGATCAAACAAAAACATTATTGGAACCAAGTGGGTGTTCAGAAATAAACTAAATGAAAAAGGTGAAGTGGTAAGGAACAAAGCCAGACTTGTAGCTCAAGGATACAGTCAACAGGAAGGTATAGACTACACTGAGACTTTTGCTCCAGTGGCCAGGTTAGAAGCAATTAGAATTCTTTTATCATTTGCTGCTAATCATGATATAACGCTGTATCAAATGGATGTTAAAAGTGCATTCTTAAATGGCTATATAAGTGAGGAAGTCTATGTCAAACAGCCCCCTGGATTTGAAAATTCTGATTTTCCAGACCATGTTTTCAAACTTAAAAAATCTTTATATGGTTTAAAACAAGCACCAAGGGAATGGTATGACAGACTTAGTAACTTTCTGCTTAAGAATGAATTTAATAGAGGCCAGATTGATAATACTCTATTTACGAAATCCATTAAAAATGATATTTTGATTATTCAAGTTTATGTTGATGATATCATATTTGGATCGACTAATGGCACTTTGTGCAAAGAGTTTTCTGACCTAATGTAGAAAGAGTTCCAAATGAGCATGATGGGAGAACTTAAGTTTTTCCTGGGAATTCACATTCACCAACGTAAATCAGGTATATTCATTCACTAATCTAAATACACTAAAGAACTTCGTAAAAAGTTCAAGATGAGTGACTGTAAGCCTATGGCCCCCCCCATGCACCCAACCTGCTCACTTGAGAAAGATGAAACCAGCCAAAAGATAGACCAGAAAACATATAGAGGTATGATTGGATCCCTTCTTTATTTAACTGCTTCTAGACCTGACATTTTGTTTAGTGTTTGTGTTTGTGCCCGTTTTCAAGCTGACCCTAGGGAATCCCTTTTAACTGCTGTCAAACGAATTCTGAGATACCTTAAAGGAACCACCAACCTTACCCTGTTATACAAGAAAACCCCCACCTACAAACTCAGAGGTTTTTGTGATTCCGACTATGCTGGAGACAAGCTGGAAAGGAAAAGTAAAAGCGGCAACTGCACCTTCTTAGGTGATAATCTGATCTCTTGGTCAAGCAAAAGACAAAGCACCATTGCCATGTCAATAGCTGAAGCTGAGTATATATCAACAGCAGGATGCAGTTCACAGTTACTCTGGATGAAACATCAACTTGAAGCTTACAACATCTTTGAAACCAATATCCCTTTGTTCTGTGATAACACTTCAGCCATAAACCTAACCAAAAACCCCATCTTACACTCTAGAGCCAAACACATTGAAATAAAACACCATTTCATTAGGGACCATGTTCAAAAAGGGACTTTAAGCATCCAGTTTGTGGACACTAATCATCAATGGGCTGATATCTTCACCAAAGCACTACCTGAAGATAGGTTCGAGTTCATCAAGAACCATCTTAGCATTACCTCCATATCTGACTAGCTCAAGTAGTCATCTTAGGAGTTTTAAGTTTCTTGTAATTTTATTTTTTGTCTTTTATTTTCTGTTTTACTTTCTGTAATTTGTAAAGAGAAAAACAAAAAATACAAAAATAGTAGGACCTCTTTTTTGGCTGATGACAAAAAGGGGGAGAGAGAGAGAGAGAAAAAGTAGAAATAAGTAGAAAAGGAGAGATAAAAAGAAAGGAGGAGCGAAAAAGAAAGAGATGAAAAGAGAAGGAGTTGAAAAGGAGAAGAATTAGGGAGAGAGAAAAAGAAAGAGTGAAAAAGAGAAGAAGTTGAAAAGGAGAGGAAACAAGGAGAGAGAAAAATAAAGAGAGAAAAAGAAAGAGTAAAAAAAGAAGGAGTTGAAAAGGAGAGGCTATGTGAAGGGAGAAAAGAAAGAGAGAATAAAGAAGGATTGAAAAGGAGAGGAGAAGAAAAGAAAAGAAAGAGTGAAAAGAGAAGGAGTTGAAAAGGAGAAGAAAAAGTCAGTATCAGACTTAGGGGGATAGATTGGTCTAAGGGGGAGTATTTCAAGTACTTCGAGTTACAAGCTAGAAAAATAAGTTAAGGTTTTGTCATCATCAAAAAGGGGGAGATAGTTGGAACCAAGTTGGTTCTAACTACTTAGGATTTTAATGTTTACAAAAGCATTCCATGTAATCTTATTTTGTACCTTGAATTATTATATTAAATGCCACCAGAAGCTAAAGATCAAAGGGTTACAGAGATTGAATCTTGAAGATATCAAAAGATACTTCAGGATGTCAAAACATCACCAGAAGATATCTTTGCTGGCCCAAATCAGAAGGAAGCAAAGTCAGAAGGAAACCTGGACCAGACCAGAAGGAAGCCTGCCAGAGGGAGACTTGATCCAGAATAGTAGGAGTCATAAGTCAGATTTATTCAAGAAGTTATTTTGACCAGCAGATGGCCTGACATTGAAATAATAAACAGCCCAGACTTGATCCAGACTTAATCAGAGGGTAAATTAATGGGTCCAGAACAAAGAAATTAATCCAGATTTGACCCAGACCAGAAGATAGCATGGTTCAGGGTATGAAACTAAGTCCATACCAGAAGAAATGATCTCCAGAACTGATTCAAAACAGAAGGTAAAAAGTCCAGACTGAAATATTATTTGTCCAGATTTAATTTCAGTTTAATCCAGACCAAGTCCAGAATTGGTCCAGATCAGAGGGAAGATATTCAGATTAATGGTCCAGATTTGAGTATGTGGCCCAATGTTGGCCGAGATCAGAAGATCAGACCATGGCCAAGTGTTGGCCGAAATCAGAAGGTCAGAATGTGTGGTCCAGCAGTGGCCAAGATCAGAGGATCACAGCAGATCAGTTTGCTAGACCAGGTTGGCCGAGATCAGAAGATCAGAAAGTGTGGTCCAGGGCTGGCCGAAATCAGAGGATCACAGCAGATCACTTGGTATGGTCCAGATGTGGACTAGCGCAGAAGATCAAATGGTCCAGATTTAATCACGAGGATTAACAGTGGAGATTTTAATTTATTTTGATCAAAGTATTAAAAGGATTTGTTACAAAAATAAAGTGAAGTCGTATGGAAGATCAAGAGCTGTTGGCGGGAAGAAACTAAAGACATGATTGGCCAGTTATTTTTGAAAGAAAATCTGAAGCATAAAAAAGATATGTTTTTTTTATTTAAGTGAAGCCCGATTGGTCGAGATATTTTTGCAAGAGAATCCAGCAAGATACAGCTCGAAATTAAGCTTGGAAGATGCCCTAATTCGCATCTATAAAAGGAGGCTCATGGCAGAATACTTAGGATCAAAAATTACAAAAGAGTCATACACTTCCAAAAGCAAACACTCAAGTTTTCAGTGAGGTTAATTGTGAGTTCCAGCTTTCCAGAAGCAAGCACTCGTGTTATTTTCTTTGCCTTGTGTTAGATCTAAGTTGTTGAAGTAGAGTCTAAAGTATGAGGGAGTCAGAAAGGGTAGCAGATTACTTGGCAATTAGATTCAAGGCGTTGTAATTCCTTCTACAATCTGGGGTTGTCAGATTGGTAGGAGAAGACTTGACTTAAGAAGTCAAGGTGCTGCATTCCTCAAAAGTCTAACATTGTTAGACTGTTTGAGAAGACTGACTTGGAGGGTCAGTGGTACTATTGTAATTCAAGGTTTTGAATTAGTGAAATCCTTCAAGGTGAAGGGACTAGACGTAGCCTCGTTAAAAGTTGAAAAATCAACTTCACTTTGGCTGAGATATGGGCTGATTTCAAATTTCAAAATTAGATCTATTAGTGGATCTTGGAAAAATTAATTAATAAAAAAAAGGGAAAACAATTTATAGGTGATGAGATTAGTTCAAAGATTAGGAGGTCATGTTAGAACAGCAGATTTGATTCTAAAGATAGATCTGATAAATAAAAAGCTCACAAATACACAAGTAATTGATCACAGAGATCGGCCAATTATGTCTAAGTTTCACAAAATAATTATCGCAATTGATATTTTACATAAATTAAAAAAGTATGATAAATGGCAGAGAGAGAAGAATAATTTTATAAAACTATTTTTGTAAATAATTGATGGATTCTAATTATAATAAATGTAAAATGGAGAGATAATAAATTGAGATTGATGTATATAGTATTTATAAGAAGGTGGAATTGGTAAAAGAAATTAAAGTTACATTGGACATCAGAAGCGACAACTATTTTAAGACAATTTTTTCTTGCAAATGCGACAATTATTATGGGACGGAAGAAATATTTGACGTGAGTTGTATGCGATTTTTAAAAAAAATGATTAATTTTATTGATTTCAATGATAAATAAGTACTTCATGTGTCTCATTTTAAATGTCTTATTTGTCATTTTCTCTATCTCAAATTGTTTGTCATTTTACAATACCATTCTATTATTAAATACCTATTTCCACTAAGACACTAACATATCCTTATTTATTGTATTTCAACTTTTCAAGTTTTTCAACTAATTACAATTAATAAGGGTATTTCAGTAGCTGACACGAATTTTATCATTAAAATCAACAAATCTAATCATCATCTTAAGAACCACGCATAACTCAAATGTCATTATTAATTACAATTAATTGAGAAGTTTGATGAAATGAAATACAGTAAATAAGAGTATATTTGTGGGAAAAAATAATTAATGTTATATTGATATTGTAAAATAACAAATAATTTGAGAAAAAAAAAAAGATAAAATAGACATTTAAAATGAGATTGACAGAGTACTTAACAAAAGATAAGGGGAAAATATTCACTATAATCATTATTATAAGAAAAAAACAACTTTTGCATGTATTAAAAAATGTAGTTTGATGCAACATGTATAACACAAGTCAAATTTACAAAATTGTCATTTTTAATGTCAAATATAACTATCAATGTTAAATATTTTGAATTAAATGAAGCGTATATTAATAATAATAATAATAATAATAATAATAATAATAATAAATGGTTCAAAAGTAGTTAATTTTTCCTTATAAAAAATGACCAAAATTTAAGATTTTTTGCTTATAATAGTTATAACAATGAGCAAAAGGAGTATTGCTTGTCAACTTGAGTCAATTTCAACCCAATTTTGAAAATCATGGTTTTAAATATTTTTTATACTTGTTCCTAATTATAAGCACTACTTAGGGAAAAAATTTTTCCTAAAATATAAGCACTCTTTTAATTTATTAAGTGCATTTTTTTTTCATACATGCCCTTTTTAATTTTACTAATTTTCTTAAAATATGAAAAATCAAGTTTAATACATTCAAATTCAAAGATTATTTAAAAAAAATTAACACATAAAATCAACACATTAACTACACTATTATCATTTTTTAATAAGAGTAAAAAATAATATGTACTTATAAAAAGGAACGAATGTAATAAATAATTAAAATACAAATGCATTACATAGTAAAAATGACATTTCAACTATGTTATGACTTTAAGACTATATTAAAAAAAATTATCTCTTTAAAAACTTTACAAGAAATTTAAAATTTATGGTTTTAATTGAAATGTAAGTGATAAAAAGATTTAAATAATTGATAAAATTGATTAGGAATTCAGAGAATAATTAGCACAAGAGATTTGCCCGCCTAATTGCTAAATAATTATCCCGCCTAAATCATCATCCAACTAATACTGCAGACCGCCCAAATCATCATCCAACTAATAGAAGACTTTTCATTTCATAAAAAAAAAAAAAAAAACTTAAAAGACTTTTCAATGCATCTCTCATTCCATCGTCTTTTTCATTTTTTTTAGATATGATTAATGTAAGAAAACAAATTGAATTTTACTACACATCTTTAATTTGTATCCTTGCGGCCAAATGAGCGAGTTTTGTTGGATTAGCGATCCGTGACGTGTTATCTTTTTTTGGATCAATATTTTTATGGCACATTTATTCTATCCGAATTCAAGCACTAAGACCATATTTGAATTGCTTATTTTAAATTTATTTAGACTTATCTACTTGTATAAGTGTTTATAGTACTGTTTCGCACACTATATTACAAGAACTTGTGACCTCCTATAAGCCCAAATTCATAAGCCATCCCAACAAGCTTTTGAAATTAAGCTTATGAAAGGTAAGACGGAGCTTATGTCATTACGGAATCACACTTAAGCCGTCAATTAAACTTTACAGTTCAAAATCTATCCTAAAAAATTCCTTAATATTAGTTCCTCTATAAAAATAATTTTTTAAAACTCCAATCTATTATTTTATTACTTTTTATGGACTTAAACCAGCACTCATGATTCAATGTTTTGAACTTAAAAAGTTTCATAAACTTATTTTTCTTGAAAAAATATTTAAATTATTTTTCTCAAACAAAATCGAATTTTTTTCTCAAAAAATTTTATAGATCATTTTTTATTAAAAAAATCGAAACAATTTTTTATCAAAAAATTTATTTATTGGAAAAAATCAAACCAAAATTTTTGAAAAAAAAATAGAAGGATAAATTTAAAAAAGTGGTCTCATAAATCCCATTTAATACAATACACGTAATTTTAAGGGTTTTTAGCTTTGAGAACTTCTTTTATTGAAGCATTTTTAACTATTAATCTTTTTTATCCTTTCAATATATAAGCTGAAGACAATAATTAGTAAATTTGTAAAATTGACGGTTTTTACGTTCGCTATGTGCTGACTGGATGCTCGCGTGATCGATCGATGGACGGGGGAATTGCATGAATGACGAGAGACAGGCAACCAAAGGATGAGGGGCAGGCAGGTAAAAGGACTAAATAAAGTAAGATTAACCAGAATATACGTTGCTTACGGCACGGCAGAGCCAGCTCTTGAGTTAAAGCAATCATAATTTTTAGTGTGATAGGACAATTTTTTATAATCGAATCACATAATTTTTTGAACTCGTACGTCATTGGTATCACCAATATAACAATAATAAATAGAAACTATTTATAGCTATTAGAAACAATAATAATTAAAGCTAGAAAAAATAATATACATTTTTCTCACATGTAATGAACCAAAAATGAAATACACATTATAAAAACTGGTTCATAGTTCTGAGGATAATAATTTATGATGATAGGTGAATGCTGAATTTTTTAATTTTAATCATAATTTTAAATAATAATTTTGTGATACAGTGATTCATAATTTTTAATGGTCATTTTGTAATATATATATATATATCATGATATTTTATAAAAAAAATTATTATTTTTAATATTATGAACATTTTTTGCAGTAATTTTAAATATATGAAATACAAGTAGTAAAAACATTAAAAATTAAAACATTTTACAAGTACTTTTGGAATTATACATCCAAACACTTGTTTTTATGTAAACACTTGTCATGGTATCTTATCTAGTATAAGCTCTTATGTGATAAGTTTTTATGTTATAAAAGTTTAAATAAGTTGTTTATCTAAACAAATCCTAAGTGTTGAAACATAGAGTTAGTGTTGTGTTAATTGAAAAAATAAAAAAGTTTCACATAGAAGGGATACCATATACTAGTAGTGTTCATAAGGAGGAGATTTGACCTTTAAGTTGTGCCTTAAGGGTACTCAATTTTGTGAAAGAGAGATAACACACTCAAATCGAGTACCACACGTGCACCGTCGTTGTCCGTCTTTGTTCCACTTCTCCTCATCAGTTATTACTTGATCAAGTCTTCCTCCACATTTGTGAGCAGTTCCGCAAAATATATTAAAGAGAGTGATTTAGTCCGCGCCTCATCCCACTAATATCTTTGTTGGCTAAAAATTATTTTTAAAACAGTTTTTCGAAACTCAAAAACAACAATTTTAAAACGTTTATTTTTGTCATGTCTAGCGAAGAAATTACTAGATATGATTTCTTATGATTTCAATAAACCGTTTCGACTTGAGGGATGTCACTTCAAACGATGACAAAAAAAGATGTTATTTTTCTTAACTAAGAAAAAGGTTGCCTCTAAAATATGACATTTTAGTGGTTTTCAAAATAGTTGAGCAAATAGAAAATGGTAAGAAAGCTGCATAATTAACCCTATCGAAAAATAATGATTGCCTTTGTAAGAATTATATTTTAAATTGACTTAATGGTGATTTTTATGATTACTACAGTTCCAACAATACTGCTAGAGATATTTGCAATGCTCTGAAGAAGAAATACAAAATTGAGGAAGCTCGAAGAAGTAAGAAAGAAAGAGTTGCTAAAAATTATGGACTTGATTATACAATCTATTTATTAGAATAGGATCCAACAAATCTTCAAGAAGCATTTTCGTCTTTGGATGCAAATTTATGGCAAGAAACTATAAACAATGAGATGGATTCTCTAGAGTCTAATAGGACATGTCATTTAGTAGATTTGTCTCCTAGTTGCAGACCGATAGAACTATTGATAAATACAAGACTCGCCTTGTAGCCAAAGGTTTTAGACAAAGAAAAAATATATATTTCTTCGATATCTTTTCAATGGCACTAGAATTACATTCATTAGGGTACTAATTTCACTAGCTTCTATTCATAACTTGGTGGTACACCAAATGGATATCAAAACTGTTTTTTTAAATGGTGACTTGGAAGAAGAAATCTATGTGGAGAAACATGAAGCTTTTGTGATTAATGGACAAGAAAACAAGGTTGTAAGTTAGATAAATTTTTGTATGGTCTTAAATAAGCTCTTAAGCAATGAAATGAAATGAAAAGTTTAATAACTAGATTATATCAAATGAGTTTAAAGTGAATGAAAGTGAAAATATATTTATTACAAATCTGAAAATGACATTTGCACTATCATATGTCTTTACGTAGATGACTTACTCATATTTAATTCAAACATTAATGTTGTAAATACTGTGAAATCATTGTTATGTAACATCTTTAATATGAAAGACCTTGGAGAAGCGAATGTAATCCTTAGAATCAAGATTACTAGGTCAAAAAAGAGAATTTCTTTAGATTAGTCTCAGTTCGTTGAAAACATATTAAAGAAATACAATTACTTTTACTATAAACCTGTTTGTATACCGTATGATCCAAGTGTAAAACTTTTCAAAAACACTAGTGAAGGTGTTAGACAAAATGAATATGTGAGCATCATTGGCAGCCTCAAGCATGCCACTAACTGTACTAGACCTGACATTACCTACATCATGGGACTATTGTGTAGGTTTACCAATACATCTAGTATGGATCATTGACATGCTATTAAGAGAGTCATGAGATACTTTAAAAGGACCATGAATCTCATATTACAATATCAAACATTTTTTGCTATCCTTGAAGGATATAATGATGATAATTGGAGGGTTATATATTTAGCATAGCTGGATAGGTTATATCTTGAAAAACGAAGAAACATTCGATATTGGCTCAATTCACTATGGAATATGAAATGATAGCACTAGCAACCGCTAATAAAGAAGCGAACTGGTTGAGATGTTTGCTAACTAAGATCCCTTTGTGGGAAAAATTGATGTCAACTGTGTTGATCCACTGCGATAAAACTGCAGCTATCACTACTGTAAAAATTGTTATTAGCGTCGGCCGAAAGCCTACACTAAGGAGAAAAATACTAATGTTGATGATGATTTAGCATCGATGTCGAGTCAAGACTAAAACACTTGAAGCTAAACACTAGCATCGGTCA
Source organism: Cicer cuneatum (assembly GCA_037974295.1). NCBI lineage: Eukaryota > Viridiplantae > Streptophyta > Magnoliopsida > Fabales > Fabaceae > Cicer > Cicer cuneatum. Next base: position 35,586,541 of record JBBPBO010000001.1, read on the forward strand.
AATGACGTCCAACGCTACAACAACGACGCCCAAACCAACGCTAGTATTACTCCATTGCCACGTCAATTGAAAAAAAAATTAAAATAAAATAACAACATGTAGCCAACGCTAAAGTCAACTAACATAAATTATAAATAAAATGAAAGTCAACTCTATAAATAACATAGCGTCGGTCTATCCGACCCTACATTCAACGCTTGAAAAGTCAACAAAATACATAGCATCAATCCATCTGACGCTAAAGTCATATTTTTTGACAAAAACATGAGGTGTCGACTTAGCCGCACTATATTGTGATAGTTTGTCTTTTTTTTTTTTTTTGCATCTGCACAATTATATTTTTACGCTTAGTAAAATAGTTGATACTTAAGAAACATTAAATGTTTAAATATGTCTTTAGTCCTTGTAATTATAACATTTTTTTATTTTGGTATTCGTTAGTTTTTTTGTTTGGTTTACATCCTTGCAAATATAGTTTCATTTTACAATAGTTCTTCCATCCAAATTTCGTTACAAAAAATGTAACGCCGTTAAACCTAAATATAATTAAAACATAATTTTGTTAACCTAAACATAAACCCCCAATATAATTAAATTATAACCTTTTTAACCTAAAATTAACTCCAAATTTTTCATTCTTCTTCCCTAAAAATCTACACTCCTACGTAAATTAGGGTTAGGGTTCCAAATACAATATTAGTACAAAATTGCAAATGTTTGTTTCTTCTTTCGATTGATTCGATTTAGTTTTCTTTGTGTGGATAGATGGAAAAAGTGAAATTGAAGTTAGCGTTTGAGAATTGGTTCAAAACGATGAACCAATTGTTTGCGTTATCAACGAATTGAATTTCAAAAATCTTGTCAACCAATAAATCCTAAAGCAGGAATGACCATGAAACGATTATTATAGAAGGCAAAAACTAAAAAAAATGTTGGACCAACAATTTCAAAAGAAACCCACCGATATTAACTTAATATTGTCGCTATCTTTCATAATATAATACAGATTGCTATCTTGCAAATTTCTTGTCAGTGCCGATTCTCTAAACTTGAACCAACAATTTCAAAAGACACCATTTGAAGTTGTTAATTTAAAGTGTTTTTAGGGAAGAAGAATGATATTTGCGGTTAATTTTAAGTTAAAAAAAATTATAATTTTATTATATTAGGGGTTTATGTTTATGTTAAAAAAATTTATGTTTTAATTATATTTAAGTTTAACGGTGTTATAGTTTTTGTAACGGAAGTTTGATGGAAAGACTATTTTAAAATGAAATTATATTTGTAGGGATGTAAACCAAACAAAAAAACTTACGAGGACCAAAATCAAAAAAAGTTATAACTGCAAGGACCAAAGACATGTTTAAATCAACATTAAAATACTTAATGTTTTCACAACTAGTCATATTTCATTCACAACATAACAAAAAAATCATAAACTATTATTTTTTCTGAAACTACAGAATAATAGCTTAGTATGAAATTACAAAATAACAAAGTCATACAATACATATTTGTCGTCCAACGACTACAAAAATGTAAGCATAACTACAAGATCAAGCTTCGTCCAATGATTGGTCGTCCAAATTATCATCATAGTGGATGCGAAGGAGGATGACTTGCACTACATGATCCACCAGTTGTTTGACGCTGCAAAGCGTCAATTCGATCTACAAAAAATTTCTTTAATGCATCAATATCATTCTCTAACTTCCTTGAATGCTCCCTAGCCTCTTCGGGGACCTTTGTAGCCACTTGAGCTTGGGCCATTGCATCCTTAGCAATTTGTTCAACTCTAACTTTAGCTGCCCTCTCGGCTTCAAAAGACTTCCCAGCCATGGAATTAGAAGGATTATTGGATTGTTGTGTAAGTGATGTGCACCCACGCCGGAGGTTGACAAACCAATCTCCCTACCATAAACTCGACCACGTGTATGACCCCCTGCATACTCCGTCTATAACTTAAGTATTGTCGCTCTATCTACCTCTTGAGCACCACCTTCACTTGTTTTGCCAAGCTATGTTTGTAGTTTCTTCAACTATTTTGTTTTTTGATATGTTCTTTGATCAATGAAAAATATTAATAAGGTAATAGTTGAATGAAACAACAAAATAAGCATTTAAATATTAAAATAGAAAATGTTGACTTATGTACGGAGATTGTTAAAAGATAAATAACTTACTAACTTACAATTAAACAAACATGTCAACAGATAGACAACATACTAATTTACACCAATACATGTACAAGGAACATGTAAAATGGCGGCAAAAAAAAAAAACTAAAGTACAAATTTAGCATGATAAACTAAATAGAAATGTTAACATATATAGTGAATAAAACCAAATAGTAACAAACCACAACCAAATTATGACAAAACCAAAATCCAAGACATTAATAATATGCAATGCTAAAATAAACTAGTCAGAAAGTAAAATTCAAGACAATAATATGCATAGAACTCCAAATAAACAACCAATAACTTATGTAGGTAGATTATGCACGACTATCAACCCAAGCGTCGTTTTCCTTCTTGTGGGTTGTAAAAAATAACTCATCGAGGAGTAAATCTCTTTGAAGATTATTGCTTTACAAATAAAATCAAGATTATTGGACCACAAATAAAATCAAGATCATATGAAAATGTAAAGGCAATTCATAATCCGTCTAATTAACTTAAGATCACAAACAGATATCATAACATTCAATTGTACTAATTTAGAAATGCACGTATAAAAATACTAGGCAATACACTCTAGAAATGCACGTATAAAAATACCAAGACAATAAGTGTGAATTTATTACATATAAGCTCAAGTGCAACATCAATATAAGCCTTGCAGTTTGAGGTGTGGATAGCTCCTCCTCTTGCTGAATTTTGATTGGTGTTCTTTTGGTTGGAGATTGACTGAAATGATATACCTTCCCAATATGTTTGAAGATCAATCCAAGCTTCCTCACTTATCCAACTAGGTCGAGTCCCTTTCTTCCTCACCTTTGTAAGCATATCTAATAGTCTTTTAACAGCTTTTTGTTCAAACATGTGTTTAAAAATATCATTATCACGAGGATCCCATGACACTTTCTCCTGCAAATAATAAAAAGCATATATGTACTAACTACTATCAACGAAATAGGTGATGCAATTCTCCCTACTCTTCTGTTGTAGTAAGCAACAATTCTCCCTAAATATGCTAGAAACAATGAAGTAACCATATAATTAGATTCAAAGGCTTACCCCATATTTTTTAAACCAATATTTTCTAATTATGTCGGTAGTTCCACTCTAACCATAGATAGGCTCACAAAACTATTATTGTATGGCATACCTAACGGCACCTACAACTGTGTTGCTAGGACTGAGTCTACAAAATATGGAAAGAAATAGAGTATTGAGTAAATAAAATGTGTCTACAATTATGGTTCTAGTATAACTCATGGCCTTATGATGATTGATGTTGAAGAAAATAAGTGAGTGTTACCCTTTATCGTAAGATCATATCATGACTTTCGCATTAGCATCTCTCACTAACACGAGAAGAGGAACATACCCGTGACCCACCTCTCCATCCTCTTGGTAGTGGTCCCCATTTTCCTCCTTATCCTCATCTTAGGAAGTTTGTTGCACATCCTTCTTTGCTAGCACCTCACGCGAGGAATGTTGTGAAAAGGCATCCATGGTTTGAAGACTTATACCTGGAGTTGACATAAACACAAATACCTTAGGGGTTGAGGCATGGATGGGAGATGGTGTAGGGTGGGAATGTGGTGTTAGAGTATGAGTAAATGTATAGTCTGAGTCGGTGCGGGAGGTTGAGATGGGGTTGGAGACGATCAATCAAGTGGCCTAGTTGTAGGTAACTTCTGATGGATGACATCCCACTGCTCATTAAGTTTTCCTGATCATAACATCTTTGGTTTACCTTTAGTTGGATGGGCATTTCCTTTATCACTACCACCTTCGCTAGTCATATGTTGTCATAAAGTAAAAAGGGTGAATAAAATATATCACTTAAGAAACAATAGTGTTATGACCGGCCAACTTGTAAACTACCCACCACCTCTCATACATCATGCCCTGTGTAAGACAGGTCAAAAACAAGTATGGTTTGATCATTATGCACATTTCAGGGGGAAGATTGTATGGTGTGACTATAATCGCCCAATATGAGTATGTAGATGCAGATGCTTGAATGTAAGGAGTAAATTCATCTACGCACAAACTCAACCTTACATTTTTAGGGTCACTAGCAAAGTCATGATATACATCATCAAAGTGTTTCCATGTTTTTCCATCAGACGAATGGTGAAGGACGTTTGAACTCTTTCTATTATTGTGATGCCATCTCATTTCAGCCGCAGACTCAATTGATGCATACAATCTTTGTAATTTGGGAATGATAGGGAAATATATCATTTTCTTTGCTGGAACATCTTTGTACTTTCCCATACCAATCCTATGAGGAATGAACCTAGGAGAATGACATATTTTGCACTTAGATAACTTGTTATCATTCTTGTAATATAACATACAACATTCTTACAACAATCAATCTTATCAACCTCAGTCCTAACTTCAACACCAATTGTATTGCTTGGTAATAGTTATCGGGCAAGCATTTTTGCATTGGACATACCTTTTTGAGAGAAGATTGTTTGAAGAAAAATATTAGAGGGACTAAAAACGAAATATTGTGTATTTATAGGACCAAAAACATATTTAACCCATATTTAAAATAAGAAAGCAAGTTATAGAGCAATCATGTAAGCATAAATCAAGTTCTCCAGTGTTTTAGAGATCAAACTTCCTTTACAAGTATATTTTGTGAGTCGAATGAGCTTCTTTTCTCCTCCATGTTTTCTAAGAACACCTCAATTTTTATTCAAATTGGTCAATTCAGAGATATATTTTACATGTTCAAAATAATTCAAACATATATTTAAATATATAGATAGGCGGGAGAAGAAACATCCGTAAATAGGGTGTGAATAGTATTACTCATACAAAAATAAAAATAAAAAGTGAGGCCCATTAGGTTATGAAGCTATTTAAGCCCAGTTCACATCACAATAGAAATTCGAAAGACAGTTTGTTTTTGTGTGTGTAGTTTGACTAGTGAAGAAATGGCATCATCATCACTGTCTTCTTCGTTGAAATTGAATCACTTAAGCAGAACAGTGTGTTATTTAAAGCAAAGTCGGTGTTACTCAAAGTTGAACCATGCATCATCATCAGAGTTCGAGAAAGTTGTAGACGATGTACCAACTTCAGGAATCTGTAGACCTCTTTCGGAAATACTGAAAGAGCTGAACAAGAAAGTACCTGATTCCCTCGTTAAAACACGCATTGAAAAGGACGGATTTCCCATTAGATACATTCCCTGGTAGGTACACTCCTTAACCCTAAACCCCAATAAACTAAACTTTATTATCTATCACCTTGTTCAGATCATTATTATTGTTGCAGGCATATTGTGAACCGTGTTTTGAACTTACACGCTCCTGGTATATATACACCTACACATACCCCTTTTAATTTATGTTCTTTTGATTTATTTGTTAATTAATTAATTAATTAATGGTAGAGTGGTCTGGTGAGGTTCGGAATATCACCTATTCTGCTGATGCCAAGACTGTTTCTGTTGTTTACCGAGTTACTCTTTATGGGACCGATGCTGAGGTAGTTACATGTCTCTTCTCTTTATTTATCTATCTATCTACTTTTATTCTAAGAAAAAAGCTTTCTGTTAATTTAGTTAGCTGTATTTTATACTCTGTCTGAAATAAAATATAAGTTTAAAAGGTATTTGAAAAAGTTGATTAATATGGTTTTAGATTAAGATTAGATATATCAACTTTTCAAATACTATTTTTGCTTATATTTCACTCAAGAGTAGTACTTCTGTTTTCTGTTATTTTTTTAATACATTTGCAACTATGAAGCATATGAAACACCTGACACGATACAGACACTGGCACCTAAACCAGTAATAATAATTTAAGAAAATGAAATTGTTTGGATATAATTAGATGTAATGTTGTATCGGTCAATACTGAACATGTTTTTAATTTAAATTGTCGGTATTGGTGCTTCATAGTATACAATCTTGTACGAGATCTTTGCTAATATTTATTATTGTTAAACACTACATTTTGAGAATCTCAGTGGATGATGACATGACATCTTTTTATTTTAATTTCACGCCATCTAAGATTTATTTTTTCATCTCACGGATTTGGTGTTTTATTACATTCTAGTCACAAATAGTTGACCAATTCTCATTTCTAGTGCTCTAATGGTGCTAATATGTTATTCATGAATCATCTGTCTAAAACGGCAGGGATGTGCTTGTGTTATTTACTGGTGCTTAGTTGGAATCGTTTGTTAGTTAGGGAGTTAGCTAGAAAGTGAGACATTATATATCCCATAAATAGGATGAAAAGAATAACAAAGAGGGTTGCCTTTGATATTTTTTTTATAGGCAAATGTTAGTAATTAGTAATTAGTAGGGGAAGAAGGAAATGTTAGTAGTAGGGATTAAACCCTGGACTTCCTGCATATGTCTCTAGCCAAACCAGTGTCTGTTTGGATTGACCTATATAAGCACCTGTGAAACTGATTGGAAGAGGTTATGAAAACAGCCTATGACATGTCTATAAGCTGTTTTCAGCTTATTTCCATAAGCTTTCCTGGATAGCTTATAAAAATAGCTTATACCTTATATGAAAATAGTTTAACTTTATTTTATCTTTTTTATAGAAAATAGCTTATACATAAGCACAATGATAAGAGATTATGTCATAATTGCTTAGTTGAGTTGTTTATCCAAACATGGTCTAAGTTGTTATTGATAAGAATTGTGATATTGATGTTGTTAGAATGTGATATCTATATCCATGTTGAACAAATATAGTATTTTTATTGTGGTGTTTTGTTGGTGTTTGAACAATTTTTATATTATTGACGTATACCCATACCATCCTAGGAAAGAGTTTTCTTGAAAATGTCAAATGTAATTTTCTATCAATAAACACTATTTTCTAGTATATCTTGAACAAGTTTTTATCATCTTGATTATAAATTTCAAATTAGTTGTCATAGCTCATCGGGTTATTTGGTTACATATTTCTAGGTTTTGTATATTAGAAGCAGAATTATAACTTGGGTGCTTCCTTTCTTGATAGAAAAATCAAAGATCTGTACAAGTTGACTTACTGTTTTATTAGGCTTAGCAGATAGAAGCCACCCAATGTGGTTTTGGATCTGCAGAAGCTTCTGCCAATAATCTTTCTTCTTGACATCGTGATTTACTGTTTCCTCTACCATTGCACGTTCAAACATACACTAATAAATTACTTGACGTTTTAAGTGATTGAAACTTGATGATTTAGATTTGATTTAATAAATTAGATAGCTTACCTAACACTCACATCGAATCTTTTATTTTCATAAGTATCTGTTATCGAATGCAGCTATGGCGGAAAACGGTGTTAGGATTTCAACAATCCACCATGGCCATTTTGCACGTGATGGCGGCAATGGAGGAAAAAACTAAGGGATTGACCTTTTTGACGTGGACCGCCATCCGCCATCGATAACACTGATCAGTATACTGATTCTCATCCGCCATCGATAACACTAATCAGTATACTGATTCTCACATTTTACAGCCTTTTGATGGCTTTTAGCTTTGCCTGGTATTGTCTTGATTCATATGAAAAGTAGCTATCTAATATCTTCCATCCTCAAAACACACAGTAGCAATGCCTTCATGAGCCATCAGTAGCAGGACCAATCTATCTTTCATTCATTTATAAATTATGTACAACTCAGTTTCTTCATCATGCATATAAGTCAGCTGAATGGCTGTTGAGGAACTAAATATTTACTCGATTGGATTGATGAATATTTACATGACAGTAAACTGCAGAAAAAATTAATCAATGTCAAGAAACTGAATCAACAATCAGAAATCACAATCAAAGAATCTTGAGCTTGCTATGCTCATAAAGTGTAGATGACATATATAATTTTGAAACATGTGAAAGTATTTGACTCACTGGGTGAAGAATTGTTCAGCATTCTTGTCATTTATTTGTGTAGATATTTAGAGAATCAACTGGTACTGCTTCAGTAGATGATACAAGTTATGGAGATCCAGTACAGAAGGCAGAAGCAATGGCGTTTCGAAGAGCTTGTGCACGCTTTGGACTGGGGCTTCACCTTTATCACGAAGAATCCTCATAATCAAGCGGTCTGCTTCTCAGGTTAATTGCCACTGTTTCTTTATGGCTTTTTAGCCTATGATGATTATGTTTGAAATTTAGATCATATGGTTGGTTATTACTTGAAGGGAAGCATTTTGTCATGTTTTCCATGTATGTTTTATCTCTTAGAGTTTTTTATTTACGTGGTTCCCAACACATTATGGGATAGTTTGATCAATGTAGTGGCTTACTCCTGTCTAGTAGGAAAGATTTTGGTTGTTGTAGTTATCTAATTGTATGGTTTGATTATATTCTGTTGTGGGGATAATTGATGCAATGATGTACTTTTGATGTAAAAGAGTAAAATTTACTTTTGATCATATTAATTTATTAATAGCTTAAATGCATTTTTAGCCCCTCAAGTTTTTCCATTGTGCAATTTTGGTCCCCCTAATTCTTTTTGAGCAATTTTGACCCCACATTTATCCTCTTTTTGATATTTTTAATCCCCCACTCATACATGGGGTTGAATTTATTTGAAGTTCATGATAGTATCGTAAACCCTTCATATCTAATCATTTCTCCCCCTTCGTCTCTTCCTTTTCCATTTCTCACCTCGACCCAACTCATCTTCACCAACATCTCGTCTTCCTTGGCCTCCAATCACTCTTCCATCTAACCCGAGAGGAAAGCTAGAAACTCCTGCAAAAACTCAAAATAACATCTAAGGATCATGAACAAGAATTCCCAAAAGAAAAAAAAATTGAAAACTTCATCTCGTCTATGGATTTCTTGGTCTTTCACCCAATGGATGATGTGGTAATTGACCTTACATATTTCCGCTGCCAACAACACTATTCATTTTAATTTCTCTCCTTCAACAGTTTCAAAATCAAGGTGACCAAGAAAAGAGAGTCAGCGCATTCTTGCTTGAAGAAAAGAGAGTGATAGTGGAAGTGGTACTACGGTTACTAGTTTGGGTGGGGTGGGAGGATGAAATGAAGAGAAAATATGTGAATGAATAAATTGAGGGAGAGAATCTTCTTCGGTTTGTGTCCATTAGGTAGTGATGGAGGAGTTGGATTGAGCTAGGAATTGGTTAAGGGAGCAGATGAAAGGGGACGAAACTGTCATATGTGAAGGGTGTATGATATTATCATGGTCTTCAAATAAATCCAACCATATATGAGTAGGGGACTTAAAAAATTAGAAAGGGGATAAATGTACGAGGTCAAAATTTCTCCAAAAAAACTAGAGTGATCAAAATCGCACAATTGAGAAACTTGAAAGACTAAAAGTGCATTCAAGCCTTTATTAATTACCACTGACACATTTTTTATGCTTCACTAGTAAGTGTTAACTTTCGCCATATAAATTAGATCTTGCCCTTGTGTTTCTTGTTATCTTATATGTTTTGACTTACTAGTCTACACAAATTCTAATATGAATCATGCTCCACTGTGGATCAATATTTGAAAAATGTTGAAAACTTTAACAACATACGTCGTCTCTTAAAAGTAGATGTTAATAGTCATTTTTATTTCTACGAATGAGATAATGACATAAATTATACGAGTTGATAAAAATAAAGGAAAACAAATATATATCTCATATTGAATTGATATCAATTAGGTTATCGTCTAATTCATAAAGACGATGAAAGTCGTGAACTCTTACTTCTAGAGAGTAATGTGGACCATCGACAATTGTTACATTAATGTACACCAATTCCTTCCTCCTAAATGTTCACAAACCAAATTCTTACAACAATCCTCCAAAGTAATATGAACTCTATCTTCAAGAAGAAGAACTCAATTTAACTCCTTGCGAGATAGTCCACATGTATGCAACTCTTGTGAATTGATTCACATGTGTTTTGGAAACCAAATTTGAAACCTACAACAATGTGAATCGATTTACACAAGAGGTAAGTTGATTCACAAACCTACATGTTTTGTGGAAAGTCGATTCACAAGTCCCATGAGTTGATTCACATATTTGGAACATCAAAAATTGAGTTCTTAAATTTGTGAGTTAGATTCATAAGCTTATAAGTTGATTTACAAAGTTAAACATTTCTTAAGAAATATTTTTAATGCATTGCAAAGTGTGCTAATAGGCAAAATACTTTCTGTTGGAACCAAGTTGGTTCTAAGTACTTAGGATTTTGAGTTTACAAAAGCACTCTATGTAACCTTATTTTGTACCTTGAATTATTACATTAAATACCACCAGAAGATGAAGTTTGCAGAGGCAAAAGATGAAGACACCAGATAATGCATCCAGAAGGTACCAGAGGATGCATCCTGGAATTACTAGAGGATATCTTTGCTGGCCCAGATCAGAAGGAAGCAAAGTCAGAAGGAGACCTGGACCAGACCAGAAGGAAGCCTGCTAGAGGGAGACTTGATCCAGACCAGAAGGAATCATTAGTCAGACTTAGTCCAGAAGTTATTCTGACCAGAAGATGGCCTGACAGTGAAATGATAAACAGTCCAGACTTGATCCAGACTTAATCAGAGGATAAATTAATGGGTCCAAAACAAGAGAATCAATCCAGATTTGACCCAAACCAGAAGATATCATGGTTTAGAGTATGAAACTCAGTCAAGATAAGAAGAAATGATGTCCAGATTTAATCCAGACCTGATCCAGATCAAGAGGTAAATGTCCAGAATTAAATATCCTTTGTCCAGATTTAATTTCAGTTCAATCCAGAACCAGTTCAGAATTGTTCCAGATCAGAGGGAAGATGTTCAGATCAATGGTTCAGATTTAAGTATATGGCCCAGTGTTGGCCGAGATCAGAAGATCAGACCATGGCCTAGTGTTGGCCGAAATCAGAAGGTCAGAATGTGTGGTCTAACATTGGCCGAGATCAGAGGATCACAACAGATCAGTTTGCTAGACCAGGTTGGTCAAGATCAAAAGATCAGAAAGTGTGGTCCAGGGTTGGCCGAAATCAGAGGATCACAACAGATCACTTAGTATGGTCCAGATGTGGACTGTAACACTCCGAGTTTAAAACACAACGCAAATGTATTTTTTTTTTAAAATAAATAATTAAAATGATTTTCCAATTTATTACATCGAAAGAATTGGAATAAAATTTCCTTTAATTCATTTTATAAAATGGTACGTTGTAATTTAATCGATGAACGTAATTAATTAGTTTCGTCATAAATATCACTAAGTACTTATCTTTGGAAATTAATAATAAACATTAATACATTTCAAAAGATCACTGTCATATCATCCCAAAAGAAAATATCAGAGTGCGGAAAAGTTTAGCGGAAAAATATACAATAATTCTCAAAATAAATAATTACAGCCCTCAACACTAGGCCCTATACAACAAGTCTAGTCTGATCATGCACTAAGCTACAGTAGCACGGTCTCCGCCGCATCCTCTACAAGTCTCGTCTTCAACCAGCTGTCCGTCCCTCTGCGTTGTCCACAAGTATTCCGTATGCGAATATCAAGGAAAACTAACGACGTCTCCGTCGTTAGTGTAACCGTCGGTGGGACGAGTTTGGGGTTCATCTGAGGGCAAAACCCAATTTCCACAATAATAGTAAAGGGTCACCAACCGAAATTAACACATAACACATATCATTTATGATGACAATAATCAATATATTCATGGCATTTCATATAACGATGATGAAATTTAAGGATGCTCATTTGAAATTTCACGACATATATGCTTTTTCAAACAGCAACTAATTAATATGGAAGACCTGTTGTAAGTACAACCAACACTTCAGCAATCACAATCATTTATCAGAAATTCAGATTTTATAACGTACTTACATACATCACTTTCCAATCATCATCATATAACCAAATCGTGACCCACCGGTCAATCACCCCGATGCAATATGTATATGCTCATGTATTCAACTTCTTGGAATTACCAAGGTGCAGTCACTCAACAGACCAACACAATTTAAATATGTTTGACTTTAACGGCCCTCAAGACCAGGGTGCAATCGCTCAACAGACCAGCACGTTTTACATATTTGAATGGACTACCACGAACACGCGACCATTCCGTAGCCCGGATAGAATGGACCACCACGAACACGCGACCACTCTGAACCCAGATAGAATGGACCACCACGAACACGCGGCCACTCTACAACCCATCACGGTTACTACTTTCACGTGTATTAGCCTCTCACAGGCCAAATACACAGAAGTTAAATACTCGCACGGATAGAATGGACCACCACGAACACGCGGCCATTCCGTAGCCCACTACTGTGGTTACTACTTAACTTCGCGGACCATCACGGTTACCGCATTACTCTGTGGCCCATCGCGGTCACCACCTGACTATGAAATGCATAGACACGCAATGTTTTCTCTTCACTGAAAACAGTATGCAATATCAGAAAAACTCAGCCTTTCCAGCATTCCCCCAAAACATATCAACACAAATAATTCCATTATCATCACAGCATAAATCAAACATTCAAACATCTCATTATTTCCACTTTACATTATCTCAAAATTCCATTCTTAAATTATCAAAAATCTTCCCTCTATTTCCCAACTCTAAAATTCATAAAACAGTGTTTAAAACTGAGATTTCTGGAAAATACGAATCTGTATTCGAATACAGCTTCTCTGTATTCGAATAAAGAAGCCAAAACAATGCAAAATTAACACTCTGTATTCGAATACAAAGGTAGTCTCAGTGCACAAATCAACATTTTTCACTACATCAGTAAAGTCTCAAAAACTTCATCACCACCACTTCAAACTATCACAAAAATTCCATTTTAATTTATCACAACCCTTCCCAATATTCCCCAACACTTAGGGTTTATAAAACAATGTTTAAAACTATGATTTTATGAGAAACACGAATCTGTATTCGAATACAACTCCCTTGTATTCGAATACAGAAGCATAAAACTGCAATTTCAACACTCTGTATTCGAATACATCATACCTGTAGTCGAATATAGAAGACAAAACATTGTACATTCAGCATTTTCCCAACATCATTTAAGGTTTTCAAGAACTTCATCATCTCCTCTTCAAAACTATTTCAAAAACTCCATTTTAAATCATTTCAAACGTTTCCAATGTTTCCCAACACTTTAAAGTTCCCATGGTAGTGTTTAAAACTTGATTTTCTGAAAAACACGAATCTGTATTCAAATACCACTTCCTTGTATTCGAATACAAAAGCTAAAATTGAGTTTCTGGAAAAACACGAATCTGTATTCGAATACAGCTCCCTTGTATTCGAATATAGAAGCAAAAATTGTGAAAGTCAGCATCCTGTATTCGAATACGAGACTGTTGTAGTCGAATACAGATGCGAATACAGTGTTAAAATTTCACTTCTGTATTCGAATACGACAGAGTCGTTGTCGAATACAGATGCTAAGTCAGAAGCAAAATCCTTCATTTGTATTCGAATACAGAGGCCCGTATCCGAATACAAGTTTGAAAACTTGAGTAAAACAGAAGCTTGGCAGGCTGTATTCGAATACACTCATGCTCTATTCAAATGCACCTTCGAATTCAGTGAAAATTTCTTGAGACCTCAACACATTTTCAAACTTTTTCCTTTGGAAAACCAACAACCTCAAAACAGTTTTACCACTCTTTTGCAAACCACAAAACTCAGACTTTTTTTTTTCATCAATACAGATTTTCCAGAAAAGCACTTTCATTATTTTAAATCCTTCTCTTTTGAAAACATCAGCAACATCATATTTTCATCAACAGGACAGAAACAGAATCACCAACACCAAAAGCAACATCATAGTTTTGCTTAACTCCCCCAAACATAATATCAAACTCAAAACAGAACATGCATTTCCAAACGTTTACATTTTGAGCATTCTCAAAACGTAACCAATCACAACATGCAAAGCATTTTCAGCTTTCTCACACCATTAGAACAACATTAATACATTCAGCCAGACAGCAAGCATCACATGCACCAAAACACCAACAGAGTGCATTTTCGTATTTTATAACAACCAGCATAACAGTTTTATAAATATGCGTTTTGATCATCTTCAGAATAACATGCAAGACATTTTTCAACTTTCCTACATAAACAAAACAGCATTAATGCATTCAACCAAACAGAAACCATAACAGAATCATTACACATCAACATAATGAATTTTCTTCATTTTTTTCAAAATGTCATTGCAAAAACAATTTTTCTTTAAACAATGATGAAAACATCAGTAATGTCATGACAATTATACATTTACAGCCCTAATGCAACTAGAAAGTGGAAGGTGCCCTTACCTTTGTTGCGTTTCTGCTACTGCTCACGTTTCTGTTTTCGTTCCCGTTTATGCGTCAAAAATTGGCGAAACTCCCGCTTGCGTTTGCTGCTACGAAAATGGGTTCTCTAGCTCCGGAATGATGAGGGGAACAACTTTTGTACTGGGGGTTTTCTGGTTTGGTGCTTGGTTTTCCAATTAATGTCACTTTTGAGGAACTCCGTTTTTTTTTTGAACGAACTGGAAACAGAAAACATAATGGGAGGGAAGGAGATAGGGATGGCAATTAGACCCAGACCCAGTGGGTATCCGCAAAAAAAACCCATAATGGGTAGGGTAAAAACCCGCATAATGGGTATGGGTATTGGGACGGGTAATTACCCGCAAAATTGAACGGGTATGGGTGCAGGTACTATAATACCCACCCCGCCCCGCACATATAATATTATTATTATTATTATTATTATTAGTATGTAAGTTTGTTTTAGCTTAAATAAAAATGATTTTTGTTTTAAATAATTTAGAGATTATTTTTTAGAGATTTTTTAAAATATGATTTTTTAACTCCTGTTTGTTTACTATTATAAAAATGATTTTTTTGTACAATAATTTTTAACATGTTTGTATACAATTTTATAAAAATAATTTTTTTAAACTAAAAAATTACCATAAAAGACAAAAATGATTTTCAAGAAAACATGTTTGTTTGATTTTTAAATATTTTTTAAATACATGATTTTTCTAAATACACATATATCTCTCTACTATCTTATGCATCTTTATCTCCCTTTCCAATCTCTAACTACTATTTCTCTCACTCTCTACTATGTCATGTCTCTCTACCTCCTTTTTATTACAAACAAATCAACGGTTTTAGGTAATTCATTTCATAATTTTCGGATTCTCATGAAAAATAAACATATAAGTAAATCATCATGAAAATATGTTAGTAAATAGTAATAGATTTTGGAGGTCTTGTTCTAATCTTAAAAATTGAGCCCTTAATAAAAAAAAAGTACAATTTTAATAATTAAAAAAATTTGAAAAATAAATTTTAGTCCCTATACACATATTTGATTCTGATGAAGAAGTAAATAATTGTGATTTTATATTTAAGAGTTTTTTCATATTATTAATCGTGACTTTATAATTATAAGTAACTAATATAATACACATCAATTTTTTTTACATATCTCGGATATGACTTGCAACTTCATAAAATATGTTTTGATATTTATTGTAGTAATGTACTAATGTTGGATCATGATATATTTTGGAAGTTTTGAGTTTAACAATATTTTGGAAGTACTTAGTGTTGACATCTAATTTTGTCCGCTTTCTTTAAACATTTTATATATAAAAAAATAAATAAAAATAATAATTAGTTAAAGCCAGGAAAACGACTCGCAACCAAAGCCGAGAAAACGACCCGCATGTTAAAGCCGGGAAAACGACTTGCACCCAAAGTCGAGAAAACAACCTGCATGTTAAAATCGGGAAAACGATACGCACCCAAAGTCGAGAAAACGACCTGCATTAAAGCCGGGAAAACGACTCGCACCCAAAGCCGAGAAAACGACCCGCATGTTAAAGACGGGAAAACGACTCGCACCCAAAGCCGAGAATACGACCTGCATGTTAATGCCGGGAAAATGACTCGCACCCAAAGCTGAGAA
>JBBPBO010000001.1:35602987-35643718 GCA_037974295.1 Cicer cuneatum
CACCCAAAGCCGGGAAAACGACTTGCACCCAAAGCCGAGAAAACGACCCGCATGTTAAAGCTGGGAAAACGACTTGCACCCAAAGCCGAGAAAACGACCCACATGTTAAAGCCGGGAAAACGACTCGCACCAAAAGCCGAGAAAACGACCCACATGTTGAAGCCGGGAAAACGACTCGCACCCAAAGCCGAGAAAACGATCCGCATGTTGAAGCCGGGAAAATGACTCGCACCCTAAGCTGAGAAAACGACCCGCATGTTAAAGCAGAGAAAACGACTCGCACCCAAAGCAGAGAAAACGACACGCATGTTGAAGGAAGGAAAACGACTCGCACCCCAAGCCGAGAAAACGATCTACATGTTGAAGCCGGGAAAACGACTTGCACCTTTCTACAAAAGTTCTTTTTGGACAAAATTAGAGTCATCTTTACTTATCTTTACTTTGATTCTCAAGTAAATTCTAAGTAAAGAGGGGCAACTGTTGACACCTAATTTTGTCCGCTTTCTTTAATCATTTTATATAAAAATAATAATATTATATATAAAAGAAATGAGAAAAATATAATAAATAAAAATAAATAATTAGACTATAAACTTTAGACAATCATGAGTGTTTCTGGTTCTTATTTGACTCTGATTCTTATTCAGGCATTCACTCTTTTCTAAAATAAAAAAAAAGTACATAATTGAATAAAAAGAAACTGAAAAGAAATGGATTGATGGTAATAAAAATTAGTATAATGGTGATCAATTGAAGGAAAAGAAACCGAAAAGAAATGGATTGATGGTAATAAAAATCAGCATAATGGTGATCATTTGAATGAAAAGAAACTGAAGAGTAGTAATAAAAATCAGCATAATGGTGACCATTTGAATGAAAAGAAATCGAAAAACAAATTGATGAATAGTAATTGGTAATCAATCCACAATTATTTCCTTGTCTTTTGTAACCTACACCCAGAAAGTCTATAAATAGTCGACACCAAGAGTTGAGAAGGAGAGCATATGGAGAGTAAAAAAAAAAAAAGAGAATCATAGGCTAAAGAGGAGCGAAAAATCTGAACTTGGTAAAATCGGTCCATGCAAAACCAATTTAGCAGTAAGGTATCGCTTTCTTATAACTCTCTAATTTTCTTCTTATTATTCTTTGTATCGCATCCTTTAAAATAAAATGTAGTATAGTTTTTTTTCTTTCTTTTTCTATTTATGCAAAAAGTAAACTCCTGTGTTAAGTTTTAATTTTTTTTAAGTTGTTTGTTCCTAAAATTATTTTTGCAACACAAATACTAAAAAAATAAATAAATAATTGATGTTTATAAACCAAGTACCAAGTAAAACAAACTTCATCATCGCTCGCCGCATCAATCACCCCAACCGTTGGTGGCCTTTGTATCGTGATAGATCCGACAATGCAAAATAAGTAATTATATAAATAAATAATTTGTATACAATTAATTATAGGGTAACCGTTTTAACGGACGATGTAAGGTAATATTACTTTCTCTACTCGTAATGGACTCCCGAATCCATTTTTTTGGTTCAAAAACTTTATTTTAGGTTTTATCTGATGTTTCCTTTTTTTTAAAAAAAAAATAAAATAAAATTGGTGGCGACTCATTTTTCGCGGACAAATCAGACGCGATACTTAGCATCGAAAATCACAAAAGAGTCATACACTTCCAAAGCAAATACTCAAGTTTTCAGTGATGTTAATTGTGAGTTCCAGCTTTCCAGAAGCAAGCACTTGTGTTATTTTCTTTCCCTTGTGTGAGATCTAAGTTGTTGAAGTAGAGTCTACAATCTGAGGGAGTCAGAAGGGGTACCAGATTACTTGGCAATTAGATTCAAGGCGTTGTAATTCCTTCTACAATCTGGGGTTGTCAGATTGGTAGGAGAAGACTTGACTTAAGAAGTCAAGGTGGTGTATTCCTCAAGAGTTTAGGATTGTTAGACTGTTTTAGAACACTGACTTGGAGGGTCAGTGGAACTGTTGTAATTCAAGGTTTGAATTAGTGAAATCCTTCAAGGTGAAGGGATTGGATGTAGCCTCGTTAACAGTGAACCAATATAAAATTCTGTGTTTTTATTTTTACTTTATATCCGCTGCTAACTCTGTTTTATTCATACATCAAGTTTTGTTTTAAAACTGCAAAAACAGAAAAAGTATTCAAGTTAGTCAAACACAATTCAACCCCACCTTCTCGTGTTTGCACCTTCAATTGGCATCAGAGCTCGGTATCAAGGCTGAGCACTTAACAGTGTTTGAGAAAAGGTCCAAGGGTTCAACATGTCAGAAGAATTGGGAGGCAACATCAACAGACCACCACTATTTAATGGAGAAAGATTTGAGTATTGGAAGGACAAAATGAGAAGTTTCTTCATATCTCAAGATCCTGAATTATGGAAGATGGTAGTCAAAGGATACACTGCACCTACTGTTCCAGGAGATCCAACTAAAGAACTGGACATGGATGATATGAAACCAGACCAGAGCAAATTATTCAAACTGCATCACAAGTCCAGAAACATCATGATCAGTGTTATCACATTCAAAAAATTTGACTGATGCACAGATAAAGAAACAACAAAGAGCATATTCGACTGTCTGACTCTGACCTATGAAGGAAGGCAGCAGGTTCTAGAAGCAAGGGCTAACATACTGGTCAAACAGTATGAGATGTTCAAGATGGAAGATGATGAAAACATTGATGGAATGTTGTGCAGATTCCAAACTCTGATATCTGGACTGAAGGTCTTGAAGAAAAGCTACACAACAGCAGATCATGTCAAGAAGATTCTAAGAAGCTTACCAACCAAGTGGAGACCAATGGTTACTGCAGTTCAGTAAGCCAAAGATCTGAACAACTTAAAATTTGAAGATCTGATCAGCTCACTCAGGTATCATGAAATAGAACTAGAAGCAAATGAACCAAAGAAGAAGAAGAATCTGGCTCTGAAGTCGAAACAGAAGAAAGCTGCAAGGGCAGCATCAGAATCAGAGGATAGCGACAGTGATTGTGATAATGTGGCTTACTTAACCAAACAGATGGTTAAGATCTGGGAAAACAGGAAGAGAAGAAGCTTCAAGAAGAAACATAACAACAAAGCAAAGGAAGAATCTGACAAGAAGAGTATCGTTTGTTATGGATGCAATGAACCTGGACATATCAAGTCAGAATGTCCAAATTTGGAAAAAGGCAAACAACACAAGAAGAATTCCAGATTTAGAAAGAAGGGTCTGATGGCAGCCTGAGAAGCATCAAAATCAGAGGAAGAATCGTCTGATGAAGAAGAGGCAGAAACAACAAAGATGGCACACATTAGGTCTGCCTCTGGACTTCATAAAGGCAAGAATTCTGGAAGGAAAGCAGGCAGAAGGAAGAATGATCGAAGCAGTCATTCAAGCAGGTCTGGAAGCACATCAGAGGGAGCAATTCTGGCTTTGATGGCTCATACAAACTTAAGTTCTGAATACAGCTACGGCTCTGGAACAGATTCTGAGGATGAAGTATTTTCTGATCTCTCTAAATCCGAGTTAATCGATGCTTTAAAAGACTTTTTAAATGCAAACAATAAGATGACTTTAAAACTGAAAACTCTTAGGGAAGATAAGAAAAATCTGACCAAAGAAGTCCAAGTTTTAAAGAATCGAAATTCTGAGTATGCAACTGAAAACAAGGATTTTAAAACTGAAGTTGCAAGACTCAAATCTGAAAACCAAACTCTCAAAAGTGATATTTGTTCCACTTCCAAAACTGTTTGTGAATCTGATATGCATGAACAATTTTTTCAAAACATTATTTCTAATGGAATGGAAAGAAGTAAATACGCATCTATGATTTATGGAAACAGTAACACTAGAAAGAGAGGTCTTGGTTTTACAGAAACTATTGCTGATACTAAAACTGTTCATTCTGATGTTTTTACTAAGAAAGGTCACTCTGAAGTATCTTGTCCTATGGTAAAATCTGAACAAGATCAGGGAGTTGTTAAAACTAACAAACCTGGACCCAATCAGTTTTGGGTACCAAAAGATCTAATTGTCTATGTTGCAGATATTTTGAGCAACCAAAAGGAGACACCAACAATGGTACCTGGACAATGGATGTTGGCAATGCACAAGCAGAAGAAGATTTATGTTCCAACATCTAGCAAACAAAAGCCAATTGACTCTGGTAGAAGAAGAACTGGTCAACACAATACCCATCAGAACCAGAACCAGAATCATAGGAGGAATAAGAAATATCAAAGAAATCACACATATTACACGAATCAGAACAGGAACTGGAACCAGAATCAGAACTGGAACTAGAACCAACGCTGGAACCAAAACAGGAATTATCAGAATTATCCAAATTACCAAAATCACCAGAACCATCAAGGTTATCAGAATCACCAGATTCACCAAAGTTACCAGAACCAAAACATGTTATAGAATCATCAGAGGAACATGGTGTATCAGCCAAAGCAGAAAGAGAAGAATCAGAATCAGGAGAGTTCTTCAAACACTCCAGTGAGATTCATCAAGACTACAAACCTAGAAGGGAATTCAAATCCCCTCATCCAAACCATGTAATCACAGAACATACAGATTCAGAATCTGAAAATCAGATGCAAAAGGATTTTCAGAGTAAAACTGAAACTGTTGACATAGAGGTTACATCTTGCTGTAAATACTATTATTGTTTGATATTTATGTTTACTGTGATAACAAGAAGCTTGATCTTAAAAATCAAAGCTAGATAAGTATTCTGCAGGTTTTTAAACTGTCAAAGGAACCAGGTGATTCACACAAATTAAACACTTCAGCAGAAACAACATTCCAGTGGTTTCAAAAACAAGTAGAAATCACCAGAAGCAGAATTAATGGTTTGGCTGTATTGAGTTCATTTTTAAATTAATTGATTTATATTATGTTATATGACAAACTGCTTGATCTTGACAAATCAAAGCAAGATAAAGATAGTGCAGGTTCACCAGAACCAAAGGGAGCAGAAGTAGAAGAAACAGAAGTATCAGGAAAGGTAGAGGATACAAGCAAGTCAGCAATACATGACAAATCTTCAAAAGATAAATCTGATCAAGTCAGAAACAGCCAAGATAAGTCAGAAGAGAAATCTAGATATTTTCCAGAATCAGAAGCTGTTACAGATTTACCAGAACCAGAAGCTGATTTATCAGAATCAGAAGCTGTTGCAGGCAAAAGAACTTGAAAAAGCAGAAGCTTCAAGCAACAATACGACAAATCTTCAAATCTGAAGTAGAAGGTTGGAATCTTGCAATACAAGAAGAGCTGAATGAATTTCAAAGGAATGATGTTTGGGATCTGGTATCCAGACCAAACAAAAACATTATTGGAACCAAATGGGTGTTCAGGAATAAACTCAATGAAAAAGGTGAAGTGGTAAGGAACAAAGCCAGACATGTAGCTCAAGGATACTGTCAACAGGAGGGTATTGAGACTGTTGCTCTAGTGGCCAGGTTAGAAGCAATTAAAATTCTTTTATCATTTGCTGCTAATCATGATATAGCTCTGTATCAAATGAATGTTAAAAGTACATTCTTAAATGGCTATATAAGTGAGGAGGTCTATGTCAAACAGCCCATTGGACTTGAAAATTCTGATTTTCCAGACCATGTTTTTAAACTTAAAAAATATTTATATGGTTTAAAACAAGCACCAAGGGCATGGTATGACAGACTTAGCAACTTTCTGCTTAAGAATGAATTTGATAGAGGCCAGATTGATAATACTCTATTTAGGAAATCCATTAAAAATGTTATTTTGATTATTCAAGTTTATGTTGATGTTATCATCTTTGGATCCACTAATGGCACTTTGTGCAAAGAGTTTTCTGACATAATGCAGAAAGAGTTCCAAATAAGCATGATGGGAGAACTTAAGTTCTTCTTGGGAATTCAGATTCACCAAGGTAAATCAGGTATACTCATTCACCAATCTAAATATACTAAAGAACTTCTTAAAAAGTTCAAAATGAGTGAATGTAAGCCTATGGCCACCTCCATGCACCCAACCTGCTCACTTGAGAAAGATGAAACCAGCCAAAAAGGTAGACCAGAAAACATACAGAGGTATGATTGAATCCCTTCTTTATTTAACTGCTGCTAGATGTGACATTTTGTTTAGTGTTTGTGCCTGTGCCTATTTTCAAGCTGACCCTAGGGAATCTCATTTAACTGCTGTCAAACGAATTCTGAGATACCTTAAAGGAACCACAAACCTTACCCTGTTATACAAGAAAACCTTACCTACAAACTCAGAGGTTTTTGTGATTCTGACTATACTGGAGACAAGCTGGAAAGGAAAAGTACAAGCGGCAACTGCACCTTCTTAGGTGATAATTTGATCTCTTGGTCAAGCAAAAGACAAAGCACCATTGCTATGTCAACAGCCGAATTTGAGTATATATCAGCAGCAGGATGCAACTCACAGTTAATCTGGATGAAACACCAACTTGAAGATTACAACATCTTTGAAACCAATATCCCTTTGTTTTGTGATAACACTTTAGCATCTTTGAGACCCTAATATGCATCTATAAAAAGAGGCTCAAGGCGCAATACTTAGCATCGAAAATCACAAAAGAGTCATACACTTCCGAAGCAAACACTGAAGTTTTCAGTGAGGTTAATTGTGAGTTCTAGCTTTCCAGAAGTAAGCACTCGTGTTATTTTCTTTCCCTTGTGTGAGAACTAAGTTGTTGAAGTAGAGTCTACAATCTGAGGGAGTCAGAAGGGGTAGCAGATTACATGGCAATTAGATTCAAGGCGTTGTAATTCCTTCTACAATCTTGGGTTGTCAAATTGGTAGGAGAAGACTTGACTTAAGAAGTCAAGGTGTTGTATTCCTCAAGAGTCTAGGATTGTTAGAATGTTTGAGAAGACTGACTTGGAGGGTCAGTGGAACTGTTGTAATTCAAGGTTTGAATTAGTGAAATCCTTCAAGGTGAATGGACTGTACGTAGCCTCGTTAACGGTGAACCAATATAAGATTCTGTGTTTTTATTTTTACTTTATATCTGCTGCTAACTCTATTTTATTCATACATCAAGTTTTGTTTTAAAACTGCAAAAACAGAAAAAGTATTCAAGTTAGTCAAACACAATTCAACCCCCCTTCTCGTGTTTGCACCTTCACTTTCCACACTTCTTTAAGTTACACAAAAGTTACAGATGAATCATTTAATTTGTAACAAGTTAGTCCTTTAATTTTCTTTGAAAGTTTTACCTCATACCCCACAATTATACCTATACCCCCACAAATTTTTCAAAATGTCAAAAATACCCTTCAATTTTTTTACTATTTTACCAAATTCAAATTCATTTTTTTTTACATTCCAAAGATTTCCCGACCACAAAAAAACAAGATTTCTGGAACGTTAAAGTTTTCATGTAGTTACCGGAAAACTTTTTTCAAGTTTTCCAGTATAGATGGTTCTATCGGAAAATTTACTTTTTCCAAGTTTTCCGGTAAAGAAGCGTACAATTAACACTACCGGAAAACTTTCTCACAAGTTTTGTGGGAGTGTTAAATTTTTTTTTTCAATTAATTTTAATTTTTTTTGAATTTTGATAGATATGGATAATCTGCTAGTATTATATGATAAAATATGTGTCGAAACTACCAACATTTTTAACACAAATCAGATATGAATAATTATAATTACTATCGTAAAAATCTATTATTATAATTTATTTTATATTTTATTTCAAATATTTGATACACGAGAAATTGTTGTGAATTGGACTAGAGAAATCGGTATAAAACACAAAGTGACTGTTATCATCACAAGATCAGATAAAGAGACTGGAGAAAGAAGGATGAGAAATAAATTAATATTAGGTTGTGATAAAGGAGGAAAATATAAGGGTGTTGATAGTTTAACTCGAAGTTCAACAAAAAAGTGTGGTTGTCCTTTCAAGCTTAGATCAAAACCATTAAAAGATGGTTCAGGATGCATAGTAAAAGTAATTTGTGGAGTTCACAACCATGAATTACCTGATACTTTGGAGGGACATGCATTTGTTGGACGTTTAGATAAAGAAGAGAAAAAATATGCACAAATTAACAAAATATAATGTTGCACTGAGGCACATATCTCTCTCATTGCAAGACCCAGATCAGAACAATGTTACTCAAAATTCACAAATATATAAACAGAGGAGTATCATTCGATTACAGGTGAGAGGTCAAAAGATAGAGATGCAACATTTATTCAAATTAATTGAAGATAAAAATATGTGTGTTGGAATAGAAAGCGGGAAGACTCAGATGTTATGAAAGATAATTTTTGGGCTTATCTAGATTCAGTGAAGTTGTTGAATTTGTTTCCTATTGTGTTGATTATGGACATTACCTACAAAATCAATAAATACAAAATGCCATTACTTGAAATTGTTAGTATGACATCAACAAAGATGACATTTGTGGTTGGATTTGCTTATTTGGAATGCGAGCGGGAAGAAAACTTTTGTTGGACATTAGAGAGGCTAAAAGAACTATTTGTTACACAAAATAATTTTCCTCATGTAATTGTGACAGATAGAGATCTTACTTTAATGAAAGTAGTTGGTAATGTATTTTCACACGCTATTAATTTCCTTTATCAATTTCATATCGACAAAATTGTTGCAGCAAAATGCAAGCAATGTGTCTAGACAATAGTTAGTATTGAATATGTGGAAAGACGTTATGTATTACAGTGATGAAAAAGAGTATATAATGCGCTTGCACATGTTTGAGCAATCATGTGTCGATTATAAAGTGTTTGTTGATTATGTGAAAGAAACTTGGTTGAATCATTATAAGTAACAGTTTGTTGAAGCATGGACAAATCGAGTTATCCATTTGGGAAACACAACGACTAACAGGTATGATATCTCACTATAAAACTTCAATTTTGTAATTTTAATATATATTGTTGGATTGCTCCATGATGACAATTTATATGTAATGATAGGGTTGAGTCAGCTCATTGGAAACTGAAGTTAATGTTGGAAAACAGCATGAGTGAGATGTGTAGATGTTGGGAGGCTATGAACAACATGATAAGGTTGCAACATAAAAGAATCAGAGCCTCATTTCAAAAATTTTTTTTATGGTGAAGCGCACGAACACAACAATCCATTTTATCAGAGATTGAATACATTTGTATCAAAAAAAGCTAAAAGACGTATTGATGAAGAATGCGAGAAAGTTGAATGGATGGGTACCGACAAATCTGTATGTGGGTGCTCTCTCAGAAGAACATAGGGTTACCCTGTGCTTGTGAATTGACACAATATAAATTGATGGGTGAACCAATTCCTTTAGATTATGTGCATATCCAATGGAGGAAATTAAGCATGGAATGTGAACTCACCCAAGACACAGAAGATGGATCAGAGTTAGATACTGTTGAGATGGATACCTTGTGGAAACGCTTTCGATCACTTGATGTTATAGGAAAAAGAGTGTTGAAGAGTAAGGTGCGTGAACTTGCTTTTCCAACTAAGTGTTCAACGTGTCCACCACCTGAAAAAAGTTCAAACAAAGGACAGGTGAAGAAGATTAATTCTAAGAAGCCTTATGGATACGACGTATATTGACACCCTTCTTACTTTGAGCATGTTAATGCAACATATTGTGAAGATCCTACTTCCCAACCATCTCAATCATCAAAAAAGAGACATCCTCTTTCATCAAAGAAACAACCCTCTTGTAAGATCCTTAATTTTAAATATTAATTTTGGAATTATTGTCAAGGGCATTTTGGGAATTTTTGTAAATATTTAATATATGTATGATTGAAGTGAATATATATATATAAATATTTATTTGGAAGATGAATTAAAATTATTGGGTGAATAATTAAATTAATTTAATTTCAAGTAATTAAATTAATCAAACCATCAAGTAAGGATTAGTGGCTAATTGCAAGATAATTAAAAAGCTGGAAAATCAGACAAGTAGCAAGTGAGGTGGCACCATGAGAGTCTATAAATAGGAATGAGAAGGATGGTGAAATCAGAACACCATTCCTTCCTCCATACTGCCCATATTGCATGTACCAACTCCATCTCCTCTCCCATTTCTGTCTCTGTTTCTGCCATTCCCGAACTGAAATTTGAAGAGAGGGAAATTCCTTCAAACACCATTAACTGAGAATCCAAGCCTCAAACCTAAAAACCCCCAGTAGTAAAGTTAATCCCCACCTCAATACGAAGAGAAAGAACCCAGTTTTGCAGCAGCAAACTCAGGGAACAGCTTCACCGTTTCTGGACGCAGAAAAGGGAACGCAGCAGGAACAAGAGGAATAGCAGAGCACGCTACAAGGGTAAGGGCACCTTCCATTTTTAGCTATATTAGGGCCATGAATGAGTGTTATTTCAGTTCTATTTTTAAATGAAAAGCTGTTTTCGAAAATAACATTTTGAGAGAAAATGCATTTTTTGAGAAGTGATTATTTTGATGAGTTGTTGTTGGCTGTTTTACTGGTAAAATATGTTGTTTTACATTCTGTGTGAATGCTGGAAAATTTTTGCATGCCATTTTAGTTATGATTAAAATGCATGTCTTAAAACTGTTTTGAAAATGGCATTAAAATGCAAAATGCATCCTATTGGTGCTTAGTGTTCTGTGATGTTTGCTTGTCATTCTGTGGTGTTTTGAGAAAACTGAATGCATGCATGTTTGCTTTGATGTTTTGTGAACACTGAAATGTTGCATGGTGTCCTGATGATTGATCATATGTCTCTGTTTTGGATAAACTGGTTCTGATTCTGTTTTATGTTGTGGGATTATGGTGATGAAAATGATTCTGAATCTGGTCTTGTTTGTGATTATTCTGGTTGTTCTGGGTGATCTTGATGATTTTGATTCTGGTTGTTTTGTGTGATTCTGGTGGTGTTGATGGTTTTTAAAGAAAAAGGGATTTTAAGTGAGGGAAGGTTTTTCTTGAAAAAGTGCAGAATCTGTTTGATATTGGCTGTTTGTTTTAAAAGAATCAGTTTTGAAAAGGGTTGAACTTTCACTGGTTTTCGAAGGTGTATTCGACCACAGCATGTGTGTATTCGAATACAACCTTCCAGGTTTCTGTTTTATTTTAAAGTTATCAAACTTGTATTCGAATACGAGCCTCTGTATTCGACTACAAAGGAAAGATTTTTGCTTTTGTATTCGCAACTGTATTCGACTACGACCATGTCGTATTTGAATACGCCAGTGAAATTTTTAACACTGTATTCGCATCTGTAGTCAACTACAGGCATGCTGTATTCGACTACAGATTCGAGTTTTTCCAGAAACTCAGTTTTTTAGCTTCTGTATTCGAATACAAGGAAGTTGTATTCGAATACAGATTCGTGTTTTCCAGAAAAAACAAGTTTTAATCACTGTCATGTGAGTTTTTAAGTGTTGAGAAACTCTGAGAAGGTTTTAATGATTTGAAAAGAAGTATGTGAAATTGTTTTAAAGAGGAGAGAAAGATGTTTGAAAACCTTTAAGTGACATGGGAGAAAAGGCTACATTTTCCAAAGGTTGAACTCTTGTATTCGACTACAGTCAAGCTGTATTCGAATACAGAATGTTAAGTTACAGTTTCCTGCTTCTATATTCGAATACAGAGGGTCTGTATTCGAATACAGATTCGAATTTTCAGAAAATTTCAAGTTTTAAGAGTGTTTTGAAAACCCTGAGTGTCTGGGGAATACTGAGGATGTTGTGGTGAGTTAAAGTGGAACTTTTGATGAGATTTTGAAGTGGTGGTGATGAAGTTTTAAAAACTTTACTGATGTAATGAAAGAGGTTGTTTTATGCACTGAAATCTGCCTCTGTATTTGAATACCAGAGGGCTGTATTCGAATACAGAGAGTGATTCTATATTGTTTTTGACTTCTGTATTCGAATACAGAAGAGCTGTATTCGAATACAGATTCGTAAATCCCAGAAAAATCTCAGTTTTAAACACTGTGTCTGAATTTTGAGGGGTTGGGAAAACATTTCAAAGTGTGAATGATTAATGGATTGTTTAATTCATGATTGTGATGATGTTAATTCTGACTGTGCTGTTATATTTTAAACATGATGGGAAAGCATGAATTTCTGAGTTGCATTCTGTTTCTAGAGAAGTGAAACACTGCATATTCATGCATTGCATAGTCAAGTGGTACCTGCGATGGGCCACGGAGTAATGCGCAACCACGTGTTGATCTGTGAGCGATTGCACGAGTGCTGATCTGTGAGCGATTGCACGAGTGCTGATATGTGAGCGATTGCACTAAGTACTGATCTGTGAGCGATTGTACCTTGGTATATAAGTGCTGGTCTGTGAGCGATTGCACTGGTACTGGACTGTGAGCGTCTGTACCCTGAAATGCGCAACCACGTGCTGATCTGTGAGCGATTGCACGAGTGCTGGTCTGTGAGCGACTGCACTAGGTACTGATCGGTGAGCGATTGTACCTTGGTTTATGTCAAACGTGCTGGTCTGTGAGCGACTGCACGATGTGCTGGACTGTGAGCGTCTGCAATGGTGCTGATCTGTGAGCGATTGCACCCTGGTCATGAGGGCCGTTAATTTGTGCTGGTCTGTGAGCGACTGCACCTTGGTGATTCCAAGAAAATTATGCATGACCATATATGCATTACATTGAGGGATTTGACCGTTGTGTCACAATTGTTTATATGATGAATGTTGGAAATTAATGTGTGTGAGTGCTGTCAAGAATCTGAAATTCTGAATGAAAGATTGTGTTTTGTTGATGTGTGTTTGTACTTACCGAATACTTCATAATCATTAACTGCTGTTTTGAAAAGGCATGAAAGTCATAAATTTTCAAATGAGCATGATTATTTCCTCATCATCATATGTTATACCATGTTTATACATGTTGTTGTGCAATATATGCTATGTGAATATCTGTTATTTTCGGTCGGTGACCCCTTGCTTTATATTGTGGACTTTGGGCTTTGCCCTCAGATACCTCCCAAACCCACGCCGCCCGTGGGTACCCGAACGACAGAAATGTCGTTGAATTTCCTTGACCGCTACTCGCGCACTGCTTGGGCTTTTAACCCCCTCTCAAGCAGAGCGACTTATACGGGGTGGCTGGAGGGGACAAGTAGGACAGATGGTGTGGAAGACTTCGTAGAGCGCACTCACGCAAGCATAGATTTTCCCGTGCCTTCTCGCCTGGTGTTAGAGGCGCACAGAGTTTTTGACGACGCTGAGGAGTCGGATGAAAGGGTTGAGACGGAGGCCACTGTAGGAGTGGTGACTCCCAATCCTGTGATTGGAAGAGAGATACATGAGTCTGATGCGGTAGAGAAGCGTGATGAGCTGAGACCAGTAGCGACTGAGATTCCGGGTCCATCTAGGATTTCCGATGACTGCTGCGAGATTCCGGCACCGCCAAAGCGGCCACGAGTGTGTATTGACTTGACTTCAGAGGAGACCGATCCCTCTATGTACGAG
This sequence comes from Cicer cuneatum, assembly GCA_037974295.1. Taxonomy (NCBI): domain Eukaryota; kingdom Viridiplantae; phylum Streptophyta; class Magnoliopsida; order Fabales; family Fabaceae; genus Cicer; species Cicer cuneatum. Next base: position 35,616,461 of record JBBPBO010000001.1, read on the forward strand.
GAGGAGGAGGAGGTTACGTCGAAGCGAGCTGTGGAGTCAGAAGAGACTTGTGTGGGATGCGGAGGGAATCCGTGCTACTGCAGCTTCAGCGCATGATTAGTAGACTTAATGTATTAGGTTTTGGGTTGAAATTGTAATTTGTCTTATTTTGGAAATACGGTACTATTTTCCGCTGAATCATGTACTCTGATAATTATTGTTGATGTATTAATGTTTAAAAAACTAATTTCCAAAGAACTTTATTTTAATTCTTTTGAAATAAATTTGGGAAAACTTATTTTAATTATTAATTTAAAAAAAAAAAAATGCACCCGCGCTGTGTTTTAAACTCGGGGTGTTACACCTCTCAATCATTAATACATCTGTTCTTGAGATAATTTCCTGATGTTATTCAACCATACATTGATGACATATTTAATGTGATAGCAAATGGAAATTGTGGCTATCGCGCTATTGCATCACTACTTGGACATGGTGAGGAATCTTGGTCTTTGGTCCGGCATAGTTTGGACCAAGAGATTGCTTCTCATATAAGTCCATATGATAGATGGTTCCCATGACACATTAGAGAAATTAGAGATTCGTTGAAGATAAGAAGCTTACGTGTTCTACCCATAGATAAATGGATGTCCATACCTGATATGAGTTACGTGATAGCGACAACATATAATATTAGTCTCGTCACGTTTGGCCAGACATTTTCTATGACTTTCTTTCCTATGAGGGGTACACATTCAAGATCGAAAAAAAAAATAATCGTATCATATGTATTGGTTTTGTTGACGCAAGTCACTAGGTTCAGACAAAATTATATTATTTTCTTAAGTAATGTTAGTTTTTTTTAAAATAATAAAATTATTTATTATTTCAATGTATTTTGCAGTTAAAGATGAAAGATGAATTTCCAATGTTAGACATTACACCAGGTTGAAAGCAATATCGCACCGATGAGGCAACTTCTTGGGCAAGAGCATATACAAGGCGTCTACAACATTGAAGGTCTTTAATAGGCAATATGCCACGTGTTAGACAAGATCCACTAAAAGAACCCTTAGATGTCATGTCATTAGATGATGATTGATTTTCTATGAACTACAATACTTTCGTTATAGTTCATCATAAAGAATATAAAATTAACGACATATAAATCAATAATGCTAAACATAATGAAATAAAAACAAATTAACATTAATATTTACAAAAACAATGTTTACAAGTCGTCTACTAATTATTATGACCACGTGATAAATACAAAACTCTATAAAAGTAAGAATACAATTCTTCATCTGGGTGAGCTTCATGTACCTCCAAGTCCTGCTGTATAAGATCATCGATATGCTGTATAGTAGATGGCTGTGAACTAGTAGCATCAGCAGTGGTGGTCGGTGCACTAAAATATGGGACCTGAGGTACACCTTCGGGTCGCACTAGCAGTGGATGAGACACCCGATAGAACCACTCCAAATATCCCTCCCGACACTTAGATGGATATGTAGCTGGATGGATCCTGTGATATATCTCCGTGATAGGAGTCACATATCCCATCCATTCCACATATGCATAAGATAATCTAGAAAGAGCTGCAAGTGGCTGTGGTGGAATATGTTGGATATATCCAAACTGTCTCAAACACCACTATTGTGTTACATAATCGGAGGTGATCGTTGTAGAGCATGATATCATCAAAGGGAACGTCATCCCTATGATTCTCCCATGGTCTCCATATGACTTCAGCAGATGTCAGTGCGTCAATCATATGTCTGTACTTAGGGATCTTGTGCTTGCCTTATTTGTAGCTCCATCTATTCATTCGAGAAATGCACTCAAGATCAGCACCCTGGTCACCCTATTACAAATATTTGGAAAATATTCGTATATCCAACACTGTTGCAAATAAAATTAAATAAATTAATAATAAACATATAAATTAATAATTTTAAAATAATTATAAATATTTAATACATGTAGTAGTGACATGTAACCACCTAACTGTTTGGTGTCATAACGGCAGACATCTGAGAGGTAGTCATAAAGGACTACGAGTGTACCAGTACCCCATGTGTATGCATCTGTACCGTCCAAATCTCTTTATAAAGGGAGGTACTTCGCATCAACAAGAGTATGACTCTTATCTGGGAAAATATTACTCCCTACTAAATTCAGCAGATACGCCCTGACAGCACAGTCAAATCTATGTGCTTGGCACTGCCTCACGAATACCTCCTTCAACAAATCCAGTCTGTCGTGCGCCCCTCTGGTCTTTCTTGTCTCCTCCTAGTTCTCTTCCGCAGGCACAACTAATCAAGTAATGGCAAAATGACATGCCATTGCTCTATCTACATCAGTGGATTGTAGAACTGACCCCTGAGAGACAATCCAAGAAGATTGGCAACATCATCGAAAGTAACCGTCATTTCACCGAATGACATGTGAAATGATGATGTCTCAGAATACAATCTTTCCACAAATGCGGAAATCAGGTTGTTATCAATCATCTTCAAACTACCTTGTTGTAATGGGATCAATTCCGATAAGGTCACCCAGTTCTCGATGACTTGCGGGAGTACCTGCGGCGTAAACTGTTGTAGTTTTTTTCCATGCGCAACAATTTTCAGCATTGGTCGCTTTTGTATACACAGAAAATATATGACATTAAAATTAAATATAGAACAAAAATAATAATTAATTAAAATATTTTTAATGCACCATAAATAATAATTAATTTAACATACCTAACCAAACCATATTCTAGCTGAAACATGTTGCTATCGAGTAAGGACGGACAAATCATATGGTCCTCCAAGATACCGTGTCAGCTCACCGGGTCCTTGAGGTCCATCACGTCCCTCCTCCATATGCTTTCACTCCTCCTCCTCCTCATGTACTATAGGAGGGTCCTCCTACTGATGCATAGTAACATCAGCCTCTGGGATAACCATATGATCCTGGTCTTCCTCGTCATCTTTTTGTACTATCACCCGTCGTCTTCTTCTCGTCGACGCTGTCCGTTGAATCCTCTCTAGAGGACGCATCATAGATGATGAAGAAATACCTTCCTCGTGTGATATTTAGATTATTTTTCCGTCTCTACCTCGTGCACTAGCACCCACTAAAAATTAAAAAAAAAAAAAAGAAAAAAAAAGATATGAACTACCAGAAAACTTGAAAAAAGTTTTCCGAAAGACACTATAACTACTGGAAAATTTGAAAAATGTTTTCCGGAAAGACAAATGAACTACCGGAAAACATGAATGAAGTTTTTCGGAACACAACTGAACTAACGGAAAACTTCACTCAAGTTTTCCGGTTGGGTTTTCCAAAATTTACTCACTTTTTCTGGAAATGTTAAAATGATGAAATGGTGAAAATTTTCAGATTTTATGCTTTATAAGAAGGCAAAAACGTCTTTTCTTAAGATTTGTGGGGGTATAAGTATAATGTGGGGGGTATGGGGTAAAACTTTCATTTTCTTTTGGTGTCAAGTTTGTCATTTATATTTGTAAATATTTGTACTGATGATTCTAATACCAAACCAATAAAATTGAAACTCCAAACTCTTCCAATTTTTTTAATAAACTTGTATAATTCTTAAGGGGTTTTGATTGCAGTAATCTTAAGAACATAAACCCTCAGTCAAATTTTAAAAAAATAATTAAAGAAGAGATAATTCAAGTGAGATACATATTAAGGTTTTTGAAATGAAATGTGTTAATTCGACTCATGGAATCGATTGAAAATTTATTATGGTGTTCTTTATATGATCAATAACAAAACTTCCAGTAAATATTTTAAAAATCTCTAACTACAAATAATTGAAATGTGGGTTAGGACTAAAAACAGTTCAATAATGTAGCATATACAAACATAAAAGACTAAATTGTTTAAAAAAAAGTTAAAGGATCAATATGAAATTTTCATGGAATTTAAAGGACTATGAGATGCATTTTGCCTTCCAATATATGAAAATGTAACAAAGTTTTTGAATGACATAACATGATTTTCATGAACCATTTCTAATCCAAATAACATTTACAAGAGATTGAGAATGAGAATCAACAAAGGCATACAAAACTAATTTTGATATCACTCAAAACTCTATGTCTAATCTAAGTCTAGGAGAAATTCACAGTTACAAAATTTGGATTTAAAATGGACCAAATTTGAAATGGACTCAAGGTTATCGTGGATATGATCTAGTCCAAGTCTAGCGAGAATGCTTTTCTTTTTTCTCTCCTAAGAGACTATCTCTTACCTACAACTTCCAACTTAGTAAACATCTATTTTGCATGTCTACCATGAAGCCAATCGCTATGTAGACTTTTTGTTGGAACATAGTGTGAATTTAAAAATTGTTGAAGTCCCACATTGAAAAAAATCTTATATGTTGAGTAGTTTTCATCACTATATAAAGATTTTAAAACTTTTGTTGAAGTCCCACATTGGATAGAAAACATATGTGGATTTGCTTCCATCACTATATAAAAAATGTCAATTTATTGTGAAAAGCACACCAAAGTTGGATGCATTTCCCAACTTTCTATTTTCTCTCTTTTTTATTCTGCTCGATTATTTACGAGCCACTTATCCCCTTCCTTTCCGTCCCTTCGATTTTTGAGTGGTCATAATACTGTCGTCCTTTAAGAGCGGTTTTTATGGCGTAGTTGTTGAGACAAAACCCTAATTTAAATATTTTGATGATAAACAAAGATTAATTAAGAATTATAATTATGATTCTAAGCATTTCTTACATCTAATATGTGTGCTTGAGTGTATTAATCAAGATAGGTACCAAGAAACTTAAACATGTCATATTAAAGAAGAAACAAGCTAAGACAGTAAAACCAAGAACGTTCTGGAAAGTTTTTGAGAAAAACGAAGAACGTTCTCCTAGTGCTTCAGAAATACAAAAACGCAAAACAGTTTCAGATTGAGTTTCTGCAGTTCAAATCCAATCATGTCTCTCAAATGTGCTAGAGCAAATATTTATTTGAAGATTCCTCTACAAAGTCAAAGTCAAAGGATACACATCATTAAGATCAAAACTCAGTTGCCACAAAGAGCAAAAACGGAGACTGTTCTTGAACTTCAGAAGCAAGGATGAAGAACATTCTTGCTTTTTTTCCTGATTGTTGAGAAAAAAATCTCTTTCAATTATTTTAATGATAACAAAATCATCTCAAAAGATTATGATTATACTAATGTGTGCATTTAAGTGTTTTACTAAGAAAGGAACAGGTTCATGCATACAACAATCCAAAGATTCAAGTAAAAAGATCTCAACCTCCCAACAAGAGGATACACGGTTGACTGAACCATATCAACCTCCTGTCCAGAGGATGAACTTTTATAAAGACAAAATAATTATCACTATTCCAAGTGAAAAATAAGAGAAGATAAAATTATGGACAAATAGCATAAAGAAACAAAGTCATCAGCGCCAGAGGATGAACACCAGAGGATGAACACTAGAGGATGACTATCTGTTTCTTCATCCTTCTGCATTGGAAATGACAAACAGTACCAAAAAGTACAAAAAGTTTCACTTGTCACGTAAAGTAAGGCTATACATGTCTTGGAAAAGAAAAAAGAAAAGCACTATACAGGTTCAAACTTCTAGAAAGGAAAAACCTTCAAGGCAACTTCGTGAAAATCAACCTCCTAAGTACAAGGCAAAATGAGGACGGATTCAATGGCAATTTTGCAAATCAAGGAAAACTTCAAGGATCATTACAACTTAAGATAACGGTCATAAAGGACAACTTTCTTGAAGAAAAAGTTTCCTTATCTGTATAAAATGAAGGCTGCTCTTCTTCATTTAACACACATGAACAAAGCATAAAAAGAAAAAAGTTTAAGGCTATCAAGAGCATTACTATCCTATCTTCATACTTTCTATAATCTTACACTAGATCATTGAAATATCTTTCTAGAAAGTGTTAACAAAGAGAAACAACTCAAACTACATCATATCATCTTGTAAATTCCATGTGAGATTCACTTGAGAGAAGTTGAAATCTGAGAGAAAAGATTGTAAGCTTGGTGAAGCTTTAGAATACACAAATTGTAACCAACCTCAGTGAGAGGTTGATCATTTTTTATACTTAGTAAAATCTCACAAGTGTGTGAGGACTAGACGTAGCCTTCATTGGGTGAACCAGTATAAATTTGTTTGTGTCATTTTCTTCTCTCTATATCTTTATCATTTGGTAATCAACTAAAACTCTACGCTTTAAATTTACAACCTCTGATATTCATCCTCTCGAAGAGGATAGAGCTTTAAAACTCAAAAGAATTTTTAAAACCACAAATATCTCAATTCAACCCCCTTTCTAGTGATATTCTAGCTACTTCAATTGGCATCAGAGCAAGGTTCTCTAAAAAACTACACCTAACAGTGTAACAAAAAAAGATCCAAAAGAAAAAATGTCAAAAGTTAAATATATCCCTGAAGGAGGATCATCTAGCAGACCTTCCTACTTTGATGGCACGAACTACTACCATTGGAAAGGTAAGACGAGATTGTTTCTCATATCACAAGATAACAACATGTGGTATGTCGTAGAAAACAAAAATCATGTCATTAGAATCAACAACACAGATTCAACCTCTGACGAAAAACCTCAAACACAATGGACAGCTGAAGAAAATGCTAGGGTACTCCTAAACTCTAAAGCTCATTTATTTCTAACATGTGCTCTGAGCAGGGAAGACTATGACAGAGTTGAAGAATGCCAAAGCGCTAAGGAACTATCTGACACTTTGAAGATTCATCATGAAGGATCAAGTCACATTAAAGAGGCTAGGATTCAGGTGGGAGTAAGAGAATTCAAATTGTTCGAAATGAAGGAAGAAGAAACAATTGATGAAATGTTCTCAAGGCTAACAATCATTCTGAACAACTTAAGGTTTCTTGAAAAAGAATACTCCGTTCAAGAAAGGATAAGGAAGATACTAAGGAGTTTACCAAAAGAATGGATACCAATGGTAACTGCCATCACAGTTGCAAGAAATTTGGCCACCATGAAGTTAGAGGATCTGGTTGGAACACTTAGAGCTCATGAACCTTTGCTGCTTGCTGATAAACCAAGCCAAAAGGGAAAAATGATTGATTTAAAATCTAGTCAAACTGAAAGTCCATCCTCCAAGAAATTTGATGATGTCACAAAAAGGGATAACTCAGAATATCCTCTTTCTGAGGAGGAGGATGAACTCGCTCTAATTTCCAGAAGAATTCAGAGAATGATTAATAGAAGAGGACAAGACAAAAAATCTCTTCAAAAAGAAAAAATTGACAAAAGTCAAATAACTTGTTATGGATGCAATAAAATGGGACACTACAAATCTGAGTGTCCTCTAAACAAAAGGAACACAAGAAGATTTCACAACAAAAACAAATCTGTGATGGCCACTTGGGATGACAACGATGATTCATTCTCCGAGCAAGAAAAAGAAGAAGAAGCTAACCTCTGTCTCATGGCAAACTCAGAAACTGATGAGGTAACCATTACAGATTTATGTCCTTCTTGTAAAAAGTTAGAAATAGAATTTGACAATCTTATGAATGACTCAAACTATAAATGTGGTTTTCTTAAAAATCAACTTTATGAAATAAAGAAACTAAATGAGGAACTTCAAGCTAAGCATGAGAAATATCAAAAAATCACTAAAACCTTTCAAAAATGACATTACCAAATTTGTTAAATCCACTGAAATCTTTCAAAAAATTATGGGGTCTCAATCTAGAATTTTTGACAAAGCTGGTATTGGATTTAAAAGTTATCAAAAACAAAAACTATATGAAAACTTCTTTCTACCCGAAAAGAAAGAGGTCAAACCAAAATGCACCTTTTGCAAAAAACATGGCCATACTATCAAAGTTTGTCATGCTAAGAAAAGGGCTGAAAATAACAAAAGGAAATGTTCATATTGTGGTAAGCATGGGCACCATGACTCTATTTTTTATCATAAAAGGAAAGTCCTTTCAAGAGGACGAACTAACCAACAAGGACCAACTCTATATGGATACCTAAGTTACTTCTAAACTCTAACACAAGTACATCCTCTGATCAACAAAAGAAAGTCATGGTTCTTGGACAGTGGCTGCTCAAGGCATATGACAGGGGATAAACATTGTTTCATCTCCTTGGAATCAAAAGATGGAGGATCAGTCACATTTGGTAACAATGATAAAGCTCAAATCAAAGGAATAGATATTATTGGTAAAAACAATTCTGCCAAAATTGAAAATGTTTAGTATGTTGATGGTTTAAAACATAACTTGCTAAGTATTAGCCAACTTTGTGATAGGGGATTTGAAGTAATTTTTAAACCCACTCTATGCAAGGTCAAACATTCATCCTCGGGTAGAGTTTTATTCTCAAGTATAAGGAAAAATAATTTATATGTTTTATATTTAGATGATCTACCTACTGAATCTTGTTTTATGTCTGTTGAAAAAGATAAATAGATTTGGCACAAACGGGCTAGTCATACAAGCTTGAATATTATTTCTAAATTGTCAAAATTAGAATTAGTCAAAGGACTTCCAAAAATAAATTTTGAAAAAGACAAAGTATTCGAGGCTTGTGCCAAAGGAAAACAAGTTAAAAGTAGCTTTTGAAGTAGCAATGTCAATCACAAGAAGGGGGGGTTGGAATTGTGATTCTTTTAAAATTTTGATTCATGTGCTTAATTTAAACTAACTCAAGATCAATCTTGGTTGAAACAGAATGTCCAGAATGTTCTGGATATGTTAGAGGTAAATAAAACAAATTAGTTTATAATGAAGTGTGATTTGTGTGTGCAAATAATTAAAGATAACGGATAGAAAAATCGGGTTAGTCCAGTCCTCACAACTGTGAAATTTTCACTATGTGCTTCAAAACCAGAATGTTCTCCTTCACACCCTTTGTCTTGATCACACATTGATCAATTACAATCTTCACCTTTCAACCTAGAAAGAATTTTTACAATCACCTTTCAGCCTTGAAAGGATTTTTACAAACACACTCAATCTAACATAAAAGATAGACTTGAGTTACAAATGATGTGTATGATAAAAGTGTTTGGGATCTTGAAACTTCTCAACACTTGTTTGAGATAAATAAAGACAAACTCAGTAAATGATGATCCACAAATATAGTGAAGAGAGTTGGAGTTTGCTTGAAGAGTTTTTGACTTGTTCTTACTTGAACTAGTGTTGGTAGATCTGTAAATTAAGCTTTTGTCTTCATCTTCCAACTGATATTCAATTTATAGATGATAGAAGGCTTTGAATATTCAGTTTTAAAATGATTATAGCCGTTGGACACACTTCCCAAGTGTTAGATATATTTTAAAGTAATTTAAACATGTGTTTTAATTGCTGTCCTGAACGTTCTTAACAAACAAAGAACGTTATTGCTTTTAGGTCTGATGGAAAACGTGAATGAGTGAGTGAATGGACTGTTAAATGACAGTAAGTACTTTTTCGGGTCATATTTATGCAGAACTTTTCTGCAGAATAATGTAAGTACAATGTACTTGCATCCTTACTCATAACTTATCAATTTGAAGATCAATCTTGAGGCTGTTTTCCTCCTTTGGGCATTTAGCTTGAGTTCTGACTTCACCATTGATTTGAGAAGTCTTGATACTCTTTAATTTGTGGTTTGGAATGTGGAAAATGATTTGTTTTAATTATGTTTTTAAAAGAGAATAATCAGAATGTTCTTTTGTAGAACTCGAACATTCTTCGTTTCTGTTTTGTATGAGTGAGTGCTGGACTTCGAGCTTTGACAACTGTTATGTATCATGCTATTTTTTGCTCTGTGCGCAGGCTGTCAAGAGGTGCAGTTGCAGTGTCTTATCATGTCTGTCATGGCTGTACTTGTTGCTTTATCAATCTGGAGATTAATTTTGCTTGTTAGTTCATGATGTTTAGCTTTTGCCTTTGTTAATCTTTTGACGAATTTGTTCTTTTTGACAGTTGTTTGTAGACTAGCTATACTGTACTTGTATCACTGATGTAGTGGCTCATTTGTTCAAGCTGTATTTGCTTTATCAATGCCATCAATCTTGCAAGTTACTCTTTGTACATTACTTTGGTTTTGTTGATTCTTTTTTTCTTTGAATCTGTCCAAAATAATCTTTAAGTATATAATTATGTTCCTTTATAGTAAATACCGGTGATTGGCAATGTAAATTGATGTACTTTCGCAACCCATATCGATATTAAATTACAACAGATTTTGTCCTTTGTAAACTGGAACGTTCTTGGATTATAGCCGTGAAAACCAGAACGATCTTCATTTCTGTTTTGAGTGTTTTGCTGGATTTTAATCTTCTGACAAGTGTTGTGTGCCAAGCTTTTATGTTCTGTACGAGTGTCAGTGATGCCATGACTTTATCATTTCTGTCCATGATGTACTTGCTTTATCTATGCCATCAATCTTTAAGATTCAACTTGCAAGTTTCATTTTATGCATTGCTTTGACTTTGAGAATTCTTTTGGTGAATCTGTCCAAACAGTGACCTTGAGTATATAATGTTGTTTATCATGTTTTGCCATGTAGCTTGTTGCATTTTCGTAGCATGGAATAGTTTTGAAATTAAGAAGGCTTTGTTCTTTTAGTAAACCAGATCGTTCTTGAATTGTTGCTGTGAAAGCCATGTCAATCTTCTTTTTTCTGTTTTAATAACAAGAACAGACATGATATTTCAATTTGATCTGTTTCTTCTGATTTGATCTTTGTTTTATGAATGTATTTGATCACCTTCTTCATCAAGATGCTATCTTGAAGATGTAATGATCATTCTCTTGAATGATATATAGTATATTCTTTTTTGAGATTCTTACAATATTGAGTAGAAACTTATGCACTTTGATGATGTGAATGGCTTCTTGCAATTCATGTTCCTTAAATAAAACTCAAGTGCAACTATTAGTAGATCACCATTCATGAAACTTAATCATTTATTTCATAAGGCTTGTTGTCATTAAAACATATATCAAAAAATTTTTTTCCTCAACAGCTTTCACTCTAAAAATATTGTTTCAACAAATCAATCTCTTGAACTCCTTCATATTGACCTCTTTGGCCCTATCAAGACTCGAAGCCTTAGTGGAAAAAGATATGAATTTGTTGTAGTTGATGATTTTTCACGATTTACTTGGGTCTTATTTTTAAAACACAAAAATGAAGCTTTTGAGGCATTTCAATATTTTTGTAAAAAGATACAAAATGAAAAAGGATCAAAAATTATTTCTGTAAGAAGCGATCACGGGGGAGAATTTGAAAATGAGTCTTTCAAATTTTTTTTTTTGATGAAAATGGAATTTCTCATAATTTTTCTTGTCCAAGAACTCCTCAACAAAATGGAGTTGTTGAAAGGAAAAATAGAACCCTACAACAAATGGCTAGAACTATTCTAAATGAAGCAAACATTGAAAAATATTTTTGGGCAGAAGCTTTTAACACAGCATGCTATATTTCAAACTGTGTATCCATCAGAAAGATTTTAAACAAAACTCCATACGAACTTTGGAAAGACAGAAAACCAAATATTTCTTATTTTCATATATTTGGATGGTATTGCTACATCCTTAAAAATAAAGAAAATTTGATCCAAAATATGATAAAGGTATATTTTTAGGATACTCCACATCGTCAAAAGGTTATAGAATATATAATCTTAGGACTCAAATTGTGGAGGAATCCATGCATGGTATTTTTGATAGTTTGATGACTTGTGTTTAGAAAATATGGATAAATATGAAGAAGACGAAAATTCATCCTCTAGAGTTCACAATCCAAACGAGGAGGACAATTCTGACCCAACCTCTCAACAGCCTCTAAGAGGATGGAAGATTGTAACGTATCATCCTCCTGATCTGATCATAGGAGATACTACTGATGGTGTTAGGACCAGGAAATCGTTGAAGGGAGATTCAAACAACATAGCCATGATATCACAAGTTGAACCTAAAAACATTGATTAAGCAATAAGTGACCAATCATGGGTGGACACCATGATGGAGGAACTATCTCAGTTTGAAAGAAATAAAGTGTGGGATCTTGTGCCCCATCCTCTGGAAAAATCCATCATTGGAACTAAATGGATCTTCATAAACAAACTAAATGAGGATGTGAGGTCATTCGAAATAAAGCTAGACTAGTGGCACAAGGTTACAACCAACAAGAGGGAATTGATTATGATGAAACATTTGCACCTGTTGCTACTCATAAAGGAATCAAGCTATATCAAATGGATGTCAAAAGTGCTTTCTTGAATGGATTTTTAAATGAGGAGGTTTATGTTCACCAACCTCCTAGATTTGTGAATAAAAAGAAGCCAGACCATGTATTCAAGCTCTCAAAAGCTCTTTATGGATTAAAGCAAGCCCCTCGAGCTTGGTATGAAAGGTTAAGTTGTTTTCTAAAAGAAAATGGCTTCTCAAGAGGTCAAATTGATACAACCTTGTTTAAAAAGATTCATAAAGAGGACATGTTAATTGTTCAAATATATGTGGATGACATGATTTTTGGATCCACAAATGAAAAGATGTGTAAAGAATTCTCCAACCTCTTGCAAAGCGAGTTTGAAATGAGCATGATGGGAGAATTAAAATTCATTCTTGGTTTACAAATAAAACAATTAGAATCAGGCATCTTTATTTCTCAAGAAAAATATAACATGAACCTAGCAAAAACCATGAGCACCCCTATGCATCCGTCCTCCTTGCTACAGAAAGATGACGAGGGAACCTCTATTTCTGAAAAGGAGTATAGAGGAATGATTGGATCTTTGTTGTACTTAACAGCCAGCAGACCTAACATTGTGTTTTGAGTAGGTCTTTGTGCAAGGTTTCAATCATCTCCTAAAGAATCTCACCTCACAGCTGTAAAAAGAATATTCAGGTACCTAGTTGGAACCACCAATCTGGGAATATGGTATAAAAAGGACTCAAATCTTGACCTTATGGCATATTGTGACGCTGACTATGCGGGTGACAAAGTTGAAAGAAAAAGCACAAGTGGAGCTTGTCAATTTCTTGGTTCATCTTTCATTAGTTGGTCATGTAAAAAGAAAAATACCATTGCTCTCTCCACTACATAAGCTAAATACGTATCAGCTGCCCAATGTTGCTCCCAAATACTTTGGGTAAAAAATCAACTGGAAGATTACTCTTTAAGGTACGCAAAAATTCCCATCCTATGTGACAACACTAGTGCTATAAATCTTTCCAAAAAACCCAATTCAACACTCCAGATCTAAACATAGTGAAATTAAACATCATTTCTTAAGAGATCGTGTTCAAAAAGGAGATGTTGAATTAATCTTCATTGAAACAGAAAATCAGCTTGCTGACATATTCACTAAACCTCTCTAGGAGGATCGTTTCAAAAACATTTCAGAAAAACTTTCCATCATAAATTTTTCAAAAATTGTTTAAATTAGTTCATTTATGTGTTATATGCATTCGTCATAATTTTCTTATCATTCTAAAATTATTTTTAATTATTATTTGTTGTTTGTTTTAAAATCATTAAATCTGAGGACGGATAACTCGGAAAGCTCCTCTATCCTCCTCCAATTTTTGAAAATGCAAAAGTCAAAAGGAGGGACGTCTATCGCTGCTGATTGCCCTCCCTTTCTCTGCAAAACTCCTCGTTTTCCGCTGCCAAATCACGGCCCAACGGCTAGTTCCCCATGCACGCCCCTAGCCTAAAATGATTAACACCTACAGCCTCCATCCTTCCTCCTTCCAACGGTAACTTATTTATAAGCTACTATCTGCTTCTTTCATCTTAATCCAGCCCTCTGCCTTCCTCACTCATTTACTCTCAGTAAAAACAAAACCCTCTGAAATCCTTCAAATTTTCCACTCATGGCTCGCACCAAAACCTCTGGAAAAAGGAAATTCTCTTACAACCCAACTGAAGATCACTTTGAAAGCTTCTCAAATGACTCCTCTCAATAGAATGATCCCACTCCTACCATTTCCTCACCAGAACCAGTCAGCATTGTCCATCCTCCTCTGTTCACTGCAACACCTCCAAACCTCTCATCTCCTCCTTCTCACCTCTCCAAAGCTAGAAAAACCTCTTCTAAAAAATCCTCATCATCAACACCTTCTCGACGTTCAGCACGCGTTATGTCTGGTAAACTCTCATCCAGAAAAACCACTCAAGACAACATTGTTCACGTCATTGACTCCGACGATTCTGAGGCAACAAAATCTGATTCCACAAAGTCCCCTTCATCCAAACCTACATCTTCCAAACTTGTAACTTCAAAAAAACAGGTGACTCCAAAAAAATCCTCACACCCAGTTTCACCCAAAAAACCCAAATTTCTTATTTTTGAATCCTTGCTCCTGGAAACCAAATATGCAGAAAAATGGTAGGACAAGTATGTCATAAATGGAAACATTATTGACCTAAAAGTTCTAACACAAGGCGGCGTGAATGTGGAAGAACTATTTAATCAGATAGGTTGGTCCTCCTTCCTACTTATCAACGAGCCCCAATATCCCAAACTAGTCAGAGCTTTCTATGCTGTTGCAAATGTGTCCAAAGGTAACACTTGCATTAGTGTTATTTTGAAAGGGGCACACATTGAGCTCACCCCCATCTCACTATGTCAAATTTTTGACATACGTGATGAAGGACCCTACCTGTTTTCTGAAGCTTGGTACTCACGTTACAAAATTACTCGCTCCTCTATCCTCGCTAAAATATTCATTCATCCTCCTAAGCCCCAGGTTGCCTCCAACCTCCTTCCAATCTGTAGAGTGCTACACAACATCTGTGTACATTCTGTTGTCCCTAGGGCTGGCAGTTACAAAAAAGTAACTGAGTTGGACATCCTGATCATCCATCATCTCATCTCTAGATATCCTCTTCACCTTGGAAACATCATTTTTTAGGTTTATGTTGAACCCTGCATGCCTTGGTAGATCAGCTCCTTATGGAATAATCGTCACCAAAATTTTAAAATTTTTTAAGGTACCTCTGGATGACGAACAATCTATTGTTTTCAACAACACCTTTTCTTCCAGAAACGTCAATCAAATGCGCCTTGACCCCACAGAAAAGCCCTCTCACAAAAAGGCCTCGTCCAAAAAGGTCTCCTCTCTTGTATCCTCCAAGAAAAAATCAACAAAGAACTCAACCTCTACTCTTTCACCTCAACCTCCTGTCCCATCCACTACTCCCTCTGACGACAACCCAAAAATTTCGTCTCCTCCACCTTCCACAAACATCAACCTCCCTGAACGTCTTCCCCCTCCTCAACTTCATCTTTTTTCTTTTGAAGATCAAGTCCATCCTCCTGTAGAGGGTGAGGTACACAATTCACCTCAACTTATGGAAGATGATGTTGAGCTCTACTTCGATCTCAATCTCACTGCCCATCAGTTTTCACCACCAACAACTCCACCCCCATCTGATCCACAAGAAACATCCTAGAATCTGCAAGAACCGTTTATCTTTCCTTATCCTCCTACAAGTCCATCTCAACCAGCTCAACTCTACTGTACTATGGCTCAAATTTCTTCCTCTCCTACTAAGGTTTGCACCACTCCTATCATCACTACTTCCTCTGTTCCTCCTATCATCAACGAACAGGCAATTACACCTCTCCCTGAAGTCACAAGATGATTCAGTTCACTTGATTCTTGGCAAAATCGGGAGAAAACTCATCTCAAACAAAGGTATATGCTCTCAGATCAAAAGCACCAGCATCAACGCTGATCCCATCCCTGCTGACTTCATCCCTCCCACCACATATCCCAAGGAAGAAGAATTTCGTTCTCAAAAAGAGCTTCGTGCACTGAAGAAGATCCGTAAGAATCAGAAAAAACTTTTTACTAGCATAAACACATTTCATCACACCCTTGCGTAGTTTTTACTAGCATGGCCACATTTCATCACACCCTTGCGTAGTTTAGCACACTCCTTGAATGGGTTACTACAAATTTGGTCAAGATTTTTGCTCCAGATGCACAGCCTCCTGTGCCTTCTGTTCAACCTCATCCAGCACTGCCTCGTCCTTCAACCTCCTCCTCATCCGATGATTCCTCCCCATCCAAGTAGACTAACATACTTTGGACCCCACTACTTTTTGTTGTTAACAAACTTGTGGGAGAAAGGTTACATTCAAATTGTCAATGATTAAGGAGTTAGGAAAGATGATGTTTTTTTTAAACTATCTTATTCAAATCCTCTCTATTTTTTTCTTTTGAACCATTTTTTGTATTATCTATATATTATCAATATGAAGTATTCTGATTGGTTCAGAATTTTTAAATTGTCTAATGCACTTTCTGAGGGGGAGCCCCATTCTTTTCAGCTCACACTGAGGGGGAGCTTCGAATTAAAAAAAAAAAGCACCTTTACAATTTTTTGTTCATAATCTAAAGAAATTTTGTCATCGTAAAAAAGGAAGTGATTGTTGAGAAAAAAATCTCTTTCAATTATTTTAATGATAACAAAATTATCTCAAAAGATTATGATTATACTAATGTGTGCATTTGAGTGTTTTACTAAGAAAGGAACAGGTTCATTCATACAAAAATCCAAAGATTCAAGTAAAAATATCTCAACCTCCCAGCAAGAGGATAGACTGTTGACTGAACCATATCAACCTCCTGTCCAGAGGATGAACTTTTATAAAGACAAAATAATTATCACTAATCCAAGTGAAAAATGAGAGAAGATAAAATTATGGACAAATAGCATAAAGAAACAAAGTCATCAGCACCAGAGGATGAACTCCAGAGGATGAACATTAGAGGATGACTATCTGTTTCTTCGTCCTCCTGCATTGGAAATGACAAACAGTACCAAAAAGTACAAAAGTTTCACTTGTCACGTAAAGTAAGACTATACATGTCTTGGAAAAGAAAAAAGGAAAAACACTTTACAGGTTCAAACTTCTATAAAAAAAAACCTCCAAGGCAACTTCGTGAAAATCAACCTCCTAAGTACAAGGCAAAATGAGGACAGATTCAATGGAAATTTTGCAAATCAAGAAAAACTTCAAGGATCATTACAACTTAAGATAATGATCATAAAGGACAACTTTCTTGAAGAAAAAGTTTCCTTATCTCTATAAAATGAAGGCTGCTCTTCTTCATTTAACACACATGAACAAAGCATAAAAAGAAAAAAGTTTCAGGCTATCAAGAGCATTACTATCCTATCTTCATACTTTCTATAATCTTACACTAGATCATTGAAATATCTTTCTAGAAAGTGTTAACAAAGAGAAACAACTCAAACCACATCATATCATCTTGTAAATTCCAAGTGAGATTCACTTGAGAGAAGTTGAAATCTGAGACAAAAGATTGTAAGCTTGGTGAAGCTTTAGAATACACAAATTGTAACCAACCTCAGTGAGAGGTTGATCATTTTTTATACTTAGTAAAATCTCACAAGTGTTTGAGGATTGGACGTAGCCTTCATTGGGTGAACCAGTATAAATTTGTGTGTGTCATTTTCTTTTCTCTATCTCTTTATCATTTGGTATTGAACTAAACCTCTACACTTTTAATTTACAACCTCTAATATTCACCCTTACGAAGAGGATAGAGCTTTAAAACTCAAAAGAATTTTTAAAACCACGAATATCTCTATTCAACCCCCCTTCTAGTGATATTCTAGCTACTTCACTGATCTCACATACTCACTGACAAAGGACACCCAGTCTGCTTCCAACGGGTAAATGAGCTGTCATAAGCCCTTTTAAAGCCTATTAAAGAGACCTTAAGGTGAAGGCAAAGTTCAAAACTAAGAAAGCAATCAATCCATCATTCACAATCAGATTCAAGAGTCTTTAATTTTTCAAACATTTCTCTAAGTTCTGTCCAGCTCTTAGTAACTGTATCATCTAATCACGTTTGAGTTCAAAGTTCACTCTGAGTTCTAAAGATCTGAATCAATACTCAAACACGAGTTAAGGATATTTAGATTCTATCATACTCTTTATCATTCCATTGTAAGCTCAAGATGAAGTGTGATTAACTAGTCTTGAGTGGTTGTTGAAAATCCTTCTATGATATAAACCCTTTCTAAAAGATTGAAAGGTAGATCAGTGAAAATCCTTTCTGGCTTGAAAGGTATTGGTTGTAACAGATCAAAATTTGTGTAAAAGTCAAGAGAGTTCATGCTTTGAGCACTTAGTGAAAAATCTCACATTTGTGAGGACTGGACGTAACCCAAGTTGAGTGAACCAGGATATATTTGTGTGTTATATCTCTTCCCTTATCTATTTACTTTTAAGTCTTTCAATATCAAGTTCAATAGATAAGCTAAAATTGTTACTTTTTGTTGAGGAAAAAACTTTTCGATATATGTTTTAATGACAACAAACCTTTTAAATTAAATGATTAAGTTTTATGAATGGTGGTCTACTAACGATTTCACTTAAGTTTTGTTTAAGGAACATGAATTCATAAGTGAACAAAGCAAGAAACCATTCACTTCATCAAAATGCACAAATGTGATCAATTACAATCAAAAGAAGCCATTCGAATCACAAAGAAAAAGGCCATGAATCAAGCTGCCAAAACAAGACTGAACAGTCTCCAGAATGTCCAGAATTAACAGCATGTTAATGATTCAAGGAAAGCCAAGAAATTAGCATAAAGAACACTCTTGACACAATCTGAAAAAACAACAGATGTTACCCGATGACAGATACCTCACGAAGCTGCCATCAGAGGATACCTCACCAAGCTGCCATCAAAGGATACCTCACCAAGCTGCCATCAGAGGATACCTCACCAAGCTGCCATCAGTGGATACCTCAACCAGAGGATATCAAAGGATACCTCAACCAGAGGATACCTCAACCAGAGGATATCAGAGGATACCTCAACCAGAGGATATCAGAGGATACCTCAACCAGAGGATATCAGATGATACCTCAACCAGAGAATACCAGAGGATACCTCAACCAAAGGATACCAGACGATATCTCCAGAAAACAATATCAGAGGATATCCCCAGAAAATACATTTAGATGATACCTCTAGAAAATACATTCAGTGGAAGAACCAAGTCTGTTCTTGGACATCAGAATGTCCAGAATGATCAGAACAGTCTCCAGAATGATCTTCTATCAAGAATGATCATGAGTCTCTAGGAATGATCATTAGTCTCCAGAATGATTATCATTCTCCAGCATGGTTAACAACTATCTTCAGAATGAACAAACATCAATCTCCAGCATGTTAACTATCAAATCTCCAGCATGTTTAAACATCATTCTCCAACAGTGTACCATTAGTCCAGAATGATACAATCATTCTCCAGCATACTGAACATCATTCTCCAGCTTGACTGCCAAGAACGTTGAACGATCTTGAAGTATGTTTACATCAAAATAGATCCAAGAAAAGATCATGAAGACATCCAGAATGATCAAAACTGAACCTCCAGATTGATTATCAATCCCCAGGAAACCCAAAAGCTAAAGCTCCAGATTGATCATCAATCTCCAGCAACTACAGTTTTTCTGCAACAAGCTTTGTGATCGTTTTTAATCTGTTTTAAGTGATTCAAAAGCTCTAGTTCCAGCCTACAATATTATCACTTATCAGAAGTGTTAAAGGATTTGTAATCACTCAAGAAAATTTGATCCAAAACGCAACACACAGCCCAGTCTGAACAGAAAATAAAAATAGTCAAAAGTTGGATTATTTTTATTCAGAAATAATGCCTTTGGTCAAGCCTGACAAGAGTACTACCAACGGCTCTATTTGACCATCATTAAATGCTCTCACGCCTATAAAAGGAAGGCAAAAGCTCAGGAAGAAAACACAGCTTCAAGTACAGAGAAAAACATCACTCACATAAATCTACACACTTGAAAGCTTCTCAAGAAATCAGCAACCTTCTATATCAAATTCTCTATCTTTAGTTTACTGAAACCATTTGTAAAGAATCTAAACTCAAACAAGAGTTGAGTCAAAACAGATTCTGTTTTAAATCCTATCATTGTCATTAAACACTCAAGATTATAAGGCTTGTTTATAGCTTGAGTGAGTCATTTTTAGAAAAATCCTTTTAAGGTTAAAAGGTGAAGTTGTAAAATCCTATCAAGGGTTGATAGGTGATCTGATTGTAATTCTCTCTGGGTGGAAAGGATTGACAAACTGTAACAGATCAAGGCTGATCTGAACTAGGTGCTGTAAAACCAAGAAGGTTCTTGTTTTAAACACTTAGTGGAAAATCTCACCGTTGTGAGGAATGGACGTAGCCCGGGTTGGGTGAACCAGGATATATCTGTGTGTGATATCTCTTCCCTTATCTCTATTTACTTTCAGTCTGTTAATTATCAAGTTAAATAGATAAACTGAACTGTTGATTTTAACTAACCAAGAACGTTCTCTGTTTTCTGGTGAAAACCAAGAAACGTTCTCCTTTTTCTGTTTTCACAACCAAGATCAATCTTGAGTTATTTTCTTAAGTTTTTAACAGGAATTTTAAAAGGGTGGATTTACAATTCAAACCCCCCTTTCTTGTAAATCGATATTGCTACTTCAATTGGCATCAGAGGTTGGTCTCTAAAGATTAAGCACCTAACAAGTGTTAGAGGAAAAGATTCAGGAAGAAGAAGTAATGTCAGAAACAAACATATTGCTTGGATTGAACAATTTTAATAGAAAGCAAAACATGGATTGAACAATTTTAAATAAATCAAGTGTTGAAAAAATAATTTTAGAGAAAAGTCACAAAAATTGTTTATCATGTTCGTAATATTGGCTTTAGTAGAAAATATCTTTGACATGCCTTCATATCATTTTTTTAATAGAAAGCAAAACATATCATACTTTGACATTTTTGAATGTCATTACTATGTTTCACATGATAAAGAAAGTATGAGTAATTTGTTTTAAAACACCATCAAAGTATATATTTTGAATGTTCTACATTCCATAAATATTATAGAATCTCAAGGCCCAAATTATAGATGATATTATGCATATTATGTTTGATGAATATGTTGATTTTTATGATGAAAGATAGGATGGTGAAGATAAATAATTACAATGTTATATTTGGATAAATCACAAAGTTGATAATGTTCAAATATCATTCATGAAAACTCCAAAGTCTGATCATGGCAAAACAAAAAGGATATAAGAAAAAGATCAAATTAAGCAAGAAGGTATACACCAGAAAGTTCTCCACAAAGAGCAGAATGTTCTCCACAAAAGCAGAATGTTCTTGACAGTAAATATCTTTCATCCAATAAAAACTAATGTTGCACATCATAATGATATGGTTGAAGAACATCAACAATGAGCTTGAACCATTTGCTCCTATACCTACCTCACTATTAACGTTTCCTCCAAAACATCTCCTCATGATCAAATTATTAGAAGAACTAATTGGGAGGAATTTGTTACTGGTACCAAAGTTGTTGCTACTGCTGGAGATGCAACTACAGTGGTTAACATGCCTCTGAACAACAGAAATGATATTCAAGCTCTACTAAAGAATAAGTATAATGACACATTCAAAACATCCAAACGTTTGTTAGGCTGAAATGAGTGGCTCTGCCATCAAGCATTTCAAGATTTAAAAATCAAGCAGCAAGGTGTTGTATACGGCATAGACTTGATTAAGGAGCAATCATCCTATTGGATGAACGCTTGTGCGAATAAAGGATTAAAGCATTAATTTCAAAATGGTTAAAGATACTCTTGAGAGTGTATGACAGTTTTGATTCATCATTGGAAGAACTCTCTCAACAACAAAAGATAAATTGTCCCACTTTGACCATCAATCAAGATGAATAAAAGAGAATGAAGAGAAATATTCAAAGATCTCTCGTCGTTAAACTAGACCACTAAAGGAGGTACACTCAATCCAAAATTCTTATGCTATTTGCATCATGATAAGAATGAATATTTTTTTTGTGATTGATTGGGTGTTCTTAAAATTAAAAATGCATGTTATTTTTTATGCAAGTATGACTTTAAAAGTTTAAATTGATTACATTACTTGTACATACATATGCCTATTTTCTATTCTAAATTCAACATGTTTTCACTCTTTGTTCATACACTTTCTATGATAAACAAGTGTGTAAATCTGGGTTGATATTCAAACATTATTGTTCTTGTCATAAAGACATTTAAAATAAATTAGTGTCTTTAATAATTAGACAAAGGGCTGTTTTGTCAAGTATACTTCATTGAACCTTTTTACACTTTGCACAATAACATCTTTCAAATTATCATGTTAAATGAATTAACATCATTCACCTTTTTATGAATTTGAAAGTATTCTTTATCATGTTCTCTTCAATTATTTTGAATATACTGAATAGCCTATATATTGCTTGTTGTCTAAGTATAATTTCTTGAATATGGCTTTTCAAAAAACCAAAAAATTAAGTTTATAATGTGGCTTTTGAAAAAGATCCTTCTTCAATATATTTTAAATTTATATCCTTGTTTAGGATTCATTTTTGAAGTAATCCAAGAAGATTATGCCATGAAAGTCAAAAATTGATATGTGAACATTTTGAAGCATATTAATATATGTCTTTGCAAATAAGTTTTATTTGTTGCTTACTTCTTTTGTGAAAATTAATCTCAATTGTTTAAATTTATTTTAAACATGATAGATAAAAATAGCAACAATCAAAAAGCCTCGTGAAAGTATGCTTGAATATATGTCTTATTGTTTATTTGTGTGTTTGCAAAAAACTTTGTGAAAAAACTTTTTTAATGTGAGCAAATCCTTTGGCATATTTTTTTATCCATTTAAAAATTAGTTTTTGAAAAATACAAAAATTCTTAGAATAAGAATGTTTTGTAAAGAGAGAAATTATATTTGATTCATCTTATTTCGCTTCCTTGTATGCGCTCATTCTCTCTAGTTATAAAAATGAAAAATGGATCTATTTCTAACAATAAGCTTGATCATATTCAAATTGAAAGGTGATCTCTTGTGAAAGAGGATAAAGAGCAAAGTGACATTTTCCTTGTATTATGGAACTTTGAATTATTTAAAAAAATTAATTCGGGGGGAGTTTTCAAAAAATATTATTCTTCTTAAAACTGAAGTCTACTCATTGTTTTCCTTCTAAAAAATGAGAAGAATAAATATTTTTTGACTATTTTTCAAAGTGAGTTAAAATGAATGCATACAATTATGTCATATTATTGTTGCTATCATTATCCATATCTTGATTGCAATATTGACTACAATGATATGATCATCATACATGCTATGTTCTTTAATGCTAAATACAAACTTGACTAGTTTGATATATGAATGCCAGTCAACCACATGATTTCTATGTGTAGTACACTCATACTATTACTCCACTTTTTTTTACTTCTATGTCTATTCCCCAACCTTTTTGATAGATGTCAAAAGGGGGAGAGAAATATATGATGGATATAGGACGATAGAAGTTAATGAAGAATGTTAAGAATTAACCTCTTGCATATGTTTAGGGGGAGTTTAATTAGAATGATAAGAATTAAACTCTTGCATGTGTTTAGGGGGAGTTTATTTACATATCTAAGAACATTCTTGCATTTTATTTATATTCATCCATAAAACTTATGATTTTTTCAAAAGCTTTGTCATCATCAAAAAGGGGGAGATTGTTGAGGAAAAAACCTTTTTGATATATGTTTTAATGAAAACAAACCTTTTAAATTAAATGATTAAGTTTTATGAATGGTTGTCTACTAACGATTTCACTTAAGTTTTGTTTAAGGAACATGAATTCATAAGTGAACAAAGCAAGAAAACATTCACTTCATCAAAATGCACAAATGTGATCAATTACAATCAAAAGAAGCCATTCGAATCACAAAGAAAAAGGCCATGAATCAAGCTGCCAAAACAAGACTGAACTGTCTCCAGAATGTCCAGAATTAACAGCATGTTTTTGATTCAAGGAAAGCCAAGAAATCAGCATAAAGAACACTCTTGACACAATCTGAAAAAACAGCATATGTTACCCGATGACAGATACCTCACAAAGCTGCCATCAGAGGATACCTCACCAAGCTGCCATCAAAGGATACCTCACCAAGCTGCCAT
Organism: Cicer cuneatum; assembly: GCA_037974295.1. Lineage (NCBI taxonomy): Eukaryota > Viridiplantae > Streptophyta > Magnoliopsida > Fabales > Fabaceae > Cicer > Cicer cuneatum. The sequence continues at coordinate 35,640,526 of JBBPBO010000001.1, forward strand.
CAGAGGATACCTCACCAAGCTGTCATGAGAGGATACCTCACCAAGCTGACATCAGAGGATACCTCACGAAGCTGCCATCAGAGGATACCTCACCAAGCTGCCATCAGAGGATACCTCACCAAGCTGCCATCAATGGATACCTCAACCAGAGGATATCACAGGATACCTCAACCAGAGGATATCAGAGGATACCTCAACCAGAGAATACCAGAGGATACCTCAACCAAAGGATACCAGAGGATATCTCCAGAAAACGATATCAGAGGATATCCCCAAAAAATACATTCAGAGGATACCTCCAGAAAATACATTTAGTGGAAGAACCAAGTCTGTTCTTGGACATCAGAATGTCCAGAATGATCAAAACAGTCTCTAGAATGATCTTCTATCAAGAATGATCATGAGTCTCTAGGAATGATCATTAGTCTCCAGAATGATTATCATTCTCCAGCATGATTAACAACTATCTTCAGAATGAACAAACATCAATCTCCAGCATGTTAACAATCAAATCTCCAGCATGTTTAAACATCATTCTCCAACAGTGTACCATTAGTCCAGAATGATACAATCATTCTCATGCATACTGAACATCATTCTCCAGCTTGACTGCCAAGAACGTTGAACGATCTTGAAGTATGTTTACATCAAAACAGATCCAAGAAAAGATCAGGAAGACATCCAGAATGATCAAAACTGAACCTCCAGATTGATTATCAATCTCCAGGAAACCCAAAAGCTAAAGCTCCAGATTGATCATCAATCTCCAGCAACTATAGTTTTTCTGCAACAAGCTTTGTGATCGTTTTTAATTTGTTTTAAGTGATTCAAAAGCTCCAGTTCAAGCCTACAATATTATCACTTATCAGAAGTGTTAAAGGATCTGTAATCACTCAAGAAAATTTGATCCAAAACGCAACACACAGCCCAGTCTGAATAGAAAATAAAAATAGTCAAAAGTTGGATTATTTTCATTCAGAAATAATGCCTTTGGTCAAGCCTGACAAGAGCACTACCAACGGCTCTATTTGACCATCATTAAATGCTCTCACGCCTATAAAAGGAAGGCAAAAGCTCAGGAAGAAAACACAGCTTCAAGTATAGAGAAAAACGTCACTCACATAAATCTACACACTTGAAAGCTTCTCAAGAAATCAGTAACCTTCTATATCAAATTCTCTATCTTTAGTTTACTGAAACCATTTGTAAAGAATCAAAACTCAAACAAGAGTTGAGTCAAAACAGATTCTGTTTTAAATCCTATCATTGTCATTCAACACTCAAGATTATAAGGCTTGTTTATAGCTTGAGTGAGTCATTTTTAGAAAAATCCTTTTAAGGTTAAAAGGTGAAGTTGTAAAATCCTATCAAGGGTTGATAGGTGATCTGATTGTAATTCTCTCTGGGTGGAAAGGATTGACAAACTGTAACAGATCAAGGCTGATCTGATCTAGGTGCTGTAAAACCAAGAAGGTTCTTGTTTTAAACACTTAGTGGAAAATCTCACCGTTGTGAGGACTGGACGTAGCCCGGGTTGGGTGAACCAGGATATATGTGTGTGTGATATCTCTTCTCTTATCTCTATTTACTTTCAGTCTATTAATTATCAAGTTAAATAGATAAACTGAACTGTTGATTTTAACTAACCAAGAACGTTCTCTGTTTTCTGGTGAAAACCAAGAAACGTTCTCCTTTTTCTGTTTTCACAACCAAGATCAATCTTGAGTTATTTTCTTAAGTTTTTAACAGGAATTTTAAAAGGGCGGATTTACAATTCAAACTGCCCTTTCTTGTAAATCGATATTGCTACTTCACTTTTAACTAACCAAGAACGTTATTCGTTTTTCTGATTTACAACCAAGATCATTCTTGAGTTAATTTTTTCAGGAAATTTTAAAAGGTAAATTTACAATTCAAACCCCCTTTCTTGTAAATTGCTACTTCAATAGTCCCTTTGATTTTTTAGTGGTCATAATATCACTCTCCTTTTAGAATGGTTTTTATGCCGTAGTTCTTTTTATTTATGAGTGGTCATAGCACCATATTGTGAGTGGCTTTAACCGTCTTATTGAGGGTGTAATTCTAGAACGGTTTTTTCACGGTGCAGTGGAACTCCGATACAGAGTATCTGAGCTGTTTTATCCTGAGGACTTCATGGTTGATAGTATGTCTTGCACAATTTGGACAGTGCCGCAAAACGGCTTAAAAAGAGCGACCTAGTCCGCGACTCAACCCAGTAATATTTTTGGTGGCATAAATTGTTTTTAAACTGATTTTTCAAAACTCGAAACAACATTTTCTCACCAACAAAGATCATTCTTCAACCTTTGACGGAGTTGTATTTGCTTAAACTTATTCTTATTACTTTCGGAGGATGATAGAGGTGTTTCTTTACCTTGTCTAATTTAATAATATTCCTCTTCTCATTAAAAAAAATGGTAGATTGATATATAATTTGAAAAAAAAAGTATTTGGGATTTTGTTTAAATCAGATAAGGTTAAATAATTTTTTATTTCTTATCAAATTTTGATGTTTTATTTTAAGTTGTTATAAAAAATTTCTTTTACTTTGACGGAGTTGTATTTGCTTAAACTTATTCTTATTACTTTCGGAGGATGATAGAGGTGTTTCTTTACCTTGTCTAATTTAATAATATTCCTCTTCTCATTAAAAAAAAATGGTAGATTGATATATAATTTGAAAAAAAGTATTTGGGATTTTGTTTAAATCAGGTAAGGTTAAATAATTTTTTATTTCTTATCAAATTTTGATGTTTTATTTTAAGTTGTTATAAAAAATTTCTTTTACTTTTAATCTCCAAATTTTTTCATCTTCATTAATATATCCTTTGATTTTTTTAAGAATTGTTTTTAATAGTCATGTTTAAAACATTATAAATACTTTTTTTATACAAATTTAAAATTTTTTAATAAAATATGAACGAAATATGAATTTTTAAACGTTTGACGCTTAAAATTTTAATTTATCTATTATTAAATAATTCTAAGTTTTTTTGGGTGATATTTATTGAATTTTATAAGAAAAAAGTTTATTTAACCCAAAAAAAAACACGCAATTCTTGTATATGTTATTTAGCTGAGTCGAATAATTGGTTATTCATAATTTTTTAAATTTAAAATGAGATCTATCTTAATTACTTAATATTCAATATATCAATTGATGCCTTATATA
>JBBPBO010000001.1:35651143-35972328 GCA_037974295.1 Cicer cuneatum
AGAGAGAGAGAGAGAGAGAGAGAGAGAGAGAGAGAGAGAATCGGAAGAGAATAAGAATCAGATACGTGAATTTCTGACGTGGATAAATGTTAGAAACCCGTAATTATAAAGTTGAAAATAAATCTCATATTGAAAATGAGTAATTATAAAGTTGAAAATAAATCTCATATTGAAAATGAGTTTTAAGAGTATGATAGAGAAATTTTTTTCTTAAAATTCACATTGATAAAAGATAAAGAAATAAATAACTGATAGCTCCCACAAACTGTAAATTATTAATTTTATTTTTTGCAAATGGAAAAGAGGAATTATTAGTCACATTCAATCACAACGTGTGCATGAATGACTTTAAAAGTTACAAAATGGAAAAAATGTTAGCTGTCCAATGTATCCAATGCACAACCAATACAATTCGTAATCTATTTATCCCGAGACCAGAGAGCTAACATAAAAACCCCGTTGCTTTAAAATGCAAGACACAAGCACTAAAAAAGCATTTAATCGTTAAAACAACATGTTAGCATTCTACTTCTGCATAGTTATGCAGTCCTATGAGCATGCATCACCACTATAGCTCTTATTTTGTCAAGCTCTCTCTATTTATACCCCAACCCACATATTAGAAGGGGTAAAAAAACTTTATAATAAAAAACCTATTAAAATAAAGTCTCCAATGTAAAAAAATCCCACAAAATTATGTAGGCTTAGAGGGCCTATAGACCCATTAAAAAAATCAATTATTTTTTTGAAATAAAATATATTTAAATTTTTTTATGCTCTGAATAAAATTAATAAATTCAATAATTTTATAATTTCGATTTTTTTTTTCAAATTTTATTCGATTTAGAAATTGTCGATTTTTTTTTATGTTCTGAATAAAATTAACAAATTCAATAATTTTTCAATTTTGATTTTTTATCCGAATTTTATTCGATTTAGAAATTGTCGATTTATTTTTTTATGTTCTGAATAAAATTAACAAATTCAATAATTTTTCAATTTCGATTTTTTTCCAAATTTTATTCGATTTAGAAATTGTCGATTTTTTTTATGTTATGAATAAAATTAACAAATTCAATAATTTTTCAATTTTGGTTTTTTTTTAAATTTTATTGGATTTAGAAATTGTCGATATTTTTTTTTATGTTCTGAATAAAATTAACAAATTCACGAATTTTTCAATGTTTCAATAATTAAAAAATCTAAATAAAATTAAACTATTTCTTACATGTCATTTCATGTCTCTATCTTCGTTTTTATTTTTTTTTTTCAATTTTAATTTTATTTATTCAAGCTGAAATGATGTTCTGAATTCCAATCGTAAAAAAATGACAACATGAAATGGGCCATAGGCCGGCCCAAGTCCACAAAAACTAAATAATAGGGGGTTGGGGCCAAAAAAAAATTTATTAAGAGGGGCTTAAAATTTATGGCCTAATAAGAAGTTTATTAAAGGGGTTTTTGAGATTAGATGTTTTTTTGACAGCTCTACTCACCACCCTTCCAAACACCTTAAATCAATAGGCTCTCTCAGTGATATCTACAATTGATGGTTCTAAAAAGGCCATTTTTCTCCCATTGTTGTTTTAGATGCATGCTATTGCACCCCAAGCTAAAAGGGTTCAAGAGGCGGTATTAACATATCGTGGTAAGGTCGGAAGATGCTCATAGAAACTTCTATATCATCAATCTAGTTTATGATAGGAATGGGGATATTGTTATGGATGAAGATGAAGAACCGAAGACAACTTGTCGGGATCAATTTCCCAAGGTATAGACCAAAGCACACTTCAATCATAGACAAGATGAACTGACATATAAGCTTAACGAGCTTAGTACTGCCGACCTCTATAATGTTAACCGTTTAATATCCTTTATTAATACTTTTGAGAAGGAACTTAGGTTGATAAGAAAGGAAATCCCATACTGGATACAAAGGGCAATCCTCAATATGTTTCCTGTTGTATACATACTCGAGAACTTTTAACTTGTTGTAATCAAGAGGAGGCTAACTATCTCTTTGGTGATCACTAGATTATTGTTATGCTGTTTAGACTAATCTTTGTTCTTTTCCTTAATTCTTACTTTTCCTTTTATTTCTTTGTTTCAGTGAATATGGCCTCTCTCTTTTTTATGAAGTAGTACAAGTTGAAGGGTACTGGAGCGTCTTCATCAATTACTTCTCATGTTCCTCCAATTCCTCCTCAAACAAAAGACGTGGTCGAAGATGCTCCTACTTCGGGAGTTGTACTAGTTTCCCCCAAACAAACCACCCTAGCTTGTTTGGGAACGATCCTAAGCGGAATAAGGAAAAAACAGTATCTACTAAGATGCACAAGGTTCTTAGTCTTCATACAAGTAAAGGTACAACGATGGTGGAAGAGTCTCTCACATTCCCCAATTCAACTTTTTGCTATGCTTCCCGAAGATCCTGCCAGACTTAGGGCTATGGTTAGCGAGTCTGATGCAGCAAGTTTGGCTGATGTCAGGGCTCCTTCCCTTCAAAGTATCCTTGCAAAGAGCCTTCCGCATTTGTGTAATATTTTTATAGTGTGTGCCTCTATGATGACTACTGATCAAGAGTTCTTATATGAGGTACATGTTATTTGTTCTGAAATACTGATCATTCTGCCAAGCATCTTGACTGTGAAATTGTCGATCTTTCTATCAAGCATTGTTGATCTAGAGATTGTACGTAAAGAGAAAGAATATATTTCTTCTTAATTGGCTGGAGTCAAGACATAATCTTCTATTTTGGCTAATGCAATGAAGGATCTAGAGGGAAACGTAATTCGGTTAGAGTTGAGTGTCGAGGAGACTAGATCCAATCTATCTGATTTATCCATGAGTAAGGATTCCTTTGAAAATGCTCTTGCCCAAATTCGATTGTTGAATCTTGGGTTGGTCCTTACTACGAATGGGATGGATTACACTAAGGTAGTCAAAGGCGGAAAAACTGTTGAGATGTGTAGTGAAGAGAAGAACTTGGATGATGGAACGAATAATGAAGCCGAATAATAGGATACTAAATTTTCTGTTTTAATTGCAAAATCTTGATGTTGTATTTCGCCACTTGTTAGGCTGAATTTTATTTTTGTTATGATGTTGAAATACTATGTTGGTGAAAAATTTGTCTTTATTTTAAATATTTGACGACTTTGTCTTTATCTCGTCGTACGTTTTGTTATAGTGCAAAAATATTTTGTTTATTTATCTATAAAACGCTCGTTATTATTGGTTCGCTCAAGGAAGGCTTCCCCAACCAATGATTGTTTCCTCTCATCCCTCTAGTTAACAATTTGATTGTCAACCAGAGGTGTACCTTTATTCATCGGATCCTTTTCTTGTTTTGGTGGCTACCCAAAATGAGGGGACTCCGGACCATTTTACAAAATAACTTGTCATGGTCGCCTTTGATTGTTTCACAACATTGATGGTTGTGAAATGCTCTTTGAATGGTATATGCACTTAAACACAAGGCAATAGAAAGAAAATTTCATTGAATATATGTCATAGATTTAGTAAACCTTGCAAATAGCTTGAATCATCATTTTCAAATGTAGTATTTCTGTATTTTCGTTGTATTCCATGTTCTCGGGATGATATTTCCTTCCAAGGTTTCTAAGGTTAATGCCTCAGTCCTGTTTTTGAAAGGATTTGATATGGTCCTTCCTAGTTTGGCCCTAACTTATCTTGCCTGACATTCTTCAGACTAGCATAAGCTATCTAGAGTACTAATTCTCCTACTTTAAGTACGCGAGGCTTCACTTTCTTTTTGTATTTGACTGTTATTATCTGTTTGATGACAACTTCATTGAGTGTTGTTGTGTTCTTGTCTCTTCAAGCATATCAAGTTCTTCCCTTGGTTTTTTTTCGTTTCCGACCCTATTTGAGGGATGAGAAGTCCCCCAATTGAGTTCTCTAATTTCAATAGGAATCACAACTTTGGACCCATAAGAAATTTGCAAAGGGGGTGTAGTTCAATTGGCTGAAAAGACAAGTGGTATCTCTTCAGCCCAGTTTCCTTTGGCCTCATCTAATCTTCTTCTCAATCCTCGTAGTATCACTATGTTAGTTGCTTCAACTTGCCCGTTAGTTTGTGGGTGCTCCACGGAAGTGAAATGTTGAGTAATCTTGAGGTCGGTCATTAGAGTATGAAAGAATTTATTTTTGAATTGCGTTCTGTTGTCAATGATGACTACTTTGGGTATTCCGAACCTTGTCAAAAAATATTTCTTGAAGAAACAGAGTATATTGTTAGCAGTGGTCCTAGCCAAAGGTTTGGATTCTATCCATTTGGTAAAGTAGTCGACTGCTAGTATGCTATCACTAGATATTTTAATTGTCCAGGTGCTAGTAGGAATGGTCCAAGAATGTCAATTCCCCATCAAGAAAATGGATAAGGTGCAGTCAATGTGTGTAGCTCTATTGGAGGCACTAAATGGACATCGTCATGCTTTTGACATTTTTCACATTTTGGCGTGAATTCTGGTGCGTCTTTATTCATCATCGGTTAAAAGTATCCAACTCTAAAAAATTTCTTTTCCAATCTTTTTCCTCCCAAGTGTTGACCAAAGATTCCTTCATGGATCTCTCCTAGCACATAAGTTTCTTCTTCCTTGTCTAATCATTTCATAAGTGGTGCAAATAATCCACGTTTTGAACGTGCAAACACGAGAAGGGGGTTGAATTGTGTTTGTACTACTTAATTCTTTTTCTGTTTTTGATGATTATTTGAAATCTGAAATATAATCAAGTAGAGTTAGCCGCGAATAAAGTAAAACAACACAGATTTATCCTGGTTCACCATTAACTAGGCTACATCCAGTCCCTTCAACTTGAAGGATTTTCCACTAATTCAAAACCTTAAATTACAACAGTACTACTGACCCTCCAAGTCAGTCTTCCCAAACAGTCTAACAATGCTAGACTTTTGAGGAACACATCACCTTGACTTCTCAAGTCAAGTCTTCTCCTACCAATCTGACAACCCCAGATTGCAGAAGGAATTACAACACCTTGAATCTAATTGCTAAGTCACCTGCTACCTCTTCTGACTCTTCAGATTGTAGACTCTACTTCAACAATATAGATTTAACACAAGGGAACAAAAAATACGAGTACTTGCTTCTGGAAAGCTGAAACTCACAATTAACCTCACTGAAAACTCAAGTGTTTGCTTCTGGAAGTAGATGACTCTTTTACTGATTTTCGATACTAAGTCTTCTGCCTTGAGCCTCCTTTTATAGATGAAAATTAGGGTTTCTTCCATGCTTAAATTCGAGCTGAATCTGCCCAGATTCTCTTGCAAAAATAACTTGGCCAATCGGGTTTCACTTAAATAAAAAACGTATCTTTTAAGCTCTAGATTGCATTTAAAAATTCTGTTGACCAATCTTGTTTCTTTTAATTTCAAACCATATCTTTTTAAGCTTCAGATTGCATTCGAATTTCTTCAAGTCTTCAGTAATTTTTGAATCAAATCCCCTTAATACTTTGATCAAATTTCTATCAAAATTAAATCAAGTCTTCTTCGAATTTTAATCAAGTTATCATTGATTTTCATCATGATTAAATATGGACCGTGTGATCTTCTAATTTCGACCAACTCTGGACTTTATGATCTGACCTGCACCAATTCTGTGATCTTCTAATTTCGGCCAACACTGGACCAAAGGATCTGATCTTCTGATCTCGGCCAACACTAGGCCATATGCAATGGCGGATCATTGTAGAGACAAGGGGGGGCCACGGCCACCCCAAAAAGAAATATATATTAAATTTATAAAATGAATACTATTCCAAACAATTCAGATGAAGAATGCAGAATCCCATAACTGAGAGCAGCGATGAAGTTCGAATCGCACAAAAATCCAACAGAGGGGAAACTAACCGGAAAGGATGTTAATGATGAACTTTTGCTGTCGAAGTAATGAATGGTGCTGCGAGGGGGGGAGGGATTTAGGGATTAGGGTTTGAAGAGAAAGAGGATGAAGGGAGATGGGCGATCGTGAGAGAGTGGAAGGGAATGATGCAGGGATTGCGGAGGAGTGATCGAAATTGTTTCAAATATTTTTTGTTTTATGCTGAAAAAATTGTTTAAAATTAACTTTTAATATATATTTTTTCTAAATGTAATCGTTTGAAAGATTGCATCCTTTTATTATAATTTTTGAAATAAATAAAAAATTTAATATATATTTCTTTTAATAAAAATTTTTATAGATTGCATCATGTTGCGAGTTAGAGAGAGAGGAAGGAAGAGAGAGGAAGCAAGCAATGAATTTGTTAACTCTAAGTTGTGCTTTGACTCCTAAGGATAATTATAAAGCTTTTGACATTGAAAAAATTTGCACTCTAGTTGAAAAATATTATCCCGTGGATTTCAATATGCAAGAGAAGATTATTTTGAAATTTCAACTCCAACATTTCTTGATTGATGCTCGCCAAGATTTAAATTTGAAGAATTTCTCAACTATCCAAGAATTTTTCAAGTTAATTAAATAGCGTAGAGCATTACTTTAAGGTATTCTTTAGTCATGTAGTTAAATTATTTGATACTTCATTTTGTATTTATTACAACTTAATTTTTTGATATATAATATTATTTGCATATTTAAATAATACTTTTTTTTGTCGGCCACCCCAAATTTTTTAGTGAAGCTCCACCACTGGCCATATGGTCTGATCTTCTGATCTCGGCCAACACTGGGCCATATGATCTGATCTTCTGATCTCGGCCAACACTGGGCCATGATACTTAAATCTGGAACATTGATCTGAACATTTTTCCTCTAATCTGGACCAATTCTGGACTGAGTATGGATTGAATTAAATCTGGACTAATGATATTTTAATCTGGACATTTACCTTCTGATCAAGTCTGGATTAAATCTAGACAATCATTTCTTCTGATCTGGACTTAGTTTTATACTCTGGATCATGCTATCTTCTGGTTTGGACCAAGTCTGGACCAAGTCATTTGTTTAGGACCAGTTATCTTCTGCTCTGGACCAAGTCTGGATTAAGTCTGGACTAATTCTTATTTCACGACCAGGCTATCTTCTGGTCAGGATTAATTCTGGACCAAGTCTGACTTGTGATTCCTTCTAGTCTGGAATAAGTCTCCCTCTGGCAGGCTTCCTTCTGGTCTGGGCCAGGTCTCCTTCTGGACTCTGCTTCCTTCTGATCTGGGCCAGGAAAGATATCCTCTGATGGTGTTTTCCTTTGATGACATCCTCTGATATCCTCTGGAAATGTATCCTCTGGTGCCTTCTGAATGCTTCCTCTGGTATCTTCTGAAGGTGTATCCTCTAGTCTGATTTTATCCTCTGGTAACTCATCTTCTGGTGGCATTCATTCTAAGTCAAAAATAAGATTACATAAAGTACTTTTGTTAACATCAAAACTAAGTATAGAACTCACTTGGTTCCAACACGTTTATATAATTTCCTTTCTATCGTTGTGAACGTACATGCTCCTTTTCAGATTTGAGGACTTAGTTTTTGTTCACTAGGGAATATCCCAATTAGGATATACTTTATTATCGGAGTCATCCAACTGCTGTAGGTGATTGAATTATAAGTATGGTGGTGATGGCTTCGACACTTGGTGAGTTTGAAGTTCCTTAAATTACTGTATTGTTTCCTCTGGGGACCCGTGTACTTGGCAACTTAGATATGATGTCGCTCTGGTATTTTCTTCCCTTGGAATGTAATCTATCTCTATTATGCCAAATACGTCTATTTTAGCTTTGACTAAAGCCAAGTATTTCTGTAGTTTTTGGTCTTTGGCTTGGTAATCCTCTTTTGTTTGGGACACTACCAATTAAGATTTTGTTTTTACTTTTGAAGTTTCAAGCATCTATCTCTTCAGTTAGGCTTAGACCTGCCAAGCAGGCCTCACACTCCACTTGGTTATTGGAAGTAGGGAACGAGAATTTTAGAGACGTTTCTTCTACAATTCCATTATTATTTTCTAGAAGTATTCCTGCTCCACTTCCCTTTGAGTTCGAAGATCCATCGACGAACACTGTTCATTCTTTAGTTTTTTCCTAGTCTGGCACTGTCATTTCTCCAATGAAATGGACTAACGTTTGGGCCTTGAGCGCCTTTCTTGATTCAAAAGTGATATCAAATTCAAACAACTCTATTGACCATTTGGTCATACTTCCGCCTAGATCGGATTAGAACAAGATATGGTTAATGGGTAAATTCGCCTGTACCATAATCGGGCTGCTACCATTAATGTTAAGGCTACCTTCTCGATTTTTTTAAAACGGATCATCGGTCCTTGTAAGACTTTATTGATGAAGTACATTGGTTATTCCTCTTTATCGGTTTCTTTGATTAATACGGCACCAACTACTTCAGTAATGACAGCTAGATAGACAAATAGAGTTTCTCCATATTCAAGACGAACTAGTATGGGTGGTCATGAGAATGCAGTTCCTAACTTCTCTACGGCGGTCTCAAATTCCGTTAGAAGCATAACAACACTGTCAACATTTCGTTCAGTTTTTGTATGTCCTTATGTGACGTCAGACTGGTAATTTCGACTATTGCTTAGCGGGGTTTGCTTCAATTCCTTTTTCACTGAGATACAAACCTAAGAACTTCCCTTCTCTGACTCTGAAGGTACATTTTTCCGGGTGTAGCCTCGTGTTATACATCTTGACTTTGGTAAAGACTTCTCTTAAATAGGTTATGTGGTTAGAGTCTATTTTTGATTTAACTATCTTGTCGTTCATATACACTTCTAACATTTTTTCAATTTTACTCTCAAATATTTTCTTCAACATTCTTTGATAGGTTGCGCCTGCAGTTTTAAGCTCGAAAGGTATAACATTATAGCATAGGGATTTGATTGAATCCTAAATAAGTTTCCATGAAAGTTAGAAGTTTGAAACTGATCGAATTATCTACTAACTTGTCTATATTTATTAGGGGGTAAGCATCCTTATGGCTTGCTTTGTTGATATCAGTATAATCTGAAGGTGCAAACACGAGAAGCGGGGATTGAACTGTGTTTGACTAACTTGAATACTTTTCCTGTTTCTACACTTTTAAAACAAAACTTGATGTATGAATAAAAACAGAGTTAGCAGCAGATATAAAGTAAAAATAAAACACATAATTTTTATACTGGTTCACCGTTAACGAGGCTACGTCCAGTCCCTTCACCTTGAAGGATTTCACTAATTCAAACCTTGAATTACAACAGTTCCACTGACCCTCCAAGTCAGTCTTCTCAAACAGTCTAACAATCCTAGACTCTTGAGGAATACAGCACCTTGACTTCCTAAGTCAAGTCTTTTCTGCCAATCTGACAACCCCAGATTGTAGAAGGAATTACAACGCCTTGAATCTAATTGCCAAGTAATCTGCTACCCCTTCTGACTCCCTCAGATTGTAGACTCTACTTCAACAACTTAGATCTAACAGAAAGGAAAGAAAATAACACGAGTGCTTGCTTGTTGAAAGCTGGAACTCACAATTAACCTCACTGAAAACTTGAGTGTTTGCTTTTGAAGTGTATGAATCTTTTGTGATTTTCGATGCTAAGTATTCTGCCTTGAGCCTCCTTTTATAGATGCAGATTAGGGCCTCTTCCAAGCTTAATTTCGAGCTGTATCTTGTTGGATTCTCTTGCAAAAATATCTTGACCAATCGGGCTTCACTTAAATAAAAAAACATATCTTTTTTAAGCTTCAGATTTTCTTTCAAAAATAACTGGCCAATCATGTCTTTAGTTTCTTCCCGCCAACAGCTTCTGAATTCCACAATACATCACTTTATTTTTGTAACAAATCCTTTTAATTATTTGATCAAAATAAATTAAAATCTCCACCGTTAATCCTCATGATTAAATCTAGACCATTTGATCTTCTGCGCTAGTCCACATCTGGTCCATACTAAGTGATCTAATGTGATCCTCTGATTTCGGCCAACCCTGGACCACACCTTCTGATCTTCTGATCTTGGCCAACCTGGTCTTGCAAACTGATATGTTGTGATCCTCTGATCTCGGCCATTGCTGGACCACACATCCTGACCTTCTGATTTCGGCCAACACTGGGCCATGGTCTGATCTTCTGATCTCGGCCAACACTGGGCCAAATATTTAAATCTGAACCATTTATCTGAATATCTTCCCTCTGATCTGGACCAATTCTGGACTTGGTCTGGATTAAACTGAAATTAAATCTGGACAAATAATATTTCAGTCTGGACATTTTACCTTCTGTTTCGGATCAGTTCTGGATCAAATCTGGAGATCATTTCTTTTGGTCTGGACTTAGTTTCATACCCTGAACCATGCTATCTTCTGGTCTGGGTCAAATCTGGATTAATTCCTTTGTTCTGGACCCATTAATTTACCCTCTGATTAAATATGGATCAAGTCTGGGCTGTTTATTATTTCACTGCCATGCCATCTTCTGGTCAGAATAACTTCTGGATTAAGTCTGACTTATGACATCTTCTGGTCTGGAACAAGTCTCCCTCTGGCAGGCTTCCCTCTGGTCTGGTCCAGGTTTCCTTTTGACTTTTCTTCCTTCTGATCTGGGCCAGCAAAGTTATCTTCTGGTGATGTTTTCACATCCTATAGTATCTTCTGGTACCTTCAGGATTCAATCTCTAGAACACTTTGATCTTCTGCTTCTTATTACTTCAGCTTCTAGTGACATTTGATTTAATAATTCAAGGTTCAAAATAAGATTACATGGAGTGCTTTTCTAAACATCAAAATCCTAAGTACTTAGAACCAACTTGGTTCCAACATAATCTATGCACAAACACCACTTATTATTGCTCTCTTTGACAAGTAAAGGGTTGGAAAGCCAAGTTGTATACTTGGCCTCGGTTACAAATTAGCTTTTACTAGATCATCAACTACTTTCTTGGTGGCTTTGGCCTTCTCTGGCGACTGTTTGGAGCGACGTTGTGTGACCCATCGTTACTTTGGATCAATGGACAATTTATGACAAGCGACCTCAAGTTCTATTCCGACATCTAATCAACATTCCATGCGAATAAATATGTATTGTCCTTCAAGCAAGTGATGAGGTCATTTTTTACTTGTGGTGCAAGATCGACTCTTATTATCCCAACCCTTACTAATTCATTTCTTATTTTCACAACCCTTACTAAGTCATTTCTTATTTTTATTTCTTCAAATGATCAATCTATCTATGGTCACATTTTTCCCCTTATTATGGAGTCATCTTTCTCAAATATCGTTTTGTCATCCATCTTAGCATCAATATCTGTCATTAGTATGTCGGTGGTTGAAATACTTCTTTTTGGTATTACAATCTTGGATTTCAGCTTTGTGTCGATCTTGGGGTTCTCTAATGAAGCCAAAAAACATTATTTAGATGCTTCAAGGTTGGCTTCCACAATTTCTATCTCTTCATCCGAAACATGATATTTTAGTTTCAGGTGGACGATAGAGGTGATTGCCCCCGCTGCGGCTAGAGTGGCCCTCCCCATAATGCAATTGTAGTCTATCACTAAAAATTGGGTCTTTATGGTTTTTGCAACTTTGTTGTTCCCAAATGTGACCATCAAATCCACATATCCCCACAAGCGAGTAGTGGATGCATTTAGTCCTTACAAATCTGAGTATCGTGAACAAGCTTTAATACATTATATCACATAAGCTTCTTTGGTCCACAAGAACCCTGTGAATGTCGTGATTCGCCATCAGAACCCAGATGAGGAGAATAATTCAATAATTTGTGACCTCATCGAAAAGGTTCTCTTCATAAAACGATATTAGCGGACGTCTCTTTTTCCTCAGTTCGGCGGGTGTTTCCCAATTAGAAGACGAAATCATTTCATTCAACTATCTTTTGACGGAGTTGCAACTGCCATGTTTAACATTGGAGTATCCCTCAGATATGATTGTTTTGTCATTCTGGCTATAACTAGAATTTCTTCCCAACAGGGATATATCTTGCCATTGATGGCCATGGCTTCGAGGATGGTTTCCCATTGGCTGTAAACATTACCCATGACAGTCATTATTACAGGTACCCCTTTGTCTATGTCATCTTCTGCGACAACTTTACCCTTCCCTTAAAAAGTAAGTTTTAATTCGGTTATTTGTATCTCTGATATGTACGACTTGCTTTGTGAACCTTTCGATGTAGGCTTGTAAAGATTCCTCTTTCTTTTTTAGGATAACTCCCAAAGCTTCGACTGGTTTCAGTTGTTTATGATATGCGACAAAGTGAGTCGTAAACTTTGTGCATAATTTTGCCCATTAGTGTATAGATCCCGGTTTTAGGCCCTTGAACCAATCCATTGCTGATTTTTCTATACTAAGTGTTAGAGCCAAGTTGGTTTTACATTTAGAACTTTGATGTTAACAAAAGTATTTTACGAGAACAATATATTTGACTTCAAAGAGTATGATTTGACTTCAAAGAGTATGAAAGAAGATATGGTCAAGATTTGTAGAAGATTTGAAAAAGATTTGATCAAAATTTATCTACAACAAATTATCAACAAAATCAATCCGAAGAATTTATAATCTCAATCTAAACAAAAAAGGAACATAATCAATTTGAAGAATTTACAAACGCAATATGAACAAAATACAATTCATAATTAAACAAGGACCAAATTGAAGCCCAAATTTTAACTATAAATAGATACTCAAGACTGAAGAAGAAAAGCATCAAAAAGCAGAAAAGAGTAGTCTTAGAGTTCAAAGAGAGAAATACTTATTCAAGTTAGAAATATTTTATGAGTGTTCTTTTCTTAGAGTGTTAGAGTTATTATCATTATTAGCTTAGAAGCAACTACTCAAGTTCTAATCTCTTGTATCCAACTCGATAGTGGTTTAGTTTCTTCTTCAATCTGGGGTTGTCACGCTGTTAGGAGAAGACTTGGCTTGTAGGGTCAAGGTGGTGTTGTTCCTCAAAAGTTTGGGGTTGTCAGGCTGTTTGGGAAGACTTGTTTGGAGGGTCAGGTGCTTTGTAATTCAAGGTGTTTGAATTAGTGGATTAAAGCCTTCTGAATGAGAGAACTGGATGTAGCCAAGTTAGTGGTGATCGAACTAGGATAATTCTACATGTCAAATTAAGAATGCTTTCATTGCTTGCTGCCTCTAAATCCCATTGCTTCTAGTCCAAGTAAGTCACCAAAAACCAAACTAGTTTTTAATTTATTTATAAATTATCAAAAAGTTATTAACTTTGAAAAACACAATTCAACCCCCTTCTAATATTTGCACCTTCACTGAGGACGAACAACTTGCATTTTACTGGACCCCTAACATTACAAAATTTGAGGGTGTCTATCCCTTGGACGTGGTCGTCGAGGTCTCATGTTCCATCGTAGTTGTCCATTTGTGGTGGCTTTTATAACAACTTAGGGATGGAAATTCGTTGATCTTGTTGGAGAAAGCGTTCTGGTTCCGTCCTTCATCAACAAAGTTGGATATGTCTAAGGAACTTCTAAGATAGCTATGTCGATGATGGCGTGAGGAGTGACTTAAGTATGGTGAACAACTCCTTGTTCTTCCCCGAGGAAGATTGCCTTTTCGGCTCTTGCTGTGGCATCGGGCGAAGATCCTTCATCTCGTGGTCTTTTGCCGTACATTATTACGGAATGGGAACAACAAGACAAGCAGCGTCATGTGTTTGACTTTTCATTTTCGAGAGGAGTTTTGCCTTTGAATGCCTTAAGGACGGAGATCAAGGTTTCTTAGATCACCAGACCTCTGCCTGGAACTAGATTCTGGTTGTGTTTCACCATTGCTAGTCGTTCATTCTTCTCATTGATAATGCAAGATTGTCTCTGAATGGCAACAACTAAGGTACAGAGGAGTTATGTGGCATCACCCTCTACATCAGGTTGTGGTTGATCGAGAACTTCAAGCATTGCCTTCGAATCAATGGAGGGAGTGGTTGGTCGTCCATCCGTTTGGGTGGTTTGAGGTTGAGGTTCAATCATCACGTTCGTCATTCTTGTGACGGTCTTTTTGGGAGCCATAGGTCAAACTTAAGAGTTCAAAAGGGTACTGTTGGGATGTGGATAAAAGGTCCCCACAAATGGTGCCACTATTCAATATCGGGGTTACTAAATATAGGAGTTTGACCTTTGTAGCTTGTATCATTGGAGAGATGAAAAGTAAGGTTTTCTCCGTAAGCTTTTCATATAAGGGGTGTACCAGCACACAATCCAACGATCAAGTAAGAATTTAACAGAGTATGAACATAATTTATGTGTACCTTTATGACTTAGGGAGGTTGACTTATGTTAGAATCTAGAACCATCTTGTGATAATCATTAGGAATCAATAAATAACTGTTAGGTACTTTCCGATGCTAGATAGGTGTCCATCTGCTTTGTGATAAGTGGTCGCCATCTAGTGGCTATGATTATGACATGATTGTCATTGAGTAGTCGTGATTGGAAGCCCAAGTGATCTAAGATAGACCATCACTTTGATTTCATTTGGGTGAGTGTTTTGCCCTAGATTCGAGAAAGTCATGCATCGTCACATACTGGATCGGGTCGATTTGTATTGGGTCTAGCCTAAGTGGATGTGAGTTCGGATCCAAAACGGATATCATAATGAAATTTTTTTTTTATCATATCTAATTTTTCTTAAGAACATTTGTGTTATTTTATAAATATACATATTTTTTTCTATAATAATCACTTTTCATTCACTCTTATGCCAAACTACTAAATAATTAACTTATTTTCTATTCTTTTACTTTTCTTTCTTTCCATCAAGTTTCTTTCATCAACCAAACAAAGTGTAAGAAAAGTAAGAACTTAATTGTCCTAATTTAATTTTTTCTGAATTAAAAATTCTTTAATTTTCTTAATGACTAATTTAATCGATTTTTTTGGGAGGCTAAAATGAATCTCTACTCTATTTTTTTTCTCTTTTTGGGCAGATAAAAAGTTTCTTCAGCAATTCAGATTGTGCGCATGAATGTATAAGCTAAAAGGATTTCAAGCATAAGACAAAGTTTGTGAACTTTTTTGACTAAATTTAGTGTCCTAATTCCATGTAAGTTATTCCTTTGTGAGATTGAAGAGGCTGAACATTACTCGGGAATCTTGCTTTCCACCATTTAATTACAATGCTAAACCCATTAATTTGATTCCCCACTTATGATAATGACTTAGACTGTTGCGAGCAAAAAATTTACATCTTTGTGACAGTTGACGAATTCTTTTTTGTTTTTAATGATATTCACCATCCTCATCCACTATGGTGGTTAATCCATCCGGATTTTTCCAAGCACAACAAGGGATTTTTAATGTTTTTTTGTGTGTATATTGTATTGAAATTGACTCCAAAGTAAATGCCTCATAATTTTATCCAACTTGCTTTGTTTTTATTAATTTGTCTCTTACGATTAATTTTGGTTCCGATAGTAAAAAAAATCCGTACTTCGCAGATATATGCAATAAAATCGGCAAGAGGTATAAGATGAGAAGTTTAACGGCTCTTTACTAATAAATTAAAGATATATTTTGAGGATATAATGATATTTGTACATGCAATATTCCTACTCGATAATAAATTAATAAAATTGATATGTTGTAATAGTTTTATTTTATATATTAATGTATGAATAGTTTTTATGATTGAATTTTGTTATATATTTTATTTATGTGTTAATGTATTAATATTTTTATGTGTTACTCTATTTTTTACTAAATAAGGGGAAAATTCTACATAATGTAACAAAAAAGTAATGTTGCGCATAAATGATTTTTTTATTTAAAAGATGATATTTACAGGTATCTGCTAATACCGGCAGATACTTAAAAATCCGTCAAATATTTGTTAAGCGGATATCCAAACAAATATAGATAAAATACAAATATCATTTTTATCTAATAGTAAAATAGCAAAAATAGTGTTATTTGTAAGTGTTAATATCCATTGTCATTTGTATGCGTGGATATCTATTGTTATCTCTTTTTTTTCCACGGTCATTTGTTTTTTGTTTTAGAAGAGATGATAAATAATTAACTCACACATATGTGAGATTACAAATTCCAACCCAAAATAAGCGTATAACATAACAATATTGACATTTTTCGATTGAGATAGAACTTAAGGATACTTATCGTCATCTCTAATCATGACTTATGATGGGTATATCGTAAAATATGACTTATATGATTAATTAATAAATTAATTCTAACAATTAATTGGTTGGGGAAGTTTTCATTCCTTTTAAAGTAGCATTAAATATTGTTTTTAATATTGTTTTGTCAAAATTATCTCAACTTATTTAATGCATAGAGATAAGCAAGTGAGTTGAGATGATAAATAATTAAAGATAATATAGAAAAAATATCAAATTGTTTATAAAAAATATTAAAATGTAATAGTTTCGTTTGTTTGTGTAAACATCTTTAAACCCACTATTAAAAAAAGAAAGAACAAAAGTTGTAATTCCCAATCACCAATAGTTTGAAGTGCACGTTACAATGGGGACAAAAATGATATTCATATTCGAGGAGATGTTTCACTAAACTGGATTTTTAAGTATATATGAGTATTATTGGATACATGTACTACATTTTATATGAAAAATCATTTATGTGCTCTTTTATTGCAATTATGTAAAAAAAAAACTCATCTTTCATCGCATAAATTTTTTAATGCATTAGCATATAAATAAATCACTAGTTTCCATCATAAAAAATTAAAACATAAATAAAATGCATTACAATACAGTCACTTTATGGGTGGCCATTTCTTCCACCAGAGGGGTGGTTGTAAAGTCATTTTTCATTCTTCTACTAGAGGGGTGGTTGTAAAGTCATTTTTTTTCCTGAAATTACCACTTTACATTATTTTATTATCTCTTTTTATTTAAATAAATAGTTTTTCATATATATTTAGTTTTTGTGTGTTTTACATATGATTTTACTATATAAGGGTGATATTGGTTTGTTCATTATTATGGTGTGACATTTTTTGTTTTTTTGTTTTAGTGTGGTATTCACATAGACAAATGACTCGTTTTGTTGGTACCATATTTTGAGTAAGGGGTTTATGGAGACTACTATAAAATTTAGCATCATCTCAGTCTTACAAATGACTTGTAAATATATGTTAGATTGGTCATTAAAAATTGTTGATCTCGCATTACTCTCAACCATTGACTAAAGAAAGACAGTAATTTAGTTGTTAAGAGTAAAATTTTAGTTTGGTTATTTTTCATTGATTTATGTTATTTTTGTATATCGTTAATGTATTTTTTATTTTCTTAATATTTGGTTCTGATTGTGCTATTTTTATTTTAGTATTAGTGAATGAATCTTATTTTTCTTTCGAAAAAAGATAACTTTAAAAGTATCTATTAATCTACTAGCTCTTAAATTACATTGATTGAAAGAGTTTCATTACAATTGCTTCCTTATTCATAAAATAATGATCACTTTTGTGAACCAAAGAACTATTTATAAAACTATTGTACTTTAAGAAAAAATTATTTTATAGGAGAAAAATATCATTTCACTCTTTATAAACATTATATTAATTTTCTATTTTTTTTAAATATTCTCTATTCACTATTATTAACAATAACAAATTTAAAAAATTTAATATGTTATTTGGGTGACATTTTGGTGAATATTATTTAGTTATTATAATTTTTTAAATGATATTAAATAGTTTTTACTTAATAATAATTTATTTAAGTATTAAATTAAAGATCGATCAGTTATACTTTTAAATGATATCTTCTATATAGACTGGAAATTTCAAATGAAATTTCAACCCATTAATGAGTCTTTCTGCATATAATATTCTTGTTAGGTCGATTGATATGACAATTGTTGATTTAGTCTTCTATTTGGTTAATAAATGTCCCAAATAATAGGATATTGTAGTTAGCATTTAATTATGTTGTTAGGAGACCGAGTAATAAGCCGCGCAATTCTACTTCTGGCCGCATTTTTCTGCTTCTGATAGTTCTGTTTTCCTTCTGTTCCTTCTGTTTTACTGTACCGTTTCTTCTGGTACTTCTATTTTGTATTTTGCCTATTTAATGGCTCCAGTTTTAATTAATAAACAAGTTTTTCCATTCAAGCATTGAGATTATTATACTAATCACTTTAACAATTGGTAACAGAGCTTCGAAAGAGGCCTGATAAGTGTGAGAGTGTGTGAACTGTGAAGTCTAGAATGTAACACCCCAAGTTTAAAACACAGCGCGAGTGTATTTTTTTTTTTAAATAATTAATTAAAATAATTTCCCAAATTCATCACTTCAGAAGGATTGAAATAAAATTTCCTTTAATTCGTTTCATAAAAATAGTATGTCGTGGATTAATTGATGAACGTAATTAAATAATTTCATCAGAAATATCACTAAGTACTTATCTTTGGAAATTAATATTCAACATTAATACATCCCAAAATATCATAGTCATATCATACTAACAAAAAATATTAGAGTGCATCGTTTAGCGAAAAGTAGTACAATAATTTCCAAAATAAACAAATTACATTTCCAGCTCAAATCCTATACATCAAGTTTAACTGATCATGCACTAAAGCTACAGTAGCACAGATTTCCTCCTCATCCCAAACAAGTCTCATCTGACTCCGCCGCTCGCCTCGATGTGACCTCCTCCTCCTCATCATACAAAGAGGGATCAGTCTCCTCCGAAGTCAGATCAATGCATAGTCTCGGTCGCTTCGGCGGTGCCGGAATCTCATAACAATCATCGAAGATCCTAGACGGACCCGGAATATCAGCTGCTACTGGCTTCGGCTCTTCGTTCTTCTCTCCCGTCTCAGACTCATGTACATCTCCTCCAAGCCCCGGGTTAGGAGTCACCACTCCTACGGTGGCCTCCGTCTCAACCCCTCTAGCTGGCTCCTCAGCATCATCAAAAATTCTATGCGCCTCCAATATCAAACGAGAAGGCACACGAAAATTAATCCTCGCATAGTTGTGCTCCACGTAGTGCACCACTCCATTGGTCCTACAAGTCCTCTTCAATCTCCCCGTATATGTAGCCCTGCTTGAGGTGGGGTCGTAAACCCAAGCAGTAGGCACGGCACGATCAATGAAGTCGAGCGATGTTTCCATCGTCTCGGACCCACGGGTGTCATGGGTTTGGGGGGCATTGAGGGCAAAGCCCAATTTCCACAATATAATAGCAAGGGTCACCGACCGAAATATATGACAGCAAAGCCCAATTAAGCACATAGCATACATCTCACAGCAACACATATTCATGGCATAATATATGACAATGATGAAAATTAAGGATGCTCATTTGAATTTTCATGACATATAAGCTTTTTCAAACAACAACCGTTTCATATGGAAAATATGTAGTAAGTACAGTCAACACTTCAATAAACACAATAATTAATCAGAAATTCAGATTCTGTAAAGTACTCACACACATCAATTTCCAATCATCATCATATAATCTAAATCGTGACCCACCGGTCAATCCCTCGATGCAATATGTATATGCTCATGTATACAATTTCTTGGAAACACCAAGGTGCAGTCGCTCAATAGACCAGCACAATTTAAATATGTATGACTTTAACGGCCCTCAAGACCAGGGTGCAATCGCTCAACAGATCAGCACCAGTGCAGTCGCTCAACAGACCAGCACTCGTGCATTCGCTCAACAGACCAGCACGTTTGACAAATACCAAGGTAAAATCGCTCAACAGATCAGTACCTAGTGCAGTCGCTCAACAGACCAGCACTCGTGCAATCGCTCAACAGATCAGCACGTGGTTGCGCATTTTAGGGTACAGACGCTCAACAGTCCAATACCAGTGTAGTCGCTCAACAGACCAGCACCTATATACCAAGGTACAATTGCTCAATAGATCAGTACCTAGTGCAGTCGCTCAACAGACCAGCACTCGTGCAATCGCTCAACAGATCAGCACGTGGTTGCGCATTACTCTTTGCCCATCGCGGGTACCACTTGACTATGCAATGTATGAATATGCAGTGTTTTCTCTTCGCTGACACAGTATGCATTATCAGGAAAATTCAACCTTTCCATCATCTTTCAAAACATCTCAGCACAATCAAGATTACCATTCATCACAATCATGACTAAACAGACAAGTAATCATTAACACTTTGCAATGTTTTCCCAAACTCTTAAAATTCATAACACAATGTTTAAAACTGAGATTTCTGGAAAATACGAATCTGTATTCGAATACAACTTCTCTATATTCGAATACAGAAGCCAAAAACAGTGCAGAATTACACTATGTATTCGAATGCAACCCTCTGGTATTCGAATACAGAGGCAGTCTCAGTACACAAATCAACATTTTTCACTACATCAGTAAAGTCTCAAAAACTTCATCACCACTACTTCAAAATATCACCAAAAGTTCCATTTTAATTCACCACAAACACTCCCAATATTCCCCAACACTTAGGGTTTACAAAACACTGTTGAAAAACTTGGAATTCCTGAAAACTCGAATCTGTATTTGAATACAATCCCCCTTGTATTCGAATACAGGAGCATGAAACTGCAACTTCTACATTCTGTATTCGAATACAACATGCCTACAGTCGAATACAGTAGACAAAACATTGAAAATTCAGCATTTTCTCCCAGGTCATTGAAGGTTTCCAAAACATCATCCTCTCCTCTTCAAAACTATTTCAAAGACTCCATTTTAAATCATTTTACCCCTTCTCAATCTTTCTCAACACTTTAAAATACACCTGTCAGTGTTTAAAGCTTGATTTTCTGGAAAACACGAATCTGTATTCGAACACACCTTCCTTGTTTTCGAATACAGAAGCCAAAAATTGAGTTTCTGGAAAAACTCGAATCTGTATTCGAATATAGCATGCCTGTAATCGAATACAGATGCGAATGCAGTGTTAAAATTTCACTTATGTATTCGAATACGACATGGTCGTAGTCGAATACAGATGCTAAGTCAGAAGCAAACATCCTTCCTCTGTATTCGAATACAGGGGCTCGTATTCGAATACAAGTTTGAAAACTTAAGTAAAACAGAAGCTTGGCAGGTTGTATTCGAATACACTCATGTTGTATTCGAATACACCTTCGAAATCAGTGAAATTTTCATGAGACTTCTACACATTTCAAACTGTTTCTTTTGAAAAATCAGCCCAACCCCAAAACAGTTTTATCACTCTTTTAAACCACAAAACTCAGACTTTTACATCAATACAGATTTTCCAGAAGGAAACAATTTATCATTTTAAAATTGCTTTTCTTTTGAAAACATCAACAACACCAGAATCACTCAAAACAGAAATAGACGCAGAATCATCAACACAAGAACATCCAGAAACAGAAACAAAATAGTCACCACCAGAATCATCAGAAGTAGAAATAGAATGATCAACACCAGAGTCATCAGAAGCAGAAACAGAATGATCAACATCAGAATCATCCAGAACCAGAACATGCATCTCCAAAACAACATGCATGGTATTCTCCAGTATGCTTACACAACCAACACAACATGCAAAGCATATTCCAGCTTTCTCACACAAACAAAATCAACATGCAAAGCATTTCAGCTTTCTCACACATCAGAACAACATGCAAAGCATTTCAGTTTTCTCAAACATCAAAACAACGTGCAAAGCATTTCAGCTTTCTAACACAAACAGAATCAACATGCAAAGCATTTCAGCTTTCTCACACAAACAGAATGACATTAATACATTCAGTCAAACAGAAATATCACATAGCAGCAAACACCAACATAATGTGTTTTCGCATTTTATAACAATAAACCAAACAGCATTGCAGTAACAACCAAAATAGTAACATCACAGATTCATTACACATCACAGAATGCATTTTCTTCATTTTTTTCAAAATGTCATTGCAAAATAGTTTTTCTTCAAAACAGTGATGAAAACATCAGTAATGCTATGCCAGTTACTCATTTACAGCCCTAATGCAACTAGAAAGTGGAAGGTGCCCTTACCCTTGTTGCGTTTCTACTACTGCTCACGTGTATGTGTCAAAAACGGCGAAACTCCCGTCTTGCGTTCGCTGCTACGAAAGTGGGTTCTCTAGCTCCGTAATGATGTGGGGAACAACTTTTGTACTGCGGGTTTGGTGTTTCGGTGCTTGGATTTCCAAGTAATGGCACTTTTGAGGAACTCCCTCTTTTCTCTTTGAAATCGTGAACTGGAATGGAGGAAAACAGAAAACAGAATGGGAGGGAAAGGGGTACTATTACATGCAGTATGGGCAGTGAAGGAGGAGGAATGGTGTTCTGATTTCACCATCCTTCTCACTCTTATTTATAGGCTTGTGTGGGCGCCACCTCACCCGACACTTGTCTGATTTTCAGCACTTTACCCGTCTCGTCGCAATTAGCCGCTAATCCCTTAATTAACTGTCCGTTAATTTAATTACTCGTAATTAAATTAACTTATTCTTAATCCAATAATTTTAATTTATCTTCCAAAATAAATATTTATATATATATATATATATTTACTCAAAACATACATATATTAAATATTTTACAAATATCCCCAAAATACACTTAAAATTAATTCCATAATTTTAATTAAAAATTAAGGGTCTTACATAGAACAAACACGAGAGTTTGAGTGTGTGTGAGTAAAACACAAAGAGATTAAGATACCAATCTCAGAAAGGTTTGTGCAGCCGTCCATTCCCAAATTTGATGGCCATTATGATTACTGGTCAATGACAATGGAGAATTTCCTTAGGAGCAAGGAGATGTGGAACCTGGTGGACGAGGGAATTCCAGCACCAGCAGTTGGAAACACACCAGCAAGTGAGGCACAGAGAAAGAGTGTGGAGGAGGCCAAACTCAAGGATTTAAAGGTGAAAAATTTCTTGTTTCAGGCTATTGGCAGAGAAATATTGGAAACAATTCTTGACAAAGGAACATCGAAGGCGATTTGGGACTCAATAACACAGAAGTATCAAGGGTCCACGAAAGTACGAAGAGCACAACTTCAAGCCTTGAGGAAGGAATTTGAGTTACTGGTCATGAAAGAAGGAGAGAAAGTAGATAACTTCTTAGGGCGGACTCTAACCGTGGTCAACAAAATGAAAACAAATGGTGAGGTGATGGAACAAAGCACAGTGGTTAGTAAGATACTTAGATCATTGACCTCTAAATTCAACTATTTTGTTTGCTCAATAGAGGAGTCAAATGATCTAAGTACCTTGAGCATCGATGAATTACATGGAAGTCTGCTTGTCCATGAACAAAGGATGCAGGGACACCAGGAAGAAGAACAAGTGTTAAAAGTGACATATGATGAGAGATCAGGCAAAGGAAGAGGTAGAGGCATGAATAGAAGAGGATGAGGTAGAGGACGAGGCAGACAAACTTTCAACAAAGCTACAATTGAATGTTTTAATTGTCATAAATTGGGACACTTCCAAAATGAGTGTCCGGAATGGGACAAAAGAGCCAATTATGCAGAATTGGATGAGGAGGAAGAGCTTCTGCTGATGTCCTATGTTGAGATCAATAATTTAAAGAGAGAGGTAGTATGGTTTCTTGACTCTGGTTGTTCTAACCATATGACAGGAAACATGCAATGGTTTGTGCAGCTGGATTAGCAATTCAGTCATTCAGTGAAAGTTGGAAACAATCTCAGAATGCCAGTGAAAGGGAAGGGCAACATCAGACTTGAAGTAGAAGGTGCAACTCAGGTGATTTCTGAAGTTTATTATGTTCCTGAGTTGAAAAATAACCTGTTGAGTATGGGTCAGTTACAAGAGAAAGGGTTGGCTATCCTTATACAAAATGGAGAATGCAGAATCTATCATCCTAGAAGAGGACTAATCATGCACACACTTATGACATCTAATAGGATGTTTGTAGTTCTGGCTAATGTTCTGGTGCATACATCATCTACATGTCTAAGTGTGAGAAGTGATGATACTGGTGATTTGTGGCATAAGAGATATGGTCATTTAAGTATTACCAGTCTGAATTTTTTGCACCAGAAGGAACTTGTCAGAGGACTTCCCAAGTTTCAGATGCCAACCTATGTGTGTACAAGTTGCATGAAAGGGAAACAACATCAGAAGATCATTCCAAAGAAAAGCAAGTGGAGAGCAACACAGAAGCTACAGCTTGTACACTCAGACATTTGCAGACCTATCACTCCAAAGTCATATGGCAACAAAAGGTATTTATTAACCTTTATTGATGACCTGAGCCGCAAGCTTTGGGTCTATTTTCTGAATGAAAAGAGTGAAGCCTTCACAACATTTAAAAGCTTTAAAAATGTTGTGGAGAAGGAGTCTGGTCTATCTATTTGTGGATTAAGGACAGACAGAGGAGGGGAGTTCACCTCCAAGGAATTCACAGAGTTTTGTAGACTTGAAGGTATTAAGAGACAACTGACTACAGCCTACACTCCTCAACAAAACGGGGTTGCAGAACGCAAAAATCGTACCATACTTAACATGGTGCGATGGTTGCTAGAAGAAAAGAAGATGCCTACTCCATTCTGGCCAGAAGCTATGAAAACGACATGCCACATTCTCAACCGAAGTCCAAATTCTGTTGTAAAGAATAAGACACCAGAAGAATGCTGGAGTAGAATTAAGCCTAATGTTGATCATTTTCGAGTGTTTGGATGTGTAGGAAATGTACATGTACCAAATGCAAAGAGGTTAAAGTTGGATGCTCGAAGTCAAGAGTGTGTGCTGATAGGGTATAGTGAAGAGTCTAAGGGATACAAAATGGTCAATCCGACTACAGAGAAGGTGATAATTAGCAGAGATGTTATGTTTGAAGAAGGGAAAAGTAGGGATTGGAGAAAGACAGAAGGAGAAGCTAAGAATGACATTCTTGACTGGGAGAAGTTAATGAAGATACATATGCTTCTAGTGATGAAGAAAGTGAAGAAGAAGGAGAATCTGGTCAAAGTAGTATCTCCAGTGATACTACATCTGGTCACAGTAGTATCTCCAGTGATACTACCACATCTACACTTCCTGAAAGAAGAGTCACTCGAGCTCCAACCTATCTTCAACATTATACAAGTGAAGAATGACTTTCAGAAGAAGAAGAAGAAAAAGAGGTACAAAATTTAGTTTTGTTTATATCTTTTGATGATCCTATTTACTATGAAGAAGCAGTAAAAATAAAAAGATGGAAGGATGCAATGGATATGGAGTTCAATGCTATTGTAAAGAATGAAACCTAGGAGCTTGTTGATGCACCAAAGGAGGTCAAAGTAATTGGTGTAAAGTGGATCTATAAAACCAAATTAAATGAGAAGGGTGAAATAGATAAGTGTAAAGCTCATCTTGTGGCTAAGGGATATGCACAAGAGAAAGGAGTAAACTATAATGAAGTTTTTGCTCCAGTTGCTAGGTGGGATACAATCTGTACAGTGATAGCCTTGGCAGCAAGAAATGGATGGATAATCTTTCAACTTGATGTCAAAAGTGTCTTTCTTCATGGTGAGCTGAATGAAGATGTTTATATTGCTCAACCTCCTGGCTATGTGGTCAGTGGGGCAGAGAAGAAAGTATACAAATTAAAGAAAGCACTCTATGGTCTAAAGCAGGCACCAAGAGCGTGGTTTAGCAAAATTGAAGGCTACTTTATCAAGGAAGGGTTTGAAAAAAGCAGCTATGAGCACACCTTGTTCATCAAAAAAGAAGAGAAGAACAAGATCATAATTGTAAGTCTCTATGTTGATGATCTCATTTTTACTAGCAATGATACAATTATGGTGAATGAGTTCAAAGAGTCTATGAAAAAGGAGTTTGAGATGACTGATCTGGGTAAGATGAAGTATTTTCTGGGAGTTGAAATACGACAGAGCTTCAATGGCATTCACGTTGGTCAGAAGAAATATGCTGAAGAAGTTCTAAAATAATTTGGTTTGGAAAGTTGCAATGGAGTTAAGAATCCCATGGTTCCAGGAAGTACTAGACTAACAAAACAAGAAGATGGTAAGAAGGTAGATGCAACCTTATTCAAGCAAATGGTGGGAAGTCTGATGTACATGACAGTCACAAGGCCTGACTTAGCTTATAGTGTTTGTCTAATAAGTTGTCTTATGGCCAATCCTATGGAGTCTCACATGATGGCAGCCAAGAGAATTCTCAAATACATTAGAGCTACTACTGAGCTTGGTGTATTCTACAAAAGGGGATGTAAAGATGAGATGCTAGCCTACACAGACAGTGACTATGCGGGGGATTTAGATGATCGAAAAAGCACTTCTGGTTATGTTTTCATGCTAAGTGGAGGAGCAGTAGCTTGGTCATCAAAGAAGCAGCCAGTAGTGACACTTTCAACCACAGAAGCAGAATATGTGGCAGCTGCTTCTTGTGCATGTCAGTGCATTTGGTTACAACAAATACTTAAACATATTGGAGGCACTCAAAGTAAAAGTGTCAAGGTACTGTGTGATAACTCTTCTACAATAAAACTTGCAAAGAATCCAGTCTTCCATGGTAGGAGTAAGCATATTGATGTGAGGTTTCATTTTCTAAGGAATCTCACAAAGGATGAAGTGATTGATATGAAATATTGTGGTACAAGTGAGCAGTTGGCTGACATTATGACTAAACCTATGAGGCTGGAGGTGTTTGAAAAACTCAGAAAAGCAATTGGAGTGAAGTCAGCTGGAGAAGTAAACTGAAATGCCTCTGGCATGTCCAGTTTAGGGGAGCAATTGTTAGGTCGATTGGCATGACAATTGTTGATTTAGTCTTCTATTTGGTTAATAAATGTCCCAAATAATAGGATAGTGTAGTTAGCATTTAATTATGTTGTTAGGAGACCGAGTAATAAGCCACGCGATTCTGCTTCTAGCCGCGTTTTTCTGCTTCTGGTAGTTCTGTTTTCCTTCTGTTCCTTCTATTTTACTGTACCGTTTCTTCTGGTACTTCTGTTTTGTATTTTGGCTATTTAATGGCTCCAGTTTTAATTAATAAACAATTTTTTCCATTCAAGCATTGAGATTATTATACTAATCACTTTAACAATTCTTTCTTCTATGAAAATAAATTAAAATTTAGGCCATTTAGTTTATATGATACTCATAAGTAGGATAGTAGACTTTAAGACTCAACACCCTTAAAAAAGTATTTAGAGTATCGTTAGTGGAAACAAGGAGATGAGAGGAGATGAGACGCAAGTATTTAATAAAATATATCCTTGATTTAATTTTATTTTGAGTTAAATATAATTTTGGTCTTTTATTTAATATTTATTTTAGTCTTTTATAAAATATAAGTAGTGCGTTTTAGTCATTTTCATTATAATTCTTTCAAACAATTTATAGTTATTTTCATGAACTATTGAGATCAAGTTTTGGATCAGTTGTAAACTTATGTGTGCAATCTTAATAAGAATGAGGTGAAAATATAATAAATTCTGATAAATGTCATTCGTTTCAAAGAGTTTAAATATGTTTCAAAGCATATAAAAAGAATTTTTTTCAAGTGTATGTCTATTATTGAATTAAATAGATTTTTTTTAAGAAATATTATATTTGATACATATTGACAGTTGTTAAAAGTAATTCCAATGACCGGAAGTTATTATAACTTTTATTGCGATTGCGACAATAACTAAAATACATTACTTATAAAGGATAAATGACCAAAATAAATCAAAATAAAGATGAATGACCAAACCGAAAATTAGGTAAAGATAAATGACCAAAATTATATTTAAGCCTTTTATTTTTTGCTACTCTAGTATCACGATTTGACGATTTTAGCCCCTCACTTTCAAAATGAGCCAATTGAGTCTCTAATGTTTATCACTAAATGCAATTTCGTGATTCCCTTTAATTTTGATCCGTTTAGCATTATGTGTCTTCATTGTCATAACATGTACTCTATTCTAAACCGGATTTGAACTCTTGTTTCCAGGACGAAAACCGGATTTGAACTCTTGTTTCCAGGACGAAAAGAAGAAGGCAACGATTATTGATCTTCGCTTCTCATTTTGTGGTAGTGTACCTGCACACACTCTGACAATCAAGTAAGTTTTTGTCAAAGAATGAGAGGTTTTATGTTAGAATTTCAATGTACCTTTACAATTTCATGTGTCCTTCCTTTATATTGGAATTCTCTAGGGTTTCTAGAAGAATTCCGCTAGGATCATCAGAGATGGGATCTATGATTTTCATATCACCCTCTAATGTGGGACTTGTATCCCTTTGGTCAGAGGATGGTGATTGCCACTTGCCGACTGTAGTCATGGTTAGATTGTCTTCAAGTAGCTCAAGATGTGGACATAGGTGAACTATTGTGGTCCATCATCGTTGGATTTCCTTTATCGCCATCTAGTAGCTGGGATTGAATGTATAGGGGAGTTACCATGCCATTAACCTTAAATTCCTTTGCGGAGTGAAGTGTGCCCTAGTTTCTAAAATCTTTTGGGCCCTTGTCGATCGGATTGAATCCGACTGAAGTGAATCCGGTTCTTTAATATACCTTTTTTTGAGCAAAAACAATTTATCTCTCTCTCTATATATATATAACAATTTTATTCATAATATTATTCTTCTTTTACTAATAAAATAATTAAATTTGTTAAAATATCTATAACTATATAGGAAGAAGATATCAAACTTTGATATAGCCTTTTTTTTAATTTATTATTCATTTAAATTATTATAAATTTATAATTTTATCCTTATTTTCGAAATCAAATATCTAATATTTTTAAAATAATCGCATAAATTTGCATTCTCAATTATTTTAATAGAGAAAAACAGACATACATTTATATGCTATTTGAAAAAAAGTGGACGATAAGTATCAATTTGTTTTCTCCTAGATAAAACTGTTTATAATATTTATTTTTAATAGTATATAATTGTTTACTGTAAGTTTTTGTTCAAAAAAAGTTAATCAAATCCGATACACAAATAAACGTTTAAATTAGTGCAATTGTGGAAGTTTGACCAAGTTAAATAAGAATCTTACATGTGGAGGATGATTTTTGAAAATGTTTAAGGTTGAAAGTGAGTAAAAAAATTGGTAGCTAAATTGAAAAGGACATTTAAATTTGTATTGTATTGAAATTGTATAAAAGGTAAAACTGTATTGAAATTGGAAGGAAATATAAATAAAGTATAAAATTGTATTGAAATGTTGACCGAAAAGGAAATTGCTTGAAAGGTAAAACTTTTACACAAATGTAAATGAATTTAAAGACATGGAAGACATATTTATGTTCAACAAAGCATGAATTTGTTTTTGATTTGGGAGTAGGTTTCATAAATTAAGCATTTGACCGATATTTTATATTAAAAACTCCTATCTATGGAAAAGTAAAAAGAGTAAATGTCATTTCAGTTATACGCCACGGTTCATGGCAGTTACTATCAGATATTTTAATGATTAATTAGTTAAATTGATTAGTTAGTTAGACTTGTTAATTAGTTATTTTATTTTAGTTAATTATTTATCTAAGTGGTTATATACTCCTATGTAACCCTTGTGTAATTCATTATCTCTTAGTTGCATCTTCTATGTTATCTTTTTCAAATATTGTAACAGTCATATTAGTTACAATCTTCATGTGTTTGTACGATCTTTTTATCTTTATAAATCTTGAATTTCAGCATTATATCTTCTTTTTATTGTTGTTATCCTTGTTTACTAATATTGAATTTGGTTTACTTAAATAATAAACATTGCTTATGTATAATTAATTCCATAGTGGATTCCAAGTTCGGATTTACTGGGAAATTCTGGAAGTTAAAGTTCCACATTGCTTTTAAGAAGGAAAAATATAAAAATAGTTACACTTTATGGTAATATTTGATACCTCACTTTGTAAGATGCAGTGTTAGGCAATAGGGACATGACTTACAAGTCCATAATATGTTTTCTACTTTTCTTTTTTGGGAAAGGTAGATTTGGCTATCTCCATTTCTATTAATCTTCTGTATCGATGAATAAATTTATATCTTCCGAATCACTTTTAAGAATAATTTCAGATCTATTGTTTTCTGAATTTGTGCCAGTATCTTCATCTAACATTTTTTATTACCCTATTGATGCCACTAAATATTCTACAATTTAATTTAACATAATCAATTATTATTTTTAGTAATATCTTGAGGTAGTATCTTTGTAACTTAAAATAAGATTAACTTTTAAGATTTGCTTGTCTCTTCATATAGGTATGTAGATCTTCAAAATTTCACGTGTATTAACGATAATTTTACAAAATTACTCATTTAATTTTTTGTTAGAAAACATAAATTATTTTCCTCTTGTAATATCAATAATTGCAAATATAATTATAAAAAAAACAATAAGAAAAAAAAAACCAAAACCAAACCTCAGGAAAATAATAAGAGTAAATATAAAAAATATATATATAGTCAGTAATTAGGAGTATATTATTATAAAGTGACTTTCAAGTTTCTAGACTCAGTTAATTGGGAGGTTTTGGGAATCGAATTGTCATACATTAATTGATTTAAATACTAATTCCTTTAAAATAACAGAGAAAAAAATAATGCACGCATTATTTTATGTTCACATTTTTTTCATACAAGTAATGAAAATTTGAAAGCTAAAATAATATTAAAACATTTTATTTTTAATTAATGATTTTATAGTATGTTATTTTTAGTCTTTGATTAAATAAAAAAAATCATCACAGATAAAAATAAAAAAATGATAAAAAATATTAATAACATATTAATTAATATATTAATTATAACTCCACGAATACAAACATTCAATTATGTATATCTTACATATCTAATTCTTATTAACTAGTGAACTGTATACCATACTACCTACCAAAGGGAATTGCAAATTTGGTAACTTTATGTGTGAGGTTTTTTTTTTTTCTCTTTCCCGTGATTCTTTTGCAATTGGTTTTAAATCATATGAAGACAACATTAGACAAAAAAATAATTTTTGTTTGTTTGTAATGATGTGTTGTTTTCAATGTACTTTGATTATATCAATTTGATTACTATTCATTCTTATCCCTTTACAAGAATAATATAAGCTTGCATGCTACGTCCTGTATTTACACTTATTAAGAAATTTAAATGAATTAAACTATTTTTTTAGTATACATATAATTAAAGTAAAAGTTAGTCATACGTGTTTATATTTGAGAGAAAAAATATGAATTTTTAGACAAGTTAGATTCAAATCTTATTCTTGAAGCCTTAAGGAATATAAGAAGAGAATTTTTTTACCAATAGGCTAGAATAATAATTTAGCATTAGTATTCTTACCTTTCCAATGTTCATGCTGATTTTTTTCTAATTCTTTTTTTCTTCATTCGTTCCTTCCACCATTCCAATTTTTGCTCCTTCATAAAGATGAACCTCTCATAGAATTTTTTTAGTCACCACAAAAAAATTTGAAGGGACAATTTTTTAGTGTCTTTTAATGAATGACAACAAGATTGATTGTTTAGGAAGGATTCAACAAAACCATGGATTAAATGGTGATTTAAATTCTGAGCTAGGAAATTGTTCTAGTTCTAGTCAATATTTTGATATGAGACATGTTTCCTCAAATATTGGAAATTTTAGTCAACCATTTTCTATGTCATGTGTTGGAGAAATGGAAGATCCATCATGTATAGTCCAAAGCCAAAACCAAGGACAAGGAAAATCATCTAGCACTATTATAAGCCGTTTTGAGTCACCAAATTCAGCTTTTTATGCAACTGAAATTAGCATGAATTTTCCACAATATGATTCCCAAGTTGGTAATGATAGTAACCCTTTTTTAATATCTCAATTTTCTAAGGTTAATGATTTGGAATTTCCTTTGTATCAATGTCCAAGGGAAACTATTTTCCTTGATTCAACAAATCAAGCTAACACCAACTTTGAGTTTTCAAATTCAAACCCTTTGCAACCAATGATGAGATCTCAATTAAATAGTGATCAATGTGTTAGATCTCCTGAAAATTCCAATAAAATCCTAAGTGGAAATTTTCATTCAGTTGAACAACAAAAATTCTTCATTGACGATGCTGCATCAATTAGTATGAGTCCATTAATTCCTTCTAAAGGAAATCAAGATCATAAAGTAAGTATTTTTTTCACACCCCATAATTTTTTTGCCACTTTACATTCATTAATTAGGTTTAAGTTTTTTTTTTTTTTGGTTTTGAATTTTATGCATCTTTCATGTGATGTAGGTTTCTTGTGGTTCATATGATATGCCTGTTTCACAGCTGAATTTCTCTTATCAACAAGAGAAACTTTCTTCAACAATTTCAACAGGAAATTTGTCAACTATTTGTGGAAATTTCCCTGCTTCTAATGGATCATCAGTGTGTAGTAAAACAAGAATAAGATGGACTCAAGATCTTCATGAGAAGTTTGTTGAGTGTGTGAATCGTCTCGGAGGCGCCGAGAGTAAGTAACTAGTTAATTGATATGCACTCATACCGTCAATCAATCATAACAATTAAACTATTAAAAATCTTTTATTTTAATTATATCAAACTTAAAAGTAATATGTGTGATTGGTTGACAATGTAAAAAAATTTATACCTGCAATACATCAAAATTCATCTTGATTTATAAATTACAAAAAAAAGTAACTATTTACTATCTGATTGTGTTTTTGGTTGCTTGATTGCAGAGGCAACACCAAAAGCTATATTAAGGTTGATGGAATCAGATGGATTGACTATTTTTCATGTTAAAAGTCATTTGCAGAAATATAGAATTGCAAAAGACATGCCAGAATCAACTCAGGGTAATTTTGTTTCCTTAGTTTTAGTGTTGTTTCTCTATAATGTAAAGTACATTACTTTGTATTTGAATTTAATAGCATTCATGTTATAAATTGTGGGACAAATGTTTATGACTTAGACTTTAGAAAACAGGGGACGTGCTTATAAAATCAATCGAAGTAGTTTTATGGTATTCGGAATTGGACAAGAGATAAGGAAAGTCTTTACTGGATCTAAATTCTAAAGAAACTGTTATATCATGTTTCAGGTAAATCGGAGAAAAGAACAAATGTAGAGAATGTGCATCTTGATGTCAAATCGTAATGCTACTTCTTTTTCCTAATCCATTTTAATGTTTTTGTTTACTATACAAAATGAATTATATTTTTTTGTTCTTAATTTGCAGTGGCTTGCAAATTAGAGAGGCACTTCAACTGCAACTAGATGTTCAGAGGCGTCTTCATGAACAACTAGAGGTATATTTTTCAATTTTAGATATTCATGACTTTGTGTCTCTGACTTCAAATTTTCTTTTGATTTACTTTATGGTTCCAGATTCAGAGAAAATTACAATTGCGAATTGAGGAACAAGGAAAGCAGTTAAAGATGATGTTTGACCAACAGCAGAAGACAAACACTCAGAATTTGGACAATACAGAAAATAATAGTAATAATAATAATAATAATAATAATAATAATAATAATAATAATAATAATAATAATAATAATAAACCAATTAGTCCTAAAGATATTGAGGTTTCAATTTTGGAAGGGTCTTCAAAGATAAGTTAGGTTTCATTCTCAAGCCTCATAACTTCATAATTTGATATCTCTATGCATGTGACACAACCACACCATACAATTTTGTAATGGGAAGTAAATTAGTCTTGTTATGCTTCAAGAACAAATTCAGTAAATAAGTACATATGATATGAGTGTGCTAATTTTACATTCCTTGAAAAACAACAATATAATTGGTTATTTGTAATTTTTGTATTGTTCACACACACAGATTTTGTCTTGCTCCCTCTGATTTTGGGGAGATGAATGGAAATGGAGAGCATAGAGATTCTATTGGATATGAAAATTTTAATTTCAAAATAATTGAAATGTATTAGTCTACAAAAGTTATTATTGCTGGCAGAAAAAGAGGCAAAATCTTGATGGTTTAGTTTAGTTCAAAGCAAGTCAGCTTTTAAAATCTCTTTAAATTTTCATGACTACGGTCTTGTCTTTTGAGCTTTCTACCTCATTAAGTCTTTTGTTATTATATTTTTCTTTTGTAAACTCATCTTAGCCACTACTCCATCAAATACTTTCCACTATAATATTTTATTTTAGAATGAAATATAAATAAAAAGGGTAAGTCTTATTTTCTACCAATTGCACTAAGGGATGTCAATGTTTTTGTTATTTTATTTTAATAAATCTTGATTCAAACTGGATCTAAATCTATTTTTAAAGATGTATAAAAACTGTTTCTTGAATAAATAAAAATTGCTTCTTTCATTGAGAAACAGAAAGAACGATACTTATGGTGCTGCATCTAAATTAGCCTTTAGTTAATGGAGAGTTTTGTTAGGTAATTTAAGTGATTACTAAAAACCTTAGAGGTAATTAATTTGATTATTCAGTTAGTGAAGTGTATGTGAGACTACCATGTATTATCAACCATCATGGTTCTAATTTGCAGCAACTGCAATTAGTGCCACAACATAATGGTTTAAGAATTCTTCGCACGCAATTGCAATTACGATAATATCTATTGCATTTCAACGTATCTGCCACCGAAAAATTTACTGGGTTGAGTCGCAGACGTCTCCAGGTTTCACTGCACCGTGCACCTCTATTTATAGAGTTGCTACTGGATCTGAGGGATTTCGGGATCGCGTGTGTGCTGTGATTTATTTTGCATGTGTTTTCGCACCTTCACAAAATTGGAATACCCCTTGGAACACACCCCAAATGTCATACCTCCACCTTATAAACACTACTAGAATGTGTAATCCCTCCTATGTAGGACTTCTATCTTTTCAATTCACAAACTAGCTCAATTTTCCTCATTTCCAACAAATATAAAGGCTTGTGTGGTTACTTTAACTCCAATTTAACACAATGAGCATGATTTTATACATATTGAGTCCTTCACTGTTGTCATTTTCTGTTTCAGTAACATATAATCTGAACCACAAAGTTGCTTCGTTTTTATGAAAAAGGGTTTGTGCCATTCTTTTTGTTTTGTTATCCTCTGTCTGCACTCATAGATGATCTACAAAGTCAAAATGAAACCAACAATGCGTTAGTTCTTTCAAATGTCGACTATAATTATTGTCATTGTCATGTTCCTTCCTTACATTCATGTCATCATTATTTAGCTATTACTTTTTCCATTGAATTTATACACTTGTCCAAGTGGAAAGAAAGTGCGATTGAAAAGCTAAAATCCTTCGATTAACTTTTTTTTTATGTGACTATAATATATTACAAGACAATCCAGAGTATATATGTTTCATTGGTCAGAAACTATTTATATAGTGATTTTTCTCCACAAATTTGAAGAGTATACTTCGTACTACCCAAAACTGGTCCCATGACATGACTAATCTGAAGTACAAAATATAAAATTCACTCTTTATGACACACTAAAAAATGAGATAGTAAAGAAAGAAAATACTAATCAAAGATATCTATAATTAATAAGACATATATAATGGGGGAAAAGTGATAATGGGAGTAAAAAATAAGGGAAGGAAGGACTTTGTATTACTTTTTTGAAATGGTGGAACTTGGTTTCTAATTTTATTTTATATATAAAGGAGGACTTTTTCTCCAATAAGATTGGTTATTGCCCAATAAAAAATGCAAACAATACACTTTTTATTATATTTTTTCCGCTAAATGCATTATTTACTCATTTAAATTAGAATAATGCTAGCAACACATTCTTTTTAACATACTCTTTTTTATTGATTAAAATTCACATGAGGTTCATCAAATTCATATGAGATCTATATAATTTAGTGAATCTTATATGAATTTTAACCAATGAAATAAAGTGTGTTAGAAAATGTATTTCTAACACTCTTCAAATTAGTCATTTTGAGTTTTTTTTAAAAATAATTTAGTTTTTTTAGTCTATAAATATTTGTGATGTTAACCTTTTTATCCACTTTCTACTTAAGTAGGTTTGTTTTTCAAACTCACTTTCATCAATTTATGGGTTTGAAACCAGAAATTACTAACTAGCAAAAAAATGAGTTTTTGACAATGTTAGTGAAAAGAGATCTTAAAGATTTAATATTGGTCAATCAACAACTTCTCAATTTCACTTAAATTTCAACCGATAAAAAAAGTGCCTTAAAAAGTATGTCACATAAAATAAAATGTGTCGCTAATATTTCTATTTTCAAATTTCAATTATTTTATTTTTATGGCAAGGTATATGTCCTCTGTGCTTTTATTCCTTTTGCTTAAATTAATTGAGGTGCCAACATTATGTTAATAACTTGTATTAGGGTGATGTTTTTGCATGCCATTTTTTTATAAAAAAAAAAAAGGGAAGGGAATTTCAAAGAGTTGCATGATGCATTTGAATAACAGCTAAAGTACACTTACTTTTTCATGTTGACATATTTTTTTTTTTTCCCTTCTTCTATATTAGGCTTGGCATGTAAAGAAACATAAAAAGTGAAGTAACTCACTCCTTTCACAGCAGACAAGAGTGATACATCAAATATTGTTCCAACAACATGTACACAAATCAATGGGAATCTCAACATCAAATTTTTGGGCCCTACAACATAGTCACTCCTCTAGAGGACATAACAACAATCATTCATGAATCAATTGCAAATGAAGCCTATATGAGTTTTCAATCTCAACAACACCATCAACATCAAATTGATATTCCTATTTGGACCAATGAATTTTCCATGACAACAACAAGAGACTCGCCTTTTCTGTTTTGTCATGACTCTAAATTGGTTTTTGAATCTTTAATGTCTAATAGTGAAGGTGAAGATAGTATTTCTTCTTCTGAAAAGTGTAGTGAATTTCACAATTGTTCTCCTAACAAGCCAATTTGTGAGCACTTTTCACAACAACATAAGAAGGTATTGGAGGGTGATAATGCAACAAATGAAAAGTCCCTTGAAATTTCCTTTCAGAAAACTCAGGTGCTTACTTATTATTAACTATATTATTACATTTTTAATCCCATTTATGCTTACAATTCTATGTCTGCTTCTAAAGATATAGGCACAATTTGCGGAGCCTCGTTATTCAATCCTTGTCTTATGATTTATTTTTAGTCTTTACATTATTTAGATTCCGATATTTGAGTTACAACATGTTTTGACACTTATCGAACGACCACTTATCGCTCTCTAAACATTTGTGTTTCTCTACAATCCTTTAGAGAAAATCAAATCTTAGTTCAATATTTTCGTCGAAGTTCTGATGTGGGTCACTTGATTTCTATAGTACAGTTTGTTGGAGAGTTTTGGGACGTGAGAGCAACAACGGGTCAAATATTTCATGTCCACAAAAGACTTTGATTGACATCACATCTCCACCCAAAACTTTAAGATATTAGGTATATAGGTCACCACTCTTTTGTATTCAATATTTAATTTATTCATAGTCGATTTGAGATTTAACCACTCATAATTGAATCTAATATTTAGAGTGCACTTTCAGCCAAAATTATTGATTCCAATGAATTTGGGTCCATTTGCGCCTTGCCAAAGCAATAAGTCCACCTAATTAACATAATATATTTTTGTTTAGTTTTCTTTTCAAATAATTTCAATGAATCATTTACCAATTTATTTGTAACATACTTCCTTTTTTTTTTATAATCTCCTAAAATGTGTCCTAATGTCTTATCAGAAGGAATCATGTACAAAGCAGACTTCACCTTGTGCTTTGCTTTTGCAACATCTAGCAACTATGATTCTAAGATAGCAGCAAACCGTAAAAGAAGATTAAGATGGACAAAAGAATTGCATGAGACATTTATTATGATTGTCAACCGCCTTGGTGGCCCAGAAAGTAAGTTTATATAGCTTATTTTATAAGTAACAAATAGTTTTTGTATTTTATTTTTAAATTAATTACATGTCACCTAGTGCTTATAACTTAATTATTGATTAATCACAGATGCAAAGCCTAAGGCTATATTAGAGATGATGGGTTTGGATGTGCTAACCATTTCTCATGTTAAAAGTCATTTACAGGTATGTTTATATATATAACTTCTTCAGTGCTAATTACTAAATGGCACTTTAATATTTTTCCTTATAATTTATTTTGCAGAAATATCGTTCTACCTTACACATGCACAAATCCTTGAATGGTAATTTACTTCTATACGTGGTTTTATTATTATTTCTTTTTAGGAAAAGACTTATAGCATTTCATTAATAATAATATGCTCAAAATAAAGTGGATATCCACCAACACTTAATAGTTAGTTAGAGATGTGTGTTAGAACAAAACGATTTTAAAATAATAAAGAGACAAATTGCAAATAAGAAACGTATAACGTTTAATAACGATGTTCGTCCAATAATACATATGTCTTCGTCTACAGATCAGTTGTAGTTCTTTTATAATAAATGAATGAGTTAAGGTTTACATAGTACAAGTTGTACTTAAAAGTAATAACAAGGTTTGGTCTTTGAACCATACCGCGGAGCTATTAACTCACTCCCCAATACTCAGTAATGTGGCCATATATACTAAAGCATGAGTAGTCGCAAGCATCAACATTACATTTGTATCTACCAGTCTCAGTTTTTTTCCAATGGAAAATTGGCGGGTCTTTTTGGTCCTCACCATTTTGCTTTAAGGTGATGTCAGAACTAAACAAGGAAGAGATGCAATGAATATTCCAATACTTGTCATTGACATTAATAAGATCATTCACATGCACATCTTCCAAGTAACTTGCCCTCTATGATGGTAAGGATAACACTGAGCCATTATTAATCCAATGCTCATCCCAAATTCAATACATCATCTAGATCTGACCATAATAGCAGCTTTTTCACTGCAAATGCTTTGCCAAACAAAGCTTGGATTGTGCCCAACAATGGAGTCTAAGAACTATCCATTTCAAGAAATAATGTTCTTTGAATAGGCAAGAGATGAGGGAGTTGGGGTTAGTCATGACACGTTATCCCTAGCATGGAAATATTAAAAGCTTTGAGATTTTTGTAACCCATACCTCTATTAGATTTGTGCACAGCTACCAATGAATTCCTTTAGAAGAAGAACCTAAATGGCCCTACCAAAAGAAATTGTTAATCTTCTCAATGTCATCTATCAAAGTGGTAGGAAGAAAAAAGATGCTCATGAAGTAATAACATTAATAATAATAGTCATTCATCAAGTTTAGTATAACTTCAATTTTTGCTCAATTTTGAGTAGCATTATTTATATTTGACAATGTGAGATATTTCCAAAATATTAGTGATATATGTATATATAAATGATTTTAATTAACATGATTTAGTTGTTGGTTTAGTGGTTGTGTTCTATACATGTATTGGTAAAGTCTTGATTTCAATTTCTGTCAACTTCACTATTAAATTGTTGGACGGAGGTCAAATTTAAAAGTTAGATGTGGCCACACACACTCTTTAAAATTTATTTATGCAACTATGATGGTTTTCATCTTCATCTTGTGTTTGTTTAAGTTATTGCAATATTTCCTAACACAACTTCTAATATTGCAATTCACAATTTTTACCTTCTTAATTTTTGTTACTTATACTAATTACACATTTCTCCTATATTCATTTTTGGTATAGGCTCCTATATTTTTGTATTGATATATTAATATAGACGTAAACCCAAATCACAAAATCATCGTCGTTATTGTTTATTCAGTGCTCATGGTTATCAATACTAAATTAATATTTGTATTTGTTGTGTCAGTTCAGTGGTAAAAATTTGATTTTGTAATCTTAAGGAACAAATTTTAAATCACTTTTGAAATAATTGTAAAATAATCATTAGTGTTAGCTTATTAATAATATTTTTCATTCCCCAATTTGGTTTTTTAAATCTCCGATATAAATTTATTTGTGTTTCAGGAATATTTGAAGAAGGGCAGAGAATAAATGAGATTAATGAACTTCTAATCAAAATGTAACATCAGTTGAGCTATGACATAACCTAGGATTTATGTTGTTAAGATTTTTGTTTTATGGTTTAAATATGTCTTTGATCCTTACAAATATACCACTTTTTGATTTTAGTCCTCGTAAATTTTTTTATTTGGATTTGGTCCCTATAAAATCAAAGATGATTGGTTTTGATCTCTAACGTCAAATCAGAAGTTACAAAAAAAGAGCTGACAAACCGTCGTGGCACAAAAGAAGACGAGTCCCAAAAATTCCTAAACCCCACTTTTAATTTCTATTCATATTTTTTTTTATAAAATAACACTAATTATTAAATGATAATTAATAAACTTATTAATTGAATATAAAACATTTTAATTTTTAATATATCATAAAAGATGATGTGTTGGTGAATATTTATAGAGTCGCGTGTCCCGACGCTCTTTTTTGTAATGTTGATTTGATGTTAGAGACCAAAGTTGATCGTCTTTGATTTTACAGAGACTAAATCCAATCAAAAAAACTTACATAAATAACTAAAATAAAAAAATGATATATTTGTCAAGTCTAAAGACATATTTAAACCTTGTTTTATTGTGCACATTAAGATCTTTGTTTTATTGTGCATATTCCCTCCCATGTTTTATTGACATTAAAATGTTGATGCAAAATACATATAATTATTTACCAAATTTCCTATTTTGTTGCAGCCAAATACAAACAGAGGAATCGCAACAACTCCAACTTGAGGTTGAGAAGAGCAATCAACGACAATTGGAGGTACTACACAATACATAATCTACTTTTGATGTAAATCTATATCTATATTTTACAGAAATGGATTCTCTCAAATGTAATTCGCACACGAGAAAATAATTTGTGATCTTTTACCATTTAAAATCATTCTATCTAAATTTGTTACGTGTTTCTCTCTCTTATTGAATGGTAATAATACATTCTTCTCTCATGTGCAAATTACAATTAAAAGAATTAATTCTCATATTTTAGATTTACTTAAAAAGCTTAGGAAGTTTATATATATGTTTTTATTTATTTATTTATATTCCCTTGCGGTTCAGATGCAGCAAAATTTACAACTGGTTATTGAACATCAGAAGAAGCAACTCAAATTAATGTTAGATAAAAAAATGCAAAGAACCAAACTGAAGAAAATTCCTAATTCATAATGGAGTTGACATGCCAGTACCAGAATTTCCTTTTAGTTGTTATCTTTCTTTGTCCTTTTAAAGAAAAAGACACGCTACCAGTAACTTGTTTTCTTTTCATGCTCTATGGCAAATGCAATTTGTAAATCAATTTTTAATTGGTTTGATTGGCTTTTGGTGGATTGGGGCAGTAAAGTGGTGGATAATTTCTTGACTTTCACCTGTTTGGTGAAACGAAAAAAATTATTTGATTACTATACTACCATTACCACTTAAATTTAAATTATTTTAATAAATCATGGAAAGTTGTTCGATAAAGATTGGATTGCTTTTAAAACTAGGTTGTTTAGTATCAGCCCCGGCACCAAACTATTTTATATATATTATTATCCGTATCATAGATGTAAATCATATACATAATTTTGGTGGTTATATATACAAAGCTTTATTTATTATGTTATTAATATTATAATGTAATAAAGTCTTTAAAATATATAGTACGTTTAATAGAACATCAAGTGTGACTT
This sequence comes from Cicer cuneatum, assembly GCA_037974295.1. Classification (NCBI taxonomy): domain Eukaryota; kingdom Viridiplantae; phylum Streptophyta; class Magnoliopsida; order Fabales; family Fabaceae; genus Cicer; species Cicer cuneatum. The sequence continues at coordinate 35,692,676 of JBBPBO010000001.1, forward strand.
GATCGTGAGACTCTATTGAACATTAGAACATTATTCTTAAAATATTCATACTTAAAGTATTATTGTTAATTAGGACAACAATAATATATCGAGATTATTATGTGAATAGACTGATGACCACATCTCACAGGTTATGGATATGAAATATCAAGTCGTAACATAAGTATAAATATTAGGTGTAATATTTATACTGGATTGACTTGTGATGAGAATGCTACATAATTGTTGTGTAAGTGTCATTAGCGATTTTGATGCAACCATAGTGAGTAGTCTTTTGGCATGAAGTCACTGTGATCCTTACATAAGGAGTTGTACGCTTTGAGGTCATCAAACGTTTGTAACAAGATAATCATAAAAGTGGTTATTGGGCATGCAATAAACCATGTGGAGGGGTGTGAGTAATGTAGATAAGATTTTTCCCTCCTATTTAACAGAAGTTATGTCTTGGGCCATTCGATAGTTGAGACTGTGGAAATGCAAGATCATGCTAGAATGAATCAATTTGTGATATCTGGTCCATTGGTTTTACGCGTCTACTCTGGAATGGAGAAATAAAGAATTGAGCATTGCAAGGATGACACATATTGTGAATTGCGTTCAATTAGGCATTAAAGTTTATAATATTTTATATTATATAAATTGTATATAATATTACTGCACAATAAATAGTGGTCGCAATAAGATTTAAATCGTATCACCAGTTTTCTCATAATTTGGGTAGCAATCATATCACATATTGTGATTTGCGTTCAATTAGGCGGTAAAGTTTATAATATTTTATATTATATAAATTGTATATAATATTTAATATTATTACAATTTAGTGAGAACCTATAAAGGTCACGTGCATAGAGTATTGACAGCATAGCGAATGATTAAATTAAATAAGATTTGATTTAATTAGATGTTAATTGTATTAAATCTGATTTAATACATTAACATATTTATAAATTATTTAATTGAATATGATTTGATTAAATAAACGAGAGTTGACAATTAATTTAATTAATAATTTATATTTAATTAAAATAGTTTAATTAAATATAATTTTTAGGGTTTATTTTGACTTTGGTCCAAAATAGGAGTCTTAGAGTTTAAGTGGCTCATTTTCTATAAATAGAATAAGAGAACATTCCCCAAGTAATCTTGATTGCCACAACCCTCATAAAATGACTAGCACCACATTTCGTTTTGTGCTCGCGTGGACTATGTAGAGACGCTAGTAATTTCTACTTTGGTGATCAAAGTTAAAGCACACTTCAAGAGAGATGCTCCGTGCTAGTGATATGATTCCTCGATGCTTCAAGAAATAAACACATGAGCCCTTCTAGTGAACTTTTGTGCTTACGTGATCCTTGGCTAAAAAGATTTTCCGCTCTTGAGATTAATTTTAAAAAAGGTTTTTAAAGTTTATCTCATGATCCCTCGTCAAGATTTACATAAGATCTTAAATGAATACATCACTATCTAATCAATTAGTTTGATATATATGAACCTAATCGATTAATGTGTACTATCTAATTGATTAACATATAAGAAATTAAGGCTCCATTCGAGGTGGTTTTTGGTTTTCTATTTTGAAAATTTTTAAAACTAAAACCCGTTTCAGTTTTAAGTGTTCAATTTTAGTTATGAGTTTTCAGTTTCAATTTTCAATTTTTAGTTATGAATTTCAACTCAATTTTTCATGTCATTAGCAAACATCACAAGAACCCAACATTTTTATCCCAACTCAAATTTTCAACTCATTCTATAAACTAACTTAACAACCATCATCAATTTTTCATGTTGAATTAGCAAACATCACAAGAACCCAACCTTTCTTTCCAACCAAATAGAGTATTGAAAATAAAAAGCTTTAGATTGATTACCTTTGAAAAGAAAAGCTTTGAGGAGATCCATTAGTTTGGAACTAGAGGAAAGAACGTCCCAACATAACTTCAAACCATCCACAATGAGGTTTCAGGTACATATTCAAGGAAAATTGATGAGTACATATCAAGAACGAGGTTGAATGACTCGATTGTAAAGAGACTAAAAATCTGTATGGTCGGTTTTGTGATAACTTGAGACCGAATTTTATAAAATACTAAAACTTATTGTAAAATTCTCATATTTGGTAGACATAATTATAACATTCAAGGGAACAACAACCCTATACCTTTTAACTTACAGTGGCCAACTTTTCATAAGAACAACATTTAATCGAATCATCTCAAAATTTGAAATAAACAAATTTTAAGAATTTATGCATTGAAGCAATACTATATACATGCCATTTAAATATAATCTAAATAGCTCAATAATCAAAGTTTATTTCGAGTATGATTTTGGAACTGTTACATGATTCATATTTTTTTTTGGTAAAATTTAACATAATCATGGTTAATTTAAATGTAGCTTCGCTTAGAAATTCAAAACCAATAATTTGAAAGTTTGGAACAACCATATGTTTGAAAATATTTTTAAGAGGAATGAGTGGATTATTATAAGGTTGGAAGGTATTAATGGGGTTCTTCAGGATGGCCCTAATGATCGACTTCGCCATCTTAAATTTGAGCTTCAGAGGAATATTACCAAAATATCAGATAATAAGACATGGAATTTATAGGTTTCGATGTCACCCCTCAGGAAGTTCGCATAGCTTTATTTAGTATAAAAAACTATAAGTCCCTGAGCCCTAACGACTTCCACCCCTATTTTTTTAAAAATATGGGATATAGTGGGGACTTCGATTATTGATTTTGTCTCTAGCTGCTTTGCAAACCCGGGTAACAATAAGTGTGTGTGAATCAAATTCTTATCACGTTAATTCCCAAATGCCATGAGCCGACTAAAGTAACTCAACTTCAGCTGATTGCTCTTTATAATGTGATTTGTAAAATTGTCACTAAAGTGATCGCTCAACATATTAGAAATATCATGCCTTACACTGTTTCTAACATTGAGATTAGTTTTATTCCAAACAAGTGTACTAGTGATAATATTCTTGTTTTGTCGGAAACTATTCATAGCCTTAATAAAATGTGTGGCAAAAAGGGTTTCATGGTTATAAAAATTGATCTAGAAAAGGATTAAGACTGCATTAAATAGGAGTACATCATGAAGTCACTACTGCTTCTCAAATTACCTACCAATATCTAGGAACTGATTCAACACTGCATCTCTACAGCCACAACGAGTATTAATTGGAATAAGGAGCCCACAACCTAGTTTAATTCATCGTGGGGCCTGATTAATATTTAGGGTAGTCTCAATGCCTAAACCATGACTAAGCATAGTCACAATATGCCCAGCGACGTATTTGCCTATCATGATGTGGCTGACTTTGAGAAGCTTTGGGTGCGAATCATTGACCTAAATATAATTGATGGAAACTTTAGTTTAAAAACCACTTAAAATTTCATTAGTAACAAGGGAAATGATACTACTAATACACATACTTTGTTTGATCCTGTTTGAAATTGGAAAGCTCCAACTTGGATTCATACAACTCTTTAGAAGGTTGCTCATGGATCCTTGTTGACTAATGCAATTAATGCAATGAGAACCTACCACCAGATGACATATGATGACACTTGTCTCAAGTTGAACTCTTCAAGTTAACCATGTTCATTGTGAGTTTTATTATTGTGTCGATGCCCTTGCTCCTGCTAGTATTAGTTCTCTTCTTGAAAAGGACTTAAGGGGAGCATGTTCCCTTCAATCATGCTTTAGTTTTTGTTTGTTTTTTTTTTCTTCCCTTTTTATAAAAAAATAACAAAAATAATCATTTTCAAAAAATCATGGACGCAACTGTTGTGTTAATAATTTTTGTTAGAAACAAGATTGTAGTTCCATAATTTTTAGAATAAGAAAATGAAATATGAAAATTATATCAATTTTTATAATTTAGTTGGCATGTGTTTGAGCAATTTAGAACAATTGTGTTTTCAATGCATTAAGATTAATCTTAATCATCTCGTGGAATGTATGAAAATGTATAGTGGGTAGTGCTTAAAATCAAAGGTCTAAGAGGTTTTAATACGACTTAATTATCTTGATTTCTTACATTCCTTATGTAATTTTATTTTGTAGTTTTTTTTTTGGCAAACCTTGTACTTAGATAAACCACTTAGAAATGCTAACAAGTATCATTTTATCATATAATAAATATAAAAAGTTTTCATAAAAAATATATTGAAAATTGTGTATTCAAAATTTTAAAGGTTTAAATTTTTCTTTTTACAAGATAAAATTACTACTTTGATTTCTTAATAAAGGTATTTGTTAGCATAAGTCTATATATATATATATATATTGGCTTTTTTGAAAAGAAAATAAATTTTATACTCATTTAAATCCATAATCAGTAATTTTTAGAGTTAAATATGTTTTTAGTCTATATAACATTTCAACTTTTCAATTTCAGTCTTTATAAAATAAAAATATAATTTTTAATCCCTACAAAATTATCATGCATACAATTTTAATTTCTGTTATTAAATTAACATATATTTTTTAACGAATTTTTGCATGCATGTTTACAATAATATAAAAAGTTCATCTACAAAAAAATGAGCTCAAAATCAATTTTTTTAAGTCCATATTTTCGTTACTTTTATCTTGAGTTTGTTATATTTAAAAAATTCATATTTAATTCATACAAAGTTAAAAAATTTAAAATTTTTGTTGATGAACTTTTTATAATATTCTAAATATGATTGAAAAATCTCATTCAAATTTTTTAAAGTTAAAATAATATTAAACATGTTTCATTTCAATAATAACTAAAATTGCTTGTTGAATAATTTTGCAGGAACTAAAAATTTTATTTATATTTTAATAAATTAAAAATGAAATGTTAAAATTTTATAAGAATAAAACATATATTTAACTTAATTTTTATAACTCAACTAAACTTTTAGCAACATAGACAAATTCACGGTAAATTTGTGACCATAAATATTCACAGTAAATTCACGGTGAACTTTTAGTATTTTATTTTTAAAAGGTAAAGATATTAGTAATTAATTGAAGTTGATATATATTTTTTATATGAGATAATATAATTAGCATTAGAAATTTACACACAATTATAAAGTCTCATATTTGAACTCATATGTTAATCATAACAATTTCAACATTTGTCAGTTGAGCGAAGAGTCAAAAATATCAAAAATGATATTTTATCAATTTTTTAAAATAATAGTTTAAATCAAGTTAACCCAAGAGAACTTGAATGAAATTATAAAAGTTTTGTTCAGATTAATCAAATATTGTGAGTTTAAATTTAATCCTGACAATAAAACAATATTAAATCTTTTAAATAAGAGTTTTGTCATCTACAGTCTTATCCAGAGATAATATATCAATTAAACTAAAATATCAGTTCAAATTCACATTAAATAATCTATAATTAAATAATAGTAGATGATCTAGAGTAGAATTTCCCGTTAATGGAAGTCCGAAAGTAGTACCCCGATACAAAGATGCCGTTGTCCACTCCAAAATAGATTGATGCATACTTCTTTGTCTTGTTTGGTATTCCACTTTCAGACTTCCTCGAAAAGAGATACACACTATGCAATCCCTTTCCAATTGCAATTCCAATTCCATTCTAGTTCTACTTCTAGTTTAAAATCAGTGTATGATTCAGTCTACTCATGCATGTATAGAAATTATCATTACCTCTTAGAAAAATTAGGTAATATATACTTTTTCCAAATAATTCTTTATTAATACTTTGGTTAAATAATAGAATTTTTTATTTTAATATTTTTTTTAATATCAAAATATCTCACTCTCAAATTTATATACGGGATTGTCCTAATTTTTAATTTTTAAGACTAATAGAAGGTCGCTTCCCTAAGGAGCAACCAGCTGAAGAGGAATTTTTCTTTTACATAGTTGGCCCATGGGGCGACCTGCTAAAGGATTTCCCCTTTTTTTTTTCTTCACATTTTAACAATTCATATAATTATATTTAATAAATTATAATTAGTTAAAATATTTAAAAAATAAAAATACTAATAATAATAATAAAGTAAAATAAAATATATATTAATAATTAATAATAATAATTAAGAATAATTATAATTAAAAATGACTAAAAATAAAAATAATTATATTGAAATAAAGTAAAATAAAATATATATTAATACTGAAATGTAAAAATATAAAAATAAAGTAAAAATGATTAATAAATATAATTATATGTAAAAATATAAAATATAATTATATGTAAAAATGATACTTTATTAATACTGAAATATATATTGAAATTAAAGAAAAATGACTAGATTGATACTGAAATGACCAATTGGTCGCCCTTCTTTTGGATTTACTGTCTCGTGGACCAAGAAAGTATGGTTTCTCCAATCAAAACTATCAATTTTATGACTATTGAATTTATTTATTTCGGATTTCATAAAATTTAAGCATTTTTCCGTGTATACCTGACCAGAAGCTAGAGTTGTTGCGTGTAGTTTTCCTTTTGTTGAAAATAATGTTCCTTGAACCAAAACAGTGATGAGAAGGTTGCGCGTGCCTTTTAATACGTCGTTTATCGACTCCACAAAGTTAGTTGTTATGTGACCCCTGTCACTCCCCCTAACCACCTAGTGGAAATAATGAGTTTTTGTCTTCTATGGGAATCGAACACCCCAACCCTTCAGCGCGTTATCAGCGATAAGAAATAGTGAGTTTTTGCCTTCCGTGGGAATGGAGCTCATAGTGAGTTTTTGCCTTCCGTGGGAATGGAGCTCGGTACCTGGGGGATAAGTAACCGCCTCATCATATTCCCACTATTTTCATGAGGTGGTTAGGGGGAGTGAGAAGACCCAATAGAAATAGTGAGTTTTTGTCTTTCGTGGGAATCGAGCCCGGTACCTGCGGAATAAGTACCGCCTCATCACATTTCCCACTACCAATAAAATCATACATATTTTTAAGAAAGAATTATTGATGTTTTTAATTTTTAATTTAATATTAGATTATTTCTTTTGTTTTTTAATTTATATTTTATTAAATTTTCTTTTTTTTAATATCTTAAATTATATTTTATAGAAATAAATCAATAAATTATTATTCTTATTTTATTTTATTAATTTTTAATTTAGTTTAATTTTTGAGTAAAGATACAAGATATGATAAATTTTAAAATTAATTTATTATATCTTTTTATTTAAAAAAACTTATTGTATCTTTCTGTTTCATCAATCATTAAGATATAATATGATAAAATTATCTTATTTTTATTCTTATTATCAAATAAATATTAAATTAAGATATGATTTTGATAAAATATTTTATCACTTTTGTCTTATTTTGGTCATAAAAATTAACTCTAATTGTTCAAAGAGACCACAGTAGGGTGCATAACCCTAAATACACACTTAACAAAATTGCTTCCCAAATATCTCTCTCATTATAAAATTGTAAAAAGCTCCAAAAAAGTACAAACTCAATTATCTCTCACTTGTCTACCTTTTTCCCACCATCAACTTAGTTTTAGACAGACAACCGGACCCACTTCTCACTCTTTCTACCATACCGATATGACCCATTGTCACTTCCTTCCTTTTCACAACCCTTTTATGTAAAAAATAAATATACCCATTTTTCAATTCATACTCAAATATTAAAATAAACTACTCTACTTTAATTAGCTCCTAGTAAACGTAGTAGTAATAATTAACTTAGTGTCACCAATGAGTTCCCCTTCTTCACCACCCAACTCCTCCAATGAGTTTCTTGATGGCTTGAAATTTGGTCAAAAAGTATACTTTGAAGCAAAAGCAAATGGTGGGTCATCTTCATCTTCAGGGATAACAACAAAGAAGGGAAATCAACAACCACCTAGGTGTCAAGTTGAAGGTTGTCAAGTAGATCTGAGTGGTGCTAAGGCTTATTATTCTAGACACAAAGTTTGTTGCATGCATTCAAAATCTCCTATTGTTGTTGTCTCTGGTTTGGAACAGAGGTTTTGCCAACAGTGTAGCAGGTCAAATGTTCTTTCTTTGACCATTCTACTTTTGTTCATTATTTGATATTTTAACTACAAAAAATTCTTCTCTTGTTTTTTATTATTTTGTTATCTTTTTATTTTTTACTGTTTTTTTTCTTTCTATAATGGGTATGTTTTGGTTTACTTTCTTTTGCCTCATTTTTCCTTTACTCAATTTGTCTTTTTATTTATGTTTTATTGTTCTGTTGGTTTTATTTTATTTTATTTTTCTAATTTAAATTCCTTTTATAAATTTCTTAGATGGTTTTTTGGTTGTTACTCTTTTACATTGGAAAATGGCATTGTTGTTTCTTGTTCTCGTAGTGTGAAAATTTTGTTTTCCTTTGGTTTTGTGATAGTAATGATTTTTTTTTTCAACTGCCAAGTTAATTAGTAATTACTATTTTTAATTTTGTTAATATTTTACTGAAATTAAGATATAAAAAAAATCTTCCTACCACTTTAGTCCCTAACGCCCCTACTCCCCCAAGTCAACCTTATGTTCTTATGTTTCTATAGTTCATATTATATTTCTTGATTTGATGCATATGTTGTTACAAGCTTTTTTGCGATTTGTTTTGTTTATCTTGTGATTATGCGAATGATGGTTTCTTCATGCAGAACTAAAATTTCAAATTGTGATGCACCCTTCTATAGGATTGCCAAATTTTAAAACATGCTAATGATGGTCCCCACAGGGAAATTGATGTCAATCTCATATGTACTGGTCTCGTGTAATGATGGCAAATCATTTCGTAGAGAATCTTTGCCAAATACTATATTATTTACTCTTTCCGTGTTTTTTTTTAACTCAGTTCATTTTATTTTTTAACTTCTCCTAATTAATTCACCCAATTGTAAAAACTCACAGAATTGTAAAATCCAACCTAACACCTAACAACTCAGTTCCTTTTTATTGGTCAGTTTTAAGTTTTAATGTTATTTACACGTACATTAAGAAAACCAATGAATGCCGGAAAGAAAAAAGAAAAAGAAGAAAACTAATGAATTTTGTTTTTATTATGGAATTGTTAATTAGTCTTTTTCTACGATTCTTTTAACTATTTATGTTCTTATTCCATTAATTTCTCTTATCTTCAATTAATAGTTAACAATATTTTTGACAAAATAATAATTATAATTAATACTTTTTTTTTAAATAATAATTTAGTCATTTGATTGTTTTACACAAATTAAGAACAATGTATAATTGATAGAGATAAATTATCACTTTTACTAAATTATTCTTATTAAGAACTGATACAAGTAGTATTAATTAAATTATACAATTCAAATAAAAAATGTATTAAAAATTAAAAGGGTAATTTATTTTGGGACATTTTTTGTTGCAAATGAGTCCGAACTTTAATAACTATAATTAAAAAAAAAACAAAAAATTTCTGAAAAAGGTAATGAGGAAGTAATGGACTCCGATACCCCGTTTTGATATTCAATTCACCATTATATTTTGAATATCTTTTGACCTTTAGCCATGTGACATGTCCTACGTGTAAGGGGAGAATACTGGTGAGAGGGTTGCTCCTATTGAAGGATAACCATAGAGTGATAATAATTACTTAAATTATATGAATTTAAATTATGTGTAGCAACCAACAAATGTTAGGAAAATTCTGAATGCTCTTCTGTTTCACAGTTACTTCACAAATTGAGCCTAACAGCCAGTATAATTATTTTAGCTAATCCAATTTAGTTGGAGAAAGGCTCTGGTTTATTTTTTGTTCTTACCGTTCTGCTTTATGGTATGGTTGTAAATATATGGTACTAATTTTTTGGTAAATCAATATTAGAAAGTGTAGTTTTTTAAATTAGTGTCGGTATATGAGATAGTATAGTTAGTTTAGAATGTAGTTGGTAGTTGAAAGGTAATAGTATGACTTGTTTACAAATGAGCCTTGGTGGCCTATTTATAGTTGTGGAAGCTATATTCTAGATGCTTCCTTCTAGATTCTTCATGATATTTCTAATACAAATGTAGTAATTATTTATTCTATGAACTACTCAAGTATTCTAAGAAAAGTCTAGGCATGTACATCATAAATTAATTATAAATTCTTGTTCTATATGTTACTAATGTATTCTAGAAAGATCTAGAAATGTGCATCACCTCTCAACACTCTTCCTTGATGCATATTTGGGTACCTCCAAGCATAGTTTAGTTTGTAGTTGCTCAATTGTAGTCACAATTGCATCATATTTTTACGAGGAATAGAAATTATAATTTTCTCAACAATTTTTTTGTCAAGAATATTATTCTCGTAATTTGAGAGTTGATGTTTTTGCAGGATTAGTAAATCCTTCATCTACAATCTCCCATAAATCTTGAGAGCAAAACAATGTTTTCATTTTAATGCTCTAAAAATCATAGTTTTCACCATTGAAAATAGAGATTGTCATAGATAATAGTTGAATGGTATTAGATACTTTTTATGGAAATTTAGAAACAATGTAAGATATAAGGAGGGTTTGGTTGGAAATATAAGGAGGGATCGCCGTAGCTTTGATACCATTGTTAATATTTGAGATAGTATAGTTAGTAGTTGAATAATGTAGAAGGTTTTAGTTTATAGTTGGAAGGTAATAGTAGCTAACAGTGTGAAGTTTAGAGCAAAGAATATTTTGTATTGCTCTCGAACGACTTGCTTACAAATGAGTTTCGGTGGCCTATTTATAGTTGTGGAAGTTATATTCTAGATATTTCTTTTTAGATTCATCATGATATTTCTAATACAAATGTAGTAATTATTTATTCTAGGAACTACTCAAAATATTTTAGAAAAGTCTAGGCAACAGGACATCATAAATTAATAATTAATACTTATTATATGTTACCAATGTATTATAGAAACATATAGAAATGTGTATCACCTCTCAACAATTAGTAATGTGTTGGATATTGTAATTTCCATAAATAAAAACTCTATTTGTTTATTTCTAACTCTTATAATTGTTAGTTTAACAATATCTTGAGGTACCCTGCTAATTAAGCTTTGTCTAGGCTTGTAATTTGATTCGATAGTATTCAATAGTTCTTATGTTGTGAATGTGAATATTAACTGGATTATCATGGTATTAGAAAATCTCAAATCCCATTCTCTTTCCTTCAAATTCCTCATCCAACACATGAACGTCACTAAACAATGTGTGAATTACATCTTTTTGTCTTTATATTTATTCATATTAAATTATAGTAAAAGAAAAATTGAAATAATCTTGCATTGATTATGAGTCATTTTCACAATATCATTCCACACAAATAGAACTTAGCATCTGCATTTCAATTGTATCATATTTGCTGGTAACAAAGCAATTTTGTAATGTAACAATTTTAATAATAGCATTATCATTACTATTTCAGAAAAACTAACATCCTCATTTGGTAGCACTAGTGCAGGTTTCATCAGCTTCCTGAATTCGATCAAGGAAAAAGAAGTTGCCGCAGGCGACTAGCTGACCATAATGAAAGGCGAAGAAAGCCACAATCGACTTCCTTGTTAACCTCGCATTTTACCAAACTCTCTCCACCTACTTTTGGTTAGAAATTATCACTGAAATATCAATTCCAAATATCTCTATTTTTCACCTTGTGATATATATTCCTTATATACTTATATGTCAGAATAAATAAAATGGTTTTGCTATTATGTCAACAGATAACAATAACAAAGGCAATGATTTTATGATGGAATGTGCTTCATATCCAAAGTTTTCTTCAAGTAATGCATTGGCAACTCAGAGATCATCTGAGCCAGTTTGCCGTGATCGAACAGCACTGTTTACCTGGCAGAATAACACGGAGCCACCATCTAATTTTTTCCAGCAAGGCTCAGTTGGTGGAACAAATTTCCCCGGTCCTAGACATCCTCCGATGGGAAGCTACAACGAAGTTGCCGACTCAAGCTGTGCTCTCTCTCTTCTGTCAAACCACACATGGGATTCTCAAAACACAACACCAAGTGTTGAGATGAACAATTTGTTGAATTTCAATCAGACGCTTATGTCACAATCTTCTCAAGGTGCAGCCAATTATCAACTTCCAAATGCTTCTTGGTTTTTGAAGGGAATTGATTCTGATAACTGTTCGACCGACGATGTACCTGATCTCGGGCTCGGTCAAAATTCACATACTCTTCATAGTAATCTTTCTGGGGAGCTAGATGTATCACAAGACAAGAGGCATTACTGGTCACTTTAAAAATTTGATAAATTACTTTGGTGGTTATTTTGAGAAATTTAGGTTGCATTGAATAATTAATATCCTAATGCCTTTGGTTGTGGAACTTGAATTTCTTGTTTTTGTTTGTTTGAACTTTTGAGCAAGGACGTTTTGGGAGGAAGACTTGTTACATTTTGTGGAACTTTGAGGCATTATTGTTTTAGTCTATGTGAACTTGTAAACAATGTCGGTTTCTTTCTTTTAAATTGTGAAACTTTTCGACATGGATTACTTATTTTGAGATTGGGTATGAATATTGTTTTCTGGGAGATTCTCCTTCTACATTAGGAGGGTTGGGTTTAGCACCTGAAACCTACATATCTTTCGAGGAAAAATCTTGTGTGTTCACAGTCATTTGGACACACTATTACATGTATGCACTTAAAAAATATAAGAATGAAAAATTGAGATATTTTTGCATTTTAGTTTTTTAAAAATATTTTATAAATTTGATTTTAAAAATTATTCTAAAGAATAGAATTAAATTTTTTTTTTTGAGATACTTGTTTGTAAAAACAGTTTTAGAGATGAGAAAAAGAGAAAATTTATTTGATAATCTAAATTTTTAAAATAGATTTTAACTAGAGAATTAAAAAAATTAAAAATTGAGAAGTAAAATACCATTTAACTGATTATCCAAACTAGTTTTACAAAATAGTTTTTAAAATAATGTAATTCAAACTAATTTTTTAATTTTTTAATTTTTAAAAACTAAAATAGAGTTTTTGGAAGGAGAATCAAACAAGTCTTAAAATTTTTAATTTTTAAAAGGCTAAATAGCACCTGTGGTCCCTAACTTAATTTTAGTTAACGTTTTGGTCCTTTATCTTTTTTTTTTTTCTTTTCCGATTTGATCCTTTATTTTAATTTTAAGTAACAATTTAATATTTTATGTTTTAAAATGTCAACAATATTATCATTTTTTTTACAAAAATTTATCAAAATTTTCAACCAAAACCCATAAAATTATTTATATTTTTAATATAATACAAATTTCATCAAATTCATAACTCAAATCTTCAAATAAACTCATATTTTCATTCTTTATTTGATATTGTTAGAGATGGAAATATGAGTTTATTTGAAGATTTGAGTTTCGAATTTGATGAAATTTGTATTATATTGAAGAATATAATTAATTTTATGGGTTTTGGTTGAAAATTTTGATAAATTTTTTTAATTTTTGTAAAAAAAAAATGATAACATTGTTCACATTTTAAAACATAAAAGATCAAATTATCACTTAAAATTAAAATAAAGGACCAAATCGGGAAAAAATAAAGATAAACTAAAACTTAATTGAAATAAAGTTAAGGGACCACGGATGCTATTTAGCTTTTTAAAAAAATTAAATCATTGTATATTTTTTGTGTGCGTGCATAAATCATGTGTCCAAATAAATGTGCCTAACTAAGTATTTTTATTTTTTTCTTTCGTGGAATACAACTATTTATAGCTATAATGGTTAGGAGTGTGTGTGGATTGGTTTGGTTTGATTTTGAGTGAATATGATATCCAATCTGATCAAAAGTACATGGTTTGGTTTAGTTTGGATTTCATCTTTTTTTTTTTTTGGATAAAATTCAAATCAAACCAAACTATTAGAGAAATTGATTAATATAAAGATTGAAACTCTCATTTCATTGAATTAGATTTTACAAGTGCACTAGAGTGTTTATTGAAGATGTGCAAATACGAGAACGAATGTTGAATTGTATTTGCCTAATTTTTTAAATTACTTCTAATTTTGATTCTGGTTTGGTGACTTAAATGTTTGGAGTAATCAGAGACAACAATAAACAGACAAAACAAAGGTATAAATAACACACCAAATTTTATCTTGGTTCACCACCAACTTGATAGTTACATCTAGTCCCCTCACACAAAAAGATTTATCCACTAATTCAAAACTTGAATTACAAGAGCATCTGACTCTACAAGTCAGCCTTATCAAAACTAACTGAACATACAAACTTTTTGAAGCAAAGTACACCTTGACCATATAAGGTAAGTCTTTTTTGTACACAACTTGAGATCCACATATTGTTAGAGGCAAACTAAAGCCACTATCATGCTGGGTTACAAAAGATTGGAACTGATTTGGTTTTGCTTATACTAAGCATATTTAATATAATGATTTTTCACACTATAGCACTTAGAACATTTTACTTTGAATGCGTGTTTTTCTAGAACTTAAAACCTTACACTATAAACACTTAGAAAATATTGAGCACTTGAGGTTTTCTGAATAACTTTGGTTTTCAGGATTTCAGAGTTTGTGAGTTCGTGTGTTCTTTTCTAGCCTAAGTATCTATTTATAGATAAAATTTAGGGTTTCAATTTTGTTCTCAAGAATTTTGAATCATATCTATTTGTAGGTTGATCAACAAAGATCTTCTCCAAGAATAACCTTGACTGATGCGATTTGAGAATATGGTCGTTTGTGTATTAATTACTTCCAAATTCGGTATGGGCAAATCTTCTAGAGCTTTTCTGAGTGAATAATGTCCAGACACGCATTACAATTACTTCTTCCTAAAACTTCCTTCATACGCTTGATTGGATTTGGGCGGAAACAAATCTGGGCTTGTCCTTGGACCTTAAGAGGTATGAAAATGACTAAGTCCAATTCATTATTTTTCTCAATATATCAGAGCTTTTGACCTTCCATCAGAGTCATTGACTTTTCTACATCAGAACCATTAACTTTTATTCTTTATAATCATTAACTTGATTATTGGAATCAGATGATGTGAGGCTTGAACAATCATAGTTAGATGCAAATGCAAAGTTGCATGACGTAGAATTAATGGCATAAGCAACTTCATATTTGTTGCATTATCAGAGTCAGTGCAACTTTAGAATGTGCTATGTATCAGAGGCAACACTTTGGAATGAGTCGCAGTCTTCAAATTTAGCAGAATATATTCTTTAGATGCATACTTGTGAAGTAGAAATGTCGCTTTACAAGGAAGAGGGTTTGAATTGTAAAGTTGTCTATTTAAAATTTCCCTATTAAAACTTAAAAATAACTTAAGATTGATCTTGGTTAAGAAAACAAAAAACAGAGAACGTTCTTGGTTAGTTTAAAAGAGCAGAATGATCTTGATTATGAAAGCAGAAAAACGGAGAACGTTCTTGGTTTTTCTTTAAAATTAGAAATTGATTTTTAACTTTAGTAAATGAAGAACTAAAAGTAAATAGAGATAGGGAAGAGATATCACACAATGATTTATCCTGGTTCACCCAACCCAGGCTACGTCTAGTCCTCACAACTGTAAGATTTTCCACTAAGTGTTAAAAATAAATAAGCTTCTTGGTTTTACAACACCTAGCTTAGATCAGCCTTGATCTGTTACTTCAATCCTTTCCACCCAGAAAGAGATTCAATCAGGTCACCTAGGGATTTTTACAACTCACCTTTTAACCTTAAAAGGATTTTTCTAAACAACTCACTCAAGTTATAAACAAACCTTATAGTCTTGAGTTTACACAATAATGATTTAAAGTGTTTGACATAATTTGTTTAATCTCAACTCTTGTTTGAGGTTAGATTCTTTACAAGATATTTCAATAAACTTAATGATAATAAACTCAAAACTGAATATTATTGATTTTCTATGAGACTTTCAAGTATGAATGTGAGTGATTGATGATCTTTCTTTTTGAACTTGAATGTCGTGATTTTCATTAAGTTGTGAGGTTCCTTTTATAGATACTTGAGAAGGTCTATGTCAACTTAATATTACCGATTGGAGTGGTTCCCTTGGTTAAGGGTTAGATTAAAATAACCAATCTTCAAAGTAAGACTATTGATTGAACTTTTTCCTTTTTTGACTTTAAGACTTTCTGGTCTTTGTGCATTCTCTTTCATCTGATCTGTACAGTGCGTGAGGATCACTTGATCACGAGAATATGTGTCATACAATCATGTTGTAGTTTCAAGAACGTTCTTGGTCAGTGCTTTAGATGCTGGAGAATGTTCTGGAGCTGTATGGCAGAAACTGGAGAATGTTCTGGAGCCTGGAGAATGATTGACCTTAACTGATTTTATCACTTTGTCTTGATTTAAATCTTTTCTTCTTAGATCTTTTGGAGTACTTCCTTTGCTATTATTAAAGTTGTATATTCCTTGTATATGTACTTGTATTCCATTCGAAATAAGCATGATTTTTCCTTGCATAAAAACTAGTTTGAACAGTCTTGATGAAGTGAAAAAAATGTAGAGAACATTCCTGGTTTTTCCAGAAAATGTCCAGAACGTTCTTGGCAGTTCATTTTTAGCTTATTCTTTAAATTGATTTTGCTTACTTTTGCTTAGCACCTATCTTTGGATTATCACACTCAAAAACACATGTTAAATAACATATAATTTAGAATCATAATTAGAGTCTTTAATTAATCTTTGTTTGTTTTCATCAAAACACTTAATTGAGATTTTGTCTTAACAACTTGAACAATGGCTTCAGACTTCAGAGGCATGCTAAAAATTTTTGTTTATCAAAGGCATGCTAAAGTTATTGTTTATCAGTGGTATCCTATATTTACTGCTCATAAGAGGCATCATATAGTTACTATTCATTAGTGACATCCTACAATTACTGTTCATCAAAGGCGAGGAAAACTCGAAACACACGCCCAATCTTCACTTTAGAGGCACAAGATTCTTCAGAGGCACGTTGAATCTTCATAAGCATAGAATTCTTCATAGGCGCACGCGTAGACTCATCAGAGACTTGCTAATCAGAAGCATGCTTCAGTTTTTAGAGGTAGACGCAGAAACACGCTATTAGAGACATATGCACCTATTTTTCCATAACGTGCATTTATCCGATTATAAGGATTTTGTTGACTGGTTTTATTTCGTTTCATCTGACCTCTTTAATTCCTCTAGTGGTATCTTCTGGTGACTTCTTCTAGTCACTTCCTCTGGTGGTATCCTTTCATTTTCCTGTTCTAATTTATGCATACTTCTTGAAATCATTAGTGCAATAAATTGTTCTTACAAAGTACCTTTGTTAACATCAAAACACACAAGGAATTGTTGGAGGCACCGACTTGGTTCCAACATTTATATAGTGTTGAAAGTACATTGATAAGAGAAACAATTATAACTGTTTTGCAACAGAAAATAAAATGAGTAACAAAATAAGAGGGAATAGTTTTTGAAGGTGCAAACACGAGAAAATGATTGAATTGTGTTTGACTAACTTGAATACTTTTTCTGTTTTTGCAGTTTTAAAACAAAACCTGATGTATGAATAAAACAGAGTTAGCAGTGGATGTAAAGTAAATATAAAACACAGAATTTTATACTGGTTCACCGTTAACTAGGCTACGTCCAATCCCTTCACTTTAAAGGATTTCACTAATTCAAAAACCTTGAATTACAACAATACCACTGACCCTCCAAGTCAGTTTTCTCAAACAGTCTAACAATCCTAGACTTTTGAGGAAAAGAACCTTGAATCTAATTGCTAAGTAATCTGCTACCCCTTCTGACTCCGTCAGATTGTAGACTCTACTTCAACAACTTAGATCTAACACAAGGGAAGGAAAAACACGAGTGCTTGCTTCTGGAAAGCTGAAACTCACAATTAACCTCACTGAAAACTCGAGTGTTTGCTTCTGGAAGTGTATGACTCTTTTGTATTTTCGATGCTGAGTCTTCAGTCTTGAGCCTCCTTTTATAGATGTGAATTAGGGTCTCTTCCAAGCTTAAATTCGAGCTGTATCTTGCTAGATTCTCTTGCAAAAATAACTTGGCCAATCGAGTTTCTCTTGAATAAAAAACATATCTTTTTAGCTCCAGATATGCATTCGAAAATAACTTTGACCAATCCTGTTCTTAATTAATTCTAGATCAAATCTTTCTTCCCGCCAATAGCTTCTGAATTCCATAAGACTTTAATTTATTTTTGTATCAAATCCTTTTAATACTTTGATCAAATTTAATCAAGTCTCCACTGATTATCATCTTGATTAAATCTTGACCGTTTGATCTTATGCTCTCGTCCACATCTGGACCATAAAAACTGATCTGCTGTGATCCTCTGATTTCGACCAATACTGGACCATACGTTCTGATCTTCTGATCTCGGCCAACACTGGGCCATATAATCTGATCTGATGTGATCAGTGGCGGAGCTTGACTAAAAAATTTGGGGTGGCCGACAAAAAAAAATGTATTAATTAAATATGCAAATAATATTATATATCAAAAAATTAAGTTGTAATAAACACAAAGTGAAGTATCAAATAATTTAACTACATGACTAAAGAATACCTTAAAGTAATGCTCTACGCTCTTTAATTAACTTGAAATCATCAATAATAGACTCAGAACTAATAGTTGCAGCAATTTCTCTTTCAATATAAACCACCATGCTATCTGCCAAAAAGTCAGCTTCCATCTTGTTTCTTAATCTAGACTTAATAATTTTCATTGCTGAAAAAGATCTTTCAGTTGTAGCAGTAGAAACCGGAAGAGTCATGATAAGACGAAGTAGTCTATTAATCAAGTAGAAATTTTGCGCCTTTTCAGTTGCAACCAAACATGAACACAATTCTTGGATAGTTGATAAATTCTTCAAATTTAAATCTTGGCGAGCATCAATCAAGAAATGTTGGAGTTGAAATTTCAAAATAATATTCTCTTGCATATTGAAATCCACGGGATAATATTTTTCAACTAGAGTGCAAATTTTTTCAATGTTAAAAGCTTTATAATTATCCTTAGGAGTCAAAGCACAACTTAGAGTTAACAAATCCATTGCTTGCTCACTAAATCTGTTATTCAACTCTTGTAATTGTTGATCAATGGTAATAAAAAATATTTCAACTCTAAAATAATGCTCTATTGTAACCTGACCTTGTTGAAGATGAGAGCGTCCAAACCTTGTTGTTGAATGAACATCGTTGAGATTAGAAATCTCAATATCATGTTTTTCACAAAAAGTCTTCACTTCAGTAAATAATGCATCCCAACCATTTTCTCTCAAAGCTTGAATAAGAGACTTTGTTGTTCCAACCAAACACATGGCATTAACTATATCTTGAGATTGTTGTTGTAAGGCTTGACAAAGTATATCGGTTACCCCCATAATCTCTTTCATCAAATGCAAGATAAATATAAAATCAAACGCCTTCAAATAATTATAGGCACTATCAGCATCCCCACGTGTAAAATAACTTGCTCTTTAATTTGTAATTTTTTTTAAAACAGTACAAGTTGCCTCATACATATTTATCAAGCTACAAATAGAAGAGAAATCTGATCCCCAACGAGTATCCCCAGCTCGTTTCAAAGTGCCAATTTGATTTGTACCTTTACCAATTACAATCTCATCAATTTCTAATAAATCTGCAATTTCCTCTAAGTGAGCAGCTTGTAACTCATCATGACGCTTAGTAGAAGAACAAACAACATTAATAACAAAAATTAGCTTCTAAAAAAATTTATGTATTGGAACAACTTCTCTTGATGCAGTAACCAAAGCAAGTTGCAATCGATGAGCAAAACAATGGACATAGTATGCATAAGGACAATCTTTCATAAATATTGCTTGTAAACCGTTCCATTCTCCTCTCATATTACTAGCACCATCATACCCTTGACCACGCATGTTAGAAACATCAAGATTATGTCGAGAAAGTATATCACATACTTCTTCTTTCAGAGTTAAAGCTGTAGTGTTTTTAACATGTGCCACAAAAAAAAATCGCTCTTGTATTAAACCAACTTAGTCAACAAATCTTAACACAAGAGACATTTGTTCCTTTTTTGATTCATCACGAGCTTCATCTACAACAATGCAAAATTTATAATCACCAATTTCTTCACAGATATGTTTTCTCACCCTACTATAAAGAATATGCAAGAGCTCTTTTTGAATTTGATGTGAAGTATACTTGGAATTATATGGAGCATTTTCCAACACAACTTTTGCAACTTCATCATTGTAAGTTGCCAAGAGTTTTATCAATTGAAGAAAATTACCTTGATTTTTTGACCCGCTAGTTTCATCATGTCCCCTAAAAGCACAAACTTGAAGGCTGAAGGAAGGTAACTGATACGGTGATACCAGAGGCGAGGCGACGCGGAGGCGAGGCGACGCGGTCCACGTGGAGGTGAGGCGACGGGCCGACGACGCGACGAGGAGGCGACTGCATCTGGCGAGGCCAGGCCAGGCTATTTGTTGCAGTGTTGCGGGCACGACGACGATGAGTAGGCTGTCTGTTGTGAGTCAGAGAGAGGAGAAAATTAGGGTTTTGGTATAACCGTAAATTTCTAATTTTATTAAGGGCAGTTTAGTAATTTTACCTAAAATTTTTTTTAGGGGTGTCCTTGGCCCCCCCTTTCCCTACAATGATCCGCCCCTGGCTGTGATCTTCTGATTTCGACCAACACTGGACCACATATTTTGATCTTCTGATCTCGCCCAACACTGGGCCATGATGCTTAAATCTGACCATTGATCTAAATATCTTCCCTCTGATCTGGACCAATTCTGGACTTGGTCTGGATTGAACTGCAATTAAATCTGGACTTATGATATTTTAGTCTGGATAATTACCTTCTGAACTGGATCAGGTCTGGATTATATCTGGACATCATTTCTTCTGATCTGGACTGAGTTTCATACTCTAATCCATGCTATCTTCTGGTCTGGGCCAAATCTGGATTAAATCTCTTGTTCTGGACCAATTAATTTATGCTCTGATTAAGTCTGGATCAAGTCTGGACTGATTATCATTTCACTGCCAAGCTATCTTCTAGTCATAATAAATTCTAGACCAAGTCTGACTTATGTTTCCTTCTGGTCTGGAACAAGTCTCCCTCTGGCAGGCTTCCTTCTGGTCTGGTCCAGGTCTCCTTTTGGACTCTGCTTTCTCCTGATCTGGGCCAGGAAAGATATCATCTGATAATGTTTTGACATCCTGGTGTATCCTCTGGTGCCTTCAGCATGTATCCTCTTGTACCTTCTGGATGCATTATCTGGTATCTTCTGGAGGTGTATCCTTTAGTCTGATTTTATCCTCTGGTAACTCATCTTCTGCCTCTGGTGACTTCATCTCCTACCTCTGGTAACTTCATCTTCTGGTGGCATTTAATATAATAATTCTAAGTACAAAATAAGGTTACATGGAGTGCTTTTGTAAACATCAAAATCCTAAGTACTTAGAACCAACTTGGTTCCAACAGTTTTATCACACTTCAATACCCCCCCCCTGAAGATCAAGGTGGGAAAGTTAGTTTGAGCTTGGTTCGTATCTCATGGAACCGTGAAGATGTGATTGGTTTGGTGAAAATGTCAACCAATTGATCCAAAGCAGTGATATGAGGAATGAGTAACTGAAGAGCAATAGCACTTTCATGAACAAAATGAATATCCAATTCCATATGCTCGGTTCGAGAGTGAAGAACTAGATTTTGATTGAGTAAAACAACACTAAGATTATCACATAACAGTATTGGAATATGATGATGCACCTTAAGCTCACACAGTAATGACTGAATCCAAAAAAATCAACAGTTGTATTCACCATACTTCTATACTCGACCTCAGTACTGGATCGTGCAACAAGAGTTTGTTTATTGGAATCCCGTCAAATAAGGTTTGAACCAAAGTAAATACACAAACCTGAGGTGGGGCGTCGTTCATCAGGGTCACTAGCCTAGTCGACATAGTAATAAGCTCGAAGAGAGAAAGAAGCTGATGAAGGGCCAGGTTGAAGGAGCAGTCCAAAATTAGTAGAACCTCTTAAGTATCTTAGGATTCGTTTGACAACATGCCAATGACTTTATAAAGGATTGCTTATGAATTGATTAACTTTGTTAACACTTAAAGCAATATCAAGCATGATGGATATAGCATATTGTAGTGCTCCCACAATGGAACTGAACAAAGAAGGATTAGGAAGTGTGTCAGCCCCAAATTTATTGAGTTTGCAATTAGCAATCATAGGTGAGGAAATTCCTTGCAGTCTAGCATATTAGCCTTGGCTAATAAATCCCTGATATACTTGGACTGAGTGAGAAGAAGTGAGCTAGTAGGAAGTCTTTTGACCTCTAGTCTGAAAAAGTAGTCAAAACTTTCAAGTTTCTTGAGTGCAAAGGTGGAATTGAGCTAAGCAACCAAATCATTAATCATGTTAGAAGAAGTATCATTAATTAAAATATCATCCTACATAAATCAACACATAAAGAGACCAATGATGCTCATTATAGAGAAACAATGAATGATCACATTTTCTAGCAACAAATACAAACTAAAAAAGAAATGAGATCAACCTTTCAAACCAAGCACGAAGGGCCTGCTTGAACCCATAAAGAGTTTTATAAAGCTTGCAAACTTGTTCCTTACTAGAAGATTCAAATCTAGAGGGTTGGACCATATAAACATCCTCCTTAAGAATCCCATTCAAGAAAGCATTACTGAGTTCAATCTGTGGGACATCCCATTTATTAGTAAGAGCAAGTGTAAGAATGATCCTGAAAGTCATATTCTTGATAACAGGAGAATAAGTTTGATTAAACTCAAAACCAAGAGTTTGATGGAAGCTTTTGTCTGCCAAATGGACCTTGTAATTGTTTATAGAGCCATCAAGGTTTTCTTTAACACGAAAAACTCAGGAGCCAATTGCTTGTGAGGAGGCTAGAGGACAAGGCTCCAAGTTTTGTTTTGAAGAAAGACCTAAAACTTATCATGCTTAACATTTGATCACTTAGGATTAGAAATAACTTACTTAAAACTAGTAGGCTCAACATAATGCATAAAGCCTTGGGTTTTAAGTGATCTGTCTTAATTCGAGTTACCATGGGATGAGATGATCTGTCAGGTGTAGACATATACTAAGTGGTATGTTGATAGTGTTGAATGATAGAATTTGAGTTGGTGGAGGAAGAAATAGGAACCTATGAGTCCAAGGAAACCTCAAAGGGGGAACTTGAGAGATAGATGATTTAGGGCAAGATGAAGGTGCAAACACGAGAAGGGGGTTGAGTTGTGTTTGCCAAAGGTGAAAACTTTTTGCTGATTTGATGAAAGCTGGTTGGTTTTTATGAATTACATGGATAAAAAGCAATCAAATTCAGAGGCAGCAAATAATGAAAGCATAAATATTTAGACAGATAGATTTATCATGGTTCACCACTCACTTGGCTACATCCAGCCCTCTCATTCAGAAGGCTTTCATCCACTAATTCAAATACCTTGAATTTCAAAACACCTAACCCTCCAAACTAGTTTTCCCAAACAACCTGACAACCCTAGATTGAAGAAGGAAGTAAACCACTATCGGGTTGGATACAAAAGATTGGAACTTGAGTAGTTGCTTATAACAAAGCTGATAATAAATATAAGTCTCACACTTTAAGAAAAGAACACTCAGAAAATATTTCTAACTTGAACAAGTGTTTCTCTCGTTGAACTCTAAGATGAATATGAAATTTTGAGCTTGTGAGTTCTTCTACTCTTTTCTGATTTTCGATGATTTTCTTCTTCAACTTTGAGTATCTATTTATAGTTAAAATTTGGGCTTCAGTTTAGTCCTTGTGTAATTCTGAATTGTATTTTGTTCAGATTGAGTTTGTAAATTCTTCAGATTGAGTTTGTAAGTTCTTTTGATTGATTATGCTTATATTTTGTTGTAGATAAATCTTGATCCAATCTTTAACAAATCTTGATCAAATCTTCTTCAAATTTTGATCAAATCTTAATTAAATCTTCTTCAAATCTTGATCAAATGTTTTTTAAATCTTAATTAAGTCTTCTTCAAATCTTGACCATATTTTCTTTTCAACTTGGTCAAAGATTTTCTTCAATTATAAATTTGAATCAAATCTTATTTTACATTTTCATCAATTATAAATTTGAATCAAATCTTATTTTAGATTTTCATCAATTATAAATTTGAATCAAATCTTATTTTAGATTTTCTTTAAAAACATGAATTTTCTTTCACACTCTTTGAAGTCAAATATATTGTTCTCATAAAATACTTTCGTTAACATTAAAACTCTAAATGTAAAACCAACTTGGTTCTAGCACAAGATGTGTGAGGTTGAGAAGGTGAAGAAGAATTAGGAGATAAAGGGGTTAGGAGTGGCATCAATTTGGTGTTAGTAGGATGAGAGGATGATAGAAAGACAGGGGAAAATCTCGGTATTTGAGCAAGATATGATGGTGTAGCAAGTAGGCCATGGAAAGAACGTGAGGGAAAAAGTTTTGCATAGGGAAATACATTCTCATTAAAAACTACATCCATTGAAATGAAGATTTTTCCCTCCGAAGATAAGCGTTTGTGACCCTTGTGTTGTGGTGAGAATCCTAAGTAGATACACTTAGCTGACCTAAACTGAAGCTTGTGTCTATTGAAGGGTCTTAAATGAGGAAAACAGGCTGACCCAAAGGTTTTGTAAGTGTTATAGTCAGAGGATTACATAACAAAATAATTATGTTTAAAACATTAAATTAAAATTTCAAAACTTGGAGTAGTGAGAACTGAGAATAAAATGTGATTTTTTTAATCCTAATTTCTAACTTTGTCTTTAACTTTATATACTAGTTTACTATCCTAATTTCTATCTTTACTCAAGCTCAAAATATTATACAGATAAAACTTACACAATATCATATTTTATTAAAAAAATATATAATAAGAAGATGACTAGTTCGAGTACACGGACACATGGATCTAATTTTCAATACCCTTTACCCAAACTGTACCTGTTTGGATTTAGCTGAGTTGGTTCGGATTTGGATCCATTCAAAAAATTGTCCAACTCAAAGAACAAGATTTGGTTTGAATTCTGGTTTGGTTTGGTTTGTTTTGTCCAAAGTGTTGCATACCACTAATAATGGTCATTAATTCCTCATTGTTTCCTAATATAGTTCATCATGGGCTTTGACCCATTAATAATGGTCATCTCATAAATTCCCCATTGTTTCCTAATATAGTTCATCATGGGCTTTGGCCCATTATATAGGTTGAAGTCCTTTATAATGTTTTTTCACCTATTAAAATTAGAGAAATTTTTTTAACCTGTATGTTTCGAAGAAAAGAAAATAATCATATTTTTACTTGGACGTGTATTTCTGTAGTAATATGGGGTGGAAAAACATCTCCCTTAAAATAAAGCCTTAAGTATAAAAAAAAACTAAATATAAAATGTTTCAAACCTCAAAACACGTGGGAGAATTTGGATCAATTTTAGAGTTTTAGTCTTCTTCTTGTTTGTTTGCTGACAAGAAATTGAGTCTTCTTGGTTCGACTTGAGTGCAAGAAAATAATTAATTTCTTTGCTCAATGTATTTTTATCATATTTGACTTAGTCCTTATCATTAGTCCCCTAGACTATGTAGGTATAATTTGACCCAACACTCATTAATTCTCTATTGTTCCTTCTTCTCCGTTAATTACACGGTATAATTAAAAATAATATTAATTAAATAGTATAATTAAAAAAATAATTAATATTGTATCGAAAATTAAAATACTCATTCATTTTAGGACAATTTTTGTACAAATAGATCACTGATATAGTGAATATATGAAAACACACAAATGACACCATGTTTAACAATATTCACATGAAAAACATGTAAAAAACTTGTTTTGAAATTGGGTATAAGTTAAGAAATATAAATTTATTTTTTCTTTTAAGAAATGATAGTCATAAATAATAAATAGAGGTAGAATAAGAAGAGTACCGATTGTAGGAATTTGAATTTACTGCAGTTGATTGCAATACAATCAATAACACATCTAAACCGTTCAATTAAGATAAGACAATTCATATTTTAAATTTACATTTAAGTTATTTTTGACAAAGAAAAACTTATTGCATTTCATCAATTATAAGTTGTTGAATACAAGTAGGAATATCAATGAAGATTTGGACACTAGCTAAAAAAATGGGCTACCCATGGTGATGCATGAGCTATCTCATTCGTTTATTTCCGAATAAACTGAGAGTTTTGGAAAAAAAATTATAACCAAGACTTCTACAATCATGAAGGATGCACCAAGTTAATAGACGTTCTCTTTAATATCATGAAAACTCTCTCCAACCAGTTTCAAATCTAGCTCAAAATGACGTTCTCAAGTCGAAGATCATGAACCAATTACAAGGCCAACAATAAACCGCTTACTTTTCTTAAAGCCACATCACAAATAGGAGAAAACCATCAAGTCTTAGCGAGCACATAATGGCCATGTCCATCTCGAATGCAAATGCCAACTCCAACCCAATTCAAACGAGAATAGAAAGTTGCATCCGTATTACATTTGAATCTACCCAACGCCAACTTTATCCATCTTGCACTTGTTGTAGTGTCAACCACTTGTGGAACTCTTAATTGGAACAAATTAGCTTTGTTCCAATCTAATAACAAGTTGCTTGCACACACATACTTGAATCTGAAGCTCCAATTTGTGATCCCACACACCGCACTGTTTCTTTGCTTGTATAAGGACCAAATTATGAGAGCAAATTGAGCAGTTTGGCTGCTGCCTAGTTCTGCAGAATGGAGAAAATGACAGCATGAATGCTGTCACGGCTGCTCCTTATGTGTTTCACATGCTGCCACGGCCCAACATTCATCCAACATTCTATGAATCTATGATGTTCTAACATTGGAAAAATAAGTACTTCCTTGACACAAGACCTGATCAGTAGTGCATTCCACGTCGTGTTCCATCAGTCTAGATTGACTAGGCAAACCTAATATGCAGATTCACCATAAAAGGTTTTTCACTTTGTTGAGGAACTTTGAGTTTCCAAATTAATTTCCAACTTCCAGGAACCTTTAAGTAAGAGGTGCCAACAACCTCATTTATACAAAAACGATACGCACTGCACACTGAGTACAATACATTCTTTTATTGAAATTCAAGTGTGAGTATTTAGTCCTACTTGATTAGGAGTTGAGGAAATGTTGAATATATAAGAGAGATGACCCATATACCTAATGCCTTAATTTAAGATGTGGTATCAAAGTCTCTTAGAAATCCTGGACGTTTAGCCGTTGTAGCTTTTGGTGCTCCCTCAGACTCCCAAGCAAGTGGTATCAGAGCCATGATTCAACTTGGTGGGAGAGGGAGAGTGGGATCCTAGTGTGGGTCAGTCTAATTACGTGGGTGACTCACACTTGAACGAGAGATTGTTGGAATTCAAATGTGAGTGGTTACGCCCACATCGACTAGGGATAGAGGAAATGTTGGATTTATAAGTGAGGCGACTCACATACCTAATGCCTTAAGGTTTTAGGTTTGGATGTGGTGTCAATGTCTCTTACTTGCGAATACCATATACCTAATAAGAGAGGTAGCTCATATACCGTATACCTAATGCTTAGACGTTTACTCATTGCTTATGTTGTGCACCCTCAAACTCCTCAACATTTTCCCTTCTTCCATACCAGCGAATCTTCTTTTACCAATGCAAACAAAGATATTTTGAGAACTTTGGCAGATGGAAGCAGAATATGGGACACTCGCAAATTGGCTACATCCAATCCCCTCATTCAGAAGACTTTCATCCACTAATTCAAATACCTTGAATTACAAAACATCTGACCCTCCAAGTCAGTCTTCCCAAACTGCCTGACAACCCCAAACTTTTGAGGAACAACATCACTTTGACCCTACAAGCCGAGTCTTCTCCTAACAACCTGACAAACCTAGATGGAAGAAGGAACTAAACCACTATTGGGTTTGATACAAAAGATTGGAACTTGAGTAGTTGCTTCTAACAAAGCTGATAATAATAATAACTCCAACACTTAAAGAAAAGAACACTCAAAAAATATTTCTCCTTCAAACAAGTGTTTCTCTCTTTGAACTCTAAGATGAATTTGGAATTTGAGCTTGAGTTCTTCTACTCTCTTCTGATTTTTTATGCTGTTCTTCTTCAGCCCTGAGTATCTATTTATAAAATTTGGGCTTCAATGTAGTCCTTGTTTAATTCTGAATTGTATCTTCTTTAGATTGAATTTGTAAATTCTTCAGATAGATTTTGTTTGTATTTTGTTCATATTGAGTTTGTAAATTCTTCAGATTGATTATGTTCATATTTTGTTGTAGATAAATTTTGATCAAATCTTCAGCAAATATTCTTCAAATCTTGATCAAATCTTAATTAAATCTTCTTCAAAACTTGATCAAATGTTCTTCAAATCTTGATGAAATCTTAATTAAATCTTGATCAAATCTTCTTCAAATCTTGATCAAATCTTAATTAAATTTTCTTTAAATCTTGACTATACTTTCTTTTCAACTTGGTCAAATATTTTCTTCAATTATAAATTTGAATAAAATATTATTTTAGATTTTCATCAATTATAATTTTGAATCAAATCTTATTTTAGATTTTCTTCAATTATAAATTTGAATCAAATCTTATTTTAGATTTTTCTCAAAAACATAAATCTTATTTCATACTCTTTGAAGTTAAATATATTGTTCTCATATAATACTTTTGTTAACATTAAAACTCTAAATGTAAAACCAACTTGGTTCTAACAAACGCGTCTTTACCACCTTTACACTTACTTCTCCAAGTATTTATCTTTTTCCACAACCTATCGCGAATGAATTTAAACGTTGATTTCTTGCTTCGACTAAACATGAAAGGCATTCCTAGATACTTCCTTTTATCTAAAATAATTTGAACACTGAGAATAGTGGTGATAGAACTTTTGTGTCATGGTCCACGCAATGACTAAAAAAAATCTTTGATTTTTGGATATTGATGGACTGACCAGAAGTAGCCTTATATGTTGTAAAAGCTATTCATAACCAACACTTCATTCTTCTTTTCTCTAAAAAAAAAGCAATCATATGCAAAAAGTAAGTTACATAATTGGTGTATTCCCACATATTTTGGTTCCATGGTTATCTCCTTTACGTTCAGCTTGTTTGGTTAATGCCAAAAGTCCCCTATGGAAATAATAAACAGATGGGGCGATAATGGATTGCCTAGATGAAGTCCATGACCAAGATAATGGTACCAATTGCATCACCATTAAAAATGACAGAGTAGTCAACTTTTTCCATCCATAACATCACCCATCTCACCTATTTATTATGGAACCCATCTTCAACATAACTTCACATAGATAATCTCAATCAATCTTATCACAGGCCTTGTTAATAGTTAGCTTAAGCGCTACATCTCCAACCTTACCGCAAGTTTTCAGTTTTATAGCATGTACTACTTCTATAGCCGCCATAGCGTTATCCAAAATATAATGTCATGAAATAAAGGCCGGAAGGATTATCCAAAATACATTTCTAAACGACACCTTTTAACCTGTTAGCGAGAACCTTAGCTACCACTTTGTAAATAACATTACACAAGACAATAGACCTCCAGTCCTTCATGGATTTTTGCTCATCACCTTCAGGTATTAATGCAATATGGTAGAATTAATATTGGATGGGAAAATACCGGTATCAAGCCAAACACAACAATTATGAAAGGTTTCGTCTCCACATAGTGACCAAAAATGTTTGAAAGAAGCTTGGAATAAATATCTAGACCTGAGCACTTATCTACTTTCATAGAAAACAAAGCATCCTAAAATTCCTCACATAAGAAAGGTGCTAATAATGTGTCATTGTCCATAGAGTTAATAGAAGGAGTAATGGTATTCAAAACATGACCACAAACACTATTATGCTTCTGATACAGGTAATAGAAATATTCACGAGCCACATTACAAAGAGCCATAGGTTTTGTAACTCGTACTCTACTTTGATCCTCCAGAAAAGTAATGTGATTTACCTTCTTCCAAGCCAAAATAGAGGCATGAAAAAATTGAGTATTCAGATCACTACATTTAAGTCAAAACGTCTTTCCCCGTTGCCTCCAAAAGAACATCTTTTATTAGGAAAATGGTCATTCTCCTTCTCAAACAATCAAAGCAATCATTAGTGATGTCATTCACACCACTCTTGACGTGCTCAACATCCTTGAGACATGTTGCGATTTCTTTTTTGTATTTTTTGATAGTAATTCTTGCTCCAGTCCAATAAATACTCTGTAGAGTTCCCATGGCCACAACGGAGGATAGGTGACGACGATGATATGTTTGTAGTGGTCATGGAGTTTGGGTGCAGACTCAACAAGTTCGATATGAAAAAAAGTGGGCGGAATAGGGATAACTACCTAAGGAGGTTCATGATTAATGTCCTGATGGGGCTTAATAGCTATATGGATTGGTTCAAAATATGGTACAAACTCAAAAAAGGTAACATCAGCTGATGTAACATATCGGTGTAGTGCAGAAGAATAACAACGATAGCCCTTTTGAGATTGATGATATTCGAAAAGACACACTTGAGTGATCGAGTTGGCAGTTTGTCGAGTCCAAGAGATAAATTGTGAACAAACACGTGGATCCAAAGACACGAGGAGGTAGTGGGTGAAGAGGGGTATGCGGAAAGAGGACCGAATGAAGGATATTACCATCAAGGAAAAAAGACGACATACGATTGATAAGGTAGCATGTCGTTAAGACTGCATCCCCCCCCAAAAAACGGAATGGAACATTACCATGGAAAAGTAAAATTCGGGTAGTTTCAATGAGATGATGATTTTTGCGTTCGGCTACCCCATTCTGTTGGGGTGTATGAGGACACGATGTTGGTGAAGAATACCATTGGAAGCCATAAAATTTTGAAATTGATGGAACAAATATTCCCGAGCATTATCACAAACACCAAATTCAGTTTTAATTTCTTGATAAAATTGCTCAAATATAGAAAACTGTTCATATCTTTTTTGCATTTAAAATAACCACGTATAACCAGAGTAATCATCAATAAAAGTAACAAAATACTTAGACTCTAAAGTAGACACAATACGAGAAGGACCCCAAAACGTCAGAGTAAACTAAAGCAAAGGGGGACAAAACCCTTTTATTAACTCGATTAGAAAATTGATTACGAGTGTGTTTCCGTAACTGACACGACTCACAATGTAAAGTAGACAACTTAGACAAACTAGGAACCAATTTTTGAAGTTTGGTAAAACTTGGGTTTCTTAGCTGAGCATGGATAGTATGAGGGGAATATGTAGCAGAGCACGTCTTGGATGATAGAGAAAGGTAATGGAGGCCTTAAGACTCACATCTAACGCCAATCGTCCTTGCCGAACTCCGGTACTACATGGTAACATTATCGTTAGTGAATGTAATAATACAGTCATGGGACCGAGTCAATCTACTAACTGAAAGTAAATTAAAAAGGACATCCAAGTACATAGAGAACAGATGCAATTGAAATGGAAGGGAGAATTTGGACATTGCCAACCCCTTGAGACCAGGTTTGAGAGCCATTGGCAGAAGTTATAGTAGAGAAAAATCAGGTGTAGAGAGAGAAGAAAAAAGACCTTTATTACTAGTGACATGATTAGACGCACCATAATCAAGAACCCAAGGGCCGAGAGAAGATGTGTGAGAGACATAAATAGATGAATTACCAGTGTGTGCAACTGAAGTAGTAGAACCAAAGTTTGGATGACTCTGAACCCACCGAAGGAAATCTTCATAATTTGTTGAGGAGCCCTGTGAAGATGGTGTAGTTTGAATATTCATAGAAGGATCAAGCTGAGTTGCATTTATTGAAGGAGAAGGCTTACCATGCAACTTCCAACAGCTATCAATAGTGTGTCTAGGTCGATTACAATGCTCACATTTGATACGAGGCTTAGATTTGGATGGTCCTCCATGAGAGCGACTCTGATTATGTCCTACAGATGTAATGGCAACAGTGTCACTCAGAGTTTAAGTAATAGAGGGCTTAGTTGGAATGACTTGCTAGTACTCGAAGAAGGATCCTTGAGGTAGTAGACATATCCGGAATTGTAACATACCCCAAAATTTGATCATGAGTTGCAGAGTACTCCTGGGGCAAGCCATAGAGTGCAAGAAGCATGAAGAAGGTGCAACGTTGATCCATCTCCTTCTTTGTTCAACTAGACCAAGGTACATGAAGATGGTGTTGCATTAAACAGGATATATGAAGAAGGTGTAGACTTAATGATCTATACAATTGAGCATCTATCTACTTCCATTTTGAAGTTTCAGTCACAACCACCTTTTCAGGATTTTTAGTGAGATGGTCCTCATAACCTTAACTAAGCATCCATAGTTTGATGTCGTCGGCCAAACTGTCATAATTTGATCCATTCAATTTTTCTACAAAGAGAAGAGAGGTGATGTAGTTGTAAAGACACTCTTTGTTTCAATAGCAGACAAAAACGTCTTGGTCGGTAAAGAGTGCCAGAAAACGCATCCAAATTGAGAAAACAAGGGCTGTTTGAACTGGAGCGTCTATATCCACGAATCAAAACTGAAAACCCAGGGCAGATATGAAATCAGAAGGTTGTGGCAAGTGCAAAGGGAGAAGTCGCGTTGTAAACGGCTGTCGGACGCACGGTGGAAAGAAGTGGTGCGTGGAGCATGTGGGCATGTGAGAGTTTTGTTGACGACACGCGTTGAGGGGTGGGGCAGATCTGGGGTGTACGACGCTACTGGAGTGGTCGTTCGTTGGAAAGGTCGTCGAAGGGTGCAGCAACGCGACAACAGAGCATTGGTGACTGGAAAAAAAATGAGAAAACAATAGCATAACATAGACAGGGAGGGGGAAACTAGAGTGTAGAACACTGTTTGCTAAAAAAATATTTGTCACCGGAGACAGTGGGTCCACTAGGTTGTTGAAGATTAGGGTTGCCTCTCAATAGGCTCTGAATACCATTTTGAATGAGAAGAGAATATTGAGAGATATGTTGAATAACTTGTGTGTTTCAACTACACAACGAAAATTCTTTATATAGACTATGAATAATAAATATACATAATGACAAAAAATATTTATAATTTTTTTATTTATTTTACATACTAATATTTTATTTTCAATAAAAATCAAATAGAAAACTTTGCTAATAGTTTAAACAGAAGTTTTTTTTTAAAAAATGGTGTAGAAAAAAATTCCCTTGATAAAGAATGATAAATTCAATATGCTGAAAAATCAGTTAGTTATGTTTAAATTTTTGATAAAGTAACAGAATATAGAATATAAAATGTAAGTAAATTGAGTAAATTAACAGTTGCTTTGATAAATGGAAAACAGCTGGAAAGTAACATTAGAGTTGGTATTGACTTGTGTTGTTAGGGGCAAAATGACAAGTAAAATTAATGAGCTGTCACGTAGATAAGCAACGGGCAAAATGATGAATCACATAACATAACCTTTTCTTATATTATATATATATATATATATATATATATTCTTAGTTATGATTTAACATATACAATAGAATTATTTTGTTAGTTATGATTTTTTAAAATTTAAATTATTTATTTAGTAGATTCAATGAATTTTTAAAAATTATTTAATTAATAATTAATTTTTTAGTATTTTTCATTAATTTGTAAAAATTTAAAATATTACAAATCAAATTAGAAAAAAATATGTAATTGTTTTCTAAGAATAATTTTGTTGTTTAAATAGTATTATTGTATGCGCTTAACATATTTTAATAAAAATTTAATTTTACTCTTTTTTTTTGTTTTAAAATAAAAAAGTCAAACTTTATGTTTTTTTTAATCATATTTGTCATGCTTTCTATCATGTATACCAACCGTACTCTAAAGGACTTAATTGAAGCAAAATGAGCTTAAAAAGTTAATCTAATAAAATTAATTAAATAAATCAAAGATCGTGATCAACATGACATATATATATATATTTTTTATATTTTATTTTAATAAATGGATTGTGAGTTTACTATTTGAAGTGTAAATCCTATTTTTAAAAAGAAAAAAATCAAGTATCACACCCTAGGCCTCAAACTAAATAGGACGACATGAATAGGAAAACTCTCCTTCTAGACTACTAAAATTGCAATTTGCAATTTGCAATATTCTCATTAGTTTAGACTAGAGACGTCCATTTAACTTCTAAAAGATTCGTAACTTACTCAGTTCCTCTTTGACGGTATTATAAGTCACTTTTAATAATGGTGAAGAATCTTATTCTCAACGATCACATTTCCGCCGATAATTATTATTTACTAAAATGAAAAGATCTATTTTTTAACCAAAATTAAAAGTGTAATGGTATGATTTTAGATTGATTAGATTTCAATTATGGTGACACTTCATCGATCTAATAATTATACACAACACCTTATTCGGCATAGATAATTTGGTTGATAAATTAAAAGATATCGAAAGAATTAAAAAAAAAAGAATTTAAATTCAAATGCCAAAAATTAACGCTACACTAATATATATATATATATATATATACCACGTTAACAATATTATTAATAAAGAGTTGGAGAATATTTAGTAGATAAAACTTGAAACATGTCTTTCGAATTGGTTCCAGACCACAAAAAATTACATTTCGAAAACAAGTGTAGTATTTTTGTGAATTTTTAGTTTTTTATTTTAAATGTTAATTTTAAAGTCAAAACTTGTTACGATAAAATCAAATTGAGTTGATTTTTTAATTAATTTCAAAACAGTTTTTTTTTATTTAAAAATAAAAAAATAAAAAATTTATAATTCTTGTTTTTGTTTTACATTTCTTTTGGTTTCACATTCACACTATAAAACCAACCATAATCTCACCTTAAACTACAAACCAATCACAAACTCAACCATTCATCTGCCTCAAAAAAATACACAAACACACTCTAACAGAAGCAACCCACATCTTAAAAAATTTCAACAACATCAATGGGTAATCATAACTCGGTTCCAAATGATACTTCAACTGAATCACAGTACGTAGATTATGCTCCAATTCAGAGGAAGCGTTCAACAAAAGCAGAGAGGGTGTCAGAGACAGAGCAACATGGTATCAACAAACCACAAGTTAATGATGAAACTTTCTCTAAATTCATTAAACATATAAAGTACAATATCCGAAGTATGTCAAACATTGGGCATCACGAGGATCAGAAACAAAACTCTGCACCAGATGTAGCTAATAAAAATGTAGACAGTAAAACAAAGGAAAATGATGCAGACCAGTTTTCTAATTTTATTAAGAATACTAGGAAGAAGTTGATGAGTGTAACAACTATAAAGAAGAATAAAACCTTCAAACAGGGAAAAGACGGTGGATACTGAAACTAAACCCACGAGTTTCAACAATTGGGATTTGGATTTGCTGCAATTCGCAATCATTAAGTGTAACTGTTGGGTTGAAATTCAACCGTTTAGATTTTAAGTTTAGTATTTTAGTTTTTTCTAAATTTTTTTAAAAATCTGTATTGTATGATTTTGATCCGAAAATCACCGAAATGCATGGATTACTAACTGCAGCAAGTTCAGATCCAATCCTCGGTTGAATTTCCGAGCAATCAAACGAGTGATAGAAAAATAAGTAGTGAAGGAAAATAAATTAATTTTATTTTGTATTATATCGATATTAAATAACAATTTAGTAAATATATCTATGTTACAAAATTAGAATGTGTTTCTCCGAGTGGTGTGATCTGATATATAAAAGATATGTTTATGGTCAAACTTTTATTTACAGTGAGAAAAATCTATATTCATTCGAATGGAAGAATTTTATACCTTTTATTTCTTTATTTGCAATTGTCATATAACATTGCTTACAAATTTTTCTGCATCACATTTTCTCAAAATGTGAATGTATTAACACATAAATTTTAGAAAGAATTGAAGGAGGACAATTGAACGTGGTGTTTTTGTTTGTTCATTATTTTTATTCATATATATATATATATGATTTTTTATTGGAGGATTGGTGGAGAAATCGAAAAAAAATTATACTTTTTCAATATTACGTTGCACAATACTATTTTTTATTTATATATTTTTATTACTATTAGAAGGATAATTTGTTTCTTAATTATATTTTGTGTGGTGTTTTTTTCTATCTCTATAGTAGTAACTATGTGCAAGGAGCGCACTGAGTTAAATTTGCAATGTTTCTTGCAAAGAGTATTGGAGCTGATATTTATTAGAAGAAAAATGTCAATACAGCATGGTTGTGTCAAATGAAAGAAAAAAAAATTAATAAGAAAAAGTTGTATTGTACAGTATGAATTTTAGGGTTTTGTTTCAATATAAATATAAAAGTTGAATTGTGCAGTATAAGTTTTTTTTAGATGTGCTTTATGAGTTTGAAGCAGCATTATGAGTTACTTGTTGCCTTTGATATATGTTGGAATATAATGTGAATTTAAAAATTGTTGAAGTTCCATATTGAAAAACTCTCATTTTGAATAGTTTTAATCACTATATAAATATTCTCAAAATTTTGTTGAAGTCTCACGTTGGTTAGAAAACATATGTGGGTTTGCTTCCATCACTATATAAAGAGTGTCAATTTATTGTGAAAAACACACTAAAATTAGATGCATTTCCCAACTTTTTCTTTTCTCCCTCTTATATTATGCTCGATTGTTACTGAACTACTTCTCCCCTTTCTTTCTGTCCTTCGATATTTTAAAGCGGTTGTTATACCGTAGTCCCTTCGATATTTTAGAGCGGTATTGTACCGTAGTCCCTTTGATATTTTAGAGCAGTACTGTACCGTAGTCTCTTCGATATTTTAGAGCGGTATTATACCGTAGTCCCTTCGATATCTTAGAGCGGTTGTTATGCCGTAGTTCTGTCGAGATTTGAGTGGTCCTAATACCACTATCCTTTTAGAGTGGTTTTATACCGTAGTTTTGTCAATTTTTGAATGGTCATAATACCACTATCCTTTTAAAGTGGTTTTTATGCCGCAAACTTTTAGAGTGTAGTCATTTTGATTTATGAGTGGTCATAGTACCATATTGCGAGACTTTAACCGCCTTATTGAGAGTGACTTTAACCGTCATATTGAGAGTGGCTTTAATAGCCATATTGAGGGTGTAATTCTAGAACGGTTTTTTACGGTGCAGTGGAACTTTGATATAGTGAATCTGAGCTGTTTTATCTTAGGGACGTCGTGGTTGATAGTCTGCCTTGCACAATTTGGGTAGTTTCGCGAAACGTCTTAAAGAGAGCGACCTAGTCCGCGACTCAACCCAGTAATATCTTCGGTGACACAAATTGTGATTTTTAAACAGTTTTTTCAAAGTCAAAAACAACAATTTTAAGACGTTTTTTCTGCCATGTCAACCGAAGACATTACTGGATATGTTTCTTTGAGGCAAACAGAAAAGGATAAGAAAGCTGGAGAATTAACCCATGGGAAGGTAATGATTACCTTTATAAGAATAATTATATTCTTAATAGACTTGCTGGTGATCTGTATGAATACTACAGTTCCAACAATAGTGCTAGACAGGTATGAAATACTATTAAGAAGGGGAAGTTGGAGCTAAAAAGTGTGTTGTGCCTGAAATGCTATAAAGAAGAAATATGATACGAGGAACTTCGAGCTTAAAAGTGTGTTGTAGCCGCTACCTCAAGTATCAGATTACCGATGACAAATACGTGGAGAAATTCAGAAGATAGCTCAAGAGATCATCTTAAGGTATGACTTTAGATGAATTTCAAATTGTTGTGTGATTTTAATATTTGACATGTTAGACTTTGTCATGTGAACACATGTTATTTCAAACTTAAGTAACTCAGGTTTAATACCAATGTTATCTGTAAATGATTTTGAAAAAAAAATGTGATTTTTGTAGTCAAGTTAAAATAACAAAGAGATCACATAAATCTGTAGTGTTAGAGAATTAGAGTCTTTAGATTTATTACACACTGATATATGTGAACTTGATGAGACATTGTTATTTTATAACTTTTATTGGCGATCGTTCTGACTATACTTTTATATATCTAATGAAAAATAAAAGTGAAATGCTTGACATGTTTAGAATCTTTGTAATTGAAAT
Source organism: Cicer cuneatum (assembly GCA_037974295.1). Lineage (NCBI taxonomy): Eukaryota > Viridiplantae > Streptophyta > Magnoliopsida > Fabales > Fabaceae > Cicer > Cicer cuneatum. Next base: position 35,730,785 of record JBBPBO010000001.1, read on the forward strand.
TGAAAATCAATTGAGTAGAAAGATTAAGAGATTTTGTAGTATAGAGGAATAGAGTATGATTCTAGTTTATTTAATGAGTCTTATAAAACTCAAGGAATTATACATGAACCACAACACCTTATTCACCTGAAATGAATGGTAAAGATGAAAGAGAGAATATGACTCTGACTGAACTAGTTGTTGCTATTTTGCTTAACTCTGGTGCTGCATCTCTTTGGTGGGGGAAATTATTTTGACTGTTTGCTATGTTTTGAATAGAGTTCCAAAATCTAAAAACAAAACATCTCCTTATGAGATAATAAAGAAAAGACAACCAAACTTGTCTTATCTTCAAACATGGGGTTGTCTGGCTTATGTCAGAATCCCCGATCCCAAACGAATTAAACTTGTAGTAGAGCCTATGAATGTGTATTCATTTGGTATGCAGTAAACAGTAAAGCGTATAGGTTTTATGACCTAAATGCGAAAGTGATCATAGAGTCAAATGATGTTGACTTCTATGAAAATAAATTCCCTTTCAAATCGAGAAATAGTGGGGGCAGCGAACCAAGTCATACTCCAGTGACAAGAAGCACTAAAAGCAACAAACAAGGTGAATTGAAAACTGGAAGAAGTAAGAGAATCAGAGTTACTAAAGATCATGGACCAGAATATGGCCTATAATTTAGAAGAAGATCCTGCAAATCTCAAAGAAGCCTTGTCATCATTGGATGCAGATCTTTAGCAAGAAGCTATAAACGATGAAATGGATTCTCTAGAATCTAACAAGATCTGACATATAGTAGACTTGCCTCTTGGTTGCAAGCCAATAGGTTGTAAATGGAGTTTGAAAAAGAAACTAAAATCCGATGGAACTAATGATAAAAATACAAGGCACGCCTTGTAGCCAAATATTTTAGGCAAAGAGAAAATATAGATTTCTTCGACATTTTTTCTCCAGTCACTAGAATAACATCCATTAGGGTACTCATTTCTCTAGCAGCAATTCATAACTTGGTGATACACCAAATGGATGTTAAAACAACCTTTTTAAATAATGATTTGGAAGAAGAAATCTATATGGAACAACCTGAAGGTTTTGTAATTCATGGACAATAAAACAAGGTCTGTAAGTTAGATAAATCTCTATATGGTCTTAAACAAGCTCCTAAGCAATGGCATGAAATGTTTGACAATTTGATTATATCGAATGAGTTTAAAGTGAATGAAAGTGACAAATGTATTTATTACAAATTCGAAAATGGCATTTTCACTATCATATGTCTCTATGTAGACGACTTATTCATATTTGGTTTAAACATTCATGCTGTGAAATCATTGTTGAGTCACAACTTTGATATGAAAGACCTCGGAGAAACGAATGTAATCTTAGGAATCAAGATTACTAGGTCGGAAAAGGGAATTTCTTTGGATCAATCTCATTATGTTGAAAAGATCCTAAAGAAATATAAATACTTTGATTGTAAATCTGCTTGCACACCATATGATCCAAGTATGAAACTTTTTAAGAACACTGGCGAAGGTGTTAGACAAACTGAATATGCGAGCATCATTGGCAGCCTCAGGTATGCCACTGATTGTACTAGACCCGACATTGCCTACGTTGTGAGACTATTGTGCAGGTTTACCAGTAGATCTAGTATAGAGCATTGGCACGCTATCGAAAGAGTCATGAGATACCTAAAAAGGACCATGAATCTAGGATTACATTATCAAAGATTTCCTGCCGTACTTGAAGGATACAATGATGCTAATTGGAATACCTTATCAGATGACTCCAAAACAACTAGTGGCTATATTTTTAATATAGCTGGCGGGGCTGTATATTGGAAATCGAAGAAACAGACGATACTGGCTCAGTCCACTATGGAGTCTGAAATGATAGCACTAGCTACTACTAGTGAAGAAGCGAGCTGGTTGAGATGCTTGCTAGCTGAGATCCCTTTATGGGAAAAACCTATGACACCTGTGTTGATCCACTGCGATAGTACCGCAGCTATTGCAAAAATTGAGAATCGTTATTACAACGGTAAGAGACGACAAATACGTCGTAAGCACAATACAATTAGAGAATTACTTATTAAAGGAGCTGTAATAGTAGATCATGTACGCACTGATGATAATTTAGCAGATCCTTTGACGAAAGGATTGGCTAGAGAGAAAGTCATAAATACATCCAAAAGGATGAGACTATTGCCTATAGATAGATGAGTCACTCATGATGGGAACCCGACCTAAAAAACTAGAGATCCCAAGAATTAGGTTCAATGGGTAATAACAAGTCATAGTGATATGAGATGAACATGTTATTATATTTAACAAAAGCATGATTCCTGAAGCGATGGAAGGCTGAGATAATAGAAACTCTTAATGAGATCTATACTCTATGGGGGATTGTTGGAAAATAATGTGTGAATTTAAAAATTGTTGAAGTCCCACATTGGAAAACTCTCATTTTGAATAGTTTTAATCACTATGTAAATATTCTCAAAATTTTGTTGAAGTCCCACATTGGTTAGAAAACATATGTGGGTTTGCTTCCATCACTATATAAAGAGTGTCAATTTATTGTGAAAAGCACACCAAAGTTGGATGCATTTCCCAACTTTTTCTTTTCTCCCTCTTATATTCTGCTCGATTGTTACCGAGCCGCTTCTCCCCTTTCTTTCTGTCCTTCGATATTTTAAAGTGGTTGTTATACCGTAGTCCCTTTGATAGTTTAGAGCGGTATTGTACCGTAGTCCCTTTGATATTTTAGAGTGGTATTGTACCGTAGTCCATTCGATATTTTAGAGCGGTATTATACCATAGTCCCTTCGATATCTTAGAGCGGTTGTTATGTCGTAGTAACGTCGAGTTTTGAGTTGTCCTAATATCACTATCCTTTTAGAGTGGTTTTATACCATAGTTCCGTCGATTTTTGAGTGGTCATAATATCACTATCATTTTAAAGTGGTTTTTATGCCGCATACTTTTAGAGTGTAGTCATTTTGATTTATGAGTGGTCATAGTACCATATTGTGAGACTTTACCCGCCTTATTGAGAGTGACTTTAACCGTCATATTGAGAGTGGCTTTAATAGCCATATTGAGGGTGTAATTCTAGAACGGTTTTTTACGGTGGAGTGGAACTCCGGTACAGTGAATCTGGGCTATTTTATCCTGAAGACGTCGTGGTTGATAGACGCCTTGCATAATTTGAGGAGTGCCGCGAAATATCTTAATGAGAGCGACCTAGTCCGTAACTCAACCCAGTAATATCTTCGGTGACACAAATTGTGATTTTTAAACAGTTTTTTCAAACTCAAAAACAACAATATATGTTTTGTTTATTTAGTTTTTTATAGTATTATAATGTAATGTAAAAATTTATAATTGTGATTTTTTTTTGTTTTTATTTTATTCATAGTGTATTTTTTTAAAATGAGACTTAATTTTTTAGTAAAAAAAAAGGGGTCTTATTTTCTAAGTTCTTTCTTCCATTTGTTGCCTACATATTAGTCATCTTTGATTTAGCTTTAATGATTAACTAGAATATAAACCGCGCGCTGCGTGTGTGTAATTTGTAAAATTTTCATTAAACTTAAATTTTTAAAAAAGTTTCAATATTTGTAAATTTCTTAATTTATAAGAATATTGGTTGTATACCAAAAGAATAAATGGAACGATAACAATGGAAAAGTTTGTAATAAAATGAGTAATTTTCACTCTAAAATATATGATTAAAAAAATATGAGTGATTGTTTGTGTACACAATTAAAAAGATTAAAATAAAATATTAGTGATTTCACTATAAAAATATTATTACAAACAGACGAGTGATTGTTTGTATACATTTTGTTTTATTTTAAACATTCAATCATTATAGAATATTTTCTTCCTATAAAAAATAGAATATATATTTTACAAGCATTGATTTGAGATATATTCGTAAGCATTGATTTTTAAATGATAATTTTATTTTTTACTTTTTATCTTGAAGACTATTATTTCTTTATTTTTTTATGACTAATTGAGTAAACTATTATTTATTATTTTCTATGTTTGATTTCTCATTTCCACTTAAACTTCTACTAACTAATTCTTAACTAGAGGTGTTATGCAATATTTTTTTTTTTAAAATATTTTGATTTAGTTATCCTTTTTAGAGAGTGTTTATAATGAACAAACTCAAAGTACTATTTTTGACGACAAAAACACAAAATAATATTGGGAATGATAATGCATCACTACTTGATTTAGATTATTTTTGTCGTTCATTGAAACTATGATCTAATTTTGATTTAAAACTTTCTTTTATATTAGAGGAATAAAATATGTATTTGAGCACTAATAAGAGAAAAATTAACTGAAATTGTATATTACTTTTAAAATATTTAATGTATAATTTAATATTTTTATTTCTTAAAATTATCCTTTGTTTTGTTTTTTTGCATAGGCTTGCTAATTTAAGTGACGGTGTTTCAATATTTTTTATTTATTTTATTTTAAATTATTGGAATTTTTGTGCATAAGTTTAATTAGTGATTTATAATATGCGATTGTTATGTTTTTATATATTTTGTGGTAATTATGGTTGCTACATTTTAATTATTAAAATGTGATTTAAATATTGTGATGTATTTACATGCAATAAATTAAAAAAGTAAATGACAATTAAATCAAGTTTGTAATGAGAGTTACATTTTTTATTGTTGGTTTATTAATTATAAAGATATAGACAAGAATTAGTAGAATGAGGAAATAAAAAATGATTGAATTCTAGAAGTGGCAAAATTAATATTACATATTATATAAAAATATAACGTGTCAACATAATATTTTGAGAGTTTATTTTAATATATTATATTGATGCTTTCAAATACTTTTATTTGCGTTTACTCCACCGATTTTCTTGATAGGTCTATCATCTATAATTACCACCTAATAAAAGAATCAAATTACAATTAATACAATATAAGAATGAGTAAACAAATTGCAAACTAAAGAAGAAAAAAATAAACATAATTAGTGTTTGAAGAACAAGTTATCTCTAGAAATTATATTTTTTAGCGAGGGATCAAATCATTTCATTTTAATTATTGACAAAAACCAAAATATTAGGTCATGTATTTTTTTCTTATGGACTAAAATGGTACTTCACTAAAAGATATACAAAAAATTGTTTATGTAATATGTTTCTATAATAATTTGTAAATTTTATATCAAATTTAGAAAGTAAAAAAAAATTCTATAAATATGCTACTTTATTTTCTATTTAAGAAGATTATTTAATAAAACACCATCAAATATTTAAATTTTTTCAATTAATTAACATTTTTTGACTAATATTAAAAATGGGAAAATTAAAAATGCAAAAAAATTTTATAGATTTAATATTAAATGTACATATAACAACAACAACACCAAAGAATAATCTCAAAACACAAAAAAAAAAAAAATTCAAATTATTTAATTAATAATTACTCATAAATTTGTGAATAAAGTTCAAATTAAAAATATGAGACAAATTTCTATATATTTTTTTTTTCAAATGGGAAGGGATTTTCTTATTAATACTAGTGGCACCAATGGAATTCACTACTTGAAATTAAGGTTTTACCTACGGATTTTTCTCCGGATTTAAGCTAAAAATCCGCATAAAACACCATTTTTACCGGCAGAAGTATTTCCCCATGCCTTTGTGGATAATTGTTTCTTGAGGATTTCTAAAACCTCAAACCTATTTAAATGTAGCCGATAATAGGGGAGCCCGAGAATTGATGTGTATTCGAATCATAGGAGCTAGTAATCGACGGTATGCTTATATTGGTGACATTATTGTTGCTGTAAATAAAGTAAATAAAATCCGCAGCTAATATTTTACAAACTTAAGACATTTTTTTACGTATTTTCACGCAGAACAAATCTGCAATACTATTTATGGGAATTTATTTCAAATGTATTTCCGTAGGTAATGTCGCATTGATATCCGTAGGTAAATCCGTATCAAAAGTGTTTTCGAAGAAAAATCCGCCGGAAATATGGTGCTGTTTTTTTTGTTTTTATTTTTATTTTTGATTGATATGAAAATTTATATTATTATCAATACATTTTTGAATTATATAATATAAGTTTTTAATTAGAATATTATTGCAAATACTCTAAAACAATTTATATCATATTCACAAATTATAACTAAATATTAATTAAAGTATGATCAACTATTGTAATACCTCTTAAACAAAATTTACATATCATCACTAAGTATTAGTTAAAGTATAATCCAATACACAAGTCTGTTTTCAAAAAAATCAAGACACTTTAGGATGTTGGCCTTCTAACATTAAAATGAGCAATAAGCAACACTGCTCAAATCCCATACACAAGCCTATTTTCAAAAAAATCAAGACACTTTAGGATGTAGGCCTTCTAACATTAAAATGAGCAATAAGCAACAAAATATAATCCAGTAAACTACTAGGTATGGTTGATGTACACTACAGGATGATAATAACAACATGCAGCATCAACAAATGCAACCTCGTTCATTTAAGAGGCTGATAACAGCACCATGCAGCATCAACAAATCTGTAACATAGTGCACACGATATCTAGGTAATATCAGTAAGATAAACACTCTAACAAAAAGAATTTCATAATTTGTAAATTTGGTCTATCGCTTACAAGGCTCGGTCATGCATCAGAAAAACAAACCAAGCCCAAGGCAGCACCGTTCACAAACCTGTAAAGTGAAAAACATATCTTCAAATTGCACTTCTTTGGTTAAGAAATCCACTCCACTGATTGCTAAACTTCTTATTCAAATATCATAAATAAATAGGTTAATAGAAACAAAAAATGTCACATATTTAATATTTTGCTCAGATTATGTTTCTGGAGTCTTTTGCTCCGATTCTGTTTTGAGCATTTTGCTCATATTCTGTTTTGAGCATACTTTCAGGTAGATTCTGTTTTTGGAATCTTTTGCTCCGATTCTGTTTTGAGCATTTTGCTCAGATTCTGTTTTGAGCATACTTTCAGCTAGATTCTGTTTCTGGAGTCTTTTGCTCCGATCCTGTTTTGAGCATTTTGCTCAGATTCTGTTTTGAGCATACTTTTAGCTAGATTATGTTTTTGGAGTCTTTTACTCCGATTCTGTTTTGAGCATTTTGCTCAGATTCTGTTTTGAGCATACTTTCAGGTAGATTTTGTTTCTGAAGTCTTTTGCTCTGATTCTATTTTGTTTATTTGCCTCATATTCTATTTTGAGCATACTTTCAGTTATATTTTGTTTCTGGAGTCTTTTGCTCCAAATCTGTTTTGAGCATTTTGCTCAGATTCTGTTTTGAGCATACTTTTAGCTAGATTATATTTTTGGGGTCTTTTGCTCCGATTCTGTTTTGAGCATTTTGCTCAAATTCTGTTTTGAGCATACTTTGAGCTAGATTCTATTTCTGGAGTCTTTTGCTTTGATTGTGTTTTGAGCATTTTGCTCAGATTCTGTTTTGAGCATACTTTCAGCTTCTAATGATGTAGCTTCTGATTTTTACCTCTAATGAGATCCTTTGGAATTATCCTACGACGGGATACTATGATTGATTCCTCTGATGGGAACTCCTGATTATATCCTCTGATGGGATCTTCTTATGATATCCTCTGACAGGTTCCTCTGATAATATCCTCCAGTGATATCCTCTGACGATATCCTTTGGTGATATTCTCTGGTGATATCCTCTGGTGATATCCTCTGGTGATATCCTCTGATGATATCCTCTGATGATATCCTCTGGTGATCATCCTCTGGTGACTTTCCTGGTGACCATCCCCTGGTGACTTCATCCTACTTCTGACTTGTATCTTCTGGTGACGTCATCTTCATCTTCTGGTGGCATATTTCATTCTTCTTCTAAGTCAAATATGTTATTTTCATAACATACTTTTGTTAACTTCAAAACTTTAAGTGAAAGAACCAACTTGGTTCCAACAATCTTCCCCATTTTGATGATGACAAAACCATGTATTTTTTATAGTACTTTTTCTTTCTTTTGACTTTGACTCCCCTAAGTCTAATGCCTAGATACCATATGAAATACATCATCATCAAATACATAATCTTCTCCCCCTTTCAAATACATCATCTTTTCCCCCTTTGTCATCAGACAAAAAGAAATGTGGCTGAATTAGAATGAATTTTTTTTCATCCTCTGATGATTTTATTTTTTAAAAAAAAAACACCTAATGTAAAATAAACTACTTGAAGACATTACAATATTAATAATTTAACAAAGTAAGGTTTTGGTTTTTCTTGATGAAGTCAAACGTATCTTCTGGTAGTGGTTTGGTGAATATGTCAGCCCATTTACGCTCAGTGTCTACAAACTGAATGTTGAGTACTCATTTATGAACATAATCTTTGATAAAATGGTGTTTAATCTCTATGTGTTTAGCTCTTGAGTGTAGGATCAGACTTTTGGTTAGACAAATTGCAGAGGTGTTATCACAGTAGATGAGTATGTTGGATTCTAGTATTTTGTAGTCTTTAAAATGATGCTTCATCAGAGTAGTTGAGAGCTGCAGCCACCTGCTGAAAAGTACTCAACGTCTGATGTTGACATGGCAATAGTGTGTTGTCTTTTATTGGACCAAGAGATCAAGTTGTCACCTAATAAGGTGCAATAGCCACTGGTGCTTTTCCTTTCAAGTTTATCTCCAGCATAGTCAGAATGACAATATCCAATAAGTTGGTACTTAAGAGATTTCTTGTAGACCAAGGTAAGGTTTGTAGTGTCTTTTAGATATCTAAGAATTCTCTTAACAGCAGTTAGATGAGATTCTATAGGGTCAGATTGAAATCGGGCACATACACACACACTAAACATGATGTCAGGTCTAGAAGCAGTAAGGTAGAGTAATGATCCGATCATTCCTCTGTAGATTTTCTGGTCAACTTTTTGGCCTGATTCATCTTTATCAAGTGAACAAGTAGGATGCATTGGTGTAGCCATAGGTTTGCAATCACTCATTTTAAACTTCTTGAGAAGTTCCTTTGTATATTTAGTTTGGTGAATGTAAATACCTTCTGGACTTTGTTGAATTTGTTTCCTTAGGAAGAACTTAAGTTTTCCCATCATACTCATTTGAAATTGATGCTGCATTAATTCAGAAAATTCTTGACAACGAATGCCATTAGTAGATCCAAAAATAATGTCATCAACATAAATTTGAATTATCAGAATATCATTTTCTATTGATCTTCTCAACAAAGTATTGTCTATTTGTCCTCTTTCAAAGTTATTTTTAAGCAAGAAGTTGCTGAGTCTATCATACCATGCTCTAGGTGCTTGTTTTAACCCATACAAGGATTTTCTAAGTTTAAAAACATGGTTTGGAAATTCAGAACTTTTAGAACCTGGAGGTTGTTTAACATATACTTCTTCACTCAAATAACCATTGAGAAAGGCACTTTTAACATCCATTTGAAATAGTTTGATGTTATTATTTGTAGGAAAAGACAATAAGATACGAATACCTTCTAACCTGGCCACTGGAGCAAATGTCTCATTGTAATCAATGCCCTCTTGTTGACTTTAACCTTGTGCCATAAGTCTTGCCTTGTTTCTGACCACTTCACCTTTTTCATTTAGCTTATTTTTGAAGACCCACTTGGTTCCAACAATGTTCTTCTCTAGTCTTGGAACTAGATCCCAAACATCATTCCTTTTAAATTCATTTAACTCTTCTTGCATTGCAATAATTCATCCATCATCTGCCAATGCTTCTCTAACAGAGGTAGGCTCAATCGATTGAGAGTAAGCCAAACAAAATGATGTCTTTTAGTGATGATCTGGTTTTTAAGGAATCACTTCCACTTCCAATGATCAGATTTTCAAGATGAGATGATGGGTATTTCCATCCAGATTTCTCTTCTAACTTCTCATGACTGGTTCTGATTTGATTAGATTCATCCTTTGAAGATGTGTCACATGCTTCTAACTTGCTTGTATCCTTCACTTCTCCATGTTCTGCTGGTTTATCTGCTTCCGCTGGTTTGTCTACTTCCTCTGGTTCTGGTAAATATGCAATATCAACATCTTGCTTTGACTTTGCAGTGTCAAGCTGTTTGTCATTAAATTTAACATGTATAGATTCCTCTACAATATGAGTTTTAGTATTAAACACTCTATAAGCTTTAGATCTTTCAGAGTATCCAATGAAGATACACTTTTGAGATCGAGAATCAAACTTACCAAGGATATCTTTAGTATTCAGCACATAACAGATACAACCAAATTGTTTAAAGTAAGAAATGCTAGGCTTTTTAACTTTCCACAATTCATATGGTGTTTTATTCAACATAGACCTAATATATACTCTATTTTGAATGTAACATGAAGTGTTGATTGCTTCAGCCCAAAAGTGTTTTGCAACATTTAAATTGTTTAACATAGTTCTGGCCATGTCTTGGAGTGATCTATTCTTTCTTTCTACAACTCCATTCTGTTGAGGTGTTCTAGGAGAAGAAAAGTTGTGAGAAATTCCATTCTCATCACAGAAACTTTCAAAGAATTTGTTCTCAAATTCTCCTCCATGATCACTTCTAACTGACACTATCTTAAAACCTTTTTCATTCATGACTTGTTTACAGAATGTTATAAATACAGTGTGAGATTCATATTTACTTCTCAGAAATTTTATCCATGTCCACCTAGAGTAATCATCTATTATAACAAAGCCATATTTCTTTCCATTTAGCGATGCTACTTTCATTGGTCCAAACAGATCCATATGTAGAAGTTTAAGAGGCTTTGAGGTAGTTACTAATTTCTTATGAGTAAAGGAATTTTTGGTTTGTTTTCCCTTTTGACAGCCTTCATACAAGATTTCAGTTTTGTAACTAAGATTAGGTAGACCTTTACTATCTTAAGTTTGTTCAATTTTGAAATTGATCTAAGATTGACATGACCTAATCTTTTGTGCCAAATTAAATTCTCTTTATTTATTGACATAAGACATTTAACCTCTTGCTTTCGTAGACTAAACAAATTTGTTTTATAAATATTATTGTGCCTCTGACCTATGCAAAGCATAGATTCATCCTTCTGACTGATTGCATTGCATGTTTTTTTTATTGAATATAATATCATAATTGTTATCACTTAACTAACTTATACTCAACAAGTTATGTTTAAGACCTTTAACAAACAAGACATCTTTAATATAGGGAGAGGTACTATTACCAACTATTCCTTGACCAATGATCTGGCCTTTTTGCTTTCCTCCAAAAGTTACTGTGCCTCATTTTGCTTTTAGGTACCCAAATCTTGTTGGGTCCAGGTTTGTTAGTCTCTTGTTTTTCCTTGTATTAAGCATAGGACAAGACACTTTAGAATGACCTTACTTGTAACAAACAACACACACAATATCAGAGGGGACATGTTTAAGCACATGTTTAGGTTCAGTTATAGTTTCTTCAAATCCTATACCTCTATTTCCATTCCTACTGACTCCATAAATCATTGAAGCATATTTGCTTCTTTCCATACCATTAGCAAGAAATTCTTGAAAAACCTGTTCATGCATATCAGAATTACATGTGGTATTTTCCATTGATGTTGAATTATGGTTATTTTTCATAGTTAGACTTTCAACTTTAAGTTCAGCAAAACTGTTTTTTAAACATACATTCTCTGTTTTCAATTCTGCAATATCAGTTTCAAGAATGGCACTTTCTATTTTAAATTATGCAATTTGATTTTTTAAAACATTAACTTCTTCTGTTAGATTTGTATTTTCTTTCTTAAGAATTTTCAGTTTTAAAGACAATTTGTAATTGCTGTTTAAAAAGTCATTCAGAGCAGTAATCAAATCAGATAGAGTGAATTCAGAATATACCTCAGTTTCATCATCTTTTGATTCTCTTCCAGAATTAGATTATGTGTTGGATCCAGAAATAGAGTTGGTGTGAGCCATCATAGCCAAATATGCTTGTTCATCTTTAGAGGATTCATCAAAATCATCCCATGTAGCCATCCTACTTTTCTTCTTTGTTCTAGAATATTTCCTCTGGTGCGTCCCTTTCTCCATATTTGGACATTCTGACTTGATATGTCCAGATTCATTGCATCCGTAGTAGATGATACCTTTCTCGTCATGTGTATCCTCACTTCCTTTGTTGAACTGCTTGGAATATCTCTGGGAAAATTTCTTCCTTTTGTTGTGTTACATCTTTCTGAACTTTCTGGATAAGAAAGCAATCTCTTATTCCTCTGAGTTCAGACTTTGATCGTCTGAATTACTATCTTCTTATGTTGATGTTGCTTTCAGAGCCTTCTTCTGGTTGGATTTCAGGGCTAGAGTTTTGTTCTTCTTCTTGGGTTCATCTTCTTCCAACTCAATTTCATGTGATCTAAGGGAGCTGATTAATTCTTCCAGCTTTAGAGTATTCAAATCTTTAGCTTCCTGAATAGCAGTGATCTTTGGTCTCCACTTGATTGTCAGACTTCTAAGTATTTTCCTTACATTATCATCAGTAGTGTAACTCTTTTCTAGTACCCTTAATCCTGATACTAGAGTCTGGAATCTGGAAAACATAGTTTCAGTGTCTTCATCTTCCTCCATTTTGAACAATTCATATTTCTTGAGCAGAATGTTTGCTATAGCTTCTTGAACTTGCTTACTTCCTTCATAGGTCAGAATTAGACTATCATAAATGCTCTTTGCTGTTTCTTTGTTGGTGTACTTTTCAAATTCTTTGAAGATGATTGCATTGATCATAAAGGTTCTGGATTTGTGATGCATTTTGTACATCCTCTTCTGATATGTATCCATGTATTTTCTTGGAATTTCATCATTGTTTTCATCCTTTGGAACAGTATAGCCATCTTCCATCAAGTCCCAAAGTTCAGGATCTTGTGAAATAAAAAATCTTCTTAGCCTATCTGGAGTATTTTGCTCAAATTATGTTTCTGGAGTCTTTTGCTCCGATTCTGTTTTGAGCATTTTGCTCAGATTCTGTTTTGAGCATACTTTCAGGTAGATTCTGTTTCTGGAGTCTTTTGCTCCGATTCTGTTTTGAGTATTTTGCTCAGATTCTATTTTGAGCATACTTTCAGCTAGATTCTGTTTCTGGAGTCTTTTGCTCCAATCCTGTTTTGAGCATTTTGCTCAGATTCTGTTTTGAGCATACTTTTAGCTAGATTATGTTTCTGGAGTCTTTTGCTCCGATTCTGTTTGGAGCAATTTGCTCAGATTCTGTTTTGAGCATACTTTCAGGTAGATTTTGTTTCTGGAGTCTTTTGCTCTGAATTGATCCGCCAGTGTGAAGAGATACACCATCCATAGAATTGTGATTTCTTTTATTAATGTCAGATATTTTTTTGAAATAAGAGGAATTCCAAATGGTCTTCAATTTTTCCCACATGCTCTCTCCCATCCAAGTGTGCTTATTTTACAAATCTTTACGTGCATCTTGCATTAGTTGCGACATGTTAGCTGTACTCCTTTTTTCAAAGTTGCGTCGTACCATGTCGTTTAAATTTGGGAGACATGTAAACCTTTTCTGTAATTGAAGAAACAGAATTAGTGAGAGAAGATGAACAAAAACAGAGGAACAAACCAGAAGCAATATGTACACACATTAGTCTAGGAATCTTGCTAAGAGAGAAATTAAAAATCACACAGAATTCAACAAATCAGGAGCAATACGTACAAAATTCTTTTCACACAAAATACTATTACTACTACTTTGGGGTCTTACTCAACAAAAAATCCTTCAACACATCCATAATGGATCCAAAATCATCCTTAATAGAAACATGTGGATTAGCATACCTACCCATACTAGGAATAGTTCCAGAATGATAATCAATCTTATTCTGTGCAAATTTCGAACCATGTGTAGTATTAACAACCACAACCCTATCAGTACTTCCAATAGCGCCAGAATTCCTAAGCTTAATCAAATCCGTTAAAGCCACATCAATATGAGGACAAGTAAACATCCCAGTTGAATCAGCAAGTGACAATGCATCCATCATTCCTTTTCACTAGCTTCCTCGACTATCCCATTACAATTTTTCAAAACAAACACTGCCCTATCAGGGTCACCAATTTGAATAGCTGAAGCAAATGTTGTTTCAGCTTTAATTGCTTGAAAATCTTTAAATCCATTTTTATAATGCAAATACAATGGATTTGCATTTGCAGCTTGAGCACAAATAAGCCTTGGAATTTTATCAACAAGACCTAATTCTTTACACATTTGGAAACCTTTGTAAAATGCAAAAATGTTCCCTAAATTTGCACCAGGAACAATCACCCAATCAGGTACCTGCCAATCAAACTGCTGTAAAATCTCAATAGCAACGATTTTCTGTCCTTCAATTCTAAATATCTCTAGATCCAAATCATCCACAAACATCCAAACTAATTCCACAATCCACACCAATCTTTGATCTCAATTTCAATTTAATACAAACGCAAGTTAACTACATATCCGAAATCAAATGACGAGTCACATAAGCTATAATATGAAAATAAGTTGAATGTAGTAATATTACCTTAAACAAGTCGAATGAATCATTTCGTTTATCTCTAGTTAAATTTTTCCATGATGGTTTTCCCTCCTCCAAACTTGAACGTATGATACTAGCAATTGTTGAAAGTACTAATTTGTGTTGATCAAACATATGTAAAAGAGCAATATATAAAATTATGTAGCGTAACTTAATAATAAAATAAAATATCAATAAAATGTAAGTTACACCCCCTTCCCCTTTTGGGAGTATTGGAATTTTTGATACATTTTGTTCTCCACTAATATGACTAGGTGAAGATTGAGCCGCTTCATTAATCATAACTTGAGAAGGGATTGGTCGAGATCGAGATGGAGGTAGAGATGGTGGAGGTTGAGATTTGGTGCATTGAGGTCGAGGTTGAGGTTGAGCTTGAAGTGGTGGAGGGTGAGATTGCTTGGATTTTTAATATGAAAAAATGCAGGTGGAAAGATACGCTCCAACTTACTTATTATTTATGGAATGTTTTGTTCCAGTTGTAATAAGTGACCTTCTCGCAACGTTGTTGAACATAAGTCTCTAAAGAATTGACTGAGTTCAGTTAAGGGTTTCCATATTGGTTCAGGAAGGGCACACAAAGCTATTGGAAGTAGACATTCCATGAATATATGACAATCATGGCTTTTCATCCCAAAAAGTCTTTTATGTTTTGTATCCACACATGTACCTAAATTGGAAGCATAGCCATCAGGCATCTTTAACCTTGACCCATTGACACACATGATTTTTTTGTTCATTTGTCAAACAAAACTTGGCTTTAGGTTTTGTATAGTTCCCATTAGGATTTTTTTTTCAACAACAACTCCTTTCTGAGGCAATACTCTGCTAAGTCCAATTGTCCTTAGTTTTCTCTTTGTTGTCCATAACTGTATTTAATACATTTTGAAAGACATTTTTCTCTATATGCATAACATCAAGATTATGCCTCAATAGGTTGTGTCTCCAATAAGGCAAATCCCAAAATATGCTTCTTTTGGTCCAATTTTTCAAAACTCCGTGGCCAGGTACAATGCATTGCCTCGTGTCAGTTATCTTGGGAATTCCATAAACCTTTTCAAACACTTGTTCACCACTTAACATAAGAGGAGGCTCATTTTTATCAATTCTATTTTTGTAAAAAGCAAGCTTGTTTCTTCTAAAAGCATGATTATGAGGTAAAAATTGACGGTCGCAGTCAAACCAAGAAGTTTTCCTTCCGTGTTTCAATGTAAAAGCTTTTGAATTTTCCTTGCATGTCGGACATGCTAATCTTCCAGCAGTACTCCACCTAGACAACATACCATAGGCTGGAAAATCATTTATTGTCCACATCATTGCAGCTCTCAACTGAAAATTTTGCCTCTTTGAGGCATCATATGTTACTACACCATCATTCCACAATTGTTGCAACTAATTTATAAGCAGCTGCAAATACACATCAATTTTACCTTTTGGACTGTGTGGACCTAGAATGATCAAGGACAATAACATATGAGGCGTTATTATACATAGCTCGAGAGGTAGGTTATATGGTGTGATAATTATCGGCCAACAAGAATATGGTGTCGCTGATTGGCTAAAAGGGGTGAAGCCATCAGCACACAGACCAAGTCTAACATTTCGAGGTTCTAAGGAAAATCCAGGATATACTTGGTCGAAGTGTTTCCATGCTTCTCCATCTGAAGGATGACATAACACACCTTCTTCTCTATGATTTTTGAAGTGCCACCTCATGTGCTCTGCAGATCTCGGAGAAGTATATAATCTTTGCAAGCAAGGGGTGAGAGGCAAGTTATGCAATCTCTTGCGATGAACGTCCTTAGAGTTTCTCATATGTACATTACTTGCTTTATATCGAGGCTCATCACAAAATTTGCACTCCTTCAAATTTATGGCATCTTTATAATAAAGCATACACCCAGTATTGCAACAATCTATCTTGGTCTTGGATAAACCGAGTCCCACCACAAGTTTCTTTGTTTCCCTAAAGCTTGAGGGAATTACATTCTCAGGGTGGTTTGAATCCTTCATAAACTTCATCAAGTCATTGAAATAAGCCTGTGACATGTTGTGTTTAGATTTTAAACCCAACAGCGTTATAGAGGCAGACAACTCTGTTGTATTTTTACATCCAGGCCATAATGGCTGTTGAGCAGAATTCAACATTTTATAAAACTGGTCAGCTTCCATATTTGAAGATTCCTCTTGATTTTGAGGACAATGTTGCTCACGGTAAAGGCCAGCAGCATATACACCATGTCTTGGTGTTTATCATCATGATCATAACATTGCTGGTGACTACTACCACTATCAGGCGCATCCATGTATGTTTCGTCGTGGTCGACATCATGAACATGATGGACTTCCTCTCCATGGGATGTCCATTCCCAATAGTTGGGTGTAAAACCCTTTTGATGAATGTGAACATTAACTACATCTTGGGTCAAATTGAATAAACTCTTCGACACCCTTTAAAAACACAAATGTATATGCTTTTCGACGGGGGATAAGCCTATTGTACATCCATGTCCGGTGTGCAGGAACTTCTATTTCATGTACACATGCAGTCTTTGATATTATGAACTATATCTAATATATGTTATTCTATAGGCCTGTACACAATTCAGTTTCAGCAACATATACTTAATGTTGTATATGTTCATAATGAACTATATCTTTGACATAGAACTCAAAGATCATTGTAACATATGTACTTAATGTTGAGCTAAAAGCAAACAATCATCAAGCATTAGAAATCAAATTCAAGTGTATATCCAACAATTGGGAAATTAAAAATATAATAGTCCAAAATCATCATTTAGGAGTTGTTGTCTCTACCTATCTCATAGCTAACTCAGATATTCAAATTAATATCAGCAACATTATGTTTTTTTACATGAAATTCGAACTCATAACAAATAGAAAATCAATAGTATGGCTATATATAACATGAAAAATGTAATTCAATTTTTTTTCTTCAAACAAAAAATTAGGAGACACTTATCGAAGTTACATTTTTATTATTTTTTTCTCCTATTTTCATTACATTCTTTTTAATTTTCTTTTTATTTTTATGCCTTAGAAACATTGTTTCAATAGAATAATTATTTATGAAGTGTAGGGCTAACAGGAAACCCCATTGAAATAGAATTCAAAGAACTTTATGGCTAACAGATTATTTAACCGCTACAATC
Organism: Cicer cuneatum; assembly: GCA_037974295.1. Lineage (NCBI taxonomy): Eukaryota > Viridiplantae > Streptophyta > Magnoliopsida > Fabales > Fabaceae > Cicer > Cicer cuneatum. Next base: position 35,748,513 of record JBBPBO010000001.1, read on the forward strand.
TGACATACATTTGAATATGTATTACTATAATCAAATTAGCAGCATAAACAACAATAAGAAATCATGCAAAAGAAACAAAGAAGTGTCATACAATACTTCTTTGTATGTAGATAAAACCAATTTCCATAAGTTTTTTATAGTCTAAAAGTTTTGTAGTTGGCTAGAAAATTAACACATTTACAATAACAACAACTTAAATACAATTATTTCATCACAGGTATAAAATGAATATTGTAACTAATTTTATGCCATTTATATGATGATTTAAATAAATGTCTATGTATATTGATCTAGAAAGAAAATCTCCTAGTTAATGGGGATATTTTCAATCATCATGAAGTATATCTAGAGTTTAGTAAAGCACCATTTCCTTTCATGCAAGTGTTTTCAACTAATGAATGAAATTAGACAATGATATGGTGCAGAAAATTAACAACATTAAGTAGAGCATTTTCATTAGACACAACGCTTAATTGAAAATACCTCTATGCAAGTGGTGTTTAATTAGACATAACGCTTAATTTGATTAGGATGATTAGCAACATATCTTGTTTCATCATGAAATAAAATTGTTTGAATTCAAACCCTAGCGGAATAATTATTAATTTATTTACACAATTTTTTCTTTGTTCTTTGAATAGCGATAATGAAGATCAAATATAAAGACTTGGATCTTCATTCCCAAAGTAAGTATTGTTGGAACCAAGTTGGTTCTTGCAATTAAAGTTTTGATGTTAACAAACGTATTTTATGAAAATCGTATTTTGACTTAGAAGGAAAAATCAGAGGATGACACCACCAGAGGATGACGTCACCAGAAGATAAAAAATGCCATTAGAAAGTTCGACCAGAGGATTCATCCAGAGGATGCTAGAGGAAACATCCAGAGGATACCAAAGGATGCATCCAGAGGATACCAGAAGATATCTCCAGAGGATACCAGAGGATGTCATCAAAGGCAAACACCAGAGGATAACATCAATCAGAGGATATCATCAAAGGGAAGGAAAAATAAAATCATTAGAGGATATCTTTCTTGGCCCAGATCAGAAGGAAGTAGAGTCCAGAAGAAGACTGGTCTAGACCAGAAGGAAGCTTGTCAAAGGGAGACTTGGTCCAGACCAGAAAGAAACATAAGTCAAACTTGGTCTAGACTTAATCCTGACCAGAAGATAGCATGGTCGTGAATATAAGACTCAGTCCAGACTTGGTACAGACTTAATCCAGACTTGGCCCAGACCAGAAGATAACTAGTCTAGAACAAAAGACTTGGTCCAGACCAGAAGATAGCTTGGTCCAGAACATAAAACTTGATCCAGACTTGGTCTAGATAAGAAGATATAATTGTCTAGAACATAAGACTTAGTCCAAATTTAATCTAGACTTAGTCCAGACTTGGTCTAGATTTAATCCAGACTTGGTCCATATCAGAGGATAAATGTCCAGATTAAAAGATCAATGGTCCAGATTAAAATATGAAATGTCCAGATTAAAAGATCAATGGTCCAGATTAAAATATCAAATGTCCAGATTAAAAGATCAATGGTCCAGATTAAAAGATCAATGGTCCAAATTAAAAGATCAATGGTCCAGATTAGAAGATCAATGGTTCAGATCAAAGGATCACAGAATGGTACATATCAGATTACTTGGTTCACAATTGGCCGAGATCAGAGGATCACAGAATGGTACAGATTAGATCACATGGTCCAGAGTTGGCCGAGATAATAGGATCACTAAATTGGTATAGATCAGATCACATGGTCCAGAGTTGGCCGAGATCAGAGGATTACAAAATTGGTACATATCTGATTACATGGTCCAGAGTTGGTCGAGATCTGAAGATCATACGGTCTAGAATTTAAATAATGATGCAAATAAGTGAAGTTTTGATTAAAATTCGATGAAGACTTGATTAAATTTTGAGAAAAATTTGATCAAAGTATTAAGGGGATTTGATTCAAAAAATCTCTGAACACTTGAAGAAATTCGAATGCAATCTGAAGCTTATGGTTTGAAATTAAAAGAAACAAGATTGGTCAACAGAATTTTCAAGTGCAATCTGAAGCTAAAAAGATACGATTTTAATTTAAGTGAAACAAGATTCAGGATTCAAAAGAGAGTTCAAAAGAAGGATTCAGGCAGCAACATCAAGCATCGAAAAACACAAGAACTCAATCTTCATATTCAACACAATCCGAGAGTTCAAAAGAGAGAATCACTTGAGTGCAAAAGAAAAATTTTCTAAGTGTTTTCGAGAGAGAAATTCAGTGCAACAATCAGCTTTCCAGAAGCAACAAAAGTGTTCAAGAATCAGTGCAGCAATCAGCTTTCCAGAAGCAAATTTTCAAAGTTCCAAACCCTTGTAATCAAACTCGATAGTGGTGTAGATTCCTTCTTCAATCTTGGGTTGTCAGATTGGTAGGAGAAGACTTGACTTGTAGAGTCAAGGTATTGTTTTCGTTCCTCAAAAGTCTGGGGTAGTCAGGCTGTTTGAGAAGACTGGCTTGGAGGGTCAGGTGCTGTTATTCAAAGATTTGAATTAGTGGATTAAAACCTTTAGGATGAAGGAACTGGATGTAGCCAAGTTAATGGTGAACCAGGATAAATTGCTGTGTTCTTATGTTATTATTTTCTGCTGCTAAGTCTGATTAGTTATTCATCAAGTAAATCACATCAACATTCAACAAAACATCAAAAGAATTCAAGTTTGACAAACACAACTCAACCCCCCTTCTCGTGTTTGCACCTTCAATTGGCATCAGAGCTCGGTCTCAAGACTGAGCACTTTATAGTGTTTGAGGAAAGATCCACGGGTTCAACATGTCTGGATTCAATGAAGAAGTTGTTGGAGGAAACATCATTAGACCTCTTCTGTTTGATGGGGAACGGTTCGAGTACTGGAAGGACAGGATGAGGAGTTTCTTTTTTTTCACAAGATTCCGAACTTTGGGACTTGGTGGAAGATGGCTATACTGCTCTAGAAGATGTTGATGGTGTTGAAATTCCCAGATAAGATATTGATGCTGACCAGAAGAAGATGTTCAAAATGCATCACAAATCCAGAACGTTCATGATCAATGCAATCACATTCAAGGAGTTCGACAAGTGCACTAACAAGAAACAGGAAAGAGCATATATGATAATCTGACTCTGACTTACGAAGGCAGCAAGCAAAGGCCAACATTCTAGTTTAGAAGTACGAGCTGTTCAAGATGGAAGAAGATGAAGACATTGAAGCAATGTTTGTCAGATTTCAGACTCTGGTTTCAGGATTAAGATTACTCAAGAAGAGCTATACCACTGTTGACCACGTGAAGAAAATTCTTAGAAGTCTGCCAACCAAGTGGAGACCAAAGGTTACTGCCATTAAGGAAGCAAAGGACTTGAACACTCTGAAGCTGGAAGAATTAATCAGCTCCCTCAAGTCAAATGAAATAGAACTTGAAGAAGATGGACCCAAGAAGAAGAATAAAACTCTAGCCTTAAAGTCCAAACGGAAGAAAGTTCTAAAAGCAGAAGCAGAATCAGAAGATAATGATTCTGAGGACTAGAATAAAAAATCAGAAGACATTGCCTTCATAACCAAAAAGATTTTGAAATTGTGGCAAAACAGAAGGAAGAAGTTTCCCTAGAGGAATTGCAAGCATTCCAACAGAGGATAGGATGAACAAGACAAGAAGAGCATTATCTGCTATGGGTGCAATGAACCTGGGCACATCAAATCAAAATGCACGAAACTGGAGAAAGGAAAACACCAAAAGAAAGACTCCAGACCCAAGTAGAAAAATCTGATGGCAACATGGGATGATTCTGATGAATTTTCTTATGATGAAGAAGCTGAATTAGCAATGATATCAATTCTGCCTCTGGATCTAATTCTAAAAGTGAATCAGAAGAAGTAGAATTGGCTCTGATGGCTCATATTCATTCTGCCTCTAGATTCGTCCCAGATGCTGACTCTGGAAAATAATTAAAAGATGAAGAAGCAGAACTGGCTCTAATGACTTACACCAGCACTGCCTTAGGATCCAACCGAGACTCTGATTCTGGAAATAAATCAGAAATAGAGCTGGCTCTGATGGCTCACACAAACACTGCCTCTGAATCCGATATAGAATCTGATTTTAAAAGGGAATCATCAGAAGATGAAAAAGAGGTATTTTTTGAATTCACTAGATCTGATTTAATTACTGCAATGAATGATATTTTAACTATCAATAACAAACTGTCTTTAAAACTGAAAAAACTTAGGGAAGAAAATAAGACTCTAACCAATGAAATTAATGTTTTAAATAATCAAAATGCAGAATGTAAAAGAGAAAATGCAACTCTTAAAACTGATATTGCTGAGCTTAAATAGGAAAACCTAACTCTAAAAAGGAATATTTGTTCAACATCAAATACTGTATGTAATTCTGATATGCATGAACAAGTTTTACAAGATTTTATTGTCAATGATATGGAAAGAAGAAAATATGCTTCTATGATATATGGAGTTAGTAACAACGGAAAAAGAGGCATAGGATTTGATGAAACTATAACTGTAACTAAACCTATTTCCTCTGATGTTTTGTGTGCTGTTTGTGCTAAGAAAGGTCACTCAAAATTGTCTTGTCCCATGATAAAAACAAAAAAGACAAGAAACCTTTCAAGACTAACAAACCCGGACCCAACCAGATTTGGGTACCAAAAGATAAAATTGTTTATGTTGCAGATGTTCTGAGCAACCAAAGTGAAACACCAGTCATGGTGCCTGGTCAATGGATGCTGGCAATATATGAAGGGAAAAAGGTATGTGTTCCAACATCTGCCAAATAGAAGCAAACTGACTCTAGTGGAAGAAGAATTGGTCAACAAAATAACTATCAAAACCAGAACCACATGAAGAATTAGAAATATCAAAACAGACAGAGAAACCACACATATCAACCAAATCAAAATAGGCAGAGAAATCACACATATCAACAAAACTGGAACTACTAGAGGAATCATAATTATCATCAGTTCTAGAACTATTAGAGGAACTTGATATATCAACAGAAAGAGAAATGTCATAATGTAAAGACTTCTTCGAACACTCCAGTGAAATTCATCAAGACTACTAATCTGGAAGGGAATGCAAAACCCTTCATCCAGACCCTCTAATCACAGAGTATGCAGATTAAGAATATGAAAATCAGAAATAAGAGGATTTTTAGAATGAAACTGAAGCTGTGACATATAGGTTATATCTATCCTTAAATATTATTATTGTTTGATATTTATGTTTACTGTGATAACAAGAAGCTTGATCTTAAAAATCAAAGATGGATAAGTATTCTACAGGTTTTCAAACTGTCAGGGGAATCAAGTGATCCATATAATATGAACATTTCAGCAGAAAAAACACTCTAGTGGTTTCAAAAACAAGCAGAAACCACCAGAAGCAAAACTGATGTTCTGGTTGTATTAATTTCACTTTTAAATTATTTAATTTGTACTATGTTGTATGACAAGTAGCTTGACCTGAAAAGTTAGAGCAAGATGAAGCAGGTTGACCAGAACTAGAAGCTGATGCTGGCAAATGAACTTGAAAAAGCAGAAGCTTCAAGCAAGAATACGACAAATCTTCAGTGGATAAATTTGAAGAGAAGAAGGATATATATGGAGTCTACGAATGCAAGAAGAGCTAAATGAATGATATTTTGGATCTAGTTCGAAGACTAGAAAAGAACATTATTGGAACCAAGTGGGTTTTCAGAAACAAGCTGAATGAAAAAGGAGAAGTTGTCGGAAACAAGGAACGATGTGTTGCACAAGGATATAGTCAGCAATAAGGTATTGCTACACTGAGACTTTTGCTCCAGTGGCCAGGTTAGAAGCTATTAGTATCCTACTTTCCTTTGTTGCTAATAATAACATCTCACTATTTCAAAAGGATGTTAAAAGTGCATTTTTAAATGGTTATATAAGTCAAGACGTCTATGTTAAACAACCCCCAAGTTTTGAAAGTTCTGAATTTCCAAACCATGTTTTTAAACTTAAGAAATCTTCATATGGTTTGAAACAAAACATGATAGACTTAGTAACTTCCTACTTAAAAATGACTTTGAAAGAGGACAAGTAGACAATACTCTTTTTAGAAAATCAATAAAAGATGATATTCTGATTATTCAAGTTTATGTTGATGATATTATCTCTGGATCTACTAATGGCACTCTCTGCCAAGAATTTTCTAAATTGATGCAGCAAGAATTTCAAATGAGCATGATGAGAGAACTTAAGTTCTTCCTAGGAATTTAAATTCAGCAAAGTCAAAAAGGTCTATACATTGATCAAACCAAATATACAAAAGAGTTTCTTAAGAAGTTTAAGATGAGTGATTGCAAATCTATGGCTACCCAATTAACCCTACCAGCTCACATGAAAAAGGATGATTAAGCCCAAAAATCTTACAGAGATACCTAAAGGGCACTATCAATTTCACCCTGTTCTACAAAGAAACTCCTACATATGAACTTAGTGGATACTGTGACAACACTTCAACCATCAACCTAACCAAAAAACCTTATCCTACATTCTAGTGCCAAACTCATAGAGATCAAACACCACTTCACCAGAGATTATGTTCAAAAAGGGACTCTCAACATCCAGTTTGTAGACACTAACCATCAATAGGCTGACATATTCACTAAACCACTACCTGAAGATAGGTTTGACTTCATCAAGAAAAACCTTAACCTTATCTTCATCCCTAACCAAATAGCTTAGTTTAATTTTTTTATGTATGTTATTTTATTTTATTGTCGTGTATTGTTTTTCAAAATAAAAAAAAGTTAGAAGATGAAAAAAAAAAAGGTCAGAAGATTAAAAAAAAAATTCAGAGGATCTCCTTTCTTCCTTTAATCCTTTTTGTTTGATGACAAAGGGGGAGAAGATGTATTTGATAAAGAATCTAGGGCATTAGATTTAGGGGGAGAAAACTTTAAAGTAAAGCTAAGTCTTAGGGGGACTCAAAGTCAAAAGAAAGAAAAATAGTTATAAAAAATACAAAGTTTTGTCATCATAAAAAAGGGGGAGATTGTTGGAACAAAGTTGGTTCTTGCAATTAAAGTTTTAATGTTAACAAATGTATTTTATGAAAATCGTATTTTGACTTAGAAGGAAAAATCAGAGGATGACACCACCAGAGGATGACATCACCAGATGATAAAAAATGCCACCAGAAAGTTCGGACAGAGGATTCATCCAGAGGATGCTAGAGGATACATCCAGAGGATACTAGAGGAAACATCCAGAGGATACCAGAGGATGTCATCAAAGGCAAACATCAGAGGATAGCATCAATCAGAGGATATCATCAAAGGGAAGGAAAAATAACATCATAAGAGGATATCTTTCTTGGCCCAGATCAGAAGGAAGCAGAGTCCAGAAGAAGCCTGGTCCAGACCAGAAGGAAGCTTGTCAGAGGAAGACTTGGTCCAGACCAGATGGAAACATAAGTCAGACTTGGTCCAAACTTAATCCTGACCAGAAGATAGCATGGTCGTGAATATAAGACTCAGTCCAGACTTGGTATAGACTTAACCCAAACTTGGCCCATACCAGAAGATAACTGGTCTAGAACAAAAGACATGGTCCATACTTGGTCCAGACCAGAAGATAGCTTGATCCAGAACATAAAACTTGATCTAGACTTGGTCCAGATCAGAAGATATAATTGTCCAGAACATAAGACTTAGTCCAGATTTAATCCAGACTTAGTCCAAACTTGGTCTAGATTAGAGGATAAATGTCCAGATTAAAAGGTCAATGGTCCAGAGTAAAATATCAAATGTCCAGATTAAAAGATCAATGGTCTAGATTAAAAGAACAATGGACCAATTAGAAGATCAATGGTTTAGATTAGAAGATCAGAAAATGGTACATATCAGATTACTTGGTTCATAATTGGCCGAGATCAAAGGATCACATAATGGTATAGATCAGATCACATGGTCCAGATTGGCCGAGATTAGAGGATCACAGAATTGGTAAAGATCAGATCACATGGTCCAGAGTTGGCCGAGATCAGATGATGAAAAAATTGGTATAGATCAGATTACATGGTCCAGAGTTGGTCGAGATCAGAAGATCATATGGTCCATAATTTAAATCAGGATGCAAATCAGTGAAGACTTGATTAAATTTTGACAAAAATTTGATTTAAGTATTAAGGGGATTTGATTAAAAAAATCACTGAAGACTTGAAGAAATTCGAATGCTATCTGAAGCTTAAAAAGATATGGTTTGAAATTAAAAGAAACAAGATTGGTCAACAAAATTTTCAAGTGCAATCTGAACCTAAAAAGATACGATGTTAATTTAAGTGAAACAGGATTGGCCAACAATATTTTCGAAGGAAATCTGAGCAAGATTTATTTCGAATTTAAGCTTGGAGAAAACCCTATTTGATAAAAGGAGGCTTCAGGCAGCAACATCAAGCATCGAAAAACACAAGAACTCAATCTTCATATTCAACACAATCCGAGAGTTCAAAAGAGAGAATCACTTGAGTGCAAAAGCAATATTTTCTAAGTGTTTTCGAGAGAGAAATTCAGTGCAACAATCATCTTTCCAGAAGCAACAAAAGTGTTCAAGAATCAGTGCACCAATCAGCTTTCCAGAAGCAAATTTGCAAAGTTCCAAACCCTTGTAATCAAACCCGATAGTGGTGTAGATTCCTTCTTCAATATGGGGTTGTCATATTGGTAGGAGAAGACTTGACTTGTAGAGTCAAGGTGTTGTTTTCGTTCCTCAAAAGTCTGGGGTTGTCAGGCTGTTTGAGAAGACTGGCTTGGAGGGTCAGGTGCTGTAATTCAAAGATTTGAATTAGTGGATTAAAGCCTTCAGAGTGAAGGGACTGGATGTAGCCAAGTTAATGGTGCATCATGATAAATTGTTGTGTTCTTATGCTATTATTTTTCGCAGCTAAGTCTAATTAGTTATTCATCAAGTAAATCACATCAAGATTCAACAAAACCGCAAAAAGATTCAAAGTTTGGCAAAAACAATTCAACCCCTTCTTCTCGTGTTTGCACCTTCAAGTAAGACTTGGATCTTCATCCCAAAAGTAAGTAAGACTTGGATTTCAATTGCTTATGCGAAAAATTAACATTAACTTATTTATCATGATTTTTCATGTATGGATTTACATCACTGCTCTCTTACTCTTATTCTATTGCTTTTTTTCTCTATGTATTCTTATGTTCTTATAGATTATGTCAAGGCAAATAATTTCAAGCTAAAGAATGGGATTGTAGTTCAAAAAACACTAAACAAGCTAACAAACAAAACACCACTTGAACCTGAACCGTCGTCTCCGATAAAGAATTCACCTAAAGATAATTTTGGTGATCTCATACATTGGTATGACGACGACAATCCACCGATATCAAAATATGGTTAGCTGACTTGACTTTCTCTTCACCATTTGATATAATACTAGACAAGAGATTTTGTAGAAATTCACTTTCCCTTATGAAATATTTTATCTATGGAATTTGAATTTCATTTGCGTATGTCAAAATTAAAATTCATTTATTATTTATAGAGGTAGATGGAAAGGAATGGATTACAGTTAAAAAAAAACCAAACAAGTGAACAAACAAAACACCGCTTGAACCTGAACCATCATCTCTGATAAAGGATTCACCTAGAGATGATTTTAATGATTTCATAGATGGAAAAAGAGCATTTTCATTAGACATAAAGCTTAATTTGAATTTGCAAATTGACAATGTTCAAAGAAACAACACACATAAACAATAAATCAGAAGAAAAACCCTAAATCAGAAGAAAATCAAAACCCTAACTCGCTATAGTTCACGAAAATGAATAATGAAACAAGTATAACGAAAAATGGCGAGAAACGAGACTGAAATAAAACAGAGTGGCACAACACTTACGACAGCAACGTAAATAGTTAAGATTCGATCGCGGCGAGGTGTGTCGGTGGTGGCTATGGTTGAGACGCAACAGTGAGATGTGACAGTGGTGACTATAGTTGATATGCGACAGCGAGGTGTTGCGGTTGGAATAGGTGCAACGGCGAGGTGTTAAAGTCTGACGGCGAGATGAATACTTCTAAAACCAAACAAGAATGGTGAACGAGAAGTGTTAAAGTGCCCTAAGTTTTCTAAAGTGACATTGAGAAGGTAACATTGAAGCTCAAAATGGATCCAGCGAGAGTGTTGAAGATCAAACGCGTTAGGGTTTGAAGCAGTGGAGGAGGAAAATGCGAGTTTCTTAGCTCACACAGATAAAGTGATTGAAATAGTGCAAAAAAAAAATTTACTCTAAAAAATTGAATAATTTTAACGTATATACACGATTTCCTTTTCCTTTTTTTACAAACAAATATAATAAGTTTATTTTTGGAGACTTCCATAGTAAATTTAAAAATTAATATATTTTGATATTATCAAACTAAATCTTCAATAGTTAAATAACATATGCATTAGTTTGACTATATTTTAGATTTAATATCCTCAATTTTTTAAATATTATCTTTTGATTCTATTTTGAAATAACGTTTTCTGTAATAATTTTAATTAAAAATAAAATTTTAATTATGAAAATAATTTATTTAATTACCGAGTTCAAAATTGAATAGATAAATTTATGAAAACTCTTAATTTAGTGAATTTAATAGATACTATACTATAAAATTTAAAAATTACAATAATATTACTATTGTCGCATAATGAATATCAACACCCAGAGCATCTCCTCCCATGAATTTTAATTTCAACGAAAACTCACATCCACACTCAATCAAAGTGGATATTTTCCTCAAAATCAAAACAGTTTGTGTGGATACTGCGGTACAAATTATATTGCCATCTCTAACTATAAAACTTGTCTTGCTTTATTAATTTGTTTAAAAAACAAATCTACTATATTTATATAAAAATAAAAACTACTTTATTTATATAAAAATAAAGTATTTACACAATCATAAAATTTGCTGCGGATATTTCCTGCACACTTTTACCGTAGATAAATCCTAAAGAAAGAAGGTGAATTTTGCTGCGAACGCATAACCACATGTAAATCGGCATAAAAAGTAAACTTTACCTGCCGTGTATTACCCGCGGATATTTTTCCGCAGGAAAATCTGCATGAAAAACGTTTAATTTCTAGTAGTGATTAATGCACGCATATCAACAATAATTTTTTTTTGTATTAACTAATAATATGAAATTCATAAATAATAAATAAATAATATTAGAAAAATATCTACATATAATTAGGGGTGTATGTGGGTTGGGTTGAGCGGGTTTTGACAAAACCCGATACCCGATCCGATCAGTTATCTTTGGGTTGAGTTGAGAGCTAAACCCGTATTTTTTTCATTTAACCCGAACCAATCCGACTAGGGGTGGGAATAGGCTTGGCCAGGCCAGGCTTTGAAGGCCTGAGCCTGACCTACGATTAATTTGTTAGGCCTAAGCCTGACCTACGGCCTATCATAGGCTTTTTTTTCGGCATGACCTGACCTTTTTAAAACTCTGGCTTGACCTGAAAACCTATTTAAAAGTCTTATTCACATTAAAACATTTAAATGTTTTATTTTATATTTTTTTAAATAGGCTAAATTAGACATTTATATATAAGGAAAACTAATAAAATTATAATGAAATCTAATATAATAAATAATAATAAAAATAGCCTAATTGATTATTGAATATGTCAGCCTATTGATGATCAGTATCTAAAAACTGGATGTTGAGTGTCCCTTTTTGAACATAATCTCTGATAAAGTGGTGTTTGATCTCTATGTGTTTTGCTCTAGAATGTAGGATAAGGTTTTTGGTTAGGTTGATGTTTGAAGTGTTGTCACAGCATCAAGGGATGTTGGTCTCCATGATTTTGTAGTCTTCCAGTTGATGTTTCATCCAAATCAGTTGAGAGCTGCATCCGGCTGCTGAAATGTATCCAGCTTCTGCTATTGACATGGCAATAGTGCTTTGTCTCATGCTTGACCAGGATATTAGATTGTCTCCCATGAATGTGCAGTTTCCACTTGTACTCTTTCTTTCGAGTTTATCTCCAGCATAATGAGAATCACAGTATCCACTAAGTTGGTATGTAGGAGTTTTCTTGTAGAACAAGGTGAGGTTGATAGTGCCTTTTAGGTATCTAAGGATTCTCTTAACAGCAGTTAAATGAGATTCCCTAGGGTCAAACTAAAATCTAGCACATACGGATACACTAAACATAATGTTAGGTCTCAAAGCAGTGAGATAAAGTAGAGATCCTATCATACCTCTGTAGGATTTTTTATCAACCTTTTTACCTCAGTCGTCCTTTTCAAGTGAGCAGAGGGGGAGAAGATGTAATATTTGATAAAATATCCGAGGGAAAAGATGATGGATTTGAAAGGAGGAGAAGATGATGTATGATGTACTTGATATGATATCTGGGCATTAGACTTAGGGGGAGAAAATATAAAATGAAGCTTAGTCTTATGAGGAGTCAAAGTCAAAGAAAGAAAAAGTATTATAAAAAATACATTGTTTATCATCATCAAAAAGGGGAAGATTGTTGGAACCAAGTTGGTTCTTGCAATTAAAGTTTTGATGTTAACAAATGTATTTGATGAAAATAACATATTTGACTTAGAAGAAGAATAAAAATCTGGGGTTATAGGTTTAGGGTTTATGAAAATCTGGGGTTGTCAGGTTGTTAGAAAAGACTTACCTTGTTGGTTTAAGGTTGTGAAGTTCCTCAAAAGACTGGGATTGTCATACTGTTTGAGAAGACTTGGCTGGTTTAGTCAAGGTGTTGTTGTTCCTCAAAAGTCTGGGGTTGTCAGGCTGTTTGAGAAGACTTAGCTGGTTTAGTTAAGGTGTTGTTGTTCCTCAAAAGTCTGGGGTTGTCAGGCTATTTGAGAAGACTTGGCTGGTATAGTCAAGGTGTTGTTGTTCCTCAAAAGTATGGGGTTGTCAGGCTGTTTGGGAAGACTGGCTTGTAGGGTCAGTGGTGTTGTAATTAAAAGGAGTTTGAATTATTGAAAAGGCCTTCTGGAGGAAGGGACTGGACGTAGCCTAGTTAACAGTGAACCAGTATAAATTGCTGTGTTATTATGTTATTATTATCCGATGCTGAATCTGATTAGTTATATATCACAACAAAACACCAAAAGAAATCAAGTTTGACAAACACAAATCAACCCCCTTCTCGTGTTTGCACCTTCAACAATGACCTTTGATCTCCACTTGGTTGGCAGACTTCTAAGAATTTTCTTCACGTGGTCAGCAGTGGTATAGCTCTTCTTGAGTACTCTTAATCCTGAAACCAGAGTATGAAATCTGGAAAACATTGCTTCAATGTCTTCAACTTCTTCCATCTTGAATAGCTCGTACTTCTAGACTAGAATGTTGGCCTTTTCTTCTTGGACTTGCTTGCTAAGTCAGAGTCAGACTATCATAGATGCTCTTTGTTGTTTCTTATCAGTGCACTTGTCTAACTCCTTGAATGTGATTGCATTGATCATGAACGTTCTGGATTTGTGATGCATCTTGAACATCTTCTTCTGGTCAGCATCCATATCTTTTTTGGGAATTTCAACACCATCAACATCTTCTGAAGCAGTATAGCCATCTTCCACCAAGTCTCAAAGTTCGGAATCTTGTGAAAAAAAGAAACTCCTCATCCTGTCCTTCCAGTACTCGAACCGTTCCCCATCAAATAGAGGAGGTCTGTTGATGTTTCCTCCAACAACTTCTACATTGAATCCAGACATGTTGAACCCGTGGATCTTTCCTCAAACACTGTAAAGTGCTTAGTCTTGAGATCGAGCTCTGATGCCAATTGAAGGTGCAAACACGAGAAAAAGGGGTTGAATTGTGTTTGTCAAACTTGAATTCTTTTGCTGTTTTATTGAATGTTGATAGGAATTATTTGATGAATAAATAATCAGACTTAGCAGCGGATATTAACAACATAAGAACACAACGATTTATCCTGGTTCACCATTAACTTGGCTACATCCAGTCCCTTCACTCTGAAGGCTTTAATCCACTAATTCAAAACACTTTGAATTACAACACCAGACCCTCCAAGTTAGTTTTCCCAAACAGTCTAACAACCCCAGACTTTTGAGGAACGATAACAACACCTTGACCCTACAAGTCAAGTCTTCTTCTACCAATCTGACAACCCCAGATTGAAGAAGGAATCTACACCTCTAACGGGTTTGATTACAAGGGTTTGGAACTCTGCAAAGTTGCTTCTGGAAAGCTGAATGTTGCATTGTTTTTCACACTCTTTAGTTGCTTCTGGAAAGCTGATTGCTGCACTGAATTTCACTCTCGAAAAATCACTTAGAAAATATTTATTTTGCACTCAAGTGTTTCTCTCTTTTGAACTCTCGAATGACTTTGAATTGAAGCTTGAGTTCTTGTACTTTTCGATGCCTACTGCTGGTGCCTGAAGCCTCATTTTATAGCTGCAATTAGAGTTTTGTCCAAGCTTAAATTCAAGATAAACCCTGTTCAGATTTCCTTTGAAAATTCTGTTGGCCAATCCTGTTTCTCTTAATTTCAAAACGTATGTTTTAGCTTCAGCTTTCATTTTAAAATTCTACTAACCAATCATGTTTCTCTTAATTTCATACCGTATCTTTTAGCTTCAGATTTAATTCGAATTTCCTTCAAGTCTTCAGTGATTTTTGAATTAAATCCCCTGAATACTTTGATCAAATTTTTATCAAAATTCAATCAAGTCTTCTTCGAATTTTAATCAAGTCTTCACTGATCTGCATCATGATTTAAATTTTGGACCGTATGATCTGCTGATCTCAACCAAGTCTGGACCACGTGATGTGATATGTACCATTTTGTCTCATGATCTGGATTGCGTGATCTTCTGATCTGGCCCATTGATATTATGATCTGGACCATTGATCTTATGATCTGGACCATTGATCTTCTGATATGGACCAAGTCTTCTGTTCTGGACCATGCTATCTTCTGGTATGAACCAAGTCTTCTGTTTTGGACCAGGCTATCTTCTCATCTGGACCAAGTCTTTTGTTCTGGACCATGCTATCTTCTGTTCTGGACCAAGTCTGGACAATGTTTCCTTCTGGTCTGGACCAAGTCTCCTTCTGGACATGCTTCCTTCTAGTCTGGACCAAGTCTCCTTCTGGACTTTGCTTCCTTCTGATCTAGGCCAAGAGTAATATCCTCTGATGATGTCATTGTTTCTTCCCTCTGATGATATCCTCTGATGTTTGCCTTTAATGACATCCTCTGATTCTTGCTTCTGATGGGATCCTCTGGACGTATCTTCTGGTATCCTCTGGAGGTATCCTTTGGTGATATCTTCTGGCCGTGTCTTCTGGTGGCATTTTTATCTTCTGGTGATGTCATCCTCTGATGACATCTCTTGCTTTTGATTTGTATCTTCTGGTTTTATCTTTTGCTGACGTCATCCTCTGATTTTTCATACTTCTTCTAAGTCAAAATATGATTTTCATAAAATACTTTTGTTAACATCTAAACTTTAATTGAAAGAACCAACTTGGTTCCAACACGATCTCTTTGAACTCTAATATGAATCTGGATTTTATGCTTGAGCTCTTCTATTTTCAGATACATATTACTGATGCCTGAAGCCTCCTTTTATAGCTGAAGTATGGGCTTTGTCCAAGTTTATTTTTGAGATAAATCTTGCTCAGATTTCTTTTGAAAATTTTGTTGGCCAATCCTGTTTTACTTTAATTTTTAACCAAATCTTCTTGCTTCAGATTTCATTCGAATTTCCTTAAAGTCTTCAGTGATTTTTGAATCAAATCTCCTTAATACTTTGATAAGATTTCTATCAAAAATCAATCAAGTCTTCTTCGAATTTTAATTAAGTCTTCACTGATCTGCATTATGATTTAAATTTGGACCATATGATCTACTAATCTGGACCATGTGATCTTATGTGTACCATTATGTTTCCTGATCTGGACAGTGTAACCTTCTGATCTGGACTATGTGATATTCTGATCTAGACTTGTGATCTGTTTTGGATGATGTTATCTTCTGGTTTGGACCAAATCTAGACCAAGTCTCATGTTTTGGACCAAGTATGGAACATGTCTTCTGTTTTGGACCAAGTATGGAACATGTCTTCTGTTTTGGACCAAGTCTGGAACATGTCTTCTGTTCTGGACTGAGTTATCTTCTGAACTCTGTTTCCTTCTGGTCTGACCAAGTCTCCTTCTGGACAAGATTACCTTCTGGTCTTACCAAGTCTTCTTCTGGACAATGTTTCCTTCTGGTCTGGACAAAGTTTCCTTCTGGACATGCTTCCTTTTGGTTTGGACCAAGTCTCCTTCTGGACCATGTTTCCTTCTGGTCTGGACCAAGTCTCCTTTTTGACTATGCTTCCTTCTGATATGGGCCATGAATAATATCCTCTGATAATGTCATTGTTTCTTTTCTCTGATGATATCCTCTGATGTTTGCCGTTCATGACATCCTCTCATTCTTGCTTCTGATGGGATCATCTGGTATCCTCTGGAGGTATCTTCTGGTATCGTCTGGAGGTATCCTCTGGTGACATCATCTAGTATGCTCTGGATGTATCCTATGGTGATATCTTCTGGTCGTATCTTTTGGTGGCATTTTTATCTTTTGGTGACGTCATCCTCTGATGACATCTTCTGCTTTGATTTGTATCCTCTGGAGGTATCTTCTGATTGTATCTTTTGGAGGACATCTTCTGCTTCTGATTTGTATCTTCTAGAGGTATTTTCTGGTTGTATCTTTTGCTGACGTCATCCTCTGATGACATCCTCTGGTGACGTCATCCTCTGATTTTTTATATCCTCTGATTTCTCATTCTTCTTCTAAGTCAAAATATGATTTTCATAAAATACTTTTGTTAAGATCAAAACTTTACTTGAAAGAACCAACTTGGCTCCAACAATCCTCTGGTGGCATCCTCTGGAGGTATCCTCTGGTGACATCCTGTGGTGGCATCCTTTGGAGGTATCCTCTGGTGACATCCTGTGGTGGTATCCTCTGGTGACATCCTGTGGTGGCATCCTCTGGAGGTATCCTCTGGTGGCATCCTTCTTCGAACTCAAATTTATTCATAAAATACTTTTATTAACATCAAAACTTTAAGTGTAAAACCAACTTGGTTCCAACAAGATCAACCTCGATAGACCACATTTTGTCATTGACAAATTTGTCATTGGAAAGAGGGCATTGATGTGAGATCAACGTGGATAAACCATTTATTCAATTATAGTGTCATATCAAAATATCTAATGACAAAAGTTTACACATGAACTATTTTGGTTGATAATTTACAATGTCAGGGATGTGTTTGCCAATTTAAAAAACTCAGAGCCTCATTTTATCGACGCTTATAATTTTAGGGATGACTATGTATATTTACTCCATATTATATGCAGTTATAACATTGATCCATATTCTGTCAAAAAAAAAATAATGGGTCGTTTAAACTAGTCGGGTGAATTATTGCAATGTCAATTTTTTGTAAATTAATTATTATTATTATTATTATTATTATTATTATTATTATTATTATTATTATTATTATTATTATTATTATTATTACTTATGAGATAATACATAAATCTCATTGAATGTAAATATCAAACTATTTTACATTGTTAGTATAATATATTAAACTCTATAATAATTTTACTATAAATTTTTTTAATTCACATACAAATGTTTTTTTACTCCGTGTAACACATTGGCTCAACTACAATAGTTACTAATAGAAGATAGAAATAGTTATATTTTTGAAGTTATAATACATTCAAGAAATGTAATCTAGCTGCTTCATACATTACCACAATCACCGTTTACTCCTAATTTATTTTAATAAATATTTTATAACTTTCTTAATTTAAAAAAGAAAAATAAATCCTCTTCACTCTCAAATATACTCTCAGTTCATATCTTGGAGGAATATTTTCAGAAATGCAATTTCTAAACTTCAAGCAGTCCAAATACTTGTGTGAGATTTAATATAGAAATAAGAGATTGTAAAAGGTTTGAATCAATGGGGACATGTTAACTATCGTCAACCATCTAGTCATGTCTGCAAAATGAGTATATTAATAAAGTCCTTTCTAAGGAAGATGTTATGGTATCAAAAGTCGCAAGAGAACAACAATACTAATATATCAATGCTAATCTTTATAATTCTCTTCACTAAAAACTGAGTCTTTAGGAGGTCAAGTATATTATCAATTGTCAATGTTTTGCACTTTGGTATGACTAAGAATGTTGGTTTCACTTATATTATGGATCACATTCAGTGGTATCTATTCTTCATAATTACTCTATCCAAAACTTGTGGATTCTCCAAAAGGGTGTGTGATCAGATTGATATACAAGACTCTGTCTCTATTTGTTGTGACAAATGGTTCGATGTAGATTATATTTGTAATCTTGTTTCCATTGTTGGAACCAAGTTGGTTCTAAGACTTAGGATTTTGATGTTTACAAAAGCACTCAATGTAAACTTATTTTATACCTTGAATTATTAAATTAAATGTCATCAGAAACTGAAGAAATCAGAAGCAGAAGATCAAAGGAAAATGAATTCTAGATCAAAGTAAAAATATCCAGATCAATGGTTCAGAAATAATTTTTTGAGTCTAGTGATGGTCAAGATCAGAAAATCAGACCATGGCCCAGAA
Organism: Cicer cuneatum; assembly: GCA_037974295.1. Lineage (NCBI taxonomy): Eukaryota > Viridiplantae > Streptophyta > Magnoliopsida > Fabales > Fabaceae > Cicer > Cicer cuneatum. The sequence continues at coordinate 35,767,219 of JBBPBO010000001.1, forward strand.
GTGGCCGAAATCAGAGGGACAGGCTGTGCAGTCCAGAAATGGCCGAATCCAGAAGTTCATAGCATATCAGGCGCGCATCCAGGAAGGCTGAAATCAGAAGATCAGAGGGCTATGAAGTGTGGTCCAGGAATGGCCGAAATAAGAGGTTCATAGCATAGCAATTCGGCTGGTCCAGGCTGGACTATCGCATGAAAATGCTGATGATCCAGAATTGATCAATGATGGAGATTGCAAGTTATTTTAATTAAAGTGTGAAAAATATTTGTTTTTAATTAAAGTGAAGGAGCATGGAAGTCAGAAGCTATTGGCGGGAAGCAATGCACAGATTTGATTGGCTAGTTAATTTATGAAAGAAATCTAAGGCTTAAAAAAGATATGTTTTGGAATTAATTGAAGCCCGATTGGTCAATTTATTTTTGCCAGAGAATCCAGCAATATTTAGCTCGAATTTAAGGATTGGAAGAGGCCCAAATCAGCATCTATAAAAGGAGGCACAAGGCAGATTACTTAGGATCGAAAATCACAAAAGGGTCATATACTTCAAAAGCAAACACTCTCAAATTTTCATATAAGTCAATTGTTGAGTCTCAGTTTTTAAAGCAAGTACTTTTGTTGTTTTCGTTCCACTGTGTCAAATCTAAGTTGTTGAAGTAGAGTCTACAAGCTGTGGGAGTCAGTAGAGGTAGCAGGTTACTTGGCAATTAGATTCATAGTGTTGTGATTTCTTCTACAATCTGGGGTGTCAGATTGGCTGAAGAACAGGAGTTGTTTTTCCTCAAAGAAGTCTAGGATTGTTAGACTATTTGAGAAGACTGACTTGGAGGGTCAGTAGCAAGGTTGTAATTCAAGATTGAATTAGTGAAATCCTTCAAGGCGAAGGGACTGGACGTAGCCTCGTTAACGGTGAACCAGTATAAAATCTGTGAGTTTTTATTGTTATTTTTATCCGCTGCTAACTCTGTTTTAATTATGCATCAAGTTTTGTTTTGAAAGTATTAAAACAGGAAAAGATTCAAGTTAAGTCAAACACAATTCAACCCCCCCTTCTCGTGTTTGCACCTTCAGTTTCCTATGTACACATTAGTGAGTCTAATTTATCACTAAATGATATTCACTTTTGAGGCTACTTGAATTTTTCTCACCTCACAATTCATATATATACCATCCCTCTAAATGTTCATTTTAATATTCAAAGCATATTCATTGATGAATCATCTCATGACATAAAGATTTGGCCCCATTCTTCATTAGGTATATTTATTATGTTAAGAGTGGGTACCAATGATTGATTTCAAATACTTTTGATTTTGCTAGTGTGACTCAATTGGAGACTTGATAGGTGATATGGAAGCTCAAACTTCATGAGAATTTGAAGCACTTCATGTGGTTATCAATACATAATAGTCTTCCTACTAATGAATTTTGGATTTCTAGACATCTATTTTCAACCTCTTCTTGTAAAACATGTGGAGCTAGTCGCAATTCAGTTGCTTTACACCTTTAGAGTTTGCCTGAATTCCATGGCAATTTAGGATGTTCAACAAGGATACTACATTCAATTTGTCGAAATTACCTCTATGGTTCAAACAACTTTCTTTCACTCCTAATGGTATTTTCTTCGCTATAGTGTGTTGTTTTTTTATGGAAAGCTCGAAATGGTAAGGTCTTTCATGGTAATGGTCGGTGGAATTGGAAGTGTCTCAGTCACATCAATTCTCTTCATGTTTATGTGTTATATTCTTTCAAGGAAGACATTCACAAGCCTAGTAGAAAGGTAACATGATCTTAAGCTACAGACAATATCATCATAGTTAATGTTGATGGTAGTTTTATAACATGGGAGATAAGGTTTTAGAGTCTTACGAGGAATAGCAATGAAGCATACTTTTAGTCGATGTTAATTCATCTTTTATAAATTTTCACATAAAAAATCGTATTATAAGTTATCGGTCTATGTCAAAATTAGCATCTTAAACACTTTTTATTATACGTTATTCTTTATGCACGTTAATAATATATTAAATGATTTTAGATTTATGTAGAACTACATATAGATGATCTGTAAAATATAATATTTCAATTCCACGATGAAAGTTATAAAATAAATGTTACTCAACAATGTAACATTTGTGTAATATTATATCAGTATAATTTGATTCCTCCTTTTTTTATATACATATAGTGTTTGAATTCTTGACTGCCAAACTGGCTACGGCTCTGTTTGCTGCAACATCCTCAACCATTCAGTTAAACGAACAACTAAAATATAAGACAAAAAACCCAAAAAAAAGTTGCATAGTCTTTCTTTTCATTTTAGCGGAACTCATTAGACAGGTCGCAAGTATTGTCAACTATTCACAGTCATTTTAATTTTTTCTTCTTCTTTACAACAACTTTATAGTCATCATTCTGCATAGCAAAGTTAATTCAAAAGGATTTGGTTTCCATGCTTCTCAAATTAAATGAAATTATGAACAGGATACTTAACCATATATGGTAACATAATTGGATGTTCATGAAAAACAAACTTCACGTGAACATGAGCAACATAATAATAAAATAAATCTCAATAAACATTAAAATCAACAAATTAGAGCATCTCACACCTTCGGACCTCATGCTTAGGGGCTGTGGACCAGCATGTTTTTGGAATTGGGCATGCATGACAATTCTTAATGGACCAAAGTGGAGTACGATATTGTAGTACCCCAATTTTGTCCGACCAATTAAATTTTTTCTAAAAACAAATCATGTGTTTAATTTTAATATTTTTCATAATTACTATTTTCTTAAAAAAGGTTCAAAAAAAAAAAAAAAGAAAGAAAGAAAGAAAGAAAAGAATCAGAGTGAAATTAATAAATTTGACCCAATAGTTGGACCCATATTTACTTATAGTGGATCACAATTGTACTTATTAATTAATGAAAGTCTAAATTGTGTATTACGCAATGCGATAGCTCTAGTTTTGGTTTAGTTTCCTCTAGTTCTAGTTTCCTCTAGTTCTGGCTCCCTCTAGTTTTGGTTCCTGGTTCCCTTTAGTTCTGGTTCTGCCTATGGTTCTGGTTCCCTTTTGTTTTGGTTCTGCCTCTAGTTTCTGGCTCCCTCTAGTTTCCTCTAGTTCCCGGTTCCAGTTTCCTTCTGGTTCTGGTTTCCTCTGGTTCTGGTTTTGCCTCTGATTCTGGTTCTCTAGTTTTGCCTCAGGTTCTGGTTGTTCCCTTTGGTTCTGGTTCCCTCTAGTTCTGGTTCTGCCTCTGGTTTCTGACTCCCTCTGGTTCTGGTTCTGATTCCCTCTAATTCTGGTTCCATTTGGTTTTGCCTCTAGTTTTGGTTCACCGTGGTTCTAGTTGCCTTTTTTTTGTTTGGCAGCATTAACATTCCCTTCCATCTTTTCAGCCTCCTTGCTTTTCATCTTTACAGTTGCAATTTTTCCTTACATACACGCCATCTTTTCATTCATCTTTCAAGTCTTTTTTAGCCACTTTTGTTTTTCTGTATTTTTTTCTAACTAAAACAACTACAATATTTTTTCCTTGTATACACGCCATCTCTTTAGCCTCTTTTTCTTTTTTTTTTCTCTCCCTAAAATGGCTACAACTTTTGTCATGTATACAAATAATTAAAAAGTACATCGTCTCTTTTCTAGATTTACCTTAACAAATCCAATTTTTCTGCAAAAACAAGCAATAATCTAGAACTCACTTTTATCTCATAGATACGAAGATTTATCATTTTAGTCTATAAATTGATAGAAAAAAAATCAAATAGAGGAGGAGAGCCTTTTTTCATTTTGAGACTAGGAAGAGTTTTTGTTAGTAAAGAATCTGAAACATGAAATGAATTATAGAAGAATACACTAATTTAAAATAAGAGCAAATATCAATAAGAGCAAATAAAATAAGAGTAACAAATACTCAACTTGTGTGTGGTAATTATTTCTAAACTCATCTAAAACACTTTTGTACTCAATATCTTCTTTTCTTCCTTCGTCAGACCAATAACATTTTTTTCAAACCATTTTATTGTAACACAAACACATTTCTTTAAAAACATTCAACACATCCACATTTTCTACTCAAGAATTACTTAACTTTGATTTCCCCATTGCACCAAGAGATACGTAGGAGCAACATCGCACTCTTGTCAAACATAATAATAACAAATTTCTTTTTTCTTTTATACTTTAAATATACTTTTATCACAAGATTCTTTTCATAAAAAGTATTATATTTGCATTTTAAAAACGAGAAATAAATTTATATAAGTTAACATTAATTTTGCACAATTAATCATAGCTAATTGTATTCTAATAAATGTTGTAGGATTATAATAATTTCCAATATTTTTTCTATTTTAAAATAAACTTTAGTGGCGACTCCATTGAATTGGAGAAACACCTCGAAATTTTAGGGCAGATATAATACATTCTGAGGAACTAAAAAGATCGTGTGGAAAATAAGTGTATAACCTCGGTGAAGACATGGGGAAATAAGGCGAGGAGCAAATAACTTAGTGATTAGGGTTCGAGAAGGTAGGAACGGTTACGAGCTCTAGTTCATCTCATTCATTCATACTTGCCGAGCTCTATGGCAACAAGGCTTATAGAAGTATACTTATCTTAGCGGTCATTAGTAAATCCTCAGAAGTTCCGCAAGAACAGTATGAAACTCAAAAGTGAACCAAAAGAAAAAATATGAGCTATCGACATAATCACAATCAATCATGCGACAGAAAAATGAGTCGTTTATGCCCCTGCTATAGAGTTGCGGTGATCTTCGCCGTGTGTCAACCATTTCCATTAACTCGCACCTTTCTGCAAACAATATGTCGTCGTGGGTCATTTATTGGACTACCATTACCCTCAACGATCTAGGAACAGTTGTAGTAGCCATAAAAGTAAGGGAACCATTCAATTATTTTGTTTAACTAGATCAATCTATTGGATGAGAAGGGTGTAGCAGATAACGTGGTTGTTGAGGATCCGAGTCCATATATTTTGCATGAATTTGGATCAGTTGTTGCTGTGCTAGACTACATGAATGGATTTTATGAGTGAGAAGAGAGACAAGTGATGAAAGTGAAAAAATGTGATGAGGATGAGAGAGAGGAAAATGATGAGAGATAAAAGAGAAAAAGTGCAGCAAGAAGTACAATTGGGAAAAAGTGTTGAAAAATTATCCAAATCTATTTTGAATTTGGATCATGTGATGCAGTGTTGAACTGTAGTAGTGGGTTTTGTGAACGAGGAGAAAGAGAAGTGACGAGAGAAATATGGCGAGGACGAGAGAGATACGAAGTGGAACCAATGGTAGGGTTTTAGACTTACATATAAACAATTATTTGGAGATCTAAATGTGTTCTTTTTATGTTAATATTTCTTGGGTTGATTATTATTTGGAGATGGTTAATTATGGTTTTATTCTGGTTAGAATTTTAATTTTATTACGGTAAAAAATAATTATAATATAAAATTATCATGCAGATAGTTTTAGACCTTCTTATTATGTAAATATATATTTTTGAATTATTTTTTGTAGGTAATTTTTTATATTTAAAAATTTCTTCAACAAATACTGAGTTAAAAATTTTGATTTTTAAATCCACAATTTTATCTTGAGTTTTTTATATATAACAAATTTATATTTAACTTATTCTAATGTAAAAATTTTTATATTTTAAAAGTTGAAGGATAATTAAACATGTTTCTATATAGCTGAGATTAAAATTGTTTACCGAATAATTTTGTAGAAATTAAAAATTGTATTAATTTTTTACAAGGACTAAAATTAAAATGTTAGAATTTCGTAGGACTGAAACCAAATTTGCATATTTCTCAACGACTAAAACTAAATTTTTAACATTTTGCAAGACTAAATTTTTTATTTATTATAAATAAATTAAAATCAAACTTCTTGTATCTTGCAAAGATTAAAATTTAGTTTCCATCAATTTACAGAAGAACTAACCGCTAGAGGATTAGCAAAAGCCGCTCTTCGGGGTTGGTAGCGGTTTAAAAAAAATTATTTGAATTAGAAATTAGAAATCTTTTGTTATATCACATAATACAAAATTATTTGATTTTTTTCATTTCAAAGAATTTAGGTGATACATTCAAAATTAGTATTTTATGCTTTCTAAAAGTGGATTCGCTTCATTTCTTTAAATGCCATCATTTTATTTGGGGTGTTAAGTATTAGGGATTAAAACGAAAATGTCTACTTTTTGTAGAGACTTAAACTAAAAAAATTATTTTGCACTAACTAAAATTAAATTTTTTATATTTCACACAAATTAATTGCTTTTTTAAGCCAAAATTATATTTCAACAAAATATGTAATATTTCAACAAATTATATTTAGAACATACTAATACATTTTTAGTCAAAAAAAAAAAAACAAACTAATACATTTTATAATAAAAAAAAACTCATGTATAAAGTTTTTCTTTTTATCTTTAAATTTTTAAGTATTTATAAAATACTAATTAGTAAGCATTCAGAATTAAGAAATCAGAAAATAAAGGATTTTCAAATAATTCTCAATCTATTTTCTCAAAAATAAAATCTCAATCTCTAATCATAACTGTATTTATGAGTTAACTACATTTAATGATTACAGCTCATAAATGTAGATTTATCAAAAGATATCATACTTTGTTTTTGACAGAAGATATCAAGACTTTAATTTTATTTTTTTAAGGAAATCAAGACTTTTATTTATAAATGAGTACTAATGTAAAATTGAAAGGAAAATAATAAGAAATTATAAATAAAATAATTTAAATAAAAGATGAAATTAATCTTTATAAAAAATATAAAATTAAAACGAAAAGTCACACCAAAATATTATCCCCCTATATATAGGTAAAAGATAAAACCATATTCGTTAATCTTGCTCAACCTATTTGCTCATAGTTTCTATCATGGCTCTCAATTCTCTTCCAAGTAGGAATTTCAAACCTACAGATGAGGAACTTCTCAAATCATTTCTCTACAACAAAATTAACAATAACCCTTTGCCTAATCAAATCACCATTCTTGAACATGATTTGTTTGGTATCAAAAAGAATCCTTGGGAAATTTGGGAAGAGTTTGAAGCTTCTCATGCATATTGTGGAAAAGACCTATATTTCTTCACTTTATTAAAGAAGAAATCGGCAACTAGCTCTCATATGGTTCGTACTATTGGAATAGGTAGATGGGAAGGTGAAGATGTCCAAAAAAACATAGTTGATAAAGACACGAACCAACTCCTAGGTAATAAAAAACGTTTTCGATTTGAGAAGAGTAACACTATCCACGACTATGAATGGATCTTGCATGAGTATAAACTGGATATATCTTTGATCACCAATCCTTTGGTAAGTAACATTTATGTATTATATTATTAGTTACTTAAAATATCAAGAAATTTTGTTGAAAAACCTATTAGTATTTTTTTTAAATTGAATTTAAATTTTAAAAAATTTACTTAGTTTAATTTGTCACCAAAGAACTTACGTTGATTAGTAACAGAGATAGTGATTAATTATAAATAGTGACAAGTCTAGTCTTATAATTTAAATATTTGTGTTCAATTTGAGCTATTGCTTGAATATAACCTATAACTTTTTTTAGTGATCCGTTAGAACTAAACCTAAGTTTCAAGATTTATAGCAATTGATGCCATTGTGACATTATTTATAATCTGATTTAATTTGTATCTATGTTTTTTCAGGCCAAGAATTATGTTCTATGCCGATTGAGAAAAAATAATACAAAAAATAAAATCGATCACAAATCCAATTCCAAAGTTAAGCCAAGAAAAAATACAAGAACAAAGAATGTTGGCCAAAATAGAAGAAGGAAGATCGTCATTGAACCACCGGCAACCACCGTATCGGTAAGTAAACAGCATTATTATTTTTAATACTAATTATTAATAATATTACCTTGCTTGATTAATTATTAATTTCCAATTGAGTTTTAGTATTCGAGACTGGATTTTTTTCAAAATTCCCGTTGCATATTTTTGGTCAATTCTTTTGTGGAGTGATTGTTACAATGTTTTTATTTTTTGTGGTTAAACGATCTTGTGCGTATGTTTAGGCTTGGAGATAGTTTGATTCAAATTATTAATGAATATTTTTGGCAATGTTTTTCTTAACGTTCTTTTATGGCAAGGTTCACATAAGAATTAATTGATATGATCATCAAAGTCTACTCAAATTAGATAAAGCTAAAATCTTTAAAATTTATTATTTGATTAAATGAAATTTCATTCTTAGATAAATTAATTCAAACGAAATAAATTCAAAAAATTTATGATTTTATATTTTATATATATACGATCTTCGATATTTAATGATCATTTAACTCCTTAATTAATATTGTTTTTTTACATTTTTAATTTGTAGGACTTTAAATTTAGTAATGCTTCGGTGAAAATATATACAGTTTATGAAACACTAAAAAACCAATCAAACGCAGGACAGAAGAAGTCAGAGGTGGCTAAAACAGAGTCTCAATATAGAACAAATACTGAAATAGTAAGTACTACATATATATTTGTTGCTATATTAATTATGAGTTTAATTTTTATCTACGTATAGTATAAAAAATTTTACACAAACGGTAAATCATAATCAATCATATGGATGATTTTATAAGTAGTTATAACAAAATTCAAATATTATTAACGATCTAACAGTTGTGATCGATTGACAGTATAAAAAATCTTTACAATGTGTGTATATGAATTAAATTGATTAATTATTAATAAATTTCACAAATATATGTAAGGGCTTAAAAGAGTTTTAGGTTTCTCCACACAGAGAATATGTGTTTTGCAAGTAATAAATATTTTTAGAAAACATAGAGTTTTTAGAAATTAGATCAATTACAAATAAGTTAGGTTTTTCTAGGCAACAAATTAGTGTGCTTAGTATCTTATTTGATTAAAATCTAGTCCGATTTTATTAAGTTTTATGGAATTTTATTTAGATTCTAATTGATATTTATCAAATCTATCATTTGATTTAGATTACATGTTATCATAATATGAGTACTTGGATAAATTAATTATTATATTTATTATTTAATTTAATTTGTATACATTTCAAGTGTAAAGTTAATTTTGATAGTCGAATCATTAAAACATTTGATTTTTATTGTAATTATTTCAAGTCACAACTATTTAAAGTTGTGATGCAGTGATAATATAAAACTTTTTACAATATCAGTATATGTAATTAAACTCTTAATTATTGCACCAAAGTATTTTATTTAAACTTCAAATCTTATTAAAACATATTTCAATATTAGAATAAAGCTGATCAAATCAATTTCAAATTTTTATTTTGTTGTTCATTCAATTCCTTATTAATTTGTCACCCAAAATAAATATGCTTATTAATTTGCTCTTGCATTTCCATTTTGTAGGAGAAAAATAATGTTTGGCTGGGGAAAAATACTGACCAAAGACCAAGTAATCAAGTAGACAGTGGAAATAACAAGATTGATGTGGTTAACACTATCAATATAAAAAAGTCCAAATATAACAAAGTAGAAGATGATGATGAGTACATTATGATCAATGACGGTGGTGATATCATTATGAACAAAGAAGAAGAAGAAGAAGATGATGATGATGGTGATCTAATTATGAACATAGAAGAGGAAGATGGTGATCAAAGTATGACTTGGCCAGAGTTATTTGCAATGCAATTGAAAAGTGTTAATGAAGGATGCTTGATCGAAGAGGAAGATATTCCAATGATTTCCAATGACTTTTATAAGGACTTCTTGTTGAAAAATGTTGATATTAAGTAAATAGTAGTAAATTAGCTACGAGGATATTTTTGTATTTTTTGGTGGTTTCATTCATTGGAAATACTATTAAATATTGGATTAGATATATTACATGGAATCAAAGTTCATGTTCAACCATTCATTTTCTATACTTGTGCAAAAATGATGCGATCAAGCACAGCGAATTTCGCTTTCTCATCCCAACTTTTGGCTTTTATATAGGCTAAATCGTAGATATCTCTTGGTCTATCTAACTTCCAACATCCTAAGTACAACATATATATTCATAATTGTAAACTCAATTTTTGTTGCTATATTAATTATTAATAAATTTGTCGTAAAATTTTAAGAAAATTTTAGTTTCCTCTCCAAAGAGAGAGTGTGAATGTGTGTTTCAAGTAGCAATATATTTTTTAGAGACACTCTGTAATACAATACTCTTTACATTATATTTATTTTATTTTAGAGAAAATAACACAATTATTACTTTTTAGAAAACATATTGTATTTCTAAAAATTAGATCAATTACAAATAGGTGCTTTTCTTTAACACCTACAAATTGGTATGCTTTTTGGCAGCATCTAATTAGCATAGGAAGCGCGTCGGATCATTTTCTTCAATACAAAATCTCAAAAAATTCATCAAATCTAATATTTCTTCAAATTTATAATATTCAAACTCAAATCTAAAACATGGAAGTGATGGAGATAAAGGTAAGCTTGAGGAAAAAATGGTGATAGGGAGGTAAGTTGGGTAAGAGAGGGAAATAAATTGAAGAAGGCTTTATGTTTGTTTATAAATTTAGAAATTATTATTAAATCAAAAAAAAAAAATAATGAATCGAATAATAAAAATTAACACATCCTTATAAAATAACAAAAAAGTTTTGTTGAATTAGAGAAAGCGCCCAAGATTAGAGGAAGCCCGTTTATTAGATGAAGCGCCTCAGATAATTACAAGCGCGTCCATAAGATAAAGTGAGCAGATTAAAAGGAAGCAAAACAAAAGGACGAATCAGAGGAAAGGAACAACATGCGCCCTTCGCTGCCTTCAAAGGAGATGCTTCTAAGGACTCGCCTCTAAGTAACTTAGTCTAAGGATTTGACTCTCATAATCTGCCTCCAAAGTTTTGCCTCTCATAATTTGCCTCCAAAGTTTTGCCTCAAAAGATAAGACTTTGAAGTCAAGTGTAACATGTTCCAATAAGTTGCCTCCAACAAAGCAGCTTAAAGCAAACATCTGACTCTGGTATGAAACTTTGCCTCTACCTCTACTAAGTTACCTCTGCCAGTAATTCAACACTGAAAGATGATTGAGTTTGACTCTGAACTTCATACTACTTCTGACTCTGATTATTAGACTCTGCCTCCAACACAAGTAAGTGACTGACTCTGAAGAAAAGTCAATTACTCTGAGAAAAAGTCAACGCCACTGATGAAAAAAGTCAACACAACATGGAAAAAGTCAACGGTGAATGTGCAAACACGAGAAGGGGGGTTGAATTGTGTTTGACTAACTTGAATACTTTTTCTGTTTTTGTAGTTTTAAAACAAAACTTGATGTATGAATAAAACAAAGTTAGCAGCAGATATAACGTAAAAATAAAAACACAGAATTTTATACTGGTTCGCCGTTAACGAGGCTACGTCCAGTCCTTTCACCTTAAAGGATTTCACTAATTCAAAACCTTGAATTACAACAATACCATTGACCCTCCAAGTCAGTCTTCTCAAACAGTCTAACAATCCTAGACTTTTGAGGAATGCAACACCTTGACTTCTTAAGTCGAGTCTTCTCCTGCATATCTGACAACCCCATATTGTAGAAGGAATTACAACGCCTTGAATCTAATTGCCAAGTAATCTGCTACCCTTTCTGACTCCCTCAAATTGTAGACTCTACTTCAACAACTTAGATCTAACACAAGGGAAAGAAAATAACACGAATGGTTGCTTCTAGAAAGCTGCAACTCACAATTAACCTCACTGAAAACTCGAGTGTTTGCTTTTGGAAGTGTATGACTCTTTTGTTATTTTCGATACTAAGTATTCTACCTTGAGCCTCCTTTTATAGATGCAGATTAGGGTCTCTTCCAAGTTGAAATTCGAGCTGTATCTTGCCAGATACTCTTGCAAAAAAACTTTGACCAATCGGGCTTCACTTAAATAAAAAAACATATCTTTTTATGCTCCAGATTGCCTTTCAAAAATAACTTTGACCAATTCTGACTTTAATTAATTCTGGAACAAATCTTTCTTCCCGCCAATAGCTTCTGAATTCCACAAGTCTTCAATTTATTTTTATATCAAATCCTATGATTTGGAATAGGTCTGGATCAAATCTGGACATCATTTCTTCTGGTCTGGACTTAGTTTCATACCCTGAACCATGCTATCTTCTGGTCTGGGTCAAATCTGGATTGAATCTCTTGTTCTGGACCCATTAATTTATCCTCTGATTAAGTCTGGATCAAGTTTAGGCTGTTTTATCATTTCACTGCCAGGCCATCTTCTGGTCTAAGTCTGACTAATGATACCTTCTGGTCTGGATCAAGTCTCCCACTGGCAGGCTTCCTTATGGTCTTGTCCAGGTCTCCTTCTGACTTTGCTTTCTTCTGATCTGGGCCAGCAAAGATATCCTTTGGTAATTTCAGGATGCATTATCTGGTGTCTTCATCTTCTGCCTCTGGAAACTTCATCTTCTGGTGGCATTTAATGTAATAATTCAAGGTACAAAATAAGATTACATGGAGTGCTTTTGTAAACATCAAAATCCTAAGTACTTAAAACCAACTTGGTTCCAACAAACGACTCTAACTCTGAGGCAAAATAACTTATACAAAATAAACCTTTCAAACTTAGAAAAAAAAGATGTTAAATGTCTCATGTCAGTACAATGAAAAAAAGTTAATTTGGCACAAAAGTTTGGGTCATGAAAACCTAAAATTAATCCCAAAATTGAATAAACTTCAACTTGTCAGAGGGTTTCCTAATCTTAGATACAAAACAAAAATTATATGTGAAGCTTGTCCAAAGGTAAAACAAACAAAAAAAACTATTTTCCCCTATAAATTTTACCTCTACTACCAAACCCCATGAGCTCTTGCGTATAGATCTATTTAGGCAAGTGAAAACAACCTTAGTAAATGGAAACAATTATGGTTTTGTTATAGTTGATGATTACACTATATGGAATTAGGTAAGATTCCTAAGGAATAAGGATGACTGTCATAAAGTGTTTATTGCTTTTTGCAAACAAGTAATGAATGAGAAATGTCTTAGAATTATAACAATTAGAAGTGACCATGGAGGAGAATTTGAAAATAAATTCTTTGAAATTTTTTGTGAAGAGAATGGAATTCACACAACTTCTCTTCTCCGAAAACACCACGACAACATGGTGTCATAAAAAGAAAGAATAAATCCCTTCAAGAGATGGCTAGAACCATGTTAAATGAGACGAATGTTGTGAAACATTTCAGGGCAGAGGCAATTAACACTGCATGCTACATTCAGAATAAAACTTTAATTAGACCTATGCTGAATAAAAGACCTTATGAATTATGGAAGAATTAAAAACCAAACGTTTCCTACATTCTCCAATTCGGTTGTATTTGTTATATTTTGAACACCAAAGAAAAGCTTGGCAAATTTGACTCAAAATCACATAAGTGCATCCTCGTGGGATACTCTGAACGGTCTAAAGGCTATAGAGTACACAATTTGGAAACTTTGATTGTGGAAGAGTCGACCAATGTTAAGTTTGATGACAAACAACTTGACTTCAAAAAGTCAGAGCAAAATGATGATTTTGCAGGAAAACCAGAGGAAGAAGGCAAATCAAAGGATAACATCGAACTAGAGGATACTGGCACACCAAAGGAGCAAGGAAAATTAGAGGACTTGGGAAGACCAGAGGATAACATAAGAACTAGTCAAGACCCTATGGAATCCATAACTAGATGGAAGTACAAGTCATCCCATCCAGACTCACTGAATGGTCTAAAGCCTATAGAGTACACAATTTGAAAACTTTGATTGTGGAAGAGTCGACCAATGTTAAGTTTGATGGCAAACAACTTGACTTCAAAAAGTCAGAGCAAAATGATGATTTTTCACAAAAACTAGAGGAAGAAGACAAATCAAAGGATAACATCAAACTAGAGGATACTGGAAGGCCAAAGGAAAAAGGTAAATCAGAGGACTTGGGAAGACCAGAGGATAACATCAGAACTAGTCAAGACCCTATGGAATCCATAACTATATGGAAGTACAAGTCATCCCATCTAGACTCACTTATTATTGGATAAGAAAATGATCCTCTGAAGACGTTGTCAAACTTTAAATATACATCCTTGTTTGGTCTACTATCTCAAATTGAACCAACCTTTGTAGATGAAGCTTTATTAGACAATGGTTGGATTCTTGCCATGCAAGCAAAACTAAATGAATTCAAGAGAAATGATGTCTGGAATCTTGTTCCAAGACCAAGGGATAAAAAGCCCAATGGAACTAAATGGGTGTTCAGAAACAAACTAGATGAAAAATGAGAAGTGGTAAGAAATAAAATTAGACTAGTATCTCAAGATTACAGTCAACAAGAAGGTGTTAATTACACTGAGACATTTGTTCTAGTAGCATGGTTAGAAGCTATTAGAATTTTATTATCATTTTATGCACAAAATAATTTTATTTTATACAAAATGGATGTAAAAAGTGTTTTTTTTAAATGAGGAAGTTTATGTCAAACAACCTCCTAGTTTTAAAAATTTTGAGTTTCCAAATTATGTCTTTAAACTTAGAATATCATTGTATGGTCTAAAACAAGCACCTAGTGTTTGGTATGATAGATTAAGCAATTTCTTGCTAGAAAATAGTTTTGAAAGAGGCCTAGTTGACACAACGTTGTTTCGAAAATCAGTTAAAAATGATCTTCTTATAATTCAGATTTATGTTGACGATATAATCTTTGGATCAATTAATGGCCAGCTTTGCCAAGAACTTGCTGAGTTATGAAACAGGAATTCCAAATGAGCATGATGGAAGAACTGAAGTTCTATTAGGAATTCAGATTCAACAGAAGCAAAATGGAGTTTTGGTTCATCAGACTATATATACAAAAGTGTTTCTCAAGAAGTTGAAAATGGATTAATGCAAACCATTGAACACTTTAATACATCCAACCTGCTCACTATATAAAGATAAGTCACACAAGAAGGTTGATCAGAAAACCTTTAGAGGCTTGATAGGTTCTTTAATTTATTTAACTGCATCTAAGTCTGATATTATGTTTAGTGTGTGTTGTGTGTCAGGTTTTTGGATCTTTATATACCTGAAAGGCACTACTAACCTTTGTTTTTTCTATAAGCAATCTTCTGAGTAAAGGTAAGTGGGATACTATGATGTTTACTATGCAAGAGACAGACTTGAAAGAAAAAAACACCAATGGAAGCTGCACTTTTGTTGGTGGCATTCTGATCTCATGGTCCAACAAGAGACAAAACACAATTCCTTTGTTTACAATAGAAGAAGAATACAACTCTACCACAGGATGTAGTACTCAAATCTTATTGATAAAGCACCAATTGGAAGACTAAAGCTTCATGAGAGTAAAATTCCTATATTTTGTGATAACACTTATGCCATATGCTTAACTAAAAATCCAATCCTGCACTCTAGAGCTAAACACATAGAAATAAAACACCACTTCAGAATAGACTTTTTCCAAAAGGGAACTTTAGATATTAATTTTGTTGACACTGAGCATCAGTGGGCAGACATTCTAACAAAACCCCTCGGTGAAGACAAATTTGAGTTTATAAAAGAAAATCTGAATATTGTTTTTATCACTGAATGATGGTTCTGATCTTTAAAACTTCGCATGTTAAAAAAATTTTCGTATCAAATTATCCTAAGATAAATTCTATGCTAAAATACTCTAAAACTATTAGGAAAAATCTGTTAGATTCACTCACCTTTTGTTTGATGACAAAAAGGGGTAGAATAGTTTTTGAGATCAATTTTAGGAACAACTTTAAGCAATACTATTTTAATCTGATTTGAAACCTTAAAATAGGGGGAGGATATTTCTCCTAAATAGTCAAAATGTCAATATATGCTTTATAATTAAATATGCTTATAGTTAAGGGGAGCTTTGCAATGTATGCCTCTTAGTTATTTTTAGAGCCTTGTGAATTATGCTTTATTATTTTTATTACTAAATTGTTCACAAAAGTAGTTGTTTTGTTATCATAAAAAAAGGGGGAGATTGTTAGAACCTGGATGGTTTGTAGAACAATTCCACGTCTTATTTTGATGATAACAAAACGTATTTTGTGGGAGCAATTTAATGCACTAATAATTTAGTTAGGTGTGCAGAAAATAAATTAGAAAAAGCCAAGAATTAGAGGAAGTGCGCCCAACAGAGGAAGCACCACAGATCAGAGGATGCACCTCAGATTAGAGGAAGCGGGCATATTATGAGGAAACAAAACAAAAGGACGGATCAGACGAAATTTTTGGAACCAAGTTGGTTTTACATTTAGAGTTTTGATATTAACAAAATTATTTTAATTAAGATTTGAAGAACATTTGATCAAAATTTGAAGAACATTTGATCAAGATTTGATTAAGATTTGCAGAAGATTTGATCAAGATTTATCTACAACAAATTACGAACAAAATCAATCTGAAGAATTTGCAATCTCAATCTAAAAAAAAAGGGAACAATAATCAATTTGAAGAATTTACAAACGCAATCTAAACAAAATACAATTCATAATTATAAAAGGACTAAATTGAAGCCCAAATTTTAACTATAAGTAGATACTCAAGGTTGAAGAAGAAAAGCATCGAAAAACATAAAAGAGTAGTCTTAGAGTTCAAAGAGAGAAATAGTCGTTTCAAGTTAGAAATATTTTCTAAGTGTTCTTTTCTTAGAGTGTGAGAGTTATTATTATTATTATTATTATTATTATTATTATTATTATTATTATCATATTTCCATATGCGACTACTCAAGTTCCAATCTCTTGTATCCAACCCGATAATGGTTTAGTTCATTCTTTAAAATGGGGTTGTCAGGTTGTTAGGAGAAGACTTGGCTTGTAGGGTCAAGGTGGTGTTGTTCCTCAAAAGTCTGGGGTTGTGAGGTTGTTTGGGAAGACTGACTTGGAGGGTCAGGTTCTTTGTAATTCAAGGTATTTGAATTAGTGGATTAAAGCATTCTGAATGAGGGGACTGGATGTAACCAAGTTAGTGGTGAACCAAGATAAATCTATGTGTCAAATTAATTATGCTTTTATTGCTTGCTGCCTCTGAATCTGATTGCTTCTACTCCAAGTAAGTAACCAAAAACCAAACTAGTTTTTAATTTATTTATAAATTATCAAAAAGGTATCAACTTTGGTAAACACAATTCAACCCCCTTCTCATATTTGCACCTTCAGAAATGAACAACATGCGCCTTTCGCTGCCTCCAAAAGAGATACCTCTTAGTAATTGAGTATAAGGATCTGCCTCTTAGTAATTGAGTATAAGGATCTGCCTCTTAGTAATTGAGTATAAGGATCTGACTCTATTAATCTGCCTCCAAGGTTTTGCCTCTGAAGATGAGACTCTGAAGTCAAGTGCAACATGTTCCAATAAGCTTCCTCCAATAAAGCAGCTCAAAGCAAGCATTTGAGTCTTATATGCAACAGTGCCTCTACCTCTACTAAGTCACCTCTGTCAGTAATTCAACACCAATAAATGATCGAGTCTGACTTTGAAATTCATACTACTTCTGATCCCGACTATTAGACTCTACCTCTGATGAAGAAAGTCAACACAACATGAAAAAGTCACCGCAACATGGAAAAAGTCAATGGCTCTGGAAAAACTGAACGACTCAGACTCTGATAAAAGTTATGACTATGGAAGTTGACTCTGAAGACACACGTTCTGCACACAACTCAGAAACAAAATCTAATGAAGGCTCACTGCCTCTGTTATTGAAGATTCAAATGTCTAAGCGATTACTTTTGTCCACACTTGAATGGATTAAAGTGCCCAATTGGCTACATTCTTAAGTGCACCGAATTAAATATCTAATCACACATAAGCAAATCAATTTCATGAAAAAGGATTTGTGCAATCAAAGATAAAACATTATGAAAATCCCAACAATAATCAAGCAACAAAATTATGAATTGAAGCTTAGATCAGAATTTAACTCCAACAACAGTCAACAATGATCAAGAGTTTAATTTCAGCATTTGTCCACAACAATTAGAAAATTAAAAGCTAAGATCAAGATCAAATTCAAGGCAACAATCGTATATGAATTTGGACACAAGTCAAAGCAACGATCATCAGAATCTGATTATAACGAGAAAATAGAAAATTAAAAAAACCAGAATTAAATTTTCAGAACGTTGCAAGAAGAAATTTGGAACAAGTACGTTGAAATTTGAAGAACGTTATAAGAAGAAGAATAAATTGAAGTGATTTGAAAGCAAGAATTGACGTCTATAAAAGGTCTTGACCACTTGAAGAAAAATATAGATATACAAACCAATATGAGAAAGAGTTGAATATCAATCGTTAAATACTTAGATTTTATTTAGCACTTAATTGTACTATAATTCTAGTTGTGCTAAATCCATCAGCAATATTGTAACCATCCTCTAGTGAGAGTAAACCCAAAAACAGAAACTAAACATTTGTGTAACCTGGCCTGGTAGTGGCTGTAAATCCTCAACGAATTGTGGTTTTCAAGTTGGATGTTTAGAAGAATTAACTGGTGAAGTTAAGTGGTTGTAATTTTTTTTGAATTACTAGATTAAATCCTTCTGGGTGAAGGGAATTGACATAGCTACTGGGTTGGTAATGAACCAGAATAAATCATTGTGTCATTTTCCTACCTTCTGTTTACTACCTCTGTTATTATTTTCACCATTTGTTAGCCCAATTTTTTTTTAAAACTGAATACACAATTCAAACCCACCCTTTTTCTTATGCATTTTCCACATACAATTGATATCAGAGCTCGGTCTCAAGGTCTAAGCACTCGACAATGTTTGAGAAAAGATTCACTTTTCAAATATGTCTAACTGTGGTGATGAGGCAATGGACGAAACGTAAACATACCTCATATGTTCAACGGGGAACGCTTTGAGTATTGGAAAGATAGACTCATAAGCTTCTTCCTTTCGTAAGATCTTGAACTTTGAGATTTGATTGAAGATGGGTACATCACTCCAAAAAATGTTGATGGCCTAGAGTTATCCAGAACTGAAATGAATGTTGAGAAAAAGAAACAGTATAAGGTGCATCATAAAGCTAGAACCTTTATTATAAATTAAACCACGTTCAATGTTTTTGATAAATTCACCAACATGGAATCAGGTAAGAGTATTTATGATGGAGGAAAATGGCATAATAAAGTTCTAACATATGAAGGAAATAAGCAGGTGCAGGAAACAAAGGCCAAAATCTTAGTTAGGAAGTATGAGCTTTATCAGGTGGAGGAAGATTGACACATCGAGAAGATGTTCTCCAGATTCCAGACTTTGGTCTTAGGTTGAAACGTACATCAAAAGATCTACACCACAACGGACCATGTCAAAAAGATACTTAGAAGTCTAGAATCAAGTGGAGACATAAGGTCACTACCATTCAGGAAGCTAAATACCTTAACAATATGCTTCTGGAAGAATTTAGCTCCCTGCAGTCTTATGAGGTTGATCTAACAGAGGATGAGGCCAAGAAGAAGAAAAGAAAGCTCTACAAGCAACTGAAGAATTAGAGGATGATTTAGAAAGTCAAAATGATGATTTAGAAGCATAAGAACTGTGTTTCATCTCCACGAGAATTTAACAGATGTGGCACAAAAAGAGATAATTTCCCCAAAAGTATTTCAAGAAGTACCAGAGTAAATGCAAAGGTACTAACAAGAAGAAACCCATTTGTTATGAATGCAAGGAACCTAGACATTTCAAAGAAGATTGTTGAAAGCTTGAGAAAATGTGCTATGGGAAAGAATCCAAGACTAGGAAGAAAGGTCTGATCTCATGGCATGACTCTGATGATGAATCCTCTAATTGTGAAGAGCTGGTAAACATGGCTCTAATGGCTGACATAGACTAACTCTGGCTCATACTACGATGAAGAAACTGAGGTATTTTTTGATCTAACTCGTAGTGAATTAATAACTTCCTTGAATGATTTTTTACAAACAAATCAATCTATTTCTACAAAACTGAAATTCCTAAAGAAAGATCATAAGGATTTAATTGATAAGTATAATGATCTTCAAACTAATTTTGAACAATTAAAGAACTCAACTCTAAGTGAAACATTTGTAAAACATCAAAAAATAATGTATGCAATTCCGATAAACATGAATTATCTTCCCAAGAATTCTTAGCAAATGGCCCCAAAAAAAGCAAGCAAGCTTCAATGATATATGGCGTTAGTAGAAATGGAAATAGAGGAATAGGGTATGTAACACTAGATTAGTTTCATCTGATTCTATTTGTGCATATTGTCATAAAAAGGATCATAATAGATTAACTTGTCCCATGCAAAAGACATGGAAAGACAAGAAGCCTATTTAGACTAACAAATCAGGACCCAACCATATTTGGGTACCTACACACAATAATTTCTCTTGCAGATGTCCTTAGCAACAACATTAAAACACCAATCATGGTACCTAGATAGTGGCTACTCACGACACATGACAGGAAAAAAGTCTATTTTCCAAGGTCTAACTCTGAAGAAAAGAGGAACAATAAGCTTTAGAGGCAACCAAAAAGGAAGGATAATAGGTTCTGGTATAGTTGGTAATCGCTCCATACCCTCCATTAAAGATTTTTTATTTGTTCAAGGTCTTAAACATAATTTGTTAAGCATTAGTCAATTAAGTGATAATGGCTTTGACATTATTTTTAATCAAAAATTATGCAAAGCAATTAGCCAAAAAGATGGATCTATACTCTTTACAGATCAAAGGCAAACTAAGTTATACAAAATAAAGCTTTAAAACTTAAAAAAAACAAGATGTTAAGTATCTCATGTCAGTAAATGAAGAAAAATTAATTTGACACAAAAGGTTAGGCCATGCAAACCTAAAATTAATCTGAAAATTGAATAAACTTCAACTTTTTAGAGGGCAACCTAATCATAGATACAAAAAAAAAACTATATGTAAAGCTTGTCAACAGGAAAAAAACAAAAAAACTCATTTCCCCCTAGAATTTTGTTTCTACTTCCAAACTCCTTGAGCTCTTGCATATAGATCTCACTGGGCCAGTGAAAACAGCCTCAGTAAATGGAGTAAAATATGGTTTTGTTATAGTTGAAGATTACACTAGATGGACTTGGGTAAAATTCCTAAGAAATAAGGATGATTGTGAATGTCGAACATGAGAAAAGGGTTGAATTGTGTTTGTCTAAGTTGGATTGTTTTTAGTTATTTATTCAAGAACTGGTTTGAGTTGGTGATTTTAACAAAAAAGAGGCAGTAGCAATCAAACTTAAGTAATCAAAGGCATCAGTAAAGTAAAGTATGCAGAAGTAACATGACACAAGCATATTTATCTTGGTTCACCACCAACTTGGTAGCTACATCGAGTCCTTTCATTTAATAGTGTTGGAACCAAGTTGGTTCTTTCACTTAAAGTTTTGATGTTAACAAAAGTATTTTATGGAAATAACATATTTGACTTAGAAGAAGAATGAAAAATGCCACTAGAAGATGACGTCACCAGAAGATGGAGATGACGTCACCAGAAGATACAAGTCAGAAGCAGGATGAAGTCACCAAAGGATATCATCAGAGGATATCATCAGAGGATATTATCAAAGGATATCACAAGAGGATATCACCACAGGATATAATCAGAGGATATCACCAGAGGATATCATCAAATGATATTACCAAAGGACATCACCGTATTATATCATAAGAATATCCCATTGGAGGATATAATCTGAAGTTCCCATAAGAGGATACAATCAGAGGATCTCGTCGGAGGATAACTTCAGAGGATCTCATTAGGGGCAAAAATCAGAAGCTACATCATTATAAGCTAAAAGTATGCTCAAAGCAGAATTTGAGCAAAATGCTTAAAACAAAATCGGAGCAAAAGACTCTAGAAACAGAATCTAGCTAAAAGTATGCTCAAAACAGAATCTGAGCAAAATGCTCAAAACAGAATCAGAGCAAAAGACTCCGTAAACATAATCTAGTTGAAAGTATGCTCCAAACAGAATCTGAGCAAAATGCTCAAAACAGAATCGGGGCAAAAGACTCTGGAAACAGAATCTGAGCAAAATACTTCAGAATATTCTCAAAACAAAATCAATCGAAATACACTCCAAAAGTAAAGCAATAGATCAAAGGGAAGCTCTAATTTCAACTATAAATAGAGGCTCAATGCTGAAGAATAATGTATCGAAAAATAGAAGAACTCAGTAAAAATTCCTAAGTATTCAAAGAGTTCAATGGAGAGAAAAACTTGCTTAAAAGATAAATATTTTCTAAGTGTTCTATTCTTAGAGTGTAAGGCTAATTGTCATCATAAATTTTTCAGAAGCAAACACTCAAGTTCAAGTTAAGCTTATTCTGAGTATCAACTTTCCAGAAGTAGTTACTCAGTTTTAATTTTGATCCCTTGTATAAAATCCTATGGTGTTGAAGTTGCTTCTAAAATCTGGGGTTGTTAGGTTATTAGAAAAAGACTTAGCCTGTAGGTTTAAGGTTGTGAAGTTCCTCAAAAGTCTAGGGTTGACAGACTGTTTGAGAAGACTTGGCTGGTATAGTCAAGGTGTTGTTGTTCCTCAAAAGTCTGGGGTTGTCAGGCTGTTTGGGAAGACTGGCTTGAAGGGTTAGTGGTGTTGTAATTCAAAGGAGTTTGAATTAGTGAAAAGGCCTTCTAAAGGAAGGGACTGGACGTAGCCTAGTTAAAGGTGAACCAGTATAAATTCGAGGTGTTAAGTTTTATTATCCACTGCTTAGTTACTTTGATTGCTCGTTATTCAACTAATTAGCAAAAAGAATTAAAGTTTGCCAAACACAATTCCACCCCCCTTCTTGTGTTGCACCTTCAATTGGTATCAGAGCCAGGTTTCATGGCTGAGCACTTTACCGTGTTTGAGGAAAGATCCAAGGATCAATATGTCTGAAGAAGCTGTTGGAGGAAACATCAACATACCTCCTCTATTTGATGGAGAACGATTTGAGTACTGGAAGGACAAGTTGAGAAGTTTTTTTATTTCACAAGATCCTGAACTTTGGGACTTGGTGGAAGATGGCTATACTATTCCAAATGATTAAAACAATGATGAAATTTTAAGAATAGACATGGATACAGATCAGAAAAGGATGTACGAAATGCATCACAAATCCAGAACCTTTATGATCAATGCAATCACCTTCAAAGATTTTGACAAGTGCACCAACAAAGAAACAACAAAGAGCATTTATGATAGTCTGATTCTGAACTATGAAGGAAGTAAGCAAGTGCAAGAAGCTAAAGCAAACATTCTGGTCAAGAAATATGAACTGTTCAAAATGGAGGAAGATGAAGACATTGAAACTATGTTTTCCAGATCCAGACTCTAGTATCAGGATTAAGGGTACTATAAAAGAGTTACACTACTGCTGATCATGTAAGGAAAATACTTAGAAGTCTGACAATCAAGTGGAGACCAAAGATCACTGCTATTCAGGAAGCTAAAGATTTAAATACTCTAAAGCTGGAAGAATTAATCAGCTCCCTCAGATCACATGAAATTAAGTTGGAAGAAGATGAACCCAAGTAGAAGAACAAAACTCTAGCCTTGAAATCCAAGCAGAAAAAGGCTCTGAAAGCAGCATCAGCATCAGAAGATAGTGATTCAGGCAATCAAAGTCTGAACTCAGAGGAAGAATAGATTGCTTTCTTATCCAAAAAGTTCAGAAAGTTGTGGCACAACAGAATGAAAAAATTTTCCCAGAGATATTTCAAGTAGTCCAACAAAGGAAGTGATGATACACATGACAAGAAAGGTATCATCTGCTACGGATGCAATGAATTTGGACATATCAAGTCATAATGTCCAAATATGGAGAAAGGGAAGCACCAGAGGAAAGATTCCAGAACCAAGAAGAAAAGTATGATGGCTACATGGGATGATTCTGATGAATCCTCTGAATATGAACAATCAGATTTGGCTATGATGGCTCACACCTACTCTGTCACTGGATCCAACACAGAATCTGATTCTGGAAGAGAATCAAAAGATGATGAAACTTAGATGTCCTTAGCAAACAAGTTAAAACACCAGTCATGGTACCTGGACAGTGGATGCTCGCGACATATGCAGGAAAAAGGTTTATGTTCCAAGAATTGACATTGAGCAAAGGAGGCACCATAACTTTTGGAGGAAAGCAAAAATGCCAGATCATTGGTCAAGGAACAGTTGGTAATGGTACCTCTCCTTCTATTAAAGATGTCTTGTTTGTTAAAGGTCTTAAACATAACTTGTTGAGTATAAGTTAGTTAAGTGATAACAATTATGATATTATATTCAATCAAAAACCACGCAAGGCAATCAGTCAGAAGGATGGATATGTGCTTTTCACAAGTCAGAGGCACAATAATATTTATAAAATAATTCTATTTAGTCTAGGAAAGCAAGAGGTTAAATGTCTTATGTTAGTAAATAAATAGAATTTCATGTGGCACAAAAGATTAGGTCATGCTAATCTTAGATCAAATTCTTTGAAAGTTTCTGTGTTGAGAATGGAATTTCTCACAACTTTTCTTCTCCTAGAACACCTCAACAGAATGGAGTTGTAGAAAAAAAGAATAGATCACTCCAAGACATGGCCAGAACTATGTTAAATGATTTAAATGTTGCGAAACACTTTTGGGCTGAAGCAATCAACACTGCATGTTACATTCAGTATAGAGTCTCTATTAGGTCTATGTTGAATAAAACACCATATGAATTATGGAAAGGTAAAAAGCCTAGCATTTCTTACTTTAAACAATTTGGCTGTATCTGTTATGTGCTAAATACTAAAGATATCCTTGGTAAGTTTGATTCTCGATCTCAAAAGTGTATCTTCATTGGATACTCTAAAAGATCTAAAGCTTATAGATTGTTTAATACTGAAACTCATATTGTAGAGGAATCTGTACATGTTAAATTTAATGACAAACAGCTTGACACTGCAAAGTCAAAGCAAGATGTTGATATTGCATATTTACCAAAACCAGAGGAAGTAGAAGTAGACAAACCAACATAAGTAGATAAACCAGCAGAACATGGAGAAATAAAGGATACAAGCAAGTTATAAGCATGTGACACATCTTCAAAGGATAAATCTGATCAAATCAAAACCAGTCATTAGAAGTCAGAAGAGAAATCTGGATGGAAATACCAGTCATCTCATCCTGAAAATCTGATCATTGGAATTGGAAGTGATTCCTTAAGAACCAGATCATCACTAAAAGACATTAGTCTGTTTGGCTTACTCTCATCGATAGAGCCTACCTCTGTTAGTGAAGCATTTGCAGATGATGGATGGATTATTGCAATGCAAGAAGAGTTAAATGAATTTAGGAAGGAATGATGTTTAGGATCTAGTTCCAAGACTAGATAAGAACATTGTTGGAACCAAGTGGGTCTTCATAAATAAGCTAAATGAAAAAGGTGAAGTGGTCAGAAACAAGGCAAGACTTGTGGCACAAGGTTACAGTCAACCAGAGGGTATTGATTATGCTGAGACATTTGCTCCAGTGGCCAGGTTAGAAGCTATTTGTATCTTATTGTCTTTTGCTGCAAATAATAACATCAAACTATTACAAATGGATGTTAAAAGTGCCTTTCTCAATGGTTATTTGAGTGAAGAAGTATATGTTAAACAACCTCCAGGTTTTGAAAGTTCTGAATTTCCAAACCATGTTTTTAAACTTAGAAAATCCTTGTATGGGTTAAAACAAGCACCTAGAGCATGGTATGATAGACTCAGCAACTTCTTGCTTAAAAATAACTTTGAAAGAGGACAAATAGACAATACTTTGTTTAGAAGATCAATAGAAAATGATATTCTGATCATTCAAAATTATGTTGATGACGTTATTTTTGGACCTACTAATGGCATTCTTTGTCAAGAATTTTCTAAATTAATGCAGCATGAATTTCAAATGAGTATGATGGGAGAACTTAAGTTCTTCCTAGGGATACAAATTCAGCAAAGTCCATAAGGTATTTACATTCACCAAACTAAATATACAAAGGAACTTCTCAAGAAGTTTAAAATGAGTGATTGCAAACCTATGGCTACACCAATGCATCCTACTTGTTCACTTGATAAAAATGAATCAGGCCAAAAAGTTGACCAGAAAATCTACAGAGGAATGATCGGATCATTACTCTACCTTACTCTTTCTAGACCTTATATCATGTTTGGTGTGTGTATATGTGCCTGATTTTAATCTGACCCTAGAGAATCTCATCTAACTGTTGTTATGAGAATTCTTAGATATCTAAAAGACACTACAAACCTTACCTTGGTCTACAAGAAATCTCCTAAGTACCAACCTACTGCATATTATGATTCTGACAATGCTGGAGATAAACTTGAAAGAAAAAGCACCAGTGGCTATTGCACCTTTTTAGGAGACAACTTGATCTCTTGGTCTAGTAAGAGACAACACACCATTGCCATGTCAACAGTAGAGGCTGAGTACATTTCAGCAGCTGGCTGCAGCTCTCAACTACTCTGGATGAAGCATCAACTTAAAGACTACAAAATATTAAAATCCAACATACCCATCTACTATGATAACACCTATGCAATTTGTCTAACCAAAAACCCGATCCTACACTCAAGAGCTAAACACATAGAGATCAAACACCATTTTATCAGAGATTATGTTCAGAAAGGAGTACTCAACATTCAGTTTGTAGTTACTGAACGTCAATGAGCTAACATATTCACCAAACCACTACCTAAAGATAGGTTTGACTTCATCAAAAAAAACCTAAACCTTACTTTGTTAAATGATTAATATTGTAATGTCTTCAAGTAGTTTACTTTACATTAGGTTTTTTTTCTTAAAAAAAATCATTCTAATTCAGCAACATTTCTTTTTGTCTAATGACAAAGGGGGAGAAGATGTAGTATTTGATAAAATTTCTGGGGAAAAGATGATGTATTTGATATGGTATTTGGGCATTAGACTTAGGGAGAGAATATATAAAATGAAGCTTAGTCTTAGGGGCAGTCAAAAGAAAGAAAAAGTATTATAAAAAATACATGGTTTTGTCATCATCAAAAAGGGGGAGATTGTTGGAACCAAGTTGGTTCTTTCACTTAAAGTTTGGATGTTAACAAAAGTATTTTATGAAAATAACATATTTGACTTAGAAGAAGAATGAAAAATGCCACCAAAAGATGACGTCACCAGAAGATACAAGTCAGAAGCAGGATGAAGTCACCAGAGGATATCATCAGATGATATCACCGGAGGATATCATAAGAGGAATCTGTCAAAGGATGTGATAGGAAGATCCCATCGGAGGATATAATCAAAAGTTCCCATAAGATGATACAATAAGAGGATCCCGTTAGAGGATAATTCTAGAGGATCCCATTAGAGGCAAAAATCAAAAGCTATATCATTAGAAGGTGAAAGTATGCTCAAAACAGAATCTAAGCAAAATGCTCAAAACAGAATCAGAGAAAAAGACTCCAGAAACAGAATCTAACTGAAAGTATGCTCAAAACAGAATCTGAGCAAAATGCTTAAAACAGAATCGGAGCAAAAGACTCAAGAATCATAATCTAGATGAAAGTATGCTCAAAACAGAATTTCAGCAAAATGCTCAAAATAGAATTGGAGCAAAAGACTCCAGAAATTGAATCTGAGCAAAATACTCTAGAATATTCTCAAAACAGAATCAATCGAAATACACTACAGAAGTAAAGCAACAGATCAAAGGGAAGCTCTAATTTCAACTATAAATAGAGGCTTAATGCTGAAGAATAATGTTTCCAAAAATAGAAGAACTCAAGCAAAAATTACTAAGTATTCAAAGAGTTCAGAGGAGAGAAACACTTGCTTAAAAGATAAATATTTTCTAAGTGTTCTTTTCTTAGAGTGTGAGGCTGATTGTCATCATAAATTTTTCAGAAGCAAACACTCAAGTTCAAGTTAAGCTTATTTTGAGTATCAACTTTCCCGAAGTAGTTACTCAGTTTTAATTTTGATCCCTTGTATAAAATCCTATAGTGTTGAAGTTCCTTCTAAAATCTGGGGTTGTCAGGTTGTTAGAAAAAGACTTAGCTTGTAGGGTTAAGGTTATGAAGTTCCTCAAAAGTCTGGGGTTGACAGACTGTTTGAGAAGACTTGGATGGTATAGTCAAGGTGCTGTTGTTCCTCAAAAGTCTTGGGTTGTCAGGCTGTTTGGGAAGACTAGCTTGAAGGATCAGTGGTGTTGTAATTCAAAGGAGTTTGAATTAGTGAAAATGCCTTTTGAAGGAAGGGACTAGACGTTGCCTTGTTAAAGGTGAACCAGTATAAATTCGAGGTGTTAACTTTTATTATCCACTACTTAGTTACTCTGATTGGTCATTATTCAACTAATTAGCAAAAAGAATTAAAGTTTGTCAAACACAATTCAACCCCCTTCTTGTGTTGCACCTTCAAATAGGATTTAGGATTTAACCACTAATTCAAATCCTTGAATTGCACAACACTTGGTCCTACAAGTCAGTCTTCTCAAAACAACCTAACACCTTCATACTTTTTTGGGCAAACAAACACCTTGAGTCTATAAGTCAGGTCATATCTGCACAACCGGAAAATAATAGATTGTTGAAGGAAACTACACCTTGACCCTACAAATCAAGTCTTCTCAACTTAACCTGAAAACCACAAACTGCTTGAGGAACACTAAAGCCACTATCAGGCTGGGATACACAAGTTTGGAACGTATTGTGTTTTTCTTCAACTAAGAAGATTGGTACAATTGATTTCTCACACTAAAACACTTTGAAAATATTTCTTTAACCAAGTGCTTCTCTAGAACTTAAACCTTTGAACTTTGAATACTTAGGAAATTTGAGCTCTCAAAAGTTTTTCTGAGTTGTATGGATTTGTGAGTTCATACTTTCTTCTTCAGCCTTGAGTATCTATTTGTAGAATAGATTAGAGTTTCACTTTTTTCCTTGTAAAATTTGGATCATATCTTTCTTTTGACCAAGTTCTAAATGTATCTTTTTGTGAACAAATTATGAATGTATCTTCTTGTGAATAATTTTGACTATTTTTTCTTGTTATTAATTCTAAGTGTATCTTTTTGTGAATAATTCGAATTTTATCTTCTTGTGAACAAATTCTGAGCCTATCTTCTTGTGAGCAAATTCTGAGCATATCTTCTTGTGAACAAATTCTGAGCATATCTTCTTGCTGGACAATATTTTGACAATATCTTCTTGTGAACAATATTTTGACTATATCTTCTTGTGAATAATATTTTAACCATATCTTCTTATGAATAATATTTTGGCCATATCTTGTTTTCGCCTTGGTAAAAGATTTCCTTCAATTATAAATTTGAATCGTATCTAATTTCATATTGTGTTGAGAAACTTATTCACACAAATCTTCCTTCGTACTCTTGATTGGTTGGAGCGGGAATGGATTCAGGCTCGTTCTTGAATATTCAAAAATTCTGATTCGGTTGTGTTTTTTCTTCAGAATGAATTCTTTCAATTAGAGTCATTGACTCTCCATCAGAGTGATTGACTTTCTTGTTGGAGTGAGATGTTGAGTTTCTTGGATGATAAAATTCATAGGCAGAATTGTATGACTTATATTATTAGGCCAATCACGTTGTTGAATTATCATAGTTAGTGCAACATCAGAGGCTGCATATCAGAGGCATCATTTTGAGTGTGATGCAACTTTTGATTAGCGGTATATGAGCTTTGAATGCATGGCTTGAACAGTCTCTTGCGAGTTAATAATAGCTTGATATAAACTCTTCATAGACATGTTGAGTTTGTCCATATCAAAGGCATGCGAGGGCTTTAGAGGTATGCTTCAAATTCAGTTTTCAGACCCAACTTTTAGAGGAAGTATTCATACCCAAACATCATAGGTAGTCTTTGTAATCTTTATAGGCAGGTTGCTAAAAAGCAGACACGTATGCTTTTATGTTCCTCTGATCTCATGCTTTGGTCACTTCCTCTAGTACCTTCCTCTGATTTTCTTATTCTAATTGTTGCACACCTAATGAAGCCATTAGTCCAAACAAATTCTCATAAAATACCTTAGTTAACATCAAAATCACGAGAGGAAACCCAACTTGGTTCTAACAGATTGTCAGAAAGTGTTTATTGCTTTTTGCAAACAAGTAATGAATGAGAAATGTCTGAAGTATCTAGAATATCACTAGAAGGAGGATTGAATAAAGATATTTGTTGTTTTAATGTTTTCTCTCTTGTTTTAAAATATTATCCTCTTCAAGAGGACGAAAATCAGAGGTTGGATATTTAAAAAATTTGAGTATGAGATGATTACTAAAAGATATAGAGAGAGAAGAAAGAATGACACACCTAAAGGTGCAACCACAAGAAGGGGGGTTGAATTGTGTTTGTCAAACTTGAATTCTTTTACTATTTTGTTGAATATTGATGTGAGTTATTTGATGGATAATTAATCAGACTCAGCAGCGGATAATAATAACATAAGAACACAACAATTTCTTCTGGTTCACCATTAACTAGGCTACATCCAGTCCCTTCCTTCAGAAGGCCTTTTCACTAATTCAAACTCCTTTGAATTACAACACTACTAACCCTTCAAGCCAGTCTTCCCAAACAGCCTGACAACCCCAGACTTTTGAAGAATAACAACACCTTGACTCTACAAGCCAAGTCTTCTCAAACAGCCTGACAACCCCAGACTTCTGAGGAATGATAACAATACCTTGACTCTACAAGTCAAGTCTTCTCCTACCAATCTGACAACCCCAGATTGAAGAAGGAATCTACACCACTATTGAATTAGATTAAGAGGGTTTGGAACTTTGCAAAGTTGCTTCTGAAAAGTTGATTATTGCACTGATTCTTGTACTCTTTTGTTGCTTCTAGAAAGCTTATTGTTGCTCTGAATTTCTCTCTTGAAAACACTTAGAAAATATTGCTCTTGCACACTTGTATTTCTCTCTTTTGAACTCTCATATAACTTTGAATTGAAGCTTGAGTTCTTGTGTTTTTCAATTATTTATTCTTCAACATTAAGCCTCTATTTATAGTTGAAATTAGGGCTTTACTTTGATCTGATGCTTTACTCCTGGAGTGTATTTCGATTAATTCTATTTTGAGATTATTCTAAAGTATTTTGCTCAGATTCTATTTCTAGAGTCTTTTGCTCTGATTCTGTTTTGAACATTTTAGTCAGATTCTGTTTTGAGCATACTTTTACTAGATTATGTTTCTTGAGTCTTTTAATTCAATTCTGTTTTGAGCATTTTTCTCATATTCTGTTTTGAACATACTTTCAGCTTCTAATGATATAGCTTCTGATTTTTGCCTCTAATGAGATCTTCTTATGATATCCTCTGACAGGTTCCTCTGATGATACCCTCTGATGACCATCGTCTGGTAATCATCCTCTAGTGACGTCATCTTCTGATGACATCCTCTGGTGACTTCATCCTCTTATTTCTTCTTCTGGTGACATCCTTTGGTGACGTCATCCGATTTTTCATTCTTCTTCTAAGTCAAAATACGATTTTCATAAAATACATTTGTTAACATCAAAACTTTAATTGCAAGAACCAACTTGGTTCCAACAACACCTAACTTTATACTGGTTCAACCAATGAAGGCTACGTCCAGTCCTCACATACTTCTCACAGAGGTCAGTTACACTTTGTGTGTTTTAGAGCCTCACCAAGCTTACAATATCTTCTCACAGATTTCAACTTTTTCCACATGTAACTCACTTGGAAATTACAAGATGATATGAAGAAGTTTATGATATTTCTCTTTACTAACACTTTCTAAAAAAGATATTTCAGAGATCTAGTGTAAGATTATAGAAAGTATAAAGAGAGGATGGGAATGCTATTGATAGCATTTATACTTTCTCTTTGGATGTTTTGTAGTTGTGTGTGAATGATAGAGAACTGCCTTCATTTTATAGAGATGAAGAATCTTTTTCTTCAAGAAAAAGATCATTTATGACCGTTGTATAAAGATGTAATGGTCCTTGAAGTTTGTCTTGATTTACAAAAATTCCATTCAGTCTGTCCTCATATTGTCTTGTATTTAGGAGGATGATTTTTATAAATTTGTCTTTGGAGGTTTGGTCTTTCTAGAAGTTTGGACTTGGGATGTATTTTTCCTTTTCTTCTTTTCCAAGACATGTAAGTTCTTACTTTACGTGACAAGTACAACCTTTTTGTACTTTGGTACTTTTGGCCATTCCCTATGTGTGAGGATGAATAAAAACAGAAGTTCATCCTCTGGCGTGGATCTTCTTCTTATGAGTTTCTTTATCTTCATGCTATTTGTCCACAAATTTATCTTCTCTAAATTTTGACCTGGATTTAATGCTTCAGTGATAGAGTATATTGTCTTCCATAAATGTTCATCCTCTTATTGTTCATCCTCTGATATGAGGTTTTTATAATTCTAACAATGTTTGTCGTCTTGTTGGGAGGTTGTGTTTTCTTTGACTTACACCTTTGGATTGTTGCATGAATGGTCTTGTTCCTTTCTTACAAAAACACTCAAACGCACATATTAGTATTATCATAATCTTTTTAGATAATTTTGTTATCGTTAAAATATTTGAAAGAGATTTTTCTCATCAATCTCCCTCTTTTTGATGACGACAAAATTTTTTTCAGATTATGATTAAAAAAATTGTAAGGGTGTTTTTTGAGAACAAAGCTCCCCATCAACATATGCTTAGAAAAAAAAAGGGGGGCTCCCCCCTCAGAAAGTGCATAAAGGATTTAGATAATTAAATTTTGAACGAAACTTAATACTTCATATTGATTAAATATAGAGAATACAAAAATGGTTCAAAAAGAAAAAATATGCAGAAAGGATTTGAATTGGAGAGTTTCATAAAAGCATCCTCTTTCCTAAATACCCTAAACATTGACAATCTTTAGTTGTAATCTTTCTCCCCCAAAATTTGTCAATAGCAAAAAAAGTGGGGCCAGGAAGTCATCAACCTACTTGGAATGGGAGGAATCATTAGATGAGGAGGAGGTTGAAGGCAAGGAAATGGTGGAGGAGGTTAAACAAAAGGCATAGGAGGTTGTGCATCTAGAGCAACAATTTTTACCAGATTTGTAGTTACCCATTCAAGAAGTGTGCTGAATTGCGCAAGTGTTTGATGAAAAGTGGTCATGCTGGTGAAAAGCTTTTTCTGATCCTTACGCATCTTCTTTAGAGCGCGGATCTTTTTCTGAGAACGACATTCTTCTGCTTTTTGGTATGAAGCACGGAGGATGGAGTCAGCATTGACACTAGTGCTTTTAATATGAGAACTCACTCCTTTGATTTTTGAGGAGTTTTTGCCAGATTTTGCTAAGAAGGAGTCAATGGAACTAAAACGTCTAGTGACTTCTGGGAGAGGAGCCGTTCAATTTTCACCGAGGAAAAGAGGAACAAAGGAAGTAGTGATAGTGGTGCAGACCTTTGTAGGTGATGAAAAAATTTGAGACATTGTGCAAGAGAGCTGAGCCGGTTGAGAAGGACTCATAAGAGGATAAGGAAACATAAATTTTTCTTGCAAATTTTGGGATGGTTCCTGTGGCTCAGATGATTGAGGAGCATTTCGTGGTGAAAAACTGGTGGGCGGTTAATTGAGATCAAAGTAAAGCTCCTCACCATCTTCCAGAATTTGAGGAGGTGAGTTTCTTAACTCATCCTCTGTAGGAGGATGAACTTTATCTTCAAGGGAGAGGAGGTGGAGTTGTGGAGAGGGGAGTCGTGCATAGATGGTGATGTTCGTGGATGGTTCAGGAGATGGAATTTATGGGTTAACTTCAGAGGGAGTAGTGGATGTGGTAGGAGGTTGGGGTGAAGAGGTAGTTTTTGTGGCTTTTTTCGAGCGTTTCTTGGTGGCTTTTCAGTAGGGTCAAGACGCATTTGATTGACATTTCTTGAAGAAAATATGTTAAAAACAACAGATTGTTCATCCTCTAGAAGGACTTTGAAAAATTTAAAAATTTTAGTGAGGATCATTCCGTATGGAGTTGATCTTCCTAGTCGGGTAGCGTTGAGCATGAAACAGAAGATGATATTTCCTAGATGGAGAGGAGAGCCTGATATAAGATGGTGGATGATGAGTATGTCTAACTCGGTTACCTTTTTGTAACTTCCAACACAAGGTACAACAGAATGTACACAAATGTTGTGTAGCACTCTGCATATGAGAAGGAGGTTGGAAGCAATTTGGGGTTTTGGAGGATGGATGAATATATTTGCGAGGACGGATGAGCATGTAATTTTGTAGAGTGACAACCAAACGTCAGAAAAAAGGTGGGGGTCATTCGTCACGTATGTCAAAAATCTGACATAGTGAAGTGGGAGTAAGCTCAATGTGGGCTCATTTCAGAATGACACTTATGCAAGTGTCACCCTTTGACACATTCGCAGTAGATAGAACGCCCTGACCAGCCTTGGGTATTGGGGCTCATTAACTAGTAAAAAAGGGGACCAACCATGCTGATCGAATAATTCTTCGACGTTTACTCCTCCTTGTTTTAACACTTCCAAGTCAATGGTCTATCCATTAATGACATATTTGTCCTTCCATTTTTCTAAATATCTGGTTTCAAGAAAGTTTGATTCAAAAAAGGGTAATTTAGTATGTTTGGGTGATGCTGGGAGTTTGGAGATTTTTGGGGACACATGTTTGAGGGAAGCCTGTTTTTTTGAGGTGACTGGTGTTGAGGAAGATACGGGTTTTGTAGACTTGAGGATTTTTTATGTATGAGATCTTGTGGAATCTGAGTTGGTGGCTTCAGAATCATCTGAGTCGATGACATGAATGATGGCATCTTGGGGAGTTTGTTTGGATGAAAGTATGCTAGATAATATGCGCGCGGATCGTCTAGAGGGCGAGATGAAGATGACTTTTGCGATGATTTTTTTCTGGGTTTGGAGGAGGAAAGATGAGGATGAGGAGGAGATGAGAGGTTAGGAGTAGTTGCAGTGAACAAGGGAGGATGAACAATGCTAAGTGGTTCAGGAGAGGCAATGTTAGGGGATGGATCATCTTTCTAAGAGGAGTCACTAAGAAGCATTCAGAAGGACTTTCAGAGGAGTTCATGATGAATTTCCTTTTTCTAGAAACTTTAGTTCTCGCCATGGGTTAAAAATTTGAAGGGTTTTTTTAGGGTTTTGTTTGACTGAGTGTAAATGAGTGAAAGAGATGAAGACCTGGATATTTTGAATGAATGTGTAGGGATCTATGAATGCCTTATAAATAAGTTACCGTTAGGAGGAAGATGAATGGAGGCAATAGGTGGTAATCATTTCAGGCTACAGGCACACACTAGGAACTAGTCGTTGGGCCGTGTTTTGGCAGCAGATAACGAGGACTTTTGCAGAGAAAGAGAGGGCAATCAGCAACGATATTCGTGCAGGCTCATTTGGCTTTTGACTTTTTGCCTTTCAAAACTTATGAGGAGGATAAAGGTGCTTTATGAGTTATCCATCCTCAGATTAAAAAAAAAAGTTAACAATAATTAAAAATAAACAAAATAGATTAAACTATTTTTGAGAAATTTATGATAGAAAGTTTTTCTAAAATGTTTTTAAAACGATCCTCCTGGAGAGGTTTAGTGAAGATGCGAGCAAGGTGATTTTCTGTTTCAATGAAAATCAATTCAACATCTTCCTTTTGAACATGATCTCTTAAGAAATGATGTTTAATTTCAATATGTTTTGATCTAGAGTGTTGAATTGGGTTTTTAGAAAGATTTATAGCACTTGTATTATCAGCGAGGATGGGAATTTTGGCGTACCTTAGAGAGTAATCCTCTAGTTGATTCTTTACCCAAAGTATTTGAGAGCAACATTGGGCAGCTGATACGTAGTCAACCTCTGTAGTTGATAAGGCAATGATATTTTGCTTTTTACATGACCAGTTTATGAGAGATTTGCTAAGAAATTGAGAAGCTCCACTTGTGCTCTTCCTTTCAACTTTACCTCCTGCATAGTCAGCATCACAATATGCCAAAATGTCAAGATTTGAGCCTTTTTTGTACCATATTCCAAGATCGGTGGTGCCAACAAGGTATCTAAAAATTCTTTTTACAACAGTGAGATGAGATTCTTTAGGAGAAGATTGAAACCTTGCACAAAGACCAACTGCAAAAACTATGTCTGATCTACTGGCTGTTAAGTATAGCAAGGATCCAATCATCCCTCTGTTCTCTTTTTCAAATATAGAGGTTCCCTCATTATCTTTGTGTAGCAAAGAGGATGGGTGCATAGGAGTGCTTATAGTTTTTGCTAAATTTATGTTATATTTCTTTAGGAGATGTTTCGTGTATTTCTCTTGAGAAATAAAGATGTCGGTTTCCAATTGTTTTATTTGTAAACCTAGAAAGAGTTTCAACTCTCCCATCATGCTCATTTCAAACTCACTTTGCATGAGGTTAGAGAAATCTTTACTCGTCTTTTCATTAGTGGACCCAAAGATTATGTCGTCCACATATATTTGTACTATTAACATATCCTCTTTATGAGTTTTCTTGAACAGGGTTGTATCAATCTATCCTCTTGAGAAGTCATTTTCTTTTAGAAAATAACTCAACCTCTCATACCAAGCTCGAGGAGCTTGCTTTAATCCATATAGAGTTTTTGAGAGTTTGAATACATGATTTGGCTTCTTTTCATTCACAAAGCCAGGAGGTTGGTGAACATAAACCTCCTCATTTAAGAAACCATTCAAGAAAGCACTTTTAAGGATGCATACAGAAGGCACTAGAGGATACACCTCCAGAGGATATCAGAGGATGTCAAAACATCATTAGAGGATATCTTTCCTGGCCCAGATCAGAAGGAAGCAGAGTCCAGAAGGAGACATGGTCCAGACCAGAAGGAAGCTTGCCAGAGGGAGACTTGGTCCAGACCAGAAGGAATCACAAGTCAGACTTGGTCCAGACTTTATTCTGACCAGAAGATAGCTTGGCTATGATTATAAAATTCAGTCCAGACCAGAAGATAGCATGTCCAGATCAGAGGATAAGTGTCCAGATCAAAAGGTAAAATTCATGTCTAGATTAAATAATAAATTTCAGAGGATAAATGAAAAATGGTCTAGACTTAAGTATCATGGCCCAGTGTTGGCCGAGATCAGAAGATCATAAAATAGTCTAGGTTAGTTCACATGATCAAGTATTGGCCGAGATCAGAAGATCACAGAAGTGGCGTAGGTCAGATTACGCAATTCCATAGTTGGTCGAGATCAGAAGATCATACGGTCCAGAGTTAATCATGATGATAATCAGTGGAGACTTGATTAAATTCGAATAAGACTTGATTAAATTTTAATAGAAATTTGATCAAACTATTAAGAGGATTTGATACAAAAATAAATTGAAGTCTTGTGGGAATTCAGAAGCTATTGGCGAGAAGAAAGATTTGATCCAGAATTAATCAAGAACAAGATTGGCCAAAGTTATTTTCGAATGCATTTCTGGAGCTAAAAAGATATGTTTTTCATTTAAGTGAAACCGAATTGGCCAAGTTATTTTTGCAAGAGAATCTGGAGAGATTCAGCTCGAATTTAAGCATGGAAGAAACCCTAATTATTCATCTATAAAAGGAGGCTCAAGGCAGAAGATTTAGCATCGAAAATACTTGAGAGTCATACACTTCGAAAAGCAAAATACTTGAGTTTTCAGTGAGGTCAATTGTGAGTATCCGCTTTCCAGAAGCAAGTACTCTGAGTTTTTCTTTCCCTTGTGTTAGGTCTAAGTTGTTGAAGTAGAGTCTACAATCTGAGGGAGTCAGAAGGAGTAGCAGATTACTTAGCAATTAGATTCAAGGTTCTTTTCCTCAAAAGTCTAGAGTTGTTAGACTTTTTGAGAAGACTGACTTGG
Organism: Cicer cuneatum; assembly: GCA_037974295.1. Lineage (NCBI taxonomy): Eukaryota > Viridiplantae > Streptophyta > Magnoliopsida > Fabales > Fabaceae > Cicer > Cicer cuneatum. Next base: position 35,805,131 of record JBBPBO010000001.1, read on the forward strand.
AGGGTCAGTGGTACTTTGTAATTCAAGGTTTTTGAATTAGTGAAATCCTTCAAAGTGAAAGGACTGGACGTAGCCTAGTTAACAGTGAACCAGTATAAAATTATGAGTTTTTATTTACTTTATACCTGCTGCTAACTCTGTTTTAATTCATACATAATAGGTTTTGTTTTAAAACTAAAAAGTATTCAAGTTAGTCAAACACAATTCAACCCCCCATTCTCGTGTTTGCACCTTCAAAGTCATCAACTATTACAAATCCGTATCTTTTTCCACTAAGACTTGGAGTTTTAAGAGGACCAAAGAGGTCAATATAAAGGAGTTCAAGAGGATTATTTGTTGAAACAATATTTTTTGAGTGAAAACTACTTTTAACTTGTTTTCCTTTGGCACAAGCTCTGCATACTTTGTCTTTCTCAAAATTAATTTTTGGAAGACCTTTGACTAATTCTAATTTTGATATTTTAGAAATAGTGTTTAAGCTTGTATGACCAGCTCATTTGTGCCATATCCAATTATCTTTTTCAAGAGAAATAAAACAAGATTCAGTAGGCAAATCATCCAAATATAAAACATATAAATTCTTTTTCGAATACCGAAGAAGAAAACTCTACCTGAGGATGAATGTTTGACCTCGCATAGAGTGGGTTTAAAAATTACTTCAAATCCACTATCACAAAGTTGGCTAATGCTTAGGAAGTTATGTTTTAAACCATCTACATATTGAACATTTTCAATTTTGGCAGAATTGTTTTTACCAATGATACATGTTCCTTTTATTTGAGCTTTATCATTGTTTCCAAAGGTGACTGATCCTCCATCCTTTGTTTCTAATGAAATGAAATAATGCTTATCTTCTGTCATATGCCTTGAGCAACCATTGTTCAAAAACCATGGCTTTCTTTTGTTGATCACAGGATGTGCCTGTGTTAGAGTTTAGAAGTGACTTAGGTACCCATATAGAATTGGGTCCTTGGTGGTTATTTCGTCCTCTTGTAAGGATCTTCCTTTTATGATAACAAATGGAATCATGGTGCACATGCTTACCACAAAATGAAAATCTCCTTTTGTTATTTTCAGCCCTTTTCTTAGCATGACAAACTTTGATTATATGTCCATGATTTTTGAAAAATGTGCATTCTGGCCTATCCTCTTGTTTTTCGGGTAGAAATAAATTTTCATATAATTTTTGCTTTAGAGAACTTTTAAATCCAATACTAGCTTTTTCAAAAATTCCAGATTGAGATCCCATAATTTTTTGAAAGGTTGCAGCGGATTTAACAAAGTTGGTAATGTCATTCTTGAGTTCTTCAACTTTTATTTTCAAATTCTTCTTTTCTGTATCCTCTTCTGAAAGATGAATTTTGACATTCTTTTTGTTTAAGATTTTTTGTTGCTCAGACATTTTTCTATGAGATTGCTGCAACTCTAGAATGATTTTTTTGATACTTCTCATTCTTAGCTTGAAGTTCCTCATTTAGTTTCTTTATTTCATAAAGTTGATTTTTAAGAAAACCACATTTATGAGATAGATCGTTTGAGTCATTTAAAAGATTGTCAAATTCTATTTCTAATTTTTCACAAGAAGAACATAGTTCTGTAATGGTTACCTCATCGGTATCTGAGTTTTCCATGAGACAGAGGTTAGCCTTTTCTTCCTTTTCATGCTCGGAGAATGATCTGTCGCTGTCATCCCAAGTAGCCATCATAGATTTATTTTTGTTGTGAAATCTTCTTGTGTTCCTTTTGTTCAGAGGACACTCAGTTTTATAGTGTGCCATTTTGTTGCATCTAAAACACGTTATCTAACTTTTGTCAGTTTTTTCTTTTTGAGGAGGTCTTTTGTCTTATCCTCTCTGATTTATCATCCTATGAATTCTTCTAAAAATCAGATCGAGTTCATCTTCTTCCTCAAATAGAGGATACTCTGAGTTTTCCCTTTTTGTGACATTTTCAGTCTTCTTGGAGGATAGACTTTCTATTTGACTAGATTTTAGAGCAATCATTTTTCCCTTTTTGCTTGGTTTATCAGCAAGCAACAATGGTTCATGAGCTCCAAGAGTTCCAACCAGATCCTCTAACCTCTTGGTGGCCAAGTTTCTTGCTTCTGTAATGGCAGTCACCATTGGTCTCCCTTCTTTTGGTAAACTCCTTAGGATTTTCCTTATCCTTTCTTGAACGGAGTATTCCTTTCCAAGGAACCTTAAGTTTTTTAGGATGATTGTTAGCCTAGAGAACATCTCATCAATCGTTTCTTCCTCCTTCATTTCGAACCGTTCGAATTCTCTTACACCCATGTCGATCCTAGCTTCTTTAACGTGACTTGATCCTTCATGAGGGATCTTCAGAGTGTCCCATAGTTCCTTAGCGCTTTGTCATTCTTCCATTCTGTCATATTCTTCCCTGCTTAAAGCACACGTTAGAAATGAATGAGCTTTAGGGTTTTGGAGTACCTTAGGATTTTCTTCAGCCGTCCATTGTGCTTGAGGTTTTTCGCCGGAGGATGAATCTATGTTGTTGATTCTAATGAAATGATTTCCATTTTCAACTACAAACCACATGTTGTCATCTTTTGATATGAGAAACAATCTCGTTTTTCCTTTCCAGTGCTAGTAATTTGTGTCATCAAAATAGGGAGGTCTACTAGATGATCCTCCTTCAAGGATATACTTAGCTTTTGACATTTTTTCTTTTGATCTTTTTCTCTTACACTGTTAGGTGTAGTTTCTTAGAGAACCTGGCTTTGATGGCAATTGAAGTAGCTAAAATATCACTAGAAGGAGGGTTGAATAGAGATATTTGTTGTTTTAATGTTTTCTCTCTTGTTTTAAAATATTATCCTCTTCAAGAGGACGAAAATCAAAGGTTGGATATTTAAAAACTTTGAGTATGAGATGATTGCTAAAAGATAGAAAGAGGGAAGAGAGAATGACACACCCAACTTTATACTGGTTCATCCAATGAAAGCTACGTCCAGACCTTACACACTTGTGAGATTTCACTAAGAATCAAAACGATCAACCTCTCACAGAGGTCAGTTACACTTTGTGTGTTTTAGAGCCTCACCAAGCTTACAATATCTTCTCACATATTTCAACTATTTCCACGTGTAACTCACTTGGAAATTACAAGATGATATGAAAGAAATTTATGATATTTCTCTTTACTAACACTTTCTAAAAAGATATTTCAGAGATCTAGTGTAAGATTATAGAAAGTATAAAGAGAGAATGGGAATGCTCTTTATAGCTTCTAGACTTTCTCTTTGGATGCTTTGTAGTTGTGTATGAATGATAGAGAATTGCCTTCATTTTATAGAGATGAAGAAACTTTTTCTTCATAAAAAGATCCTTTAAGACTGTTGTATAAAGATGTAATGGTCCTTGAAGTTTGTCTTGATTTACAAAAATACCATTGAGTCTGTCCTCATACTGCCTTGTATTTAGGAGGATGAGTTTTACGAATTTGTCTTTGGAGGTTTGATATTTCTAGAAGTTTGGATCTGAAATGTACTTTTCCTTTTCTTTTTTTCCAAGACATGTAAGTTCTTGCTTTACGTGACAAGTACAACTTTTTTGTACTTTGGTACTTTTAGCCATTCCCTATGTATGAGGATAAAGAAAAACAGAAGTTCATCCTCTTATCGTCATCCTCTGGCGTGGATCTTCTTCTTTTGAGTTTGTTTATCTTCATGCTATTTGTCCACAAATATATCTTCTTTAAATTTTGACTTGGATTTAATGTTTCAGTGATAAAGTATATTGTCTTCCATAAATGTTCATCCTCTTATCGTTCATCCTCTGATATGAGGTTTTTATGATTCTAACATTTGTCTGTGCTCTTGCTGGGAGGTTGTGTTTTCTTTGACTTACACCTTTGGATTGTTGCATGAATGGTCCTGTTCCTTTCTTACAAAAACACTCAAATGCACAGATTAGTATTATCATAATCTTTTGAGATAATTTTGTTATCATTAAAATATTTGAAAGAGATTTTTCTCAACAATATCTTAAAATTATAACAATTAGAAATGATCATGGAGGAGAATTTGAAAACAAAATATTTGATAGTTTTTGTGAAGAGAATGGAATCTCACACAACTTTTCTTCTCCAAAAACACTACAACAAAATTGAGTTGTAGAAAGAAAGAACAGATCATGAATTAGCCCAACCCTTACCGTTATCGTCACTGTTAATCACGACCTTCTCGCCCCTGTAACACCCTAATATTTTCATATATACTACATATGTTTCTTTTAGTATTTGTCGTGATTTATTATTTAATTAATAATTTATTCTTTGTGTAAAGAAATTAAATTAAATATTATCACCCAATACTTTACCTAAATAATTACAACCTTTGTTTCAATTTAATTTTTTTGGCATGACAATAACATGAGGACGATTTATGGCATGCTTATTTTCTAAATGGACTATTGTGTATTTTGTTTATTTGATTATTTTCAATAATCATGGAATCGATGTGTAAGATATGTTGGTTTCATTTTGTTATGTGTGACCTATAGTGATATTTTTTGTCTTGCTTGATTTATTTAGTTGATGAAAATATTAGTTGAATTATTTAATTAAATTAGAATTATAGAAGTTGTATGGTTTGTTAGTTTTATTTTGGACCAAATAAGTATTCGGTCTAGGAGATAGTAGAGTTATTGAGACACAACTCTCATGTATGAGTATTTTTGCTTGAAAATATTTTTGGTCCATCCATCGTTAGTATAAATAAAAATGTGACTACCTCATTCCTTTTAATGTCCTTCATGAAAAGATTTTATTCATGGTGTTGTCTTGACATAATGTAGACTTTATGTCTTTGTCTCAACCAATTAAAAGAGGAGATAATGTACATTCTCTCATTCTTAATACTCTTAATTAATATTTGAAAGGAAAGTTACAAATTTAATTATCAGTCTTATCTTTTTTGTGCAATTAAGAGATGACAAAAATAAAAAAAGACTTCCCTCATTTGTTATATTTCATGTCTCCCTCTCTCTCGCAAACGAAAATTATAATTTTATTTTAACTCTCTACAAAAAAATTCTAGACAATTTTTGGTGTCATAGCTATTAGTAAAAAAAAATTAAAAGGTAGTATACACACCTTCCTATTCTATTCCCATGTCAATTTTTATTTTCTCTTAAATTCCCAAATTTTCCAACACAAACAAAAGAAAGAAAGAAAAAAGAGAAACATAGTCTCCTTCCTTTTTCTCACACCATCATTATCGTCATCATTATTGCCAAGTCGAATTACAATTTTCTTTCTTCTTTTAATAACATATCTAGGTAAAGTTTGGACTTTTGTCCTGTTCTTTGACTCATGTGGCTTAGAACGTGTTGCTAGGAAGTAAAGCACCTACAATAAGGGCATTTTCCCATGCAAGGTTGGACTAGATATTAAATTAGTGGTTTGTAAGATATTGATATGATGTCTTGATGTCTTAAAATAAAATAAAAAAAGAATAATTTTATGTTTGTCTTAAATAATTTAACTATCATATTTTGAACTTTTTGAGTAATATGTTTTCCTTGATAAACATAATTATAAAAATTCGATTTTTATTATTATAACATGAGTAATATGCTTGATGTCATATATTTGATGTAAAGTTGCGATTTTTGTGTTGTTTAGGCGTACTTAATTATAAAGTTATGATTTTCATTATGATCTCATGAGTAATATATTTGTTAGAATGTATTTGATTTAAAGTTTCTATTTTTGTGCTATTTAATTTAAAGTTTCGATTTTTGTGCTATTTAATTTCAATGTTTTGATTTTTATGAACACTACATGAGTCTTATAACATGATTAAGTTGATTATTATGATGTGTTTAGTGTAAAATTGTGATTTTGAGACATTTATTCACGTGTATATGTGTTCTATATTTGGGATAGTAAATTGATTGATTCTTGATTTTGAGCACCCATGAGAATGTAAATTTGATGTCATATGTGATTAAAATTTAATCTTGAATATTCTTTCTTTTGTGGTTGCCTAAGTGGCGGATGATTTGTGCTGTGAACATTGTTCTCTTTGCGGTTGCCTAAGTAGCTCGTTATTTGTGTGTTGAACATTGTTCTCTTTGTGGTTGCCTAAGTGGCTAATGATTTGTGTTGTGAACCTTTTATCTACGTGGTTGCCTAAGTGGCTGGTGATTTGTGTTTTGAACATTTTATCTTTTTATTTATCTAAGTGGATGGTGACATGTACCTTTTGAGCATCATTATAATTTCATGACATATCATATGCATCTTTGTGGACGCCTTAGTGGCTGATTTAATTTTCCCCATTGGTATAATGACTTCTGTGTGGACGCCTTAGTGGCTGGTTATATCTGGATGATATACTTTTAGGAGCATGCATAACTTGCATACATTTTATTGTTATTTTTATTTTGATCTAATCATTTGTTTTAGGTGAGTTGCTACTTGAATTATTTAGATACATTTTATGACTTCATACATCCCCACAAATTATTTAGAAAAATCAATTTTTTCAAATCCTTTATTACAAAAAGATGTTATATTTATATTTTATGGCTATTAACTTATTATTTGGTTTAATTTTTTTCGTTGGATGAACTGACCCCTTACACCAACATTTAGGTACTAATGATCTCAAAGAATTGCATGAATGATGTTTGTTTGGTGCACGCACATGGGAAATGAGGAGTTTTACTTTAAAATAATGTTTTTTATCAATAACACTGTTGCAAGACATTTTAAAGTTATTTACTTTTCATCGTTAACTTTAAATAGAAATGTGCAAGTGAATTTTCTTTGGCTAGTAAATAATTGAATTGTAGTTAATTTCAGTACCTTGTTTCTCTTGAATTTCGCCTAAAGAGAATTTAATTTATTTTAAAGCGTATATGAACATCGATCTAACAATTGGAAGATTAACTTTGCAAATAAATAAATAAATAATATTTTAGTAAATTGCATTACGTTCGTTTACAAAAAAAAAAAAAATATATCAAGTCATTTTATGACACATGTTTTATTTGTTACATGATGAACCACTCCTAAGAAAAAAATATTGTCGTCTTTTTTAAAAGAAAACAAATATTTTTAAGTAATGCTTTGGATCAAAATCTAGGGCGTTACAACCCTCTTTCACCTCGTGGAAATAGCGAGTTTTTTCCTTCCATGGGAATCGAACCCAGTACCTAGAGGATAAGAACCAACGTCCATTCATTTCCACTAACAATTGAGCTACAATGAATGGACGGTGGTACTTATCCCCTAGGTACCGGGTTTGATTTCTACGGAAGGTACTAATCAAAACGGTAGTACTGAGTGTCGAACTCAAGGATTTCGTTTTACTATCGAATTATGTTCAATTACTAGCATTGAACAAAAAGTTCCTAATTGATTGAAATGATATTTGAAACTAACAAGAGTAATAGAATTGAAACTTTTTAATAACAAAAATGTCATGGATGAACTTCACTTCGAATTCAACTTTGGTTTCTAATTTGATCCTAGTTACTAGATTCCTTTATTGAATTATTACTGAATTATCTTTATTATTCTTGCCCTAATTCCTTAGCGACATAACCTTTAATTCCAAAGTAACCCCTAATTCCTTAGTGGATTTAAGATTAGAATTAAGTTTTATAGTACAAGATTCTTTTATTAAACTATTGCCTCTATAAATAATTCAACTGGTTTCATGACCTGCATCTATCCCTAGACTACAATATTTTGAATTCCTCATCTCAAACATTTGCAAAGTTCACTTCCGTTTCAAAATATGAATCATAAAACAGTTTAAAATTGATCAAACGATAAAAAGCATTAAGCACATAGATAAGAAAAATAATTCAATAAACTCATTCATATAACTAGAAATCAAATCAGACAAATAAGGGTTTAATTTTGTTTCACTTATCCCTAACAAATAGGGTTTACTTACTCACAACAGAGTTACAAAAGACAAATATTAAAGAAGAATTACAAGAAGTATTCATGAATGATTCTTGATAAAACTCCTTAAATGATGTTAGAACTAGTCTCCTTCAAACTTCAAAATAGCCAAAAAGATCCCTAGAAAGTGAAAAAAAATCCATTTTATGCATTCTATAACGCGTCATGCGCCCTAAGCACAAACATTTGACTTCCAGTGCACGACATATGTTGTCTAATGTTTACTGCATTTTTCTCCTCTTTTGAGTCTAAATTGAAGTATTAATGTCTTCATAAACGTTGTAGCTATGGTCTTAGATTTCATTTGCACTTGGTTTGACTCCAATTGGACATCTACAACTCCAAATATGGCTGAAATACTTCACATATGTCATATTGATTTCTCACCAAAAATCCAGCATTGTACTAAAACAAAGAAACAATGCAAAACTATGAAAAATCTCCACTTAATCAAGGAAACAAGAACATAAACATTTCATTAAATCCATGAACTAAATCAACAAACTATATAAATAACTCCTTAAATTAACTAATGATTAAACATAAATCAGATAAAAACAATGAAAAATATGCATATAATGAAGAATTATCAGCATTCTCTTGGGGTACTCTGAAAGGTCTAAAGCCTATAGAGTATACAATTCGGAAAATCTAATTATGGAAGAGTCAATCAATGTTAAGTTTGATAACAAACAACTTGACTTCAAAAAGTCATAGCAAAATGATGATTTTGTAGGAAAACCAGACGAAGAAGACAAATCACAGGATAACAGCAAACCAGAGGATACTAGCAGACCAAAGAAGCAACGCTAATTAGAGTCAAGAAGACTAAAGGATAACATTAGAACCAGTCAACACCCTGTGGAATCCATAATTCGATGGAAGTACAAGTCATCACATCCAGAGTCACTTATTATTGGAAAAGCAAACGATCCTCTTAAAAACATATCAGACTTGAATGATACATCTCGGTTTGGTCTACTGTCTCAAATTGAACCAACCTCTATAGATGAAGCTCTCTCAAACAATGGTTGGATTCTGGCCATGCAAGAAGAAATGGTGTTTGGAATCTTGTTCCTAGACCAGAGGATAAAAAACCCATTGGAACTAAGTGAGTGTTCATAAACAAATTGGATGAAAAAAAGAGAAATGGTAAGAAATAAAGCTAGACTAGTAGCTCAAGGTTACAGTCAACAAGAAAGCATTGATTACACTGAGACATTTGCTCTTGTAATAGGGTTAGAAGCTATTAGCAATTTTTGCACAAAATAATAATATTTTATACCAAATGGATGTAAAAAGTATTTTTTTTAAATGGTTACATAAATGAGGAAGTTTATGTCAAACAACCCCCTAGTTTTTAAAATTCTGAGTTTCCAGATTATGTCTTTCAACATAGAAAATCATTGTATAGTCTGAAACAAGCACCTAGAGCTTGGTATGATAGACTAATCAATTTTATGCTAGAAAATGGTTTTGAAAGAAGGCAAGCTGACACAACCTTGTTTAGAAAATCAGTTGAAGATGATCTTCTTATAATTCAGATTTATGTTGGTGATATAATCTTTGGATCAACTAATGGCAAGCTTTTCCAAAACTTTGTTGAGTTAATGAAACACGAATTCCAAATAAGCATGATGGGAGACTGAAGTTCTTCTTAGGAATTAAGATTCAATATAAGTAGAATGGAGTTTTGATTCAATAGACTAAGTATACAAAAGAGCTTCTCAAGAAGTTCAAGATGGATGAATGCAAACCAATGAGTACTCCAATGCATCCAACCTTTACACTAGACAAAGATGAGTTAGGCAAGAAGGTTGATCAAAAAACCTTTAGAGGCATGATGGGTTCTTTATTTCATTTAACTCATCTAGGTCTGATATTATGTTTAGTATGTGTGTGTGCTAGGTTTCAGGCATATTCAAAAGAATCCCACTTAACAGTGGTTAAGAGGATCTTTAGATACTTGAAAGGCACTACTAACATTGGTTTATTCTATAAGCAATCTTCTTAGTACAGGTTAGTAGGACTATGTCATTCTGATTATGCAAGAGACAAACTTGAAAGAAAAAGCATTAGCGGAAACTGCACTTTCCTTGGTGGAAACCTAATATCATGGTCCAGCAAGAGATAATGCATCATTGCTCTATCAACAGCAGAAGCATAATACATCTCTTTGCCCCCAAAGGTGATACCTCTAAGGAACAACACGTGCCCTTCTGACTCTGATATGCAACACTACCCCTGCCTTTACTAAGTTGGCTCTACCAATAATTCAAAACCAATAGATGATTGGGTCTGATTCTGAACTTCATACTACTTCTGACTTTGATTATTAGACTCTGCCTCAAACACAAGCAAGCATCTGACTATGTGGAAAATCAATTCCTTTCAGAAAAAGTTAGTGCCTATGATGAAAAAAGTGAACACAATATGAAAAAGTCTATGCAACATGACAAAATTCAACGGCTATGACTTTGATAAAAGTCATGACTTTGGAAGTTGACTCTGAAGAAATGTTCTATGCATGACTTAGAAGCAGAAACTGATGAAGACACACCGCCTCTGATTCTGATACCAAAGATTCAAATGTCCAATTTGTTACTTTTGTCCACACTTGAATGGATTAAAGTGCTCAGTCGGTTACATGCTTAATTGCACCGAATTAAATATCTCATCAAATAGAAACGGTTGAATTCAAATTCACGACAATAGATCTATTCAATCAAAGATAGAACATTCTGAAAATCCCAACAACGATCTAGCAAAGAAATTATGAATTGAAGCTTATATCAGAATTGAACTCTAACAACGGTCAACAACGATCAAGAATTTAATTCTAGCAACTGTCCACAACGAACAAAAAATTAAAAGCTAAGATCCAGATCAAATTCAAGGCAACGGTCGTCTATGAATCTAGAGAAAAGTCAAAGCAACGATGATCAAAATTTGATTTTAACAGCAAAATAGAAAATTAAAGAAACCAGAATTAAATTTTCAGAACGTTGGAAGAAGAACATTGAAATTTGAAGAACGTTAGAAGAAGAATAATAAGAAGAAATTGAAGTGATCTGAAAGCAAGAATTTGCGTCTATAAAAGGTCCTCATCGCTTGAAAAACAATATAGAAAAATAAACGAAGATATACGAACCAATATGAGAAATAGCTGAATACCAATCATCAAATACTTAGATTTTATTTACCATTCAATTGTAATATCATTCTAGTTGTATAAAGTCTGTGAGCAATATTATAGTGATCCTCTATTTTGAGTAAACCCAAAAACAGAAACTAAACACTAGTGTAGCCTAGCCCAATAGTGGCTGTAAATCCTCAAGTTGGATGTTGAGAAGACATAACTAGTGAAGACTTAACTAGTGAAGTTAAATAGTTGTAATATGTTTTGAATTATTGGATTAAATCTTTAAAGGTGAAGGGATTGGACGTAGCAACTGGGTTGGTAGTGAATCAGGATAAATCATTGTGTCATTTTCCTTCCCTTTGTTTACTGCCCTCTATTTTTATTTGTTTTCATTTTCACCATTTGTTAGCCCAAATAATATTTTTAAAACAGAAATACACATAGATAAGAACTAGATCATTGTTTGCCCCTCTTGTGTATTGTCCACCTACATTGTTTGCTTCCTTCATAGATAAGTACTAGATCATCGTAGATACTCTTAGTTGTCGCCTTGTTTGTGTACTTGTCAAACTCCTTGAATGTGATCACATTCATCATAAATGTTCTGACCTCATTATGCATCTTATACTGCTTCTTCTAATCAGCATTCATCTCTTTTTTGGAAACTTGTGTACCATCCTCGTTGGTAGGAGCAGTGTACCCATTTCAACAAAATCCCAAAGCTAAGGATCTTGTGAAATAAAGAAACTTATGAGTTTTTCCTCCCAATACTCAAAGTGCTCTCCATCAAACAGAGGGGGTCTTTTGATGTTTCCTCTTGAAGCTTCATCACCAAATCAGACATGTTAAGAAGTAGATATTTTCTCAAATATTGTAAAGTGCTCAGCCTTGAGACTGAGCTCTTATACCAATTGAAGGTGCAAAAACACGAGAAGATGGTTGAATTGTATTTTTCCTTATTAAAAACTTCTTTTCAAAATTTTTGATTCGAGATACTAGAACAAATCAAATGCAACAATAAAACATAGTATCAGGGCAGAGGAAAAAACACCAAGATTTATACTGGTTCACTATCAATGTGGAAATTACGTCCAATCCCCTCATACAGAAGGATTTATCAACTAATTCGAAATTCGAATTACAACACATGATCCTACAAGTCATTCTTCTTAACTTCTAGCTTGAAACCTACAGATCGTTAAAGCACCACAACACCTTGACCCTTCAATTCACGTCTTCTCAACATCCAACTTGAAAACCTACATGTCGTTGAGGCAAAATAACCACTATTGGATTGGGTTACAAATAGGTGAAATTGGGTTCTGTTTTTCTCCTTCTGAGTGGATTGATTACAATGAATTTCACACTAAAACAGAGCACTAAGCACTAAGTAATATAAAGTTGAACACGTGCCTTTACTAAAATTGAAACCTTGAATTCTAAATACTTAGAGAATTTTGAGTTCGTAAGGTTTTCAAAGTTGTTGGGTTGTATTTTCTTCTTCAAAATTGAAGCTTTAGAGGCAACTCGGATAGAAGCATCAAAGTTACTGTAGTAGGCGCTTCAGAGACAAATATTCAAAGGCAGATGCGCGCACACAATAGTGTATGTAATAACCAAAGTCTAAATGTTGAGTTGGCTTTCTTTGACTTCACTGGACTCTAATGTTTTTGCTTCCTGACATCTTCGTTTCCTCAAACATCTTCACTTCCTCTGATATCTTCCTCTGATACTATTTCCTGGTTCTATTTACTGCACACTCAATGAAATCACTTTGAAGGATTTCACTAATTCAAAACCTTGAATTACAACAATACCACTGACCCTCCAAGTCAGTCTTCTCAAACAGTCTAACAATCCTAGACTTTTGTGTAATACAGCACCTTGACTTCTCAAGTCAAGTCTTCTCCTACGAATCTGACAACCCCAGATTGTAGAAGGAATTACAACGCCTTGAATCTAATTGCTAAGTAATCTGCTACCCCTTCTGACTCCCTCAGATTGTAGACTCTACTTCAACAACTTAGATCTAACACAAGGGAAAGAAAAACAAAACGAGTGCTTGCTTTTGGAAAGCTGGAACTCACAATTAACCTCACTGAAAACTCGAGTGTTTGTTTTTGGAAGTGTATGACACTTTTGTGATTTTTGATGCTAAGTCTTCTGCCTTGAGCCTCCTTCTATAGATCAAGATTAGGGCCTCTTCCAACCTTAAATTCGAGCTGTATCTTGCTGGATTCTTTTGCAAAAATAACTTGTCCAATCGGGTTTCACTTTAAATAAAAAACATATCTTTTTCTGCTCCAGATTGCCTTTCAAAAATAACTTTGACCAATTCTGACTTTAATTAATTCTGGAACAAATCTTTCTTCCTGCCAATAACTTCTGAATTCCACAAGACTTCAATTTATTTTTGTATCAAATCCTTTTTAATACTTTGATCAAATTTAATCAAATCTCCATCGATTATCATCATGATTAAATCTGAACCCTTTGATCTTCTGCTCTCGTCCACATCTGGACCATACTAAGTGATCTGCTGTGATCCTCTGATTTCGGCCAACCCTGGACCACACTTTCTGATCTTCTGATTTTGGCTAACACTGGGCCATGGTTTAATCTTCTGATCTCGGCCAACACTGGGCCATATACTTAAATCTTGACCATTGATCTGAACCTTTTCCCTCTGATCTAGACCAGTTCTGAACTGGGTCTAGATTGAACTGAAATTAACTCTGGAAAAAGGATATTTAATTCAGGACATTTACCTCTTGATCTGGATCAGCTCTGGATCAAATCTGGACATCATTTCTTCTGATCTTGACTGAGTTTCATACTCTAAACCATGCTATCTTCTGGTCTGGGTCAAATCTGGATTAAATCTCTTGTTCTAGACCCATTAATTTATCCTCTGATTCAGTTTGGATCAAGTCTGGACTGTTTATCATTTCACTGCCAAGCTATCTTCTGGTCATAATAACTTCTGGACTAAGTCTGATTTATGATATCTTCTGGTCTGGAACATGTCTCCCTCTGGCAGGATTCCTTCTGGTCTGGTCCAGGTCTCCTTCTGGACTTGGTTTCCTTCTAATCTGGGCTAGTAAAGATATCCTCTGGTGGTGTTTTGACATCCTGGTGTATCCTCTGGTAATTTCAGGATGCATTATCTGGTGACTTCTAGAGGTGTATCCTCTGATAACTTCATCTTCTAGTGGCATTTTAATATAGTAATTCAAGGTACAAAATAAAATTACATGGAGTGCTTTTGTAAACATCAAAATCCTAAGTACTTAGAACCAACTTGGTTCCAACAATATAAAATTGTATGATATGTTATCAGCGTATGTCAAAATTCACATCTTGAACACTTTTATCATACGACTTTATTCTTGATACACCTTAATAATGCATCAAATAATTTTAGATTTATGTAGAACTAATAGATGATGTATAGGATATAATATTTCAATCGAATGATCAAATTTGTAAAATAAATGTTACTGAGCGGTGCAACATTGGTGTAATATTATATCATAATTTGATCCCTCCTTTTATATATACATATAGTGTTTGGATCCTCGACGGCCAAATTCTCTATGGCTCTATCTGCTGCAACATCCTCAATCATTCAGTTAATCGAACGGCTAAAATATAAGACAAAAAACCCAAAAATGTTTTGCATGGTCTTTCTTTTCATTTTAGCGGAACTCATTAGATAAGCTGCAAGTATTGTCAACTATTCACAATCATCTTAAATGTTTCTTCTACTTTACAACAACTTTATGCTCATCATTCTGCATAGCAAAGTTAATTCCTAAAAGGGATTTGATTTCCAACTTCTCAAATTAAATGAATGTATGAACATGATACTTAACCATATAGGGTAACATAATTGCATGTTCATGAAAAACATACTTCACATGAACGTGAGCAAAATAATAACAACAAATAAATCTCAATAAACATCAAAATCAACAAATTAGACCATCTCACCCCTTTAAACCTCATGCTTAGGGGTTGTGGATCGGCATATTTTTGGAATTGGGCATGCCTGACAATTCTTAATCGGCCAAAGTCGAGTACGATATAATATAGTTTGAGGAACTAAAAGATCGTGTGGAAATAAGAGAACGGCCTCGACAAAGACATGGGGAAATAGGGTGAGGAGCAAGTAACTTAGTGGCTAGGGTTTGAGAAGGTAGGAATGGTTACTGAGCTCTATGCATCAAGAAACCCTACTTTAGAGGTCTATAAATAGGAGAGAAAACATCCCTTTAAGTTCAATAGGGAAAGAATGTTGCAAATGATCCGGATCTATTTTGAATTTGGATCATCTGCTGCAATGCTAGACTGGATCTGGATTTTCTACAGTCTCCCTCCCTGTTGCACTTCTTGCTGCATTTTTTCTCTCTATCTCTCATCTTTTTCCTCTCTCTCTCATCCTCATCACATTATTTCTCTCTCTCTCTACACTCACAAAATCCATTGTTGCAGTCTAACTCGAATTTGGAACATCATATGCTGCACTGCTGCACTACAGTAGTGGATTTTGTAGCAGGGAAAATAATGAGAGAGAAAAAATGTATATTTAAGTGTAACAAGGTGTTGCAGACGATCAAGAACCATTATGAATTTGGATCATGTGATGCAATGCTGAATTGCAGTCATGGATTTTGTGAATGAGGAGAAAGAGAAACGAGAGAAATATAGTGAGGATGAGAGAGATATAAAGTGGGACCATCATATGGTTTTAGACTTACCAAAGCAAGTCTTCTCATCTATTCTTGTTAAGTCAACATATCTTTTTAAATGATTCTTTTGTAAGTAGTTTTTTATATTATAAACAAAATTTCCACAAAAATTAATTTTTAGGTCTATAATTTCGTTACTTTTATATTGAGTTTTTTTATATATAACAAATTTATATTTAAT
The DNA here is from genome assembly GCA_037974295.1 of Cicer cuneatum. NCBI lineage: Eukaryota > Viridiplantae > Streptophyta > Magnoliopsida > Fabales > Fabaceae > Cicer > Cicer cuneatum. Next base: position 35,821,149 of record JBBPBO010000001.1, read on the forward strand.
TAATCTTAATTTAAGAAAATATAAATTTTTATGGAAAAACTTTTATAATCACTACAAGAAAATTACAGATTTGCGACACTTGGCTTGCGATAGTTCCTGGACAACTGCCCTTATCAAGAGTTTGAGACGGTTCTTGCGGCGTTTTTTGACAACCGCCGCCGCCCCAAAAGACATTAACCCTCCAAATCGCGTTTCAGCCATTCTGTTTTCCCTCCTCCATTTCGTTTTCCCCAAAGACGCGACACTAACTTCCATCTCTGTTTGCTCTGATCTCTATTTGCTCCGTCCTCCCTTCGTCTCTGTTTGCGGCCTCCCTTCATCTGTTATCTTGCTGTGCTATATAAGGTAAGTGCTTTGCGGCCTCCCTTCGTCTCTTATCTTGTTGTGCTTCCTTTAACTATTTGTCCCTTCACTTGAGCTCGAACCCTAGCTCGAACCCCAGCTCGAACCCTAGCTCGAACCATATTGCTTTGATTTCATATGCATTCATTGTTGTGGTAGGGCATACTTGCTGTTTGTTTGGTGTTTGCAGCTCCTAAGGTTTCTGGTTATGATTATGGTACATTGTTAGTGCTTTAGAGGTTAATTTAAGTATGGTTGTTGTGAATCTTGTGGTTGATGTATATATGTTGTTTGTTTGAAAATTTCTATATGTTGTTTGTCCAAAAATGTTGATGTCCATTTGGAGTTATATACTGTTTGTTAGTTCTGTTTGTTAGTGTTGTTTGTTTGAAAATTGTTAGTGTTGTTTGTTTCATCTACATTCCATGAATTAATCATTTCAAGAAAGTTTTCCTGATATGCTTTAGATACACATAATTCCCTCATGAGGTTATGCATTCAGACTGTTCTTATTCTTCCTATTGAACTCTTTTCAACTACTTGAATCATACACCTTTCCATGAGTTCGGTCAAGTAACGTTGTGCAGCGTCCTCTAATGCTTCTTCACCTTCACCTTCATTTTGAACCAATGATATGATACCTTTTGCCACCCATACTCTTATCAGTTTCTTTGTTTGTATCTCTTAAGTTTTCAGGGAAATGGGCTAAGTGTAGGAAACATGGTTTCAATTGGTAAGGCAATTCATAATAGCTGAATGCTAGTACCTCAAATACTCCTAGAAGTTGTTCTTTGCCTTTTGCTATCCATGAGTTGATGTTGTGTCTCACCGTGTCTATAGTGACTCTGCCTGTTATATTGAAGGACCCATATGATTATTTACCTGTTGTTTTTAAGTTACTCAAACCATAATTGTTCTGCAACTATTAAAAAAACAATAACTGTTCTGCAATCAGATCAGTTACTATAAAGCACCGACATGTGAAATACAAGTGCTTGAATATAACCACATATGTCTGTATCTCCCAAATACGGACTTCAATTTGAAGATTCTTGATGCTACATAATAATCAATTATGTTCATATTCTGTTACTTATCAGCTTTATGTGATGCTTGGTACATTTTTTTTATTTAGGGGTTTCACACTTGTGTTGGATCTGGTGGAGAAAGGCAAACTCCGGAGTGGTATAAAGAGAAAGGGATAGAGGTACTTTATTTTATGTTTTTAGGAATTAGATTCATTTAGTTACATGTTTCTTCTGTTACATTGCAAAGTGTTTAAAAAACAAATGAGTGTTTTTTTCATTCTCTATAGAGTGCTCTTGCTGTTTAATGTGTTTATGTGAGTGATACAATGGACATTGGATTGTTTAAAATTGAATGGTGAAACTGAAAACTCATTTTTCTTAGCTATTATGAAATGGAAACATTCTTTCCGTCCTAGGATAGTCTTAGTTTAATGTAATTGAGTAAGGCAGGAAACAATTCCAAAATGGTTTACTTTCAGCTGACTGTGAGATTGAGAATTTCTCTTTTCTCTTAACCTCACAGTCTGTAGCTAGCTGCGCAGTAAGTCCAATGACAACAATTGTCATATAATAGGACACCAACTTCCAGCATTTGTGCCCAATTTGCACGAATACCAGCTTCTACCGGCAGCTGGAAAAGGGGGAATGAGAGTTAGTTGGGATTCCCCTGATTTGGGGAAACTCTTATATAAGAGAGAGGTGAGGGTAGTGAGAAAGACATTCAGAGAATAATTAGTTAGTTACATAGAGAGTTTCTCTCCGGTTTAGGAGCATTAGCTTTGGTAGGAGTTTTCTCTGTAAAACTCTTGTTCACCATTTTCCCTACTGCTTTTTCTGTTTTCATCCATTGTAGAGCATAGAGCTCATCATGCACGTTGTTTCTCTATCTAATCAATTGAGTGAATTTCAGATTTCAGATTTTGCCTGTTTTTTATTAGCTCTAAATGCCTTTCATATCTTTTTTTAATTGACGTTGCAGTATCTCTACTTAAAATTGATTTTACTCTTCTTTGTTTCTATTCAGGATTTGGTTGTCGTACTGTTGCTAATACTCATACCTCTTATTTCACCTAATTCTTCCAAAGGAGGGGTAACATTTTTCTAGACACTCCCTTTTATTTTAAAATACTTATTTCTAATAGGTAGACAATGTTGTTGTCCTGAGGTTTAGCTATTATTGATACAATTAAGTTGCATGGACCTCTGTGAAGAATGAGACAATATATGACATGAAAAATTCAATGATTTAGTTTGATATGCCTAAAAGAAACAGTCTCTATTTTCAGGTTGGTTTTCAAGCCATTGCTGAAGCTCTTGGACTTGCAGCAGTTGCCATTACTGCCATAGTTGCAGGTGGACGATTGGTAAGCGATTTTCAAAATTGAGATGCAAGGTTTCATCAGTATGACTTGTAATTATTATTACATAATCCTGATCTTGTAGCTGGTTTTTTATTTATTAAAGGCATTGTGTTCATTGTAAGGGCATTTTCTTAACATAACATATTTTACAACACCCCGGCACCAAGTTAGCCCTGTTAGGGATTAAGCTTTATATGCTACATGAATTTGTATATTCTGTTATCAGCAAAGAGTGCTTTATACACCAAGAATACCAACTAATCAAGTTGAGAGTTCCTTCTCTCATCTCAAATGTTATTTGGATTAATCAATCCTAAAAATTTATCAAAAAATTTTATCAATAATTTTGTCTTCTCCAATTCTTACACACCGTAATACTAGTACTTGTTTTACAACACATAATATTCTTATGTTTTGTGAATCTACTTTATGAATTAAGTAGAGGTTTATCTTCTTTATGTGTCAAAATAACATTATGTGTTTCTTCTTTGAAGTAATGGATAAGTCATGGATTATGAAGCCACACACATCAATTGAATATGATCAAGGGATAAAGGGATTTATTAATTTTGCCTTTCGATATGAATTAGAAAATGGCGAAATAATATGCCCTTGTAAATGTTGTGGTTTCAAAAAACCGCAGAGTAGAAGTGTAATGTACGATCACTTAAAGTGCAAACCATTTCCAACGGGATATACAATTTGGGTACATCATGGGGAGTCCATAGGAGAAACTAGCACTATCTCACCTAGTAGTGTTTCAAATATAGTTCAAGACAGTTGTCGTTGATGATCATCTTCAGAACATGATCGAGGATGCTTTTGGAGTTGAAAAGCATGCAAACGAAGTACCCATTGAATCAAATGTCGAGATTGATCGGAATGAAGATACGGTGCCAAATGCAAGTCAGCAAAGGTATGAAGAGGCGAAAGAGTATTATGAATTAAGTAGAGAAGGAGAACAACCTTTGTATGAAGGGTGTGTTAAATATTCAAGACTATCTTTTTTGGTAAAGTTGTATCACATCAAATGTTTATGTGGAATGACTGATAAAGCCACGACAATGGTTTTAGAGTTATTAAAACATGCATTTGAATTTGCAAATATACCAAAATCATTTTATGAAGCCAAGAAAACAATCACAAAGCTTGGTTTAAATTACGAAAAGATCCCTGTTTGTCCGAATAATTGTATGCTTTATTGGGGTAATAAGGAAGATGAAGAGAGGGAGTCCTGCAAAATTTGTAACACTTCCAAATGGAAATCAAAAGTAAAAGTTGGTGCAGTTGGGGTGTCTGGTGATGGCAATAAACGAAAGAAAGTTCCTGCAAAAGTGCTTTGTTATTTTCCATTAAAACCACGGTTACAAAGATTATTTTTGTCCTCGAAGATGGCCGAGGATATGAGATGGCATGCGATCGATGGTAAGAATGATGGAATGTTGAGGCATCCTAGAGATTCTGAAGCTTGGAAATTTTTTGACTTGAAACACAGTTGGTTTGCATCAGACCCACGAAATGTGCGTCTTGGATTGGCTAGTGATGGTTTTAATCCTTTTGGTATGATGAGTACAAATTATAGTATTTGGCCAGTTATTCTAATTCCATATAACACTCCTCCATGGGTGTGCAAGAAGCAAACCTCTTTTATAATGTCAATGATAATTCCCAGTAAAAAAATGCCAGGAAATGATATTGATGTCTACTTACAACCTCTAGTCAAAGAATTAAAGGAATTGTGGACAACAGGTGTTGAAACATACGATTCTTTTAAAAAAGATATGTTTACATTGCATGCAACATTGATGTGGACAATTAGTGATTTTCCGGGGTTGGGTACGCTATCTGGGTGGAACACTTACACCGGACTTGCTTGTCCATCGTGTAACATTGACTCTACTCCTTGTCGTCTCCCTCATAGCAAAAAATGGTGTTTTATGGGTCATCGTCGTTTTCTTGATCAGAGACATAGATTTAGATTGAACAAGGTCCGCTTTGATGGTCAAGAAGATATGCGTGGTCCACCTAAAATGTTATCTGGGCTTCAAATTCTTGAACAGGTTCAAAACATTGATGTCACATTTGGTAGAAAGCCAGAGAAATAACGGTCGGGAAAAAGAACACGTGGTGGACGACCTACACAAGGTATCAATCAACAATGGAAAAAGAAAAGCATATTCTTTGAACTTCCATATTGGAAGGATAATCTTCTGCGCCATAATCTTAACATGATGCATATTGAGAAAAATGTGTGCGATAATATCATATTTACTTTGCTAAACGATAGCGCAAAAAGTAAAGATCATATTAATGCAAGAAAAGACCTTAAAGTTATGGGCATAAGACTTGACCTTTGGCCCAATGAAAATGGAAGAATTTCTCCAGCCGTCTTTACTCTGACTACTAAAGGAAAGAAGGGATTTTTAACAACTTTAAAGAATATCACTGTTCCTGATGGTTATTCGAGCAACATTTCTAGATGCATTGACATGGAAAACCTTAAGTTGAATGGAATGTTGAAGAGTCATGATTGTCACATATTGTTGGAACAACTACTACCGTTAGCCATTCGAGCAACATTACCTGATGATGTTTCAGCTATATTGATTGAGTTTTGCTCATTCTTTAGACAATTATGTAGTAAAGTATTGAATGTTGATGAGTTGGAAAAATTGCAAACCAAATTGTCCTCACTTTATGCCACATGGAAATGATATTTCCTCCCTCATTCTTCACTATTATGGTTCACTTGGTTGTTCACCTTGTTGAAGAAGTTAAACTTGGAGGTCCTATTCATTATCGATGGATGTATCCTATTGAAAGGTAAAATATGTGTGATCTTGTTCCTTCAATAATTTGTATTGGACAATTTTGTTCTAACTAATATTTTTGCGGTTTAATAATAGGTACTTAGGACAACTTAAATCGTATGTACGTAATAAAGCACAACCAGAAGGGTCTATTGTAGAAGGATACCTTGTACAAGAGATTCTTACATTTTGTTCAAGGTATCTAGAAAACATTGAGACTAGATGGAATCAACTTGGTCGTGTAGATGATGAGCCTATTAATGAGATACAAACTGACTCACGTGTATCTGAATTATTTCCTAAAGTTGGAAAATCTGTTGGTGGATCTTCATACTACACCCTTACATCAATTGAAAAGTTACAGGCTCATAGACACGTTTTAACAAACTGTATCATAGTTGACTACTATCTAAGGTAAGTAATTTTATTCTATTTGTATTATTTAACACTAATTTTTCTTTTTTACACATCTAATTTGAAATAACCAAATAGGCAATATAGAAGTATTGTTCGAAGCCAAATGAGGAGTGGTGCAAGGAGTGCTTCTGAGGTAGACAAGAAGGTTCATAGAGAGTTTCCTCACTGGTTCCGCAATCGTGTTAGTGTTATGACAAAATTGGTGATTGAGTTGGTTTCGTTTTTAATAAAGATGTGACTAATTGTATATTTTATGGTGTTTAGATTTGCAACAATCTCGACAACATTAGTGAATTGGATAAATATGTTCTCACTAGTCTTGCTCTAGGTCCTTCTAATAAAGTTAGAAGGTTCACTGCATATAATGTCAATGGATTCAAATTTCGAACATTGACATGAGATAATTTATTAAAAACTCAAAATAGTGGAGTTTTTGGCATGTTCGGAACACGAAGTTACTCTAGCAATAGTGATGCCCAAATGAGATTTGGAGGGGTGCCTTACTATGGAAGATTGATAGATATCATTGAGCTTTCCTATGATGGCTTCAAATTTCCCATGTTTAAATGCAAATGGGCTAATACCACAAATCCAAGAGGAATTAAAGCAGATAAGTTGGGTTTTACCTCTATAAATTTTGCAAGACTAATACATACTGGAGAGCATGAAGATGATGAGCCATACATTAAAGCGTCAGAAGCTCGAATGGTTTATTATGTGGATGATGAAAAGGAACAAGGATGGAGCATACCTATTCATTTAAAGCCAAAAGACTTGTATGACATGGGTGGAGATGATGACATTATGGCACTCATTGAACCATACCCATCCCAAAATTTGGAACAAATTTTTTCTAACGAAACCACACATATACAATTGGCAAGAATGGCTACAGATGATGATCCTGACACTTCAACTTTTAATGATGATTTTGATGACAATAATCATGATATGAATTTATGATATGGTACTCTTTGATCTATGTTATTTATTTACAAATTTTTTTATTGTTGCGTTGTGTGTAATGTTTAGCTTGCATCCTATCTGTTTACATTGCATTCTATCTGTTTACCTATTTGCAACTGTATAACTTGGTTGTAATTAATGTTTGTAGTATAAGTGTGTTTGGAGTCTCAATCTTGTGATCAAAATGGAATCATCATATGAGGATATTCGGCGCAAAACAATAGAAGATAATAACAAAAGGATGGAGGCTCTCAATCTAACTCACCTCTCTCAATCCCTTCACAAATCTTCTTCTACCATTTCAAAAACCACACGGGTTAGTAATAACTCAAAATACTAACAATATAACGTGTTTCTTATTTGTATTATATGTTGATTTTTATTTATTTAATTGGATAATAAATGATTGTAGCGTTTCACGAAGGGTCGTTCGAGACTTATACTACCCGAAGATCTTAAGGTAGCCAAAATGAAGAACTTGCGGAGACATGGTTTACAACCAACAGTCCAAACGACAGCTGTGCCACCTACCCAGGTGATAACACCACCAGTAATGCAAGCGATAGAACCACTACCTTCTCCGATGATAGAACCACCAACTGCAATGCAATCAACAAAATCACCACTTTCTCAAGCGACAACACCACCAGGAATGCAAGCGGTAGAATCACTACCTTCTCCGATGATAGAACTACCAACTGCAGTGCAATCAACAAAATCACCACTTTCTCAAGCGACAACACCACCAGGAATGCAAGCGGTAGAACCACTACCTTCTCCGATGATAGCACCACCAACTACAGTGCAATCGACAAAATCACCACCGTCTCAAGCGACAACACCAAGAGTAGTGCATGTGATAGAACCACTACCTTTCCAAGAAACATCCTCTCATTCTGAAGATTTCGTTGAAGATGAGCCAGAAATTTCTCCAAAAAGGAATTCTACATATTGGGATGTAGAAGTTATTAGTATGTTAACTAATGTCTAATTATATTTATATAATTTAATTGTTTTACATGGTTGACGTATGACATATTTCATTGAATTATGTGTTAGATGAGACATGACATATTTCAAAGACACACTTAAGGGTAACAGACGTGCTTGAAGCTCCTCCTAATGTTAGCAAGATAATAACTAGATGGAATTCAGATGGGCAACCGATAGGATCAGCTGCTGGTTTGTTAGGCGGTTTTTTGGGTGAAATTGCAAGGAAGTTTAAAGATTTTCCTATAATGTATGACAGTTGGAAACAAGTTCCATCGGCAAGAAAAAACGAAATTTTTAGGGATAAAATAAAGGTATTAATGATAAACAACTGAATATTCTTTATTTAATGTTTTGATTGTAAACTAACATTTTTTTATGATCCTGTTAGTCAAAATTTGTTGTTGATGATGGATACAACAAAAAATATATCCTTACGAGCCTTGGAAAGAAATGGCGAGATGCACGATGTAGGTTGTTTAAGAAATTTTATAAGTGGGATCTTTCTTTGGAGGAAAACCTACAAAATTATCCACGTTCTATTAATCCAGATCATTGGACTGTTTTTGTCCAATATAGGCGCAAGACAAAAAAAATGGTAATCATTCTTCTGTTCCTTTGTCATTTGTTGTTTACTATTATGTTTTCTAATGTCATTTGTTTTCACTACAGGAGAAGGCTGATAAAAATACTGCAAATAGAGAAAAGCTAACGATCCTTCATACATTAGGCTCTAAGACGCTTGCAAGGAAGAAGGATGAGTTGGTAGGATTCACTCAGTCTACTTTTAATTGCATACTTAATTGAACAACTACTTATTACATATGTTTACGTGTAGGAACTGAGAGATGGTCAAAAATACAGCAGGGGTGAAATGTATTCAATTTGTCATAAAAAGTCTTATGGGTCATTTGTCAATGACGAAGCCAAGGAAAAATATGTAAGTGTATAGAATAGAAGTGTTAATTGTAATTATTTCTTATTGACCACTTTATAAATTCAAGATGCAATTGTTAGTTTTGGTAATAGTGAGTTGCAAATTTACAATATTAGTTATTTTGGTTGATAATAGTGAGTTACAAAGTTATAAAACTATAGGCTTCAATATTGGTGTGCTTGCTTCAATGTTACATAGGCTTGATTTGGTGCATTATGGTTGGATGTAGTTAGTTTTGGTGCTTGTACCAATATAGTTCATCTATTTATTGTCTTACATGATATCAAATTGATTGTTCTTTTGCAACATATATTTGAATGTACTACATGCCGTTTTTCTGTTGAAATAGTTGAGAATTCTAGACTTTTCTGTTATATAAAGGAATTTAGTTTGCTTCCTTTGCTTGTGTAGGAACAATTGCAATCTGAAATTGGGAAGACTCATTCTTCAAATGAAGCATTTGTTAATGTGTTTGGAAAAGAACATCCAGGATATGTTCGTTGTATGGGACTTGGAATAACACCGTCTCAAATCACTACATCTACTTCTCACTCTGTAAGATCAATGTCATCCTCTGAAGCTAATGACAAGATGGAGAAAATGCAAGCTGAAATCGATATGCTTAAGAAAAGGGATTCTAAATTTGATATGTTGAATGAGCAAATTGCTTTCTTGTTGCAAATGCAAAATTCTAGAGAAAAAAAGGTAAAATTATTTTCTTAGGAAACCTGTTTATAAAATCCCATGAGATCGAACTGTTTGTCTTTGGTTAAAAATTTCAATTGTGTAACAATTAATGTTTGCTGTATGAGAAATTTAGTTAATTAGTATTTGACAATGTTTATCAAGATTCAATAAGATTAATGTAATTTTTTTTTCCAGGCAACAGACATAGAATCGCTAATAGATGGTAGACGTTCATCTGTTTCTAGCCACCAACCTGGTGATCGTGGAACAACATCATTAGGGATTGATTAGATATTTTCATAAACTTTTATCTTTTCATGAAGTTGTTTTGTATGTTTAGCCACTCCACTAATGTTTTGAATATTTGTGTATGAATATTTGTGTTTTGAATATTTGTGTATGTTTATCTTTCATGAATATTTGTGTATGTTTATCTTTCATGGAGTTATTTATTATTTTAATTAAGTTAATGTATGAATTTGTGTTATTTATTTTGAAAAATTATATAAATTGAATTTATCTACAATAGTTATTTAATTGTTTATTTAAATTATGTGGATGATATTAATTTATAAATATTTTTTATTTTATTTAATAAAAAATCAGAAAATATTGTATAATAATTTTTTAATTTAAATTATTAGGATTGCGACGGTTGATAACTGTCGCAATGTTTTGGATCAAATTGTTCAAAATGAATATAGCGACAGTTGATAACTGTCGCGAAATTTCAAAAAAAAAAATTTAGCGTGTTTTGCGACGGTTTGAACCGTCGCAAAAAAAGGAAAATTGAGGCGGTTGAAACGACGGTTTTCAAAACCGTTGCAAAAACGCCTCGCGACGCACGAATCTGCGACAGTTGACAAACCGTCGCAAACTCACATTGGAGGCGGTTGTAACCTCCGCAAAGGCCATCAAAAACCGTCGCAATTTATTTTTTTTTTTTATAGTGAATATTCTTAACATGCATACAAATTTTTTTTAAAATATTTAAAAGTTGAAGAACAATTAAATATGTTTTTTATTTAGCTGAGATTAAAATTGTTTGCCGAATAATTTTATATGAACTAAATGTTGTATTAATTTTTTACATGGACTAAAATTGAAATGTTAGAATTTCATAGGACTGAAACCAAATTTGCTTCTCAATAACTAAAATCAAATTTCTTGCATTTTGGACCACTAAAATGATTTTTTTTATGATGCATAGATTGAAATCAAACTTGCATTTTGCAAAGACTAAAATCTAGTTTTGTTGAAATTTACATGGACTAATTATATATGTAAACTTAAAGTCATATTTTACTATTTTGTTAAAAAAAACTAAATGTGTTAGGTATCCTGGACTAAAACGAAAATGTTTGCCTATTACGCAAGTTTAAACTAAAAAATTATTTTTCGGTGACTAAAATTAAATTTATTGAATTTTACATAAACTAATTGCATTTTTAAGCCAAAATTATATTTCAACAAATTATATTTAGAACAAACTGATACATTTTTAGTCAAAACAAACTAATACATTTTATAATTAAAAAAACTCATACATAAAGTTTTTCTTTTTATCTTTAAATTTTTAAGTATTTATAACATATTAATTAGTAAGCATTCAGAATTAGGAAATCACGAAAATAAAGGATTTTCAAATAATTCTCAATCTATTTTGTCAAAAATAAAATCTCAATATCTAATCATAACTATATTTATGAGTTAACTACGTTGAATGATTACAACTCATAAATGTAGATTTATCAAAAGATATGATACTTTGTTTTTGACCAGAAAATATCAAGACTTTAATTTTATTTTTTTACGGAAATCAAGACTTTTATTTATAAATGGATACTAACGTAAAATGGAAAGGAATATAATAAGAAATTATAAATAAAATAATTTAAATAAAAGATTAAATTAGTCTTTTAAAAAAAACATAAAATTAAAACGAAAAGTCACACCAAAATATTATCCCCCTATATATAGGTAAAAGATAAAACCATATTCATTAATCTTGCTCAACCTATTTGCTCATAGTTTCTGTCATGGCTCTCAATTCTCTTCCAAGTAGGAATTTCAAACCTACAGATGAGGAACTTCTCAAATCATTTCTCTACAACAAAATTAACAATAACCCTTTGCCTAATCAAATCACCATTCTTGAACATGATTTGTTTGGTATCAGAAAGAATCCTTGGGAAATTTGGAAAGTGTTTCAAGCTTCTCACGCATATTGTGGAAAAGACTTATATTTCTTCACTTCTTTAAAGAAGAAATCGGCCACTAGCTCTCGTATGGTTCGTACTATTGGAATAGGTAGATGGGAAGGTGAAGATGTCCAAAAAAACATAGTTGATAAAGACACGAACCAATTGAAAAGTGTTAATGAAGGATGCTTGATCGAAGAGGAAGATATTCCAATTATTTCCAATGATTTTTATAAGGACTTCTTGTTGAAAAATGTTGATATTAAGTAAATAGTAGTAAATTAGCTACGAGGATATTTTTGTATTTTTTGGTGGTTTCATTCATATTCAACCATTAATTTTTCCTTTAGAGTTTTTACCTTATTCATTTTCTATACTTGTGCAAAAATGGTGCGATCAAACTCCTATTACAAGATATATGTATTAATCATTGTAGACTCAGTTTTTGTTGCTATATTAGTTATTAACAAATCAAGAGAACTTTAGTTTTCTCCAAAGAGAGAGTGTGAATGTGTGTTTCAAGTAGTAATAACACAATTATAACTTTTTTAAAAACAAACTGAATTTCTAAAAATTATATCAATTACAAAATAGGTTCTTTTCTCTAACACCTACAAATTGGTATGTTTTTTTGGCAGCATCAAATTAGCATGCTTAAAATATTATTATATTTTCATTTTTGACTAAAATCCACACAAATTTAATTAAATTTTAGGAAATTTAGTTTATTTAGATTTGATTTTGATTACATTGGAACTGCTGTTTATAAAAATATGGGTATTAGAATAAATTAATTGTATTAATCATTGCATCGTAGTATTTAAACTTCAAATTCTATTACAACATAATCAATATTAGACTAAATCTGATCTAACCAATTTTGCATTTTAATTGCATTTTTTTGTTGACATGAATTTTAATTGTATTTGATCATTCGTTTACTTAGTATTGTGCTCTTGTGGAACAGAGTGCAAATATAACAAAGTAGAGAAGATGGTGGTCACATTATGATCAAAGAAGATGGTGAAATCATTATGAACAAAGATGATGGTGAAATTATTATGAACAATGAAGAAGATGGTGATCTTAGTATGTTATATGGACACAAAGATCATGTTCAACCATCAATTGTTTCCTTTTGAAATTTTACTTTATTAATTTCTTTTCCTTCGTGCATAATCGATCGAGCGGCCAACCCTTCTGCATTATCCACGCTTGGTCTCACTTCCTGTTGGGGAAATAGGTACCCCATCTCGGCTCCAAATCTAGTTGGGAACAAGAGTCTAAAATTGTAAAAAAATGACGAGTAAATTGCTATGAAAAATTCTGATACGAATTGAGTTTCACAAACCATATAACCAATTTCACCCAAATCCTGCAATAGGGTAGAACACTTTGAAGATCAGACAACCACCAAGCAGAATTGTAACTAGAGACAACTCCAGTATTTGGATGAACACAGCGCTTGTATTACCTAGATGTTGTGCTCCAGTGAGAATGTTTCAAGGCTTAATCATCAACTAGAAGTGAGCTTAGCCATCTTCATAGCAATATGAATTTACAGCCAACAACAGTACTTGCTCCATAATAAGAGACCTTCCATTTAGTGGTCGTCTTCATTGATTCCAGGGCAGTTGGCTAAAAGGGCAGAACTTGATTCATACTAGAGAAATAAAGAGAAAGAAACCAGATGTCAATTGTATTGAATTTGCGATTGCATTATCATCATCATTTAAAAATATATGAAAACATTTGAATTTGAACTAAATAATATAGATAAATAACGTCAATACTCACTTTGCATCCACAGAAGAGGCAGTAATTGAACTCATCCCTCAGTTTCATCAAAAGATCGAGCAAGTCCTACATTCATTTTCATTGTCAAATTCGCAACCAATTCAAACAAGGATTACCAAGATAAATAAAAATGAGCTAAAAAATTTAAAATCAAAATGAATTGCAATAACTTCTTTTTATTAAAAATTGTAATAATTTCTGGATACAGTAACAACGAAAATACAAGCAATTATGACCGAGTAGAGAAAGCTCATATGTGGTTCAATGCTGTCAATCTCGGATAGTGGAAAATAAAGGTATGTTCAGATTCCACTACGCTACAATGCTATAGCACCACAATAGTTACTATTTGACACTACTTTGTACTAAATAATGTATTCTGCAGTAATAAATTGTTTAAATTATGCTACGCTATAGTGCCACTATTTGACCACACTGATGTAGTTTCAGGATAGTGTTTGAGCATATTGAAAACTAAGTTAAAAAAAAATCACATTAATATGTATGGTTAAGTTACACACCTCTTCTGTTATTTCTTCTTCTTCTTCATCTTCACCCTCTGCATCATCCTCATTCTTCTCTGGCTCCACAATTTCCCGATTCTCCAATTGGTCAAGGGCCGCCTTAGCCTTGTTGAAATTAACAATAATTCTCCTACTCTGCCACCGCGACTTCTGCCTAGACCCGAATTCTTGCATCAGAGCCTGCTCATTCCTCCTTTTCCTGTCAACTGTGATTTCCTCCATTTTCTTCTTCTCCTTGTGGGGATCCTCTAAGCCTATACCTGCTCGTGACCGTCGAATCTCAATCCCAATCGGTTCAGCCCTGCCTGAACCTTGTTTTCCAAGGGCAGAACCTGGAGTATAACCCATCTGTTTGAGTAGCTTAAACCCAATGTTGGATTGTGGTATTGGAGCTTCCACTTTCGCTAATGTTTGTTCATCCTCTTGTATTTGCTTTCTTTCTCTTTCGATTTTTCGTCGTTCTTGCCAGTTAAGTGCTTTTAACTGACTCTTGGAAGAGTTGATTGAAGGATCTTTCTTGTCAGAAATCTGCATAGTTAAAAGGGAGTTATCAACATAACATTTTGTACATTCAATCACTTCTATTTTCTCAAATTACTACTGATGTTTAACTGTATGTGTCATTGTCGTGTTCATGTGTTTGGCGCTTAGATTGCTATCCTTTTGAGGTCTAATAAAATTATATATAATTTAACTCGGCAAGGGATTGATAAGCGAAACAGACTCCTGATCAATGCATTATAGATCTCTAGTACAAATTCCACACAATAAAAAAATTCTCCCTATGACATGTAGCTTTATAAATAAAAAGTGCGAATGAGAACCAAGTAATTAGAAACTAGAGCATCATCTTTTTCTTCAAAATGTAAACTTAAGCTCAATTTTCAAGGACAAATTATACAGTTATTGTAAAATGAAAGTAAGGTATGGGAAACATGAACACCTAATTGTAAAATCATGCCTCAAAGATTGTAAAACTGAAAATGAAATTGGTACCCTTTTTGATGAAGACTTCGGATTTGGAGGGTCAATAGCATCAGAAGGAAGAAACCGAGAAAGGTCGCCCATGTAGTCATCTTCTTGTTCTTCGTTGTTGCTTTGCCTGTTCACTGCTGATTCATCCATGGTGAGTCTTGCCACTATGGGCTTAGGAAGACGCGCATGCAGGTGAGGTGATGAACGCAACCTGATATGGGCCCACTAAGGCCCACACATGATTCCCCTAGCTGAGCCCAACAAGTTTCACAAGATCAACCCAACCCAAATTGTTGTTATTTTCAAAATAAATATGTTTGAAATTTTTTTATTGAAAAGGGAATGAATCAGCAATACTAGGTGAACAGACTCCCTGTTGTCATCATCATCTAAAACAAAGAAAGCAAAGGATAATTAGAATATAAAATAGTTTGTAGACATCCAAGATATATTTAAGCACCTGTCAAAATTGGTACAGTCGAGAATATAGGTGAGTGGATTAAACTCTACCGAAAAGATGAGTTAACCCAATTATCAATTGACAAGCTGAAGCATCAGAAACAGCAAATGAGCCACTCTGATTGGTATATTAGGCCTACAAAATGTGCAATCAGAAACATCATAGGCCCAAAAGTGGGAAATTCTTTATTTTTATTAGATCTTTGAAGCATTTTTCCCAACATTACTTTAGGAGGAAACAGTTGGAACACACCCCCGATTTAATGTTAAGATCAACACACGTTATTTTTTATATTCATCACTCAAACAAATTTTTTCCATCCAACTACTATCCATAACTATGTTTTGAAAAATAAAACACAATATTATGTAAATTTAATACAAAGCACAAAGAAACATAATTCAAAACTGCAACAATATTTATATAGAATAGTACACATACATAATTCAAAACTGCAGCAATAATTAAGAGATACATCATGCATGTGACAGTTTTTGCAGTATTCACCAAAAATACCAGCATCTTCTCTTTTGAACTCATTGCAGTAAAACAGATGCAATTCCTACCTTATTAACTTTTTTTTTTACATAATATCTCTCTATTAATTAAATTTTAATATAATTATAAATTGCAGTTACTAAATGTCAAAAATAAATTCAGACGCATTGTTAATAGAGAGAGTCAACAGCTAAATTTCAAAGACTTAATATGCCACAAAACACAGTAGCAGACATTAGAAAGACAATTGAATAATAGAGTATGACATAATGAAACAGTACTTATCCTCCCTCCCTCCACTCCTGCATGCAATGCAGTTAGTTCGTGATCAGAAAAATGCTTGAGTTATTATATCCTGTTGCACATATTTCATTGAGTTAGCACAGTAGTGCATACAAAATTATTGTCCACAAAAAGAGGACGAGGGGCTTTGTTTAAACATGATAATGAGAAAAAACATAGAGCATTCTTTTGAACTGAAGAGAGAGTAATAATAGTTAAGTTAAAAGAAAAACACAGCAAAAATGGCCGAACATTGATTCACATCATGGCACTTGTACCTATCGTGTAGATGTGTTCTGAATAGCATGAACTATTTAAAATCGTAATCGAAGGGATTTAAAATCATTTGGCGTAAAGAGTTAAAGATTGTGAGATTGAAGCCCTTGAGAAAGCAGCATCGAAGAGAAGACATCTGTGGCCACAAAATTTTCAAGTTGAACTGTTTGTTGTAGTCAAAATCATTACAATTGGGTGCACCAGTAAATAAAAAAAGTGCTGCAAAATTAAACCAAAATCTTGAAATTCACTGTCCTACATATAGCAGGAACCAAAAACTTGTTATAGCTGTTGGCTCTTTCTATGAAGTATGAACTCTACTAATCTCTCTTTTCAACTTCATAATTGCTAAACCTACCCCAAGCTTTTCTCTTAACAAAGACTATTATAATATGTACTTATTAATATATATAGCATATCACTCTATAAATTAAATGGTAATATATACATTCAATTACTCCATAGCAAAGTTAAAAGTGTGAACCAAATGATCACATGTGATAGTGCAGTGCCAAGTAACAAAATCTGAGATCATAAAACCATGATTAAATTAATAAGAAATTACTATATATTGAGAATATCTATGTCAAGAAATAATGAACTTGTAAATATTTCTTCTCAAACCCTAAAACGATCCTAGGAAAATCACACCATGCCAGCAAAGGTCCAAAATTGAAAATTGAACTGTTTTAACAATAAACATGCAGTCGCAAATGCATAAACCAGAAGTCCTTAAATCAGAAAACAGGGACACTAAAATGCAGCAGAGAATATACACAATTAAACCAAATGAGGCACAACCAACAAGCATATGAAAGCAAAGAACAACTCGCTGCAGAAATATGATGACAGATTATGCAGAAATTTAAACAGAACGCAGCCTTCAAAAATCAAAAAAGAAATTAAAACCAAGATTGAGAGATGAGAAGAATACACAAGAATTGATTACTGACTTCGATGTCTCCAACTCTACTATTAATGAAGTAATTCAATCAAGATTACAACAGACAACCCTTGGTCCTTCCTCCTTTTTATATTCAAGATGAACAACAGAAAACCCTTGCAGCTTTCAAATGAATCTGCCAAATTTTATATACAACCAATCAGCTTTATTGCGTGCAAAATTAATGATGATAGAACATGGAAGAAATCTCATATTTTATGGAATGTGTTCAAGTTATTGTTCAATAATTAAAAAAAAAAAAATTTGTCCGTAGACAAAGTGACAAGCACCACTAATAAACTCACACACGCAAAGTGAAGATCTCGAGTTCGAACCGGGTCACCACGGAAAATATTCAGCCTAATAATGTCAGTATCGCCAGTTGAGCTAGGTCTTACTGATAATAATTAATAAAACATTTATTACCAAATTAGGTTAGTAGCTAGGCAAAGCTTAGCACCACACGCCCACACACATCTTTTGTAACCATGTTTTGGGTAACTCAAGCATACACACTTTACAAAAATAATAATAACTAATCTAATATATATATATATATATATATATATATATATATATATATATATATATATATATATATATATATATATATATATTACCAACAATTACACAAGTCAATGACAATGGAAGTAAAGAATAAACGATTCAAAATACGTGTTACTGTTAATAAAGGCAGGAATATTGAATTAAAGTCAGAAATCAAAAGGATTAAACTCAAAAGTAACAATTTAAAAAAAAAAACTTCTACTTGAGTAACCTAGTAATCAGGAAAACGCAAACAAGTTTCTGCGAAATCTAAACGCAGATAATCAGGAAAACAACAACGCATACAATGTGGGGCAAAACGCGAACAATTTCAATGACGTTGGAGTTTGAATCGGAGTCGAATTGACGAAAGACTTGGAGGTGGAAGAGGCGAGAGAAGAAGAAGTAGCGACCAAGGTGGTTGATGCCGCCGTGTACACCATCTTCTTGAGGTGCTTGTGGCTTGAAAGATCACTTCACAAAAAACCTCAATGCAGATAGTTTACACCTAACGATGCTTAAAAATATATTTCAATCTATCGATAAATATAAATATACCTAAAAATTATTTATTTAAATAAATAAAAATATAACAATTTCATTTTTTATGTCTTACAAATGTTAATAATGTTATTTTTTTTTTACAAAAATTCATCAAAATTTTCAAACAAAACCCATAAAATTAATTATCATCTTTAATATAATGCAAATTTTATCAAATTCATAACTCAAATATTAAAATAAACTGATATTTTCATTCTTTATTTAATGAATTTGATGTTGTTAGAGATAGAAATATAAGTTTATTTGAATTATGCATTTGATGAATATATGAATTTTCTTGAGATTGGTATTAAATTTATGAGTTTTGTTTGAAAAAATTTATGAATTTTCTAAATTTCTGTAAAGAAATGATAACATTGTTGACATTTTAAGATATAAAGAATCAAATTGTTACTTAAAATTAAATAAAAAACTAAATCAAGAAAAAAAAAGATAAAGGATTAAAGAAAGAGTAATTATGGGATCGCGGGAGCAATTATACCAAAAAAAAAATTAGGTGATGTCAAACTAAAAATTGATCTTAAATCATCTTTCTTTGATGAACAAAAGAAGGAGCCGATGTTAAAGAAAAGAGGGAAATGTGTTGTTAAAATTAGTGTTAATGCACAGTTATTTATTTTAGTTCGATAGAGAACAAAGGAGGAGAAGCAAATCTCATTTTGTCCTCTTCCATATAGGGAAGATTTAGTGACTAAAACAATTTAAAAATCATTCAAATCTCTTTATCATCTCCTCTTTTGAACCAAAGATGGGTCTAGTATCTTTCCCTCCATTCCATTGAGAAGTTAGCATTTGATTGAGATGATTTGTTAGATGGTGTAATGTCGTTAACTTATGATGTTTAAAGATATTATGAAAGAATCAATATTTAGCCTCAGCGATCTCTCACAACTTATACTTCTTTTAATCTTAGTGTATAATCCTTGCATTGTAACTTGTACATCATATTTCGAAAAGCGATAGAGATTACTTTGATTATTTGTTTTACAAAAAGAAAGATGGCCTTAAAAAAAAATTACACATGTTTTATAAAAGAAACAAAAGGGTATTTACTTTGAAAATATATTTCATTTAGAGGTTGGATTTCACCGTTAAGACTTTGAAAACTGAGACGTTACAAACAACCCTTAATCTTTGCATTGTAATATTTTTCTTGGATTAGTAGTTTTGTTCACCTTACTTAACGATCTTTGAAATTGTTAGTAAACTCACATTTGAGGGACAAAATTCTTCCTCAAACATAAACAAATGAACAAAAGGGTGTCATTGTTGATAAATACTGGTTGATCATTCTCTTAAATTCATTTTACGAGAACACATTACAAAAAGAAAAACTAACTCGTTGAACTTTGAAAGTTAAAATAAGGACAGACTTTGAGAAAACTAATTTATCCATCTTTATTCATATTATTAAATGTGTTAATAAACAAGATGAAATAATTATGAACAATTATGTTAATAAATTATTAATGCAATTAAAATTTGAAAGAATTCCTTGTACTATTTTTGTAAGATGGTTTTATTAAAGAGGGATGCAGTATTAAGCAAATCAAATACAATTGATAAAGTTAATGGTTATAATTCAATTGATAAAGTTAATTGATAAAGTATTAAACAAATCTAATACAATTTGATAAAGTTAATGGGAGAAAACACCATACAAAGTTGGGGTGGACAAGTAGTAGTATTAACAAGTACAAGTGTCAACGTTTCTCTTTGTCCCTCTCACTCACGGGTACACCAACCCATTCAATACTTTCCTTTCTCTCCCTACCAACCCCACTTTCTCTTCCATCCTAACACTTTCCTTTCACTTTGTTACTCTTCATCATCAACATTTCCCTTATTTTCTCCCCAAGATCCTTCAATGGCAGCAATCATCAAAAGTTTTCTCCCTCCAATCTGATCATGTGCATGTTTTCTCCTTCATCTTTAGAGTTGTCTACAACCAAGACAACACTAAAAGAAGATAAAGACCATATCATAGAATCTCATATTTGATCCTTGCAACAGAGGTAGAAGTATCAAGAGTTAGAAAACCAGACAACTTCCACAACCCAGTGCGACTCTAAAAGAAATCTCTCATTGCCAAGAGTTTGAGTTCTTATCCCATAACAAATTTTCACAATTATACATGGGACCTTTAAAACTAAGAGTGAGGAAAACTATGAGTTTTGGCATATAGGAACCGTTGTGTGTGTGAACATTTATAATGTGTTAAGGATTGAATGAATCAGGGTGAAATGTTAATGGGCTAACTAGTGTATTATTCGTGTTAACCTATCCTTTGAACCTTTTCTTTAGAAGTTCCACATATCCTCTAAAATTCCCTTTGGACATAGATTCCCTCTAATCTAGTTTTTCCTCTAATCAGACTTCCTCTGATCCAGTTCTTCATCTAATCACCCTGATCCAATTCTTCCTCTAATTTGGTTCTCCTTCTGTTCAAACTTCCTTTGATGTAGTTCTTCCTCTGATCCAATTCTTCCTCCGACCAAACTTCCTTTGATCTAGTGCTTCCCCTGATTTGACTTCGTCTGATCCAGTGCTTCCCCTAATTTGACTTCCTCTGATCCAATTCTTCCTCTAACGTGACTTCCTCTGATCAAGCCATCCTCTGATCGTAATTCCCTTATCCTGTAATTTCTCTCAAATAATTGACTTGATACTAACCTGTACTTACTGTTTTGAAATTTTATTATGTTGAAGTTAATTAATTAATTGCAACTGATGTGATAATGAGGTATCTATCATCTATAAAATTTCAAGACATGCATGGTCTTAATCAGTTACGGTGGCACATTGAAGATTGCTTAAGAAATGAAACATAGGTAAAGGAAGAACAATTGGGACGCCGATTCTCGATTATCTTGGTGATCCACGTCAATGAAGGACCATACATTTTTCCATACTTTAAGGATGACGAGTGCAAATTGAGGATTGGTTAAATAAAATTGCATACTCATGTCATGCTTGATCTTGCATTTAAGGAAAAATTATTTCAACTGTCATTCCCTTTTTTTATAGAACTTACTGATATTATTATCTCATCCCATATTTCTATATATTATACCAGATAGGACGGCTTGAGGCAAGAATTCATACTATAGAGCATAAGACTATATAGTTATGTGTGTTGAAGTTGTAATTTATTTTATGTTTTAGTACATGAGAGGATGATTTTCAAACTATGTACCATGTAGTTACAATGACTATACTTATGAAAACTTATATGATTGCCTCTGAAATTTATAAATGTAAGGATTATTACCATTTTCTAGATGCATGGTTATGGTTATTACATTTTGGTATCAAAGTCGATCGAACCAATTGAATTGGGAATAGTTGGTTAAGTATGGGATGCTTCTCGTTTTACTATATGTTCTAAGTATCACATCACTAAATATTAAGTCTGATCAACTTATTATTTGGTGTATGGTATGCAGAATTATGGAAGAAGGATATGGAAGACGTGGAAGCCCGAAACGTATTGGTCAAAGGAGTGTAACAACCCCTCTCACTTCCTTAGAAATATTTACAAGATTAAGATAGTTATTAGATTATTAAATTTTTTGTTAAAACATAATATAATATTTTCTAGTAATATTTAATTTATGTTCAAAGTTATGGTGGATAAGTGGTAGTATTTGAAGGTGCAAACACAAGAAGGGGGGTTGAATTGTGTTTGTAATACTTGAATTCTTTTCTGTTTTTGATGATTATTTAAAATCTGATATATAAGCAAGCAGAATTAGCAGCAGATAAAGTAAAATAATCAACACAAAGATTTATCATGGTTCACCATTAACTAGGCTACATCCAGTCCCTTCACCTTGAAGAATTTTTCCACTAATTCAAAACCTCTGAATTACAACAGCACTACTGACCCTCCAAGTCAGTCTTCCCAATTAGTCTAACAATCCTAGACTTTTGAGGAACACAACACCTTGACTTCACAAGTCAAGTCTTCTCCTACCAATCTGACAACCCCAGATTGCAAAAGGGATTTCAACACCTTGAATATAATTGCTAAGTCATCTGCTACTTCTTTTGACTCTTCAGATTGTAGACTCTACTTCAACAATATAGATCTGACACAAGGGAACGAAAAATAAGAGTACTTGCTTCTGGAAAGCTGATACTCACAATTAACCTCACTGGAAACTCGAGTGTTTGCCTCTAGAAGTTTATGACTCTTTTACTGATTTTCGATCACTAAGTCTTCTTCCTTGAGCCTCCTTTTATAGCTGAAAATTAGGGTTTCTTCCATGATCAAATTCGAGTTGTATCTGTCCAGATTCTCTTGCAAAAATAACTTGGCCAATCGGGTTTGAGCTTTATGCTTGATCCGAACCTTTTTGCTTCAGATTTGTTCTAAAAATAACTTTGGCCAATCATGTTCTTGTTTTATTCTGGACCATATCTTTCTTCCCTCCAATTGCTTTTAAATTCCCTCCAAGACTTCAATTTATTTTTGTTTCAAATCCCCTAAATACTTTGATCAAATTTCTATCAAAATTTAATCAAGTCTTTTTCAAATTTTAATCAAGTCTTCACTGATTTTCATCATGATTAAAATCTGGACCGTATGACCCTCTGGTCTCGACCAACTCTGGACTATGTAATCTGATCTCGGCCAACACTGGGTCATGATACTTTAATTTGGACCATTGATCTTTTAATATGAACATTTACCCTCTGATTTGGACCAAGTCTGGACTGAGTCTAGATTGAATCTGAATTAAATGTGGACTTATGATATTTTAATGTAGACCATTGATCTTTTAATCTGAACATTTATCCTCTAATCTAAATCAAGTCTGAATCAAGTCTGAACTAAGTCTGGATTAAATCTGGACTAAGTCTTATGTTCTGGACAATCAAATCTTCTTATCTGGACTGAGTTTTATGTTCTGGACCATGCTATCTTCTGGTCTGGACCAAGTCTAGACCAAGTTTGACTTATGTTTCCTTTTGGTCTGGAGCAAGTCTCCCTTTGATAAGCTTCCATCTAGTCTTGACCAGGTCCCCTTCTGGTCTCTGCTTCCTTCTGATCTAGACCAAGAAAAATATCCTCTGATGATGTTATTTGTCCTTTGATGACATCCTCTGATATCTTCTGGAGGTGTATCCTCTGGTGTCATTCTCTGATTTTATCCTCTGGTGTCCTCATCTTCTGCTTCTGATTTTATCTTCTGATGACGTCATCTTCTGGTGGCATTTTTCATTATTATTCTAAGTCAAAAATAAGATTACATAAAAGTACTTTTGTAAACATCAAAATTCTAAGTATAGAACCAATTTGGTTCCAACAATCTCCCCCTTTTTGATGATGAAAAAACCTTGTATTTTTTATAGCTTATTTTGTTAGGCTCCCCCTCAGATCAAGCTTCTCTCCCTAAGTCTAATGCCCCATATTTTTCCTCTCCTTTTCAACTCCTTCTTTTGTCATTCTTTTTTTTTATCTTATCACTTCTCCTTTTCAACTCCTTCTTTATTTCACTCTTTCTTTTCTCTCTTCTTTTCTCCTCTCCTTTTCAACTCCTTTATTTCACTCTTTCTTTTTCACTCTCCTTATTACCTCTCCTTTTCAACTTCTTATTTATTTCACTCTTTCTTTTCTCCTCTCCTTTTCAATTTTTTCTCCTTTTCTCTCCCCCTTTTTGTCATCAGCCAAAAAGAGGTTTTTTTTTTTTTACAGAGTACAAAAAAAAATAATAGAAAATAAAAGACAAAAAATAAAAACTTAAAAAAGTACTCCTCTAAAAAGACTACTTGATCTAGGTAGATGTGGAGATTATGTCAATATGCTTTTTGATGAACTCAAATCGATCTTCAAGAAATGGTTTGGTGAAGATATCAGTTCATTGATGATCTGTGTCTACAAACTGGATGCTTATTGTTCCCTTTTGAACATGGTCTCTAATAAAGTGATGCTTGATTTCAATGTGCTTGGCTCTAGAGTGTAGGATAGGGTTCTTGGTGAGGTTTATGGCTGAAGTATTGTCACAGAACAAAGGGATGTTGGTTTCAAAGATGTTGTAGTCTTCCAACTGATGTTTCATCCAGATTAACTGTGAACTGCATCCTGCTGCTGATATGTATTCAGCTTCTGCTGTTGACATGGCAATGGTGCTTTGTCTCTTGCTTGACCAAGAAATCAGATTATCACCTAGAAATGTACAGTTGCCACTTGTGCTTTTTCTCTCTAATTTGTCTCCAACATAATCAGAATCACAAAAACCACTTAGTTTGTAAGATGGAGTTTTCTTGTAGAGCAAGGTAAGATGTGTGGTTCCTTTAAGGTATCTAAGGATTCTTTTGACAGCAGTTAAGTGGGATTCCCTAGGGTCAGCTTGAAAACGAGCACAAACACAAACACTAAACAAAATGTCAGGTCTAGAAGCAGTTAGGTAAAGAAGGGATCCAATCATACCTCTGTATGTTTTCTGGTCTACCTTTTGGCCGAATTCATCTTTTTTAAGTGAGCAGGTAGGGTGCATGGGGGTGGCCATAGGCTTACAATCACTCATCTTGAACTTTTTGAGAAGTTTTTTAGTGTACTTAGATTGGTGAATGAGTATACCTGTTTTGCCTTGCTGAATCTGAATTCCTAGGAAGAGCTTAAGTTCTCCCATCATGCTCATCTGAAACTCTTGCTACATCAAATCAAAAAACTCTTGGCAGAGAGTGCCATTAGTGGATCCAAAGATAATATCATCAACATAAACTTGAATGATCAAGATATCATCTTTAATGGATTTTCTAAACAAAGTGTTATCTATTTGGCCTCTATCAAACTGATTTTTAAGTAAGAAATTGTTAAGTCTGTCATACCATGCCCTAAGTGCTTGTTTTAAACCATATAAAGATTTTTTAAGTTTAAAAACATGGTTTGGAAAATCAGAACTTTCAAAACCTGGGGGCTGTTTGACATAGACTTCCTCACTTATATAACCATTTAAGAAAACACTTTTGACATCCATTTGATACAAAGTAATATCATGATTTGCAGCAAAAGAGAGTAGGATACGAATTGCTTCTAACTTGGCCACTGGAGCAAAAGTCTCAGTGTAATCAATGCCTTCTTGCTGACTGTATCCTTGTGCCACAAGCCTAGCTTTATTCCTGACTACTTCACCTTTTTCATTGAGTTTGTTCCTGAACACCCACTTGGTTCCAATGTTATTTTTGTGTGGTCTGGACACCAGATCCCAAACATCATTCCTTTCAAACTCATTCAGCTCTTCTTGCATTGCAAGAATCCATCCTTCTTCTGCTAGTGCTTCATCAACAGTAGTTAGTTCAATGGTAGAAAGTAAACCAAACAGACTTGTTTCTTTAAGTGATGATCTAGTTTTCAATGGTTCAGCTGCACTTCCAATAATCAGTGTTTTTGGATGTGAAGACTTGTACTTCCACCCATTATTTCCTTCTGACTTGTCTTCAGGTTCAGCATTATCTTCGAATTTGCTTTCATCCTTTTCTTTCTCTGGTTTTGTTGTTTGATCTGCTCCTGCTTCCTGTGATTCTGGTAAATCTGCAATTGCCTCATCTTGCTTTGACTTTTCAGAGTCAAGCTGTTTGTCATCAAACTTAATGTGTATGGACTCCTCCACAGTGTTAGTTTCTCAGAGTAACCAATGAAGGTACACTTTTGAGATATGAAATCAAATTTTGCAAGATTATCCTTAGTGTTTAACATATAACAAATGCAGCCAAACTGTTAGAAATAGGAAATATCAGGTTTCTTACCTTTCCACAGTTCATATGGAGTTTTGTTTAGAATAGACCTGATGTAAACTCTTTTCTGGATGTAGCATGCAGTGTTGACAGCTTCTGCCCATAGGTAGGTAGCAACATTCATGTCATTCAACATGGTTCTGGCCATCTCCTACAGTGACCTGTTCTTCCTTTCAACAACTTCATTCTGTTGAGGTGTTCTGGGGGATGAGAAGTTGTGAGAGATGCCATTCTCATCACAAAATTCTTCAAAGTACCAACTGTGCCTGTACCAATGATCTGACCTTTTTGGTTTCCTCCAAAGGAAACCTTGCCTCATTTCTTCAGAGTCAGCTTCTAGAACATTGATCTGTCTCTAGTCATATGCTTGGAGCATCCACTGTCCAGATACCATGCTTTGTGTTGCAGATCAGACTTTTCTTCTTCTAATACTTCACCGTTAGAGTTTGAGTCAGACTCAGTGTTGTAATCAGATTCTGTACGAGCCTTCAGAGCCAGTTCTGTTTCTGGCTTGTTCAGACTAGTTGAACTGTTCTCTTGATTCTGCTTCAATTGATACACCATGTTCCTCTGGTGATTCTGGAACTTATGGTGATTCTGGTAATTCTGCTTCTTTTGGTAATACTGAAGCTGATGTGTGTGATTCTGCTGTTTTTGGCTGAACCTTTGATTCTGATACTGATATTGGTTCTGGTTATGGTTCTGATTCTGGTGTGAATTGTACTGACCAGACCTTCTTTCATCAGACTCATTTTGCTTTTGTCTAGTGGAAATTGGAACATACACCTTTTTCTGTTTGTGCATTGCCAACATCCATTGACCAGGCACCATGATTGGTGTTTCCTTCTGGTTGCTCAGAATATCTGCAACATAAACAATTTTGTTCTTTGGTACCCAAAACTGGTTGGGTCCAGGTTTGTTAGACTTAACAGGTCTCTTGTCTTTCCTAGATTTTATCATAGGACAAGACAATTTAGAATGACCCATTTTTAGCACAAATAATACCCAGAACATTAGAATGAGCAGATTTAATTTCAGCAATAGATTCAGTAAAACCTATTCCTCTCTTACCATTGTTACTGATTCCATAAATCATAGAAGCATACTTACTTCTTTCCATACCATTTGCAATAAAGTTTTGAAAAGCTTGTTCATGCATATCAGATTCACAAACAGTATTGGAAGTAGAGCAAATATTACTTTTGAGAGTTAGATTTTCAGAATTGAGTCTGGCAACTTCAGTTTTAAAATTAGTGTTTTCAGTTGCAAACTCAGCATTCTGATTCTTTAAAATTTGTACTTCTTTGGTTAGAATTTTCTTTTCTTCCCTAAGAGTTTTCAGTTTTAAAGACATCTTGTTGTTGATATTTAGAAAGTCTTTAAGAGCAGTAATTAATTCAGATTTAGTAAGATAAGAGAATACCTCTTTATTTTCATCTTCCGAATCAGTTCCAGAGTCTGTACTGGATCCAGAACTTGAGTTGGTATGTGCCATAAGAGCCAATACTGCTTCCTCTGATGTGCTTCCAGATTTGTCGGAATGAATGATTTGTCCATTCTTCTTACCTTCTACTTTTCTTCCAGAGCTAGTACCTTTATGAGGTCCAGAGGCAAACTTGATGTGAGCCATCATAGCTGTTTCTGCCTCTTCATCATCAAATGATTCCTCTTCTGAATTAGATGCATCCTATGCTGCCATCAGACCCTTCTTCTTGAATCTGGAGCCTTTCTTGTGATGTTTTCCTTTCTCCTTGTTTGGACATTCTGACTTGATATGTCCAGGTTCATTGCGTCCATAGCAGATGATGCTTTTCTTGTCAGCTTCTTATTTTCCTCTGTTGGAGTATTTTCCATTTTTCGTGGGAGCTTTCTTCTTTCTGTTTTGCCACATCTTTGCAATCTGCTTGGTTATGTAAGCAAGATCATCATCTTCACAATCACTATCCTCTGATTCTGATACAACCTTTGCATCTTTCTTCTGTTTTGACTTAAGGGCTAAAGTCTTCTTCTTTAGTTCATCTGCTTCTAGCTCTATTTCATGAGACCTGAGGGAGCTAATCAGATCTTCAAGCCTCAAGGTATTCAGATCTCTGGCTTCCTGTACTATAGTAACCTTTGGTCTTCATTTGGCTGGTAAGCTTATGAGGATATTCTTTACATAATCTGCAGTGATGTAGCTTTTCTTTAATACTTTTAAACCTGATACCAGAATCTGGAATCTACAGAACATTGCTTCAATGACTTCATTCTCTTCCATCTTGAACAACTCATACTGTTTGACCAGTATGTTTGCCTTTTCCTCTTGAACCTGTTGACTTCCTTCATAGGTCAGAACCAGACTGTCATATATGCTTTTTGTTGTTTCCTTGTTGGTGCATCTGTCAAATTCTTTAAATGTGATAGCATTGATTATTATGGTTCTGGACTTGTGATGCAGCTTGTATAACTTCCTATGGTTGGGATTCATATCTGTTACATCCAGTTCTTGACCAGTTTCATCTCCTAGTATAGTGGGTGTCGTGTAGCCTTTGACTACCAAGGTCCAGAGATCAGGATCTTGGGAGATGAAGAAGCTTCTCATTATGTCCTTCCAGTGTTCAAAGTGATCTCCATCAAACAGTGGTGGCCTATTGATGTTGCCTCCAAATTCTTCTTTGTATCAAATCCCCTTAATACTTTGATCAAATTTATATCAAAATTTAATCAAGTCTTTTTCGAATTTTAATCAAGTCTTCACTGATTTTCATCATGATTAAAATATGGACCGTATGATCCTTTGATCTCGACCAACTTTGGACTATGTAATTTGATCTGCACCAATTATGTGATCCTCTTATCTCGGCCAACAATTGATCATGATACTTTAATCTGGACCATTGATCTTTTAATCTGAAAATTTACCCTCTGATTTGGACCAAGTCTGAACTGAGTCTGGATTGAATCTGAATTAAATGTGGACTTATGATATTTTAATTTGGACTGTTGATCTTTTAATCTGGACATTTATCCTCTGATCTGGATCAAGTCTGGATTAAATCTGGATCATGTCTGAACTAAGTATGGATTAAATCTAGACTAAGTCTTATGTTTTGGACAATCAAATCTTCTGATCTGGACTGAGTTTTATGTTCTGGACCATGCTATCTTATGATCTAGACCAAGTCTGGACCAAGTCTCCCTTTGACAAGCTTCCATCTGGTCTGGACCAGGTCTTCTTCTGGACTCTGCTTCCTTATGATCTGGACCAAGAATGATATCCTTTGATGATGTTATTTGTCCTTTGATGACATCCTCTGATATCTTCTGGAGGTGTATCCTATGGTGTCATTCTCTGATTTTATCCTCTGGTGTCCTCATCTTCTGCTTCTGATTTTATCTTCTGGTGACGTCATCTTCTGGTGGCATTTTTCATTATTATTCTAAGTCAAAAATAAGATTACATAAAAGTACTTTTGTAAACATCAAAATTCTAAGTATAGAACCAACTTGGTTCCAATAGTATTAACAAGTATAAGTGTCAACATTTCTCTTTCTCCTTCTCACTCACGGGTACACCAACACATTCAACATTTTCCTTTCTTTCACCACTAACCCCATTTTCTCTTATATCCTAACGCATTCCTTTCACTTTGTTACTCTTCATCATAACATTCCCCTCATTTTCTCCCCAAGATCCTTCAATGACAGTAACCATCAGAAGTTCTTTTCCTCCAATTTGATCTTGTGCATGCCTTCTCTTTCATCTTTAGAGTCATCAACAACCAAGACAACACTAAAAGAACATAAACACCTGATTGTGGAATCTCATATTCGATCCTTGCAGTAGAGGTAGAAGTATTAAGAGTTAGAAAACTAGACAACATCCACAACTCAGCTCGACTCTAAAAGAAATCTCTCATTGTCAAGAGTGTGATTTCTTTTTCTAGAACAAATTTTCACAATTGCATGTGGGTTTATAGGGTCAATTTTAAATTCATTTACTGCTAGGAATTCGTTTTCTAGGTTTGAAATAATGGGACCCTTAAAATTGAGAGTGAAGAAAACTGTGAGCTTTGGCCTGTAGGAACAATTGAAATTTGCATTCTACTCTTCAAAATTTATCCATTCTGCATATGTGTGTGTGAACATTTATAACATGTTATGGATTGAATGAATGAGGGTGAGATGTTAATGGGCTAATTGGTGTATAATATGGTATGTATCTCTCTACCTATAATTTCCCTCAAATAATTGACATGAGACTAACATGTCCTTACTGTTTTGAAATTTTAAAATGTCATGACATGCATGGTCTTAATCAGTTATGATGGGACATTGAGCATTGTTTCATGAATGAAATATAGATAAAGGAAGAACAACTGGGATACCAGTTGTGGTCATGGCCATACAAACTTTACCAAGATGTTCTTAATTATCTTGGTGACCCATGTCAAGATAATTGAGGAGGCCTTTTCCAAACTTTAAGGAAAAGGAAGGACCATGCACTTTTCCATACTTTAAGGAAGAGGAATGGAAATTGAGGAATGTTCTTTTTTAAATTGCACACTCGTGTCATGCTTGATCTTGCATTAAAGGAAAAATTATTTGAACTACCCTTCCCTTTTTTTATAGAACTCGCTGAGATTATTATCTCATCCCATATTTCTATATATTATAGCAGATAAGAGGGCTTGAGGCAGGAATTAGGACATCAGAGGATAAGACTCTATAGTTATATGTGTTGACGTTGTAATTTATTTTATGTTTAAGTACATCAGAGGATGTTTTTCAAACTATGTTAAAGTTGCAAATACGAGAAGAGAGGTTGAATTGTGTTTGACTAAGTTGATAACTTTTTCATTATTTGATTAAATTGGTTCATACTTGATGATTTACTTGGAGTAGAAGCAATAAAAAAACTAATGAGTGCAGGAATAAAGTGAAACAAGTAATTTATCCTTATTCACCACTAACTTGGCTACATCTAGTCCTTTCACTTAGAAAGCTGTAATCCACTAATTCAACAACTTGAGTTTCAAAGCACCTGACTCTTTAAGTCAATCTTCTCAAACAACCTCACAACCCCAAACTTTTGAGGAACATATACACCTTGACTCTACCAACCAAGTCTTCTCCAAACAATCTAACAACCTCAGATTGTTGAAGGCACAATAACACCATTATCGGGTTTGAATACAATGGTTTGGAGCTTGAGTAATTGCTTCTAACAAACTGATTATAATAATGACTATCACACTATAAGAAAAACACTTAGAAAATATTTTTTATTCGAACAAGTGTTTCTCTTTTTGATCTCTAAGACGAATTTGGAATTTTGAGCTTGAGTTATTTTACTATATTCTAATTTTTCAATGATCTTCTTTTTTAGACTTGAGTATCTATTTATAGATAAAGTTAGGGCTTCAATTTAGTCCTTGTTTAATTATGAATTGTATCTTCATTCCTAGCTTGGTCAACAATGATCTTATTCAAAAGTAATTCTGAACAAGATGTTTTTTTTATAATATATTCTTTAGCCAATTCTTTATTTCTGGGTCCAACCTGAGCAGTTGTTCTAGATTGATTATGTTCGTATTTTATTCAGATTGATTATGTTCTTATTTTGTTAAGATTGCTTTCACAAATTCTTCAGATGAAACTTTCTTCGTATTGCTTACTTTGATCTGGGATGGAACATAATGTTGTATCGGTTCTTGAACTTTCACAAATAGGAATATAACTACGTCCAATTCAGTATTTTTTCCTTTGTCCAAATCTGAATCATATCTTTGCAAATAATAAATATTTCTTCGTGAGAGTGTTTCTTCTTGTAAACAATTCTAGATCACATCTTCTTGTAAATAATTCATATCTTCTTGTGATAATTCTTGATCAAATCTTTTTGTAAATAATTCATATCTTATTTTTGATAAGATATTGATCATATCTTCTTCACATTTTGACCATATCTTCTTTTCAACTTGGTCAAAGATTTTCTTCAATTATAAATTTGAATAAAATCTTATTTTAGATTGTCTTTAAAAACATTAATCTTCTTTCATACTCTATGAAGTCAAATATATTATTCTCATAAAATAATTTTGTCAACATCAAAACTCTAAGTATGAAACCAACTTGGTTCCAACACTCCCCTTAAGATCAAGATGGTGAAATCACTTTGAGCTTGCTTCGTATCTCATGGAACCGTGTAGATGATAGTGGGTTGGTGAAACTGTCAACCAATTAATCCAAAGTAGGGACATGAGAAATGAGTATTTGAAGAGCAATAGCATATTCACGAACAAAATGAATATCCAATTCCATATGCTTGGTTTGACTGAGTAAAACAACACTATGATTATCTCATAACAGTGTTGGAATATGATGAGCCACCTTAAGCTCACATAGTAATAACTGAATCCAAATAAAATCAACAGTTGTATTTTCCATACTTCTATACTTGACCTCAGTATTGAAGGTGCAAACACGAGAAGGGGGTTGAATTGTGTTTGCCAAACTTTGAATCTTTTTACTGTTTTGTTGAATGTTGATGTGATTTACTTGATTAATAAATAATCAGACTTAGCAGCGGCAAATAACATCATAAGAACACAACAATTTATCCTGGTTCACCACTAACTTGGCTACATCCAATTCCTTTATCCTGAAGGCTTTAATCCACTAATTCAAAACCTTTGAATTACAACACCTGACCCTCCAAGTCAGTCTTCCCAAACAGCCTGATAACCACAGACTTTTGAGGAATGAAAACAACACCTTGACTCTACAAGTCAAGTCTTCTCCTACCAATCTAACAACCCCAGATTGAAGAAGGAATCTGCACCACTATCGGGTTAGATTACAAGGTTTGGAACTCTGCAAATTTGCTTCTGGAAAGCTGATTGTTACACTGAATTTCTCTCTCGAAAACACTTAGAAAATATTGCTTTTGCACTCAAGTAATTTTCTCTTTTGAACTCTCGGATTATGTTGAATATGAAGCTTGAGTTCTTGTGTTTTTCGATACTTGATGCTGCTGCCTGAAGCCTCCTTATATAGCTGCAAATTGGGCTTTGTCCAAGCTTAAATTCGAAATAGATCTTGCTCAGATTTTCTTTGAAAATACTGTTGGCCAATCCTGTTTCACTTAAATAAAAATCGTATCTTTTTAGCTTTAGATTGCATTTGAAAATTCTGTTGACCAATCTTGTTTCGTTTAATTTCAAACCATATCTTTTTAAAGCTTCAGATTGCTTTCGAATTTCTTCAAGTCTTCAGTGAACTTTTTAATCAAATCCCCTTAATACTTTGATCAAATTTCTATCAAAATTTAATCAAGTCTTCTTCGAATTTTTAATCAAGTCTTCACTGATTTGCGTCATGATTAAATTATGGACCGTATGATCTTCTGATCTCGGCCAACTCTGGACCATGTAATCTGATTTATACCAATTATGTGATCCTCTGATCTCGACCAACACTGGACCATGTAATCTGATCTGTACCAATTCTGTGATCCTCTGATCTCGACCAACACTGGACCACGTGGTCTGATTTGTACCATTCTACGAACCTCTGATCTGAACCATTGATCTTTTAATCTGGATATTTCATATTTTAATCTAGACCATTGATTTTTTAATCTGGACATTTATCCTCTCATCTGGACCAAGTCTGGACTAAGTCAGGATTAAATCTGGATTGAGTCTGAATTAAATCTGGACTAAGTCTTATGTTCTGGACAATTATATCTTTTGATCTGGACCAAGTCTGGATCAAGTTTTATGTTCTAGACCATGCTATCTTCTGGTCTGGACCAAGTCATTTGTTTTGGACCAGTTATCTTCTAGTCTGGACCAAGTCTGGATTAAGTCTAGACTGAGTCTTATTCACGACCATGCTATCTTCTAGTCACGACTAAGTCTGAACCAAGTCTGACTTATGTTTCCTTCTGGTCTAGAACAAGTCTCCCTCTGACAAGCTTCCTTCTGGTCTGGACCAAGTCTCCTTCTGGACTATGCTTCCTTCTGATCTGGGCCAAGAAAGATATCCTCTGATGTTGTTTGCATTTGATGACATCCTCTGGTATCCTCTAGAGGTATCTTCTGGTACACTCTGGATGTATCCTCTGGATGTTTCCTCTAGCCGAACCTTCTGGTGACATTTTTATCCTCTGGTTGCTTCCTCTGGATGTATCCTCTGGTGGTGTCATCATCTGATTTTGCACAGTCTCTGATTTTGTTCTTCTAAGTCAAAATACGATTTACATAAAATACTTTTGTTAACATCAAAACATTGATTGAAAGAACCAACTTGGTTCCTACAAGTACTAGATTGTGCAACAAGAGTTTGTTTCTCGGAACTCCGTGAAATAACGTTTGGACCAAAGTAATTACACGAGTTTGAGTTGCGGCATCAGTCATCTGGGTCACTAGCCCAGTCGGCATCATAATAAGCTCGAAGAGAGAAAAAAGCTAACGAAGGGCCAGGCTGAAGGAGGAGTCCAAAATTAGTAGAACCCTTTAAGTATCTTAGGATTCATTTAACAACATACCAATGATTTTCTAAAGGATTGCTCATGAATTGATAAACTTTGTTAACACTAATAGCAATATCAGGCCTGGTGAATGTAGCATATTGTAGTGCCCCAACAGTAGAACTGGACAAAGAAGGATCATGAAGTGTATTATCCCCATACTTACTAAGCTTGCAATTAGAATTCATAGGTGAGGAAATTCCTTTATTATCTAGCATATTAGCCTTGGCCAATAAATCCCTAATATACTTGGACTGAGTGAGAATGAGTGAGCCAATTTTGACCACTACTCCCACAAAGTAGTCAAAACTTTCAAGTTTCTTGAGTGCAAAGGTATAATTGAGCTAAGTAACCAAATCATTAATCCTGTTAGAAGAAGTATCAGTGATTAAAATATCATCCTACATAAATCAGCACATAAAGAGACCAATAATGCTCATTATAGAGAAACAATGATGGAGTACATTTTCTAGCAACATATCCATACTGAAAAAGAGAGGAAGTCATCATTTCAAACCAAGCATGAGGGGCCTGCTTGATTCATAAAGAGTTTTATGAAGCTTGCAAACTAGTTCCTTATTAGAAGATTCCAATCCAGAGGGTTGGACGCTGTAAACATCCTCTTGAAGAATGCCATTCAAGAAAGCATTATTAATGTCAATTTGTTGGACATCCCATTTATTAGTAAGAGCAAGTGTAAGAATCGTCCTAAAAGTCATATGCTTAATAACAGGAGAATAAGTTTGATTAAAGTCAAAACCAAGAGTTTGATGGAACCTTTTGGCTACAAAACGAG
Source organism: Cicer cuneatum (assembly GCA_037974295.1). Taxonomy (NCBI): domain Eukaryota; kingdom Viridiplantae; phylum Streptophyta; class Magnoliopsida; order Fabales; family Fabaceae; genus Cicer; species Cicer cuneatum. Next base: position 35,856,807 of record JBBPBO010000001.1, read on the forward strand.
CCTTGTACTTGTTTATAAAGCCATCAAGGTTTTCTTTAACACAAAAAACCCACTTGCAGCCAATTGCTTTCTTGTGAGGAGGCAAGGGGACAGGACTCCAAGTTTTATTTTGAAGAAATGCCTAAAACTTATTATGCATAGCATTTGGCCACTTTGGATCAGAAATAGCTTTAAAACTAGTAGACTCAACATGATGCACCAAAGCCTTGGGTTTTAAGTGACATGTCTTAATTCAAATAACCATAGGATGAGATGATCTGTCAGGTTCAAAAAGTGGAGTTGGTGGAGGTAGAAATAGGAACCTGTGAGTCCTAGGAAACCTCAAAAAGGGAACATGGGAGGTAGATGATGATTCAGGGCAATATCTGTGAGGTTGAGAAGGTGAAGAAGAATTAGGAGATAAAGGGGTTAGGAGTGGCGTCAATTTGGTGTGAGTAAGAGGAGCGGATAAAGGAAAGGCAGGGGAAAGTCTCGGTATTTGAGCAAGATATGACGGTGTAGCAAGAAGGCTAGGTAAAAAACTAGAGGGATAAAGTGTTGGATAGGGAAATACATTCTCATTAAAAACTACATCCTTTGAAATGAATATTTTTCGCTTATAAGATAAGCATTTGTGACCCTTGTGTGGTGGGGAGTGTTTCTTCTTGTAAACGATTCTTGATCATATCTTCTTATAAATAATTCATATCTTCTTTTAGATAAATTTTGATCAAATCTTCTTGTAAATAATTCATATCATTTTGGGATAAATCTTGATAAAATCTTCTTGTAAATAATTCATATCTTCTTGTCGATAAATCTTGATCAAATCTTCTTGTAAATAATTCATATCTTCTTGTGGTAAATATTGATCAAATCTTCTTATAAATAATTCATATTTTCTTGTGATAAATCTTGATCAAATCTTCTTGTAAATAATTCATATTTTGTTTTAGATAAATCTTGATCAAATCTTATTGTAAATAATTCATATCTTCTTGAAGATCTTGATCAAATCGTCTTGTAAATAATTCATTTCTTATTGTTGATAAGATGTGATCATATATTCTTCAAATCATAACCATTTCTTCTTTTCAACTTGGTCAAAGATTTTCTTCAATTATAAATCGGAATCAAATCTCAATTTAGATTGTCTTCAAAACCATGACTCTTCTTTCATACTCTGTGAAGTCAAATATATAACAATCTCCCTCTTTTTTATGATGACAAAACTGTATTTTTTATAACAACTTTTCTTTTAAATACTTTGACTCCCCCTTATTTAAGGATCCCCATAAGTCTAAATATTTCTCTATGTATTTTTTCTCACCACATTATCAAACATCTTTCTCCTCCTTTTGTCATCAGACAAAAAGACAAGTGAAACTTGGCTTTTTTTTGTTACAATTTGTCTTTTTTTTAATAGAATGAAAATAACATAAACATCAAACTTAAAATATATCCTAAGTGTGAAACTAAACTGCTCTAAGGTTGCAACAACATCATTTAGGTAAAAGAATAAGGTTTAGATTTTTCTTGATGAAGTCAAACCTATCTTCAGCTAGTGGTTTGGTGAATATGTCAGCTCATTGCTGTTCGGTGTCAATAAACTGGATATGAAGCATACCTTTTTGAACAAAGTCCCTAATTAAATGGTGTTTGATTTCTATGAGTTTAGCTGTAAAATGAAGTATAGGGTTTTTGGTTAGGCAAATGGCAGAAGTATTGTCGCAATAAATGGGAATGTTGGTTTCTAGATTTTTGTAGTCTTCTAGTTAATGTTTCATCCAAAGTAGTTGAGAGCTACAACCAACTACTGAAATGTACTCAGCTTCTACTGTTGACATGGCAATTGTGATCTGTTTCTTACTTAACCAAGAGATTAAGTTCACCTAAAAATGTGTAGTTTACACTTGTGCTTTTTCTCTCAAGTTTATCTCCAGCATAATCAGAATCACAATACCTACTTAGTTTGTACTTAGAAGATTTTTTGTAGAACAAGGTAATGTTGGTAGTGCCTTTTAAGTATCTAAGAATTCTCTCAATAGTAGTTAAGTATGATTTCCTAGGGTCAACATCAAATCTAGTACATGAATATACACTAAACATGATGTCAGTTCTGGTAGCAATAAGGTAAAGTAGGGATCCTATCATTCTTTTATAGATTTTTTGGTCAACTTTTTGGCCTGATTCATATGTTTCAAATGAACAAGTAGGGTGCATTGGTGTAGCCATAGGTTTGCATTCACTCATCCTAAACTTCTTGAGAAGCTCTTTTGTATATTTGGTTTGATGAATGTATATACCTTTTTGACTTTGCTGAATTTGTATCCCTAAGAATAACTTAAGTTCTCCCATCATACTTAGTTGATATTCAAGCTGCACCAATTTAGAAAATTCTTGGCAAAGAGGGCCATTAATAGATCCAAAAATAATGTCATCAACATATATTTGAATAGTAATAATGTCATCTCCTATTGATTTTCTAAAACGTGTATTCTCTACTTGTCCTCTTTAAAATTTATTTTTAAGCAAGAAGTTACTATGTCTATCATACCTTGCCCTAGGTGTTTGTTTTAGACCATACAGAGATTTCCTAATTTTAAAAACATGATTTGGAAATTTAGAACTTTCAAAACCCGAGGGTTGTTTAACATAGACTTGTTCACTTATATAACCATTTCGAAAAAACACTTTTAACATCCATTTGAAATAATGTAATGTTATTATTTGGAGCAAAAGAAAGTAGAATACGAATAGCTTCTAACCTGGCCACTGAAGCAAATGTCTCAATGTAATCAATGCCTTCTTGCTGACTATTACCTTGAAGATGCAAACACGAGAATGAGGTTGAATTGTGTTTGACAAAGTTGATAATTTTTTGCTAATTTGATGAAGGCTGGTTGGTTTTTATGAATTACTTATATAAGAAGCAATTGGGTTCAAAGACAGCAAACAATGAAAGCATAAATAATTCGACACATAGATTTATCTTGGCTCACCACTAACTTGGCTACATCTAATCCCCTCGTTCATAAGGCTTTAATCCACTAATTTAAATACCTTGAATTTCAATGCAGCTGACCCTCCAAGCCAGTCTTCTCCTAAGTGTTTCTCATTCGAACAAGTGTTTCTCTCTTTGAACTCTAAGATGAATTTGGAATTTGAGCTTGAGTTCTTCTACTCTTTTATGACTTTTTTCGATGATCTTCTTCTTTAGCCTTGGGTATCTATTTATAGATAAAATTATGGCTTCAATTTAGTCATTTTTTAATTATAAATTGTATCTTCATTCCTAGCTTGGTCAACAATGATCTTATTCAAAAATAATTTTGAACAAGATGCTTTTTGATAATATGCTCTTTCTCAAATTCTTTGTTTATGAATCCAATCTGAGCAATTCTTCTAGATTGATGATGTTCGTATTTTGTTTAGATTGAGTTTGTAAATTCTTGAGATTGATTATGTTCGTATTTTTTCCAGATTTAGTTTGTAAATTCTTCAGATTGGTTTTGTTCGTATTTTGTTCAGATTGAGTTTGCAAACTCTTTAGATTGACACTGTTTATATTTTTTTGTAGAAAAATATTGATCAAATCTTCTTCAAATCTAGATTATATCTTCTTTTCAACTTGGTCAAATATTTTCTTCAATTATATACCTGAATCAAATCTTCTTTTAGATTTTTTTCAATTATAAATTTGAATCAAATCTTCTAACTTGTCTTGACTGTTCCTAACTTGATCAAATTCATCCTATGAAGATTCGTCATCTTCTTCTAATTTGCTTCTATCATCTAATATTTCAGGTTCTTCTGGTTTGTCTGCATCTACTTTCTCTAGTTTTGGTAAACCTACACTATCATCATCTTGCTATGACTTTACAAGGTCAAGCTATTTGTCATCAAATTTATCATGTATGGATTCTTCCACAATCCGAGTTTCCCTATTAAACACTCTATAAGTCTTAGAAGCATACTTGTTTTTTTCCATATCGTTAGCAAGAAAATCTTGAAATACTTCTTCATGCTTATCAGAGTTACATGTGGTATATTCAATTGATGTTGAACTGTGATTACTTTTCAAAGTTAGATTTTCAGCCTTAAGTTCAGTAATATCAGTTTTCAGAGTTGCAATTTCTATTTTAACTTTAGCACTTTGATTCTTTAAAACATTAATTTCTTTAGTTAGGTTTGCATTTTCTTTCCTAAATTTTTTGAGTTTTAAAAACAAATTGTGATTGTTGTTCAAGAAGTCATTTATCAGAGTAATTAAATTAGATCGACCTAAGTCAGAAGATATCTTAATTTCTTCATTTGTTGATTCACTTCCAGAGTTAGAATTTGTGCAGGATCCAACGGCAGAGTTGGTATAAGCTATTAGAGCCAAATCTGCTTGCACTTAATCATAACAGGATTCATCAGAATCATCCCATGTAGCCATCAGATTCTTCTTCTTGGGTTTGGAATCTTTCCTCTGATTTTCCCTTTCAACAGATTCAGACATTCTGACTTGATATGTCTAGGTTCCTTGCATCCATAGCAGATGATGTTTTTCTTGTCAAATTTCTCATCTTTTCCTCTGTTGGACTGCATGGAATATTTTTAGGGAAATTTTTTCTTTCTATTGTAACACATCTTCTAAATTTTTCTGGATATGAAAGCCAGTTCCTCTTCCTCTAAGTCTCAATTCTCATCCTCTGAATCATCATCCTCTGATTCTTTTGTTGCCTTCAAAACTATCTTTTGAAGGTGCAAACACGAGAAGGAGGGTTGAATTGTGTTTGCCAAAGTTGAAAACTTTTTGCTGATTTGATGAAGGCTGGTTGGTTTTTATGAATTACTTGGATAAAAAGCAATCAAATTTAGAGGCAACAAATAATAAAATCATAAATATTTGGACATATAGATTAATCCTGGTTCACCATTAACTTGGCTACATCCAATCCCCTCATTCATAAGGCTTTCATCCACTAATTCAAATACCTTGAATGACAAAACACCTGACCCTCCAAGCCAGTCTTCCCAAATAGTCTGACAACCCCAGACTGTTGAGGAACAACACCACCTTGAACCTACAAGCCAAGTCTTCTCCTAACAACCTGACAACCCCAGATTGAAGAAGGAACTAAACCACTATCGGGTTGGATACAAAAGATTGGAACTTGAGTAGTTTCTTCTAACAAAACTGATAATAATAAAAATAACTACTCAAGTTCTAATCTCTTGTATCCAACCCGATAGTGGTTTAGTTCATTCTTCAATCTAGGATTGCTAGGTTGTTAGGAGAAAACTTGGCTTATAGGGTCAAGGTGGTGTTGTTCCTCAAAAGTATAGGGTTGTCAAGCTATTTGGGAAGACTGGCTTGGAGGGTCAGGTGCTTTGTAATTCAAGGTATTTGAATTAAAGCCTTCGGAATAAGGGGACTGGATGTAGCCAAGATAGATGTGAACCAGGAAAAATCTATGTGTCAAATTAATTATGCTTTCATTGCTTCCAAGTAAGTCACCAAAAACCAAACTAGTTTTTAATTTATTTATAAGTTATCAACTTTGGCAAACACAATTCAACCCCCCATTCTCGTATTTGCACCTTCATCTTCTACTTGGATTTCAAAGCCAAGGTTGGTTGCTTCTTCTTTGCCTCATCCTTTGCAAATTCAATTTCATGTGATTTGAGAGAGTTGATTAATTCTTCCAGCTTAAGAGTATTCAAATCCTTTGATTCTTGAATGGCATTGATCTTTGGTCTCCACTTGCTTGGCAGACTTCTTAGTATCTTCTTCACATGATCATTAGTAGTATAACTCTTCTCAAGTATCTTTAATCCTAATACCAGAGTTTGGAATCTGGAAAATATTGTTTCAATGTCTTCATCTTCTTCCATCTTGAACAGTTCATACTTTTTAACTAGGGAAGTTGACCTTTGCTTCTTGAACTTGTTTGCTTCCATCATAGGTCAATATCAGACTATCATAAATACTCTTTGATGTCTCTTTGTTGGTGCACTTGTGAAACTCCTTGAAAGTGATTGCATTTATCATGAATGTTCTGGACTTATGATGCATCTTGTATATTTTTTTATGATCAACATCCCTCTCTTTCCTTGAAATCTCAATACCATCAGTATTCTTTGGAGTAGTATAACCATCTTCCACCAAGTCCCAAAGTCCAGGATCTTATGAAATAAAGAAACTTCTTAGGATGTCCTTTCAATACTCAAAGAGTTCTCCATCAAACATAGGTGATTTGTTGATGTTTCCTCCAGCAGCTTCTTCACTGAATCCAGACATGTTGAACACTTGGATATTTCCTCAAACACTATAAAGTTCTTAGCCTTTAGATCGAGTTTTGATGCCAATTGAAGGTGCAAACATGAGAAAGAGGTTGAATTGTTTTTGACTAAGTTGATAACTTTTTGTTCATATTGAGTTTGAAAATTCTTCAGATTGATACTGTTCGTATTTTGTTAAGATTGCTTTCGCAAATTCTTTAGTTGAAACTTCCTTCCTATTGTTTGCTTTGATTTGGGCGAGAAGATAATGTTGAACCGGTTCTTGTACTTTCACAAGTATGGATATGAAAAATTTCAATTCAGTATTTTGTCCTTTGTCAAAATCTGAATCATATCTCTACAAATAATAAATGTATCTTCTTGTAAACAATTCTTGATTGTATCATCTTGTAAATAATTCATATCTTCTTGTAGATAAATCTTGATCAAATATTCTTGTAAATAATTCATATCTTATTGTTGATAAGATGTTGATCATATCTTCTTCAAATCATGACCATATCTTCTTTTCAACTTGGTCAAAGATTTTCTCTAATTATAAATCTAAATCAAATCTTATTTTAGATTGTCTCCAAAAACACAAATCTTCTTTCAAACTTTGTAAAGTTAAATATATTATTCTCGTAAAATACTTTTATTAACATCAAAACTCTAAGTATAAAAAAAACTTGGTTCCAACAATCAACATAGACATGGATATAGAGCAGTTTTTCTAGATTGATTTTGTTCATATCTCTTAAATTCTTCAGATTGATTTTGTTTGTATTTTGTTCAGCTTGAGTTTGTAAATTCTTCTGATTGATTCTATTTGTATTTTGTTGTAGATAAATCTTGATCAAATCTTCTTATAAATAATTCATATCTTCTTGTGATAAATCTTGATAAATTCTTCTTCAAATCTTGACCATATCTTCTTTTAAACTTGGTTAAAGATTTTCTTCAATCATAAATCATAATCTTATTTTAGATTTTCTTCAATAACATGAATCTTCTTTCATACTCTGAAGTTAAATATATTGTTCTCATAAAATACTTTTGTTAACATCAAAACCAATTTGGTTCTAACAGCCATCAAATGTCGTATTTTTGCACTTATGATGAAAAAATGTGTGAGGACTTGGTTCAAGAATCTACCGCCAAACTCCTTCAACTTGCGGGAGGAGTTCGACAGGCAGACTTCACAGTTCAGCCACAACGTCCAAAAAGCAGCCCAAGATGACCGACATATTGTCAACAATCGTCCAAGGAAGAGATGAACCTTTTTTAATCTACATGGAACACTTCAACAAAGAGGTTGTGTTAGTCAAATAGGCTAACGACAACAAGAAGATGTACATAATAAAGGAGAGCCTCCTCGAAGGAAGCTGCTTCGCCAACAACATTGGGTTGAAGCAGCCTAATACTCTAAATGACTTCCTGGCACAAGCACAAACCTACATCCAGAATGAAGAGGAAATCTATGCCCATAGGGTATGAAGAGGTAGATTAGATAGGGATGACCAGTCCCCGTCCGTCGACACATCCTGACGATCTCCTGTCGAATGCAAGTGAGAAGAAAAGTTGCAAAAGGAATCATGGATGGTACCTCGCATACACTCCTCCAGATGCTTCTATGGAGGACATATTAGCTGAGTGAGCCAATACTGAATTCAAAGTGGGGGAATCCAGTTTCCTCGATAGGTTCCTTTAAGACTGAGGGTTAACAAAAGCAAATACTATCATTTTCATAAGTGAAACGACCGTAACACCTATGATTGTATCCACCAGAAGGATGCCTTTGAACTCCTCATTCAAAAGAGAAAATTGAGGCAATACACCACTCAAGGATGCAATTCATCCCTAGAACGGATAAACCAGAATCTTCATGTTCTGCCAATAAGATGATTGCCAGTGTCATCCACAAAGATGAGGATGTTCTGCAAGGGCCTCCAATCGCTATGTCAATCACATGTGGAATTCCTCACATCATGACATTCCCAACAGTGATGCTCGTCAATTGCTTCTTCAACTCGTGTGAGAACATTGCCATAACTCTCATCGTATCTAGTAGGTATTCCAACGTGAACTTGTCTAGTATTGGCTCTTTCAAGAGGAAGCTAGAAGACATGACCTCCAAAAACCCGTATAGGATCACAATTAGCAAGGAAGGGTCCTAACCCTATCTATCTCTCTATGACAAAGAAATCTCTAGAGGGATCCCAAACTCCTAGATCCCATTACTAGTATAGCCATACATGGCTAACTTTGAAGTCTGGAGAGTCATAATTGACCAATGGAGTTTGTACGACATCAAGTACTCAAGTTTGTTTGACTGAATCCACCAAGCAAAAGACAATTTGCTGCTCTACGTAGAACATATTTATAAGGTTTCAACGGGTCGACCAACACTCCTCGAGGCTATGACAAGCTACTCGTGACTTTTGGTGAGGAACAATTCAGGAAGAGGGTGAAGACCCAAATCCTGGTGATCGACTTCAATTCAATCTACAATTGCATCATCGGATGCCCTACCATGGCGGAATTAGGTGCAGTCTCCTCGATTATCCACCTAAAACTCAAGTACCATTTGAAATCCGAAGAAGTAGTCATCGTTCATGACAACATCGAAGCGGCAAGAAGGTGCTTCATGGGTTCCCTCAAAAGTCATGAAATCCGCACAGTTGGATAAAAACAAGGCAAGCCAAGTCCTAACTATCACCAATCCATCAAACACTAATCTTGATGCAAGATTTGACGAGCTACAAATAAACAATGATCATAACACTGTCTACAAGCCAATCAAATGGCCTATAACGGCTAAAGAGTTAATTCCTATGGGAAACATTCTAGGAAGGACACTAAGAATCGGGGTAAACATACCCGAAGAGGCCAAGGAACAACTGATCATTTGCCTAAAAGAGTATGTCGACATCTTCGCATGGTCTGGCAAAGATATGCCCGATATAGATCTCGAGATAGACTGCCACAAGTTGACTGTACACCCAGATGCTCAACCCATTGTCCAACATCTAGAAAAGGCTGAAGCTGCTGAAAAAGCTATTTCGGATTTACTTACTACAAATTTATTTTTGAGGCTAAGTACACCACTTGGCTCTCCAATGTTGTACTCGTTAAAAATTATAATAATAATTGGTATCTCTAAGTTGATTATGCTGATCTTAGTAAAGCACGTCTAATAGAAGCGTACCCCTTCCAATATTGTTATGTTTATTTGATATATAATTAAATTTCGATGCACCCCAAAGATCGCTAAAATATAACATTCATGACTAAGTCGTAGAACTATTGCTACAACGTAATGCCCTTCAGACTCAAAAAAATTGATGCCATCCATCATCGCATGGTGAACAAAGTGTTCAAAAACCAAAGGAATATGTTATAAGTGTATATGGACGAAATTATAGTCATGTCCTTAGATGAGACCACGCTTTAGCTTAAGCTTTACTTGTTGCAGTCAAAAGGCTAAGACAATACTTCTTAGCTCATAAGATCGTGATCAAGATGGACCAACCAATCAGACAAATCCTCTATAGGCCAGACATAGTGGGAAGAATGACGAAATGGTCATTGGAGCTCTCGGAATTCGATATCGCCGATGAATCAAGGAAGGCTATAAAGGTCCAGGCCCACACCGACTTTGTTGCCAAAGTGACCCAACATCTTCCGAACCAAGAATCAAGTGGACCATCTTCGTTTATGGATCCTCTAACACCGAATGAGTTGGAGTCGACATAGTACTTGAAAACGAAAAAGGCTTAGTTGTAGAAGCCTCCCTTACCTTTTAGTTTCCAACGTCTAAAAATCAAGCACAATACAAGGCCTGTATCAATGGAGTGTGAATGACCCATGAATTTTGTGCCGACGAGGACACATTGAACACGAATTCACCACACGCCATCTCCCAAATCAACGAGATCAAACAAAGAACCACACAAAGGTATCTCACAAAGGCGAAATAAATAATGGCTAAATTTGAAAAAATTACGGTCGAGCATATTCCTCGTGAACAAAACACGGAGGCTTATGTCCTGTCAAAGCTAGCCAACACAAGCGGCAAGGGAGGCAACAAATCCATCATTCAGAAGTTTATACATTCTCCCAACATATGAAAATTTGTGATGACAACTAAGTTCGAGGAACCCCTTCTCGAGCACAATTGGATGACGCCAATCATTGAGTACATCGTCAACGAAATGCCCTAAAAACGATGGAGGCAACTAAGGTGAAATGTCGATCTTGCTCTTACTCATTCATCGTGAGACGCTATATAGAAGGGTATTGTCGTCCCCATTGTTGAAATGCCTAGCCAGTGAAGATGTCGGCTATATGCTCAAAGAAATGCACAAAGCCATGTGTGGAAACCACCTAGGAGGCAAAAACCTCACCAAACGGGTCTTACGTGTTGTATATTACAGGCCAACCCTCTAAGAAGATGCCAAAACATACGTCTAAAAATGCGATAAATGGTAGTGCCATGGGGACGACCACTCACCATGGCCCTTCACGTGGTGGGGAATGGATATACTCAGACTTTTCCTGCTAGCATCGTGACAACTAAAATTCCTACTAGTAGTAGTCGATTACTTCACCAAATGGATTGAAGCGTAATCGCTAACAAATATCACAACTGCGAACATAACGAAATTCTTCAAGAAAAACATGTTAACCAGGTTTGGCATTCCCCAAGTACATGCTAACCAGGCTCGACATCCCCAAATTGTCATAACGGATAACGATAAATAGTTCTTCGAGGAAAAATTCCAGGAGCTTCTCTTGGAGTTAGGAATAAAACAACACTTTACATCAGTCAAGCATCTACAAAAAAATGGGCAAGCCGACAACCGCATCATCCTCTAGGGACTAAAACAAAGATTAGACAATGTTAGGGGACGATGGAGTGGGAAGATTTGCCCGTCGTCCAGTGGGCCTACCGAACAAACCCATTCCGACTTATGTATGGAGTTGAGGCCATCATTCCCTTCAAAATCGGAGAATTAAGTTGGAGGACCACATACCAACTAGATCCCCAAACAAATGAGGATGAACTGTGCAATGAACTCCATTTTGTTAATGAAGTTAAGCACGCAGTTGCCTTGAAAGAACTCATCTTCAAACAAAAGGCGTCTATCAAATACAACAAAAGAGTACTCCAATGTGACTTTGAAGAAAACGACCTCGTCCTACACGAGAATCTTAAAGCCAGACAAAGGAAAGCTATTGCCTAACTGGGAAGCCCATGTCGAATCATTACCAAAACGGAAAAGGGAGCCTACATTCTAGAAACCCTTTTTGGTGAACTTGTTCCTTGAACTTGGAATGCATCAGAATTGAAACAATATTACAGTTAAAACACATATATCTAACACAACATTACTCAAACATAGAAAAATACTAAGTTAATATGCACGACTATATTAATACGAACTCGCGCAGTCAAATATAAACTCCTATGACAAATTTTAGGTTGATGTACATCGATAAGTTAACACAAACTCGCGTAGTTGAGTACAAACTTCTATGACAAATTGTAATTAATGTGCACGAATAAGTTTGTATGATTGCGGTAGTTGAAAGCTAGAAGATGGAAATGTTTTGGTGTGATTTAGCCTAACTTATTGATTCTACATTTCTTAGTTGTTATTTTTTTACATCTTTTCTTTGTTTTTCTTTTCTCTGGTGTCATCTTTTAAAAAATAATAATCTCTTTATTTGATTTTTGGTTCTCAATTTATAGGATACAAGGATGAATCATTGTGTCAATGAGATAAATTGAGTTATGGTTTTTTATTGTTTTGCAGAAATTATGGAATTGGAAGTGAAGGATTGTGTGACACCCTAAATCCCAAATTTATATTAATTTTTTTTTTCAAGTTTTAATTTAAAAATAATAAAAATATTAATAAATAAACTTTTGAACGATTTCTTTAAGGCAAAAGTATCACTTAATCATGGACAAGTCATATTAATCCAAAGTTTCCATCAGCTTAACAATTCGATGGTCATAACAGTGATCAAATTAAATTCTTTTTGAAGCACACGTACATAAGTTACTGATAATTATAAATGTAGTCCCAACCCGATGTCATTATCAGAGCAAAATTTCAAGAACATAATATCAAGGTTAATCTAATTCCAGAACATTGTGTAACATTCCAGGATTGTGTAACACAAACCTAAGAAACATTCCAGAACATAATATCAAGGTTAATCTAATTCAATCACAATAAAATAGTCACAGAGAGAAAATGTTATGCATGTCCTATACTCTATACTTCTACATCACTTGGTACCATTCTACCCTGAAGTACTTGGTTAGGAGGTATGATACTATGCCACTACAAGAGTGGAAGGAAAATCCATGCATGGCCAAGTCCTCATAGTTCCCCTCAACTCAACCTGAGACACATATACACGACGGTCGTGGTACTATTGTTTTGCACGGTAGCTCCCGGCCTTAGGGAATAACCCACAAATCCACTTAGGAATTCCCAACTAGATGTACCCCCAAGGTCTATCAGTCTTACCTTACGGATCGAATGTAGCCCTCCACGATCAGGCTCATTCAGTTGTACTTCCCCAAATCACTAGGTTTGTCAAACCCTCCCTATATGATGACAAAATAATCCTCACTCCAAAACTCCAGCATCTATCTCATACGTACTGGATTATCATAACTCAATAATTTTCAGTTGTACTTCACAATATTCATCATTATATATATATATATATATATATATATATCAGTCAATCACAATAAAGCCCCAATATTTGGTCTACACTACTCACAATACACAGTCCAATCACATAAAAAGAAATCAAACAGGTGGGACATTCAAGTAATATCATAATTTCAATCAAGTTACAAGAACACTCAAGTACATATCATTCATATAATAACAATCAACATAAGGTTCATAAAACTAGACAGTATGAACTCTTGATAAAGATAAATTCACAGCAACTCTATAGGTTGCTAAAATATATTTTAGTCATCGCTATTACCATCCATATATTATTAATTAATTATTATCACTCAATAGGGCTCGACCATACGTAGTAAGCCCCGAATGAATATTCAGTGCAGCAATCAGCTTTCCAAAAGCAACTTTGCAGTGTTCCAAACCGTTGTAAACTAACCCGATAGTGGTGTAGATTTCTTCTTCAATATGGGGTTGTTAGATTGGTAGGAGAAGACTTGACTTGTAGAGTCAAGGTGCTGTTATCATTCCTCAAAAGTCCGGGGTTGTCAAACTGACTTGGAGGGTCCGGAGTTGTAATTCAAATTGTTTTGAATTAGTGGATTAAAGCCTTCGGAGTGAAGGGACTGGATGTAGCCAAGGTAATGGTGAACCAGGATAAATTATTTTTTTTCTTATGTTGTTATTATCTGCTGCTAAGTCTGATCATTTATTCATCCAATAATCCGCATCAACATTCAACAAAACAGCAAAAGAAATCAAAGTTTGACAAACACAATTCAACCCCCCATTCTCATGTTTGCACCTTCAATTTTCATCATAGCTCAGTCTCAAGACTGAGCACTTTACAGTGTTTGAGGAAAGATCCAAGGGTTCAACATGTCTGGATTCAATGAAGAAGCTGTTGGAGGAAACATCAACAGACCACATATGTTTGATGGGGAACGGTTGGAGTACTGGAAGGACAGGCTGAAGAGTTTCTTTTTTTCACAAGATCCCAAACTTTAGGACATGGTGGAAGATGGCTATACTACTCCAAAAGATGCTGATGGTGTTAAAATTTCCAGGAGAGATATGGATAGTGACCAAAAGAAAATGTTCAAGTTGCATCACAAATCCAGAACATTCATGATCAATGCAATCACATTCAAGGAGTTCGACAAATGCACTAACAAAGAAATAGCAATGAGCATTTATGACAGTCTGGTTCTGACTTACGAAGGCAGCAAGCAAGTTCAAGAAGCAAAGGCCAACATTCTAGTCAAGAAGTGTGAGCTATTCAAGATGGAAGAAGATGAAGACATTAAAGCAATGTTTTCAAGATTTCAGACTTTGGTGTTAGGATTAAGAGTACTCAAGAAGAGCTATACCACTGCTGACCACGTGAAGAAAATTCTTAGAAGTCTACCAACCAAGTGGAGACCAAAGGTCACTGCCATTCAGGAAGCAAAGGACTTGAACACTCTGAAGTTGGAAGAATTAATCAGCTCCCTCAAGTCACATGAAATAGAGGTGGAAGAAGATGAACCCAAGAAGAAGAACAAAACCCTAGCCTTAAAATCCAAACGGAAGAAAGTTCTAAAAGCAAAAGCAAAAGCATAATCAAAAGATAGTTATTTTAAGGACCAGAATAAAAAACCAGAAGAAGAATACATTGCCTTCAAAACAAGGAAGGTTATGAAGATGTGGCAGAAAAGAAAGAAGAAATTTCCCCTGAGGTATTCCAAGCATTCTGAAACGATTGCTAGTCAAGTAGAGGATTAATAGTCGAGCAGAGGATTGCATCAGAGGTTTGATAGTCGAGCAGAGGATTCTGTTAGCTCTGTTAGTTTAGTTAGTTCTGTTATGTTAGTTTGTATGTGCCAGCTGTAAATCCTAACTAATTCAGTTAGGATGGCTAATATAAATAATAGAAACTGGGTCTTTAATAGGTAGGCAGTTAGAGAGTTAGTTGGGTGGGACTGAATTGTAGGGCAATTCAGTTAGTTATCAATAACTGCCATGTCTATTCATTTTTCTCAGTTTTGTTAATACAATCTTGAGGTTTCTTCAGCATTTCTTTCAATTCTAATATACCAGTTCTATCACTGGTATCAGAGCACCGATCTGGTGCCCCGTATTTGCATCCTTCTACTGCGCATTGCATGAAGACAAGAAGCATGGTGAGAGATTTGAGCGATTGGGAGCAGGAGTACGAGGAATGGCGCACTCGACTGGAGTTGGCGAAGGCGCACGCCAAACATACGGAGGATCAATTGGCTGCACTTGTGACACCCTAAATCCCAAATTAATTTAATTTTTTTTTTCATTCAAATTTTAATATAAAAAAAATAGAATATAAATAAATAAAACTTTTGAACAATTTCTTTAAGGCAAAAGTATCACTTAATCGTGGACAAGTCATGTTAATCCAAAGTTTCCATCAGCTTAACAATTCAATGGTCATAACAGTGATCAAATTAAATTCTTTTTGAAGCACACGTACATAAGTTACTGATAATTATAAATGTAGTCCCAACCCGATGTCACTATCAGAGCAAAATTTCCCAAAATTACAGATGTTCATATATGAATTAACAGAAGGAAGATGATAAAAGTCTTTAAGATGAGACGGCTTCCTACACTCTGAGAGTATTAATCTTCACGTACAGCTTGCAGCTCGTCTGCGTCCATCGCAAACGCCAAACACAAACAACGAGGGGTGAGTATCGAAATTATGTACTAGTATAATGTAAACGAGAAGAACACATAAGTAATCAAATTAACACAAACCTGAGAAAAATTCCAAAACATAATATCAAGGTTAATCTAATTCAATCACAATAAAACAATCACAGGGAGAAAATGTTATGCATGTCCTATACTCTATACTTCTTCATCACTTGGTACCATTCTACTCTGAAGTACTTGGTTAGGAGGCCTGATACTATGCCACTACAAGAGTGGACGGAATTCATGAATGGCTAAGTCCTCATAGATCCCCTCAACTCAACCCGAGACACATATACGCGACGGTAGGGGTACTCTTGTTTTGCACGGTACCTCCCAGCCTTATGGAATAATCCACTAATCCACTTAGGAATTCCCAACTAGATGTACCCCCAAGGTCTATCAGTCTTACCTTACGGTTCGACTGTAGCCCTCCACAATCAGGCTCATTCGGTTGTACTTCCCCGAATCACTAGGTTTGTCAAACCCTCTATGATGACAAAATATTAATCTCTCCAAAACTACAACATCTATCTCATACGAACTGGATTATCATAACTCAATAATTTTCAGTTGTACTTCACAATATTCATCATTATATATATATATATATATTAGTCAATCACAATAAAGCTCCAATATTTGGTCTACACTACTCACAATACACAGTCCAATCACATAATAAGAAATCAAACACGTGGGACATTCAAGTAATATCATAATTTCAATCAAGTTACAAGAACACTCAAGTACATATCATTCATACAATAACAATCAGCATAAGGTTCATAAAACTAGACAATATGAAATCTTGATATACATAAATTCACAGCAATTCTATAGATTGCTAAAATATATTTTAGTCCTCCCTATTAACATCCATATATTATTAATTAATTATTATCACTCAATAGGGCTCGACCATACGTAGTAAGCCCCTGATGAATATTTGAGAATTTCAGTATTCCCGTTCATCTCATGTCCTTTTATACTCATAATATCGAATCTCATCTCACCCCTTACCTTGGCTGAAGATTTTTCTCAACGAAGTCGATCTGTTGATGTAATGTGTCGCGTCTTCGCCAATCACCGTCTCTAACAGCCTAGTCTTTGAAATCAACGTATGATTTTGATATTAAGAGTTGCGGCTGGATGCAACACGGCAGTAGTCAATTCAATTTTTTTCTTCCTAATAGAACGGGGAAACAGAGACACGGGATGCACGACAACCTCCTTCATTCACTTATTTACCTATCTATACATACTAGTAGTATTAGGTATATTATTAGGCTTATTATCAGACCTATACACTTAGCCCATGATCCTTATTATTATTATTATTATTACTATTACTACAATCATAAACCCACTCTACTAATGCTTAAGTTAATAGGCTAATGTAGCAACACACACGTTCACTTCTTATTTTCTTTTTATATAAATATATGTGTGTATATATATATTTTAAAACAAATTAAATATTATTAATATTAATAATTTAAATAAATCATTAGTGTGAACACATAGGACAAACACGAAGAAAATTATCGCACATGTCAACATATGGATAATAATAGTTGTGCATTGTATTTTATAATTAAAATATAATAATAAGAAATTGGGGTGTTACATTTCTCCCCCTGTAAAACAAAATTTCGTCCTCGAAATTTACCTGAGGAAAACAACTCTGGATACGCATCACGCACTTGACTTTCGACTTCCCACGGAGCAGTTTCACCAACTGCACCTCCCCAAACAACCTTAACCAATGAAATTGTCTTACCCCTTAATTCTTTGACTTTCTGGTCCTCAATCCGTAGCGGTAAGGTCTCAAAAGTTAGATTCTCTTTAATTTTGACTTTGTTTGACTCGATTATATGTGAAGGATCGAAAATGTACTTGCGAACTTGAGACACGTGAAAGACACTATGAAGATTAGAAAGAGACTGAGGCAACACGATTTGATATGCTATGTTACCAACACGTTTAAGAATTTGGTAGGGTCCTAT
This sequence comes from Cicer cuneatum, assembly GCA_037974295.1. Classification (NCBI taxonomy): domain Eukaryota; kingdom Viridiplantae; phylum Streptophyta; class Magnoliopsida; order Fabales; family Fabaceae; genus Cicer; species Cicer cuneatum. The sequence goes on from JBBPBO010000001.1 coordinate 35,874,493, forward strand.
AAACCGAGGAGTAAGTTTTCGCATTGCTAACGCCCGGCCAACCCCAGTTGTTGGAGTAACTCTCAGAAATACATGATCACCTTTTTGCAACTCGAGGTCTTTCCTTCTTTTATCATGGTAACTCTTTTGCCTACTCTGAGATGCTATCATCTTTTAAAACAAAAAGAAAATAGAAAAAAAAAATTCTTTTTTCAGTGGACTTTCTTTGTTGTTCTTGCTTTTTTTTTAATTGTATTCAGATTTAACTCCTACAATTATTTCTTCATTCGGACAAGAACACATGAAGGACGAGTTTTTGGGTGAGGAATTAACATGTAGAGTCCTCTTCTTTTGTCCATTTTTTAGTCCAATGAACCCCCCCTTTTTTTATTTAGAAAGTTTTGAAAACAACTAGATATTTTGCAATTCACATAAGAACTAGTATCTACTTCTAATAAGTATAAGTCTATATTCTGTAATATATAGAATATTCTTCTTATTATATAAATATTCTTACTAATAATTAATATTAATTATTAGTAAGAAATGGATATATTTTTATTAAATTTAAATATTAATAAAAATATGGAATATATAGAATTTTAGAATTAACTATTCTAAAAAAAACCAATAAAAAAATTGAAAAACTAGAAATCGTAGAAATAAAATAAGTCTATCCATAAGAGGAGATGCGATCATATGAAAAATATAACCGATTCTTTCCTTTGCTTGAGTTATTGGCCATCGACGGGCAGTTTCGGGTTTGATACCGATATTTTAGCAACAAATCTAATAAATCTAAGTGTAGTGCTAGGTGTATTGATTTTTTTTGGAAAGGGAGTGTGTGCGAGTTGTTTATTTCAAAGAATAGATTGGATCCAACCAACTGCACTTTTTTTGTTATAAGTAGGAAAATGTGCATGATCCGGCGAATTACTTCTTACTAAATTAAGAAAAAAATAGTTAAGAACCACAACATTTCGCGATTCATTGGTAAATCAACTTTGATTCTCTATAAACCAATAATTTTGGAACATTACCATGGTTAAAGCTAATCAGTTTGAAGATTAGACGCAGTGTAGTATTCTTTCGACCACTATGTTAAGTTAATATGGAAATTGGGATTTTTTCGATATAGAACACTCATGTCGATAAAATGACTTGAATTCACTTTACGATGAGAAATTGTAAAAACAAGTGTTTAACACCTCCTTTTATAGAATGCGCAATTGATGACCTACGTATAAAATAATCAGAAGTCTTTGGACTTGCAGAAAAAAAACAACTTTGCTGACAATTATTTGTTTGGTCAAAAGAGTCCTCCAAATATTTTGGTCTTGGATTGGTAATTCTTTTCACGATTTTTAGAAATTGAGAAAAAAGGATAGGCTCATTCGATAATAAAAATAGGGAAATTTCCTATAAGGAATTGAGTGTGAGAGCCAAATGAATTGAAAGATTCATGTTTGGTTCGGGAAGAGATCATAGACATTTTGAAATGAATGGAAAGAGAATCTACTTTCATTAACTGATATATTAGATAATTGAAAACAAAGAATTTTGAGAACTATTCAAAATTCAAAAGAACTGTGGGAAGGAGCCGTTGAATAGCTGGAAATAGCCCGGGCCCGCTTAAGGAAAGTAGAAATGGAAGCAGATCGCTTTCGATTAAATGGTTATTCCGAGATAGAACGAGAAAAATTGAATTTAATTAATTCAATTTATACAACTTTGGAACAATTCGAAAATTACAAAAATGAAACTATTCATTTTGAACAACAAAAGGCGATTAATCAAGTGCAACAGAGGGTTTTACAACAAGCATTACAAGGAGCTCTGGGAACTCTCAATAATTGCTTAAACAACGAGTTACATTTACGTACGATCGGTGCTAATATCGGTATGTTTGGTGCGATGAAAGAAAAAAATAACTGATTAGTCGTTCTACTCTAAAATAGAGTATAGGCATTATTTTTTTTTCTTTGAAAAATAATCAAATTAAGAAATATTCATGGTAACCATTCGTGAAGATGAAATTAGTAAAATTATCCGTGAACGTATTGAGCAATATAATACCGAAGTAAAAATTGTAAATACGGGTACCGTACTTCAAGTAGGCGACGGCATTGCTCGTATTTATGGTCTTGATGAAGTAATGGCAGGTGAATTAGTCAAATTTCAAGAGGGTACTGTAGGCATTGCTTTGAATTTGGAATCCAAAAATGTTGGTGTTGTACTAATGGGTGATGGTTTGATGATACAAGAGGGAAGCTCGGTAAAAGCAACAGGAAGAATTGCTCAGATACCTGTAAGTGAGGGTTATTTGGGTCGTGTTGTAAATGCCCTAGCTAATCCTATTGATGGTCGAGGAGAAATTTCATCTTCGGAATCTCGGTTAATCGAATCTCCCGCTCCTGGTATTATTTCTAGACGTTCCGTGTATGAGCCTCTTCAAACGGGACTTATTGCTATTGATTCTATGATTCCTATAGGGCGTGGCCAGCGAGAATTAATTATTGGCGACAGACAAACAGGTAAAACAGCAGTAGCCACAGATACGATTCTCAATCAACATGGACAAAATGTAATATGTGTTTATGTAGCTATTGGTCAAAAAGCATCTTCTGTGGCTCAAGTGGTAACTACTTTACAAGAAAGAGGAGCAATGGAATACACTATTATAGTGGCTAAAAACGCAAATTCTCTAGCTACATTACAATACCTTGCCCCTTATACAGGAGCAGCTCTGGCTGAATATTTTATGTACCGTAAATGTCACACTTTAATCATTTATGACGATCTCTCCAAACAAGCACAGGCTTATCGCCAAATGTCTCTTCTATTACGAAGACCACCAGGTCGCGAAGCTTACCTCAGAGATGTTTTTTATTTGCATTCGCGTCTTTTGGAAAGAGCCGCTAAATTAAGTTCTCAATTAGGTGAAGGAAGTATGACTGCTTTACCGATAGTTGAGACCCAATCAGGAGATGTTTCAGCTTATATTCCTACTAATGTAATTTCCATTACAGATGGCCAAATATTTTTATTTGCCGAATTATTCAATGCTGGAATCAGACCTGCGATTAATGTAGGTATTTCCGTTTCCAGAGATGGATCGGCGGCTCAAATAAAAGCAATGAAACAAGTAGCTGGTAAATTAAAATTGGAATTGGCACAATTCGCAGAATTAGAAGCTTTTGCACAATTTGCTTCTGATCTCGATAAAGCTACGCAAAATCAATTGGCAAGAGGTCAACGATTGCGAGAGTTGCTGAAACAATCCCAATCAGCCCCTCTCATTGTGGAAGAACAGATAATAACTATTTATACTGGAACGAATGGTTATCTTGATTCATTAGAAATTGAACAGGTAAGGAAATTTCTCGTTGAGTTACGGGCGTATTTAAAAACGAATAAACCTAAATTCAATGAAATAATATCTTCTACCAAGACATTATATACTATGCCACTACAAGAGTGGACGGAATTCATGAATGGCTAAGTCCTCATAGATCCCCTCAACTCAACCCGAGACACATATACGCGATGGTCGGGGTACTCTTGTTTTTCACGGTAGCTCCCAGCCTTAGGGAATAACCCACTAATCCACTTAGGAATTCCCAACTAGATGTACCCCCAAGGTCTAATAAGAAATTGGGGTGTTACATTTCTCCCCCTGTAAAACAAAATTTCGTCCTCGAAATTTACCTGAGGAAAACAACTCTGGATAAGAATCACGCACTTGACTTTCGACTTCCCACGTAGCAGTTTCACCAACTGCACCTCCCCAAACAACCTTAACCAATGAAATTGTCTTACCCCTTAATTCTATGACTTTCTGGTCCTCAATCCGTAGCGGTAAGGTCTCAAAAGTTAGATTCTCTTTTATTTGGACTTTGTTTGACTCGATTATATGTGAAGGATCGAAAATGTACTTGCGAACTTGAGACACATGAAAGACACTATGAAGATTAGAAAGAGACGGAGGCAACACGATTTGATATGCTACGTTACCGACACGTTTAAGAATTTGGTAGGGTCCTATAAACCGAGGAGTAAGCTTTCGCATTTCTAACCCCCGTCTAACCCCAATTGTTGGAGTAACTCTCAGAAATACATGATCACCTTCTTGAAACTCGAGGTCTTTCCTTCTTTTATCATGGTAACTCTTTTGCCTACTCTGAGACGCTATCATCTTTTCTTGAATCATTTTTACTTTTTCAGTAGTCTGTTGGACAATCTCGGGTCCTAACACAAGGTTATCGCCCGTCTCAAACCAGCACAGAGGGGTTCTACACCTCCTTCCATACAACGCCTCAAAAGGGGCCATTCCAATGCTTGAGTGGAAACTATTGTTATAGGTAAACTCTATAAGTGGTAAAAAGCTATCCCAACTCCACTTTGTTCCAACACACATCTCTCAATAAGTCTTCCAGGGATTGATTGGTTCTTTCAGTTTGACCGTCTGTGTGTGGGTGATAGGTTGAACTCATCTTAAGGTTCGTACCCAAAGCGCTTTGTAAACCTTGCCAAAATTTAGAGTTAAATCTAGGGTCTCTATCTGACACTATACTTGATGGGATTCCATGCAACTTAACAATTTCCTTTATGTATAATTCAACTAACTTTTCCATAGAATAAGTTATGTTTATCGGAATGAAATGAGCAGATTTGGTTAATCTATCCACAATAACCCAAATACTGTCATACTTTTTTGGAGTTCGAGGTAAGCCTACAACAAAGTTCATAGAGATGCTATCCCACTTCCATTCAGGAATACTCAAAAGTTGCATCAAGCCTGAAGGTTTCTGGTGTTCTACCTTAGACTTTTGACAGGTCAAACAAGCATATACAAACTCAGCAACATCCTTATTCATCCTAGGCCACCAAAATATCTTCTTGAGGTCCTTATACATCTTTGTGGCTCCAGGGTGAATATTTAAACAACTCCTATGTCCTTCCTCTAATATTATCTTTCTTAACTCCTCTACATCGAGTATACAAATTCTATCCTTAAATCTCAAAATTCCATCCACACCCATTTTAAAATCAGGTTCTCTCCCCTTGCCAATCAGTTGTAACTTATCCAAAAGGTATAAGTCCACCTTCTGACTCTTTTCAATCTCTTCTAATAGTCCACTAGTCACCTTTAACATTCCCAATTTAATACTTTCTGGTGTCAATTCACAAACTAAGCTAAGGTCTCTAAATTGTTCCAGCAACTCGCTATGCTTAACCATTAAAGCGGACACAGTCAAATTAATCCTACTCAAGGCATCAGCCACTACATTGGCCTTTCCAGAGTGATAGTTAAGTTCAAAATCAAAATCCTTCAGAAATTTCATCCACTTACGTTGCCTCATATTCAATTCCTTTTGGTAAAAAAGGTACCTGAGGCTCTTATGATTACTAAAAACCTCAAATCTAGATCCGTACAAATAGTGTCTCCACATCTTAAGTACAAAGACAACTGCTGCTAGTTCTAAGTCGTGGGTAGGGTAGTTCCTCTCATGAATCTTCAGTTGCCTAGAAGCATACGCTACGACTTTTCCATCCTGCATAAGCACTCCACCTAATCATGAGCCACATGTGTCACAATATACTACAAAGGGTTCGCTCGGGTTAGGTAACACCAAGATCGGTGCAGAGGTCAATCGTTTCTTAAGCTCTTGGAAACTATTCTCACAATGGGTATCCCACACAAACAATTCCGCTTTCCGGGTCAACTTAGTTAAAGGTAAGGCCAACTTGGAGAATCTTTCTATGAACCTACGATAATAACCTGCCAGTCCTAGAAAACTCCTAATCTCAGTCACTGATTTTGGTGCTTTCCATTCTAAGACACTCTCTACCTTAGCAGGATCAACAGCTATTCCTCCTTTTGAAATTACATGTCCTAGGAAACATACTTCCTCTAACCAAAATTCACACTTAGACAGCTTGGCAAATAATTTTTTTTCCTTAAAGGTTTGCAAGACTATCCTTAAATGTTCACCATGTTCTTCCTTAGTCTTAGAGTACACTAATATATCATCTATAAACAGAACCACAAATGAGTCTAGGTAAGGATGAAAGATTTGGTTCATGTAATCCATAAACACCGCTGGTGCATTAGTAACACCAAAAGGCACGACCAAGTACTCATAGTGGCCATAACAGGTCCTAAATGCGGTTTTCGAGACATCAGAAGACTTCACCCGAATCTGATGGTAACCTGATCTCAAATCGATTTTACTAAATACACATGATCCTCTCAATTGGTCCATAAGATCATCTATCCTAGGTAGTGGGTACTTATTCTTGATTGTCACTTTATTAAGTTGGCGGTAATCCACACACAACCTCATAGATCCATCCTTCTTTTTAACCAACAACACACGTGCACCCCATGGTGACTCACTAGGTCTTATAAATTGTTTATCTAAAAGCTCCTCCAATTATTTCTTAAGCTCAGACAATTCTAAGGGAGACATCCTATATGGTGCCATGGATATGGGTCCAGTACCTGGTACAAGGTCAATGTTAAACTCGACCTCACGCTCTGGTGGTAAACTATTGACATCTTCAGGGAATACTTCAGGGAATTCACGCCCAATAGGAACATCTTGTACTACCACTTTTTCTTCAAGTTCCAACGAGGATAAGATCATGTATAACAGGGCATCTTCTTTCAAGAGTGCCTTCACTTGGTTGGCAGATATATTGCTAGGCTTCTCTCTCTCTTCTAGTTCCATGAATTTAATAGTTTTACTAAAAAAATCTATGTGGACTCGATTAGCAGATAACCAATCCATACCGAGGATCACATCAACTAGACGTAAAGGTAAACATACTAAGTCAACTCGGAAGTCTTTTCCACACACATGGATTGAAATATTATGACAAACACTAGAGGTGTCAACAGAGTCACTAGTTGGGGTATTCACAATCAAATCATACTATAAACGAGACACAGGTAGTCCTAAACATCTAACACAATCAAGAGACACAAAGGAATGAGTAGCACCACAATCAAATAGCACAAACAAATGAGTATCACTTATGAGACACGTACCTTGGATCAAGTTGTCTTTCTCAGATACTCGTGCACCACTAAGGGCAAAGACTCTTCCATTAGACATAGGTCGGCTGGCTTGGGAACTCTGGTTTCCAAATTGGGGAGTCTTCTTTGGATAGGGGCATGTGGTGCTGATGTGGCCCTGTTGTTGACAATTAAAACAAGTAACTGCAACATCTCTGCACTCAAATGTCATATGACCTTGCTTACCACACTTGTGACATCGAATAGGGGTAGCTGGATCACTGTTGTTACTACTGTTGTTGCTCGAGACTTGACTCCTGTTGTTGCTATTCACATAACTAACTCCTCTTCTATTTGGGTTTTCTCTACCACCCCCATAACTATAACTTTTTTCATTTCCTTTTCCATTACCATTACCATTTCCTCTTCCAGCTAGAGAACCGTGTTGGTGATAATTTGAACGACTTTCAAATTTACTAGGAGGGAAAGAGTAAGGTTTCCCCTTATTATGATGCATAGGCCTTTTGTCCTTCATGGTTCCTGTGTTTTGATAATGTGCCTTTTCAGCACGACTATCCTCATCATAGATCCTACTCTTATTCACTAGGGTAGGGAAGTCACGGATCTCTTGCATTCCAACCTGCTTCTTGATCTCTGGTCTGAGTCCCATTTCAAGCTTGATGTACTTAGATTTTTCTCCTGCTTCTCCTATATAGAGTGGATAGTACCTGGACAACTCCTTAAACTTAGCGGCATATTCTACCACTAACATATTACCTTGTTCTAACTTGATAAATTCCATTTCCTTCCTATTGCGGATTGTCTTCAGGAAAATACTTGACTAGGAATATGTTTCTGAATACTGTCCAAGTAATTGCAGTCCCTGCATTATCTAAACGCTGACACGCATTATCCCACCAATGTTCAGCTTCTTCTATCAACATAAAAGTTCTCAAATGCACTTTTTGGCCTTCGGGACATGCCACTCCTCTAAAAAATTTCTCAATCTTTTGCAACCACTTCTAAGCTCCATCTGGATTATAGTGACCTTCAAATGATGGAGGATTAGCCTTATGGAATCGATCCATCACCATGAACTCATTTATTTGCACATTTCCTTGATCACTAGTGTAACTATTAGCTTGAGCAACAGCTTGAGCAGCAACCTGTGCAGCTTAAGCAGCAGCTTGTGCAGAGGCTTGCGCAGTAGCTTGGGATTCAGCCAAAGCCTGTAGAGCCTGCACTGTAACTCCTGCCATAGACTCTAAAGCCTCAACAATTGCAGCGTCATTCCTCCCACTAGCCATTACTACCTACATCAATCAGATAAGCCAATTGAATACAGTGGGGCACTTAGGGAGAAAGGAAGCTAACTTAGTTCTACAATACTAACACAATAACAATCATAGCAACAGCACACACATAACAGAGCCACAAGGAAACATAGTGAACACATAACACACCTACGGTCTGATTGGACAGACATGCTCTGATACCACAAATGTGACACCCTAAATCCCAAATTTATTTTAAATTTTTTTTTTCAAATTTTAATTTAAAATTAATAAAATATAAATAAATAAATAAATAAATAAACTTTCGAACGATTTCTTTAAGGCAAAATTATCACTTAATCGTGGACAAGTCATATTAATCCAAAGTTTCCATCAGCTTAACAATTCGATGGTCATAATAGTGATCAAATTAAATTCTTTTTGAAGCACGCGTACATAAGTTACTGATAATTATAAATGTAGTCCCAACCCGATGTCACTATCAGAGCAAAATTTCCCAAAATTACAGATGTTCAAATATGAAATTAACAGAAGGAAGATGATAAAAGTCTTTAAGATGAGACGGCTTCCTAAACTCTAACAGTATTAATCTTCACCTACAGCTTGCAGCTCGCCTGCGTCCATCGCAAACGCCAAACACAAACAACGAGGGGTGAGTATCGAAATTATGTAACAGTATAATGTAAACAAGAAGAACACGTAAGTAATCAAATTAACACAAACCTGAGAAACATTCCAGAACATAATATCAAGGTTAATCTAATTCAATCACAATAAAACAGTCACAGGGAGAAAATGTTATGCATGTCCTATACTTTATACTTCTTCATCATTTGATACCATTCTACTCTGAAGTACTTGGTTAGGAGGCCTGATACTATGCCACTACAAGAGTGGAAGGACAATTCATGAACGGCCAAGTCCTCATAGATCCCCTCAACTCAACCTGAGACACATATACGCGACGGTCGGGATACTCTTGTTTTGCACGGTAGCTCCCGACCTTAGGGAATAACCCGCTAATCCACTTAGAAATTTCCAACTAGATGTAACCCCAAGCTCTATCAAACTTACATTACGATTCGACTGTAGCCCTCCACGCTCAGGCTCATTCAGTTGTACTTCCCCGAATCACTAGGTTTGTCAAACTCTCCCTATATGTAACTGAAGGTGCAAACATGAGAAGGGGGGTTGAATTGTGTTTGACTTAACTTGAATACTTTTCCTGTTTTAATACTTTCAAAACAAAACTTGATGTATAATTAAAACAGAGTTAGCAGCGGATAAAAATAAAAATAAAAACTCACAGATTTTATACTAGTTCACCGTTAACGAGGCTACGTCCAGTCCCTTCGCCTTGAAGGATTTCACTAATTCAACCTTGAATTACAACCTGCTACTGACCCTCCAAGTCAGTCTTCTCAAATAGTCTAACAATCCTAGACTTCTTTGAGGAAAAACAACTCCTGTTCTTCAGCCAATCTGACACCCCAGATTGTAGAAGAATTCACAACACTATGAATCTAATTGCTAAGTACCTTGCTACCCTTTCTGAATCCCTCAGTTTGTAGACTCTACTTCAACAACTTAGATACAACCCTATCTAATTGCCAAGTAACCTGCTACCTCTACTGACTCCCTCAGATTGTAGACTCTACTTCAACAACTTAGATTTGCCACAGTGGAAAGAAAATAACCGAGTACTTGCTTCTTGAAAGCTGAAACTCACAATTGACTTATATGAAAATTTGAGAGTGGTTGCTTTGGAAGTGTGTGACTCTTTTGTGATTTTCGATACTATATTCTTCAGTATTAAGTCTCTATTTATAGTTGAACTTTAGAACTTCACTGATGCTTTACTTCTGCAGTATATTTCGATTAATCTGTTTTGAAAATATTCTGGAGTAGTTTGCTCAGATTCTGTTTTGAGCCTTTTGCTCACTAATCTGTTTTGAACATTTTGCTCCGCTTCTGTTTTGAGCATTTTTCTCAGATCCTTTAATCCTCATGATCAAATCTGCACCATTGGATCTTCATGCGATAGTCCACATCTGGACCAGCCTATTTGATATTCTGTGATCCTCTGATTTCGGCCATTCCTGGACCACAGTCTGTCCCTCTGATTTCGGCCACCACTGGGCCATGGTCTGATTTTCTGATCTGGACCATCACTAGACCAAATAATTATTTCTGAACCATTGATCTGGAAGTTTTTACTCTGATCTGGACAGATTCTGGACTTTGGTCTGGAACAAACTGAAATTAACTTGAACAAAAAATATTTCAGTCTGGACATTTTACCTTTAATTTTGGACGAGGTCTGGATTGATTCTCGAACTCATTTCTTTTGGTCTGGACTTAGTTCCATGCCCTGAATCATGCTATCTTATGATCTGGGCCAAATCTGAATTGATCCTTTTGTTCTGGACTCATAAACATACCTTCTGGTCAAGTCTGGAACAAGTCTGGACTGTGTAATTTTTCACTGCCAGGCCATCTTCTGGTCAGAATAACTTCTGGAATAAAATTGATATTTGACTCCTGTTTGTCTGGAACAACTCTCCTTCTGGCAGGCTTTCCAATGGTATGATCCATGTTTCATTATGATTTTTCTTCCTTCTGTTATGGGCCACCAAACATATCCTCTGGTGATGTTTTGACATCCTGGAACATCTTCTGGAAATTCCAGAATTCATTTTCCTTTGATCTCTGCTTCTGTTTCCTTCAGTTTCTGGGGCATTTAACTTAATAATTCAAAGTACAAAATAAGTTTACATTGAGTACATTTGTAAGCATCAAAATCCTAAGTACTTAGAACCAATATTCAATAATTTTCAGTTGTACTTCACAATATTCATCATTATATATATATATATTAGTCAATCACAATAAAGCCCCAATATTTGGTCTACACTCACAATAAATCCCCGTTCATCTCATGTCATTTTATACTCATAATATCTAACCTCATCTCACCCCTTACCTTGGCTGAAGATTTTTCTCAACGAAGTTGATCCGTTGATGTAATGTGTCGCGTCTTCGCCAATCACCGTCTCTAACAGCCTAGTCTTTGAAATCAATGTATGATTTTGATATTAAGAGTTGCGGCTGGATGCAACAGTGCAGTAGTCAATTCAATTTTTTTCTTCCTAATAGAACGGAGAAACAGAGACACGGGATGCACGACAGCCTCCTTCATTCACTTATATACCTATCTATACGTACTAGTAGTATTAGGTATATTATTAGGCTTATTATCATACCTATACACTTAGCCCATGACCTTATTATTATTATTAATATTATTATTATTATTATTATTATTATTATTACTACAATTATAACCTCACTCTACTAATGCTTAAGTTAATAGACTAATGTAGCAACACACACGTTTACTTTTTATTTTCTTTTTATATAAATATATGTATATATATATATATATATATATTTTAAAACAAATTGCATATTATTAATATTAATAATTTAAATAAATCATAGGGCGAACACATAGGACAAACACGAAGGAAATTATCGCACATGTCAACATACGGATAATAATAGTTGTGCATTATATTTTATAATTAAAATATAATAATAAGAAATTGGGGTGTTACAGATTGGACTTCAACTTTTTTGATAGAGTACAAATTTGGTGAAGATGTAAAATGAGGGAAATAAGGAAGCTGAAAATGTGGAGAAGGAAGGCGTACTGCATAGCCCTTTTTTTTCTACCAAAATCATTATTTTTATTTGTTTGTTAGTATTGTTATTTTTTTAACTTTTATTTATTTATTATATTTTTATGATGTAAATTGGGCACTTTGTTAAAGCATCAATGAGAATGTGGACTCAATTATTGGGCTAGACTTATGAGTCTGATTTTATTTTCTTAGAAATTTTTTTGTACAATAAAATTTGATGGAAAATATATAAAATTAGACACATTATTATGACTTATTATTATTTTTAGAATTTTTTAATTGGTCGGACAAAATTGGAGTACGACACTTTGAAAGGCAACCGGAAGCCCATATCTTTAAACATGACCTCATAAGCAAGGGTCGAGATCATGGGGTACTCAGAACAGATTCGTTTGTCAACGTCAGGAGCCAAAACTTGCCAATCTCCCGCACTCATTCCTACTTCCTTAAAACAATCCCTGATGCGTTCGTAAAGGTCGATATCACCCCAGAAAAACAATCCCTCATCTACCAAGAATATTAAGTTGTAGAACGAATGCACTGCTTTCACCATGTAGACTTGGAAGGTAGAGGAAGAAGATAATGAATTCAACATCCAAATCCTCCCTTCAACTGTCGTTTCTAAAGTGAAATAGTCAAAAGGAGAACCACCATGCCAATATACACCTGGCACGGCGGAGTAGTGGGATCGTCACTACATCGAAGATAAAATCAAGTCATTTAGCCTATCGTTTCCATAAATGAACTACTACATTCCATAAAACTATTTACAACGGAGGCAAAAACCTTCATCCTTGAACAAACACCCCCGACGATGACATGCTAACCCACCACCATGGAAAGGCTAAAAATGAAACAAAATAGGAAATCTAAGCAAACCAAACGATGAAAATACAAAGATTTTCGAGGAAAGAAGAACGACTTACCATGAAATTATGAGAACGTCGAACTCGAAGTGATCCTTGAAGACACTGAAACGACCAAGGTAATACGAACTTAAACCTTTTGTTGCAGAATCAGATAGAGCAAAGAGAGGAAGGAGAGGGTAAAGAAAATGCAAAGTCCCTCCAAAATTCTAGAACAACTCCTTATATACTTGATGTAACCAACGGGCAACACAAATTTAAAATGAAGAGTCATAGGCACTCAAGTGCCTACACCCGTAGGGGACACGTGTCACAATAAGAAAATCAAAGGACATCACCTCACGTCATTTCACCAACCTCTCAAGTCCCTTCAATTGACAAAGATAAACCACCAACAATCAATCCTTAGAAACGGACAAACTTTCAATGTCAAGTACGTTCTAGTTCGACAAAGAATCAACTAATATGATACCTTTTTAACATGTCAACTATAAAGTTAGTTGGATACCCTAAAACGCGTCATGTACAAATAATACAATATTTTATTTTCTGAAGTGTAATTATTTACAAATTTTATTTTGTCAAAAAAACAAATTGTACGGGAGCATGTATTACTGTATAGAACCGAGTGCATGTGATTGGTGCACCTAACCGTTAGACGTTGCGCGCCAAAATAAACTAACCACAACGAATTAAGCAGTTAAAGAAAGGAAAACTAATCTCACAGTGCGCGTCTGCAAAAACAAAGAATCAAGATAAAAGATTACAATTTCTCTTTGTAATCGTGAACTCTGTTTTCTCTTATCGTTCTTCGATTCTTACCATTTTCCTAATTGCGAACCAAAATAACAGTAGAAAGTTGAGAGAAAAAAAAAAAACCAGAATTCGAATCATAAAGACGAATGGTTCTGATTATCTGGTGAAAAGAAAAATGGTTCTTAACTACGTTTACGTGAATCTCGTCTTCGCTGTTTTCTTGGCAACTTTGATTTCTCAGTGTTTGGCATTCACTGATCCACTTGACGGTAACTGTTTGATCTTTTTCTTGAAAAAATGAATTGTTCAAAATCGATTATTATAAAGCTATGTGTTTGTTTGAATCTTTGAAACTGTTCAATTTTGAGATGATATTGAAGAAAATTATGTTGTTAGGATTCTAGATAATATTGTGTAGGCAAGAAAATATCTGCATTCTGAATTAATTTCATTCGTACATGCATAAATTCTGTGATGAGAGCTACACTCAGTTACTGATTTTGTCAGTATTTTCTATAATTAGGGTTCACCAAAGTAGAACAATACTATTTTCATTCTAAATTGATATAGAGATAACTTGAAAACGTGATAGATTTAGAAAATTCATGTATTTGTGAAGGTTGGATTTGTACCAGAAAAACAAAAACAAAAAAAACAGTTTTTAATTGTGATCCGCAATATAACGGTTTTAGACACCTCTACAACAAAAATTGCAGCCACATTTGTCTACATTTTACCTTAATATAAAGGTACACAATGTAACCGCGACTGCAAGCACAATTTTGAACTATTTGACCATCACCTCAAATTAAATTGAACCATTTGACCATCATCTTAAATTGAACTAATTTAAAAGCATATATAGATTTCCTGCTCTCACTAAACTATATATTTGTTGTAATTTTTTTTATAAACAGTCACAGCTCTCCAGGAAATGTATAAGACCTTAAACTACCCACAACTGCTGCAAGGATGGAACGGTGGTGATCCTTGTGAGGAGTCTTGGACAGGAGTAGCTTGTTCTGGGTCCTCAGTTATACACCTGTAAAGGAACCTACTGTACTGATAAGATCTACTATTATTTCATATTATAATGCAACTAATAAACGTTATATACCCAATTTCTGTCCTTTTGTAGAAAAATTCAAAGATTGAACCTCACTGGATATCTTGGAGCATCTCTCTATAATCTACAAAATTTGAAGATATTGTAAGTAATTTTATGTTTGAAGTTCTTATCAGCGTGATTTGTTCAATTTATTGTCAAGATATGATTTACTTCCATATTGTGGTTTTTTAGTGATGTCAGTTCCAACAGCTTAGCGGGTGAAATACCATATGGTTTACCTCCCAATGCCACACATATGTAAGCCCGCTGCTGATCTAGTTCCTGCATGGCTAAATTCGATTTATATCTGTATCTTTAGCAGTGAGTTTTTCTTATGATCCTTCTTGATGGCAGAAACATGGCTTGCAACTATTTGAGTGAAAATATCCCCCACTCATTATCAAATATGAAAAAACTAAGACATCTGTGAGTTACTTCATATTGATTTTAGTCCAAGCTTGATAGAGGAGTTAAACTTGGGGGATGGGAATACTTTTTACCAAAATGTCCATCTACAACTGTGTTTTCAATATGGCAGTGAAATCATCACTTTTGTCTTGCAGGAATTTAAGCCACAATTTCTTATATGGACCAATTGGCAATGTGTTCACTGGCTTAGATAATCTCAAAGAAATGTATGTCTTCTTCACTCGAGTCTTTTGCTTTTGAATTTTCATAGAATTGTTTTCATGTGCATTACTAATCTAAACCTTCTTAATTTTTAATCACTCACAACGGAAAAAGTAGTATGTCTTAATATATTATGCTGGAATACATAAATGCGTACCAAAATTCAGATAGCATAGCCCACATAATCGTCACTTTTTGTTAGAAATGCTTGGAAAAGTTTAGACTTGAGAAGCCAGAAAAGGATGCTGTTTTGGAAAAGAAAAGAGATAGTCTGTCTTATTGGGTGAAGCACTCTGATTAGACTATATAATGAAAATTATATCAAGTCTTGAGAAATTGAGGCAGATAAATATAGATGTTTTAATTACTTTTTTACAAATCCTAGTCTTTCAACTCACAGGGGATGATTTCTTCTTTGCATCAGGGACCTTTCATACAATAATTTCACAGGAGATCTGCCAAGTTCATTTGGTTCCTTGGTAAACCTTGAGATATTGTAAGTTTCTTCTTTCATACGCCACTCACCCTGTTTCCTTTACTTGATTTGTATCAAGTTTAAACCTCAGATTCGAATTTTACTACATTAAGGGTCACGTTGGTTCTTATTTGCAGGTTCCTGCAGAATAACAGATTTACTGGATCAGTCACGTACCTGGCTGAGCTTCCACTCATTGATTTGTAGGTTATCTCTACACATTTCTCACGTCTACACTACCAATATTTGCTAATTTGTTTGTTTTGTCAGGAACATTCAAGAAAATCTGTTTAGTGGCATTCTTCCACAACATTTTCAGTCCATACCAAATCTATGGTTAGAATTCTTGATCACTTGCAGTTTCTTTTTTGGATATGAAACAATGAGCACATAAAAAAATACCTTGTACTCTCCATTAGGATTGGTAGCAATATGTTCCATGCAGTGGACGGCTCTCCTTCCTGGACATTTCCTTTGGACAGTGTACCAGTTGAGCACAATACCAGTCGCCCACCGACAACCCAAGCAAATGCCATAGAGAATTATGCTCCCCTTAATGTAAGAAAGCACAAGAAGGAACGAATGGGTCCTGGAGGAATAGCTTTTATGGTTGGTGGGGGAACATTATTGGTAACAGGATTGGCGCTCTTCATAGCAATCCGTTTGAATATATTTCACACTCAGAGACTGAAGAGCTTCCCCTTGGAAAGCAACCACCATAGTTCATTTTCTTCTTATCCATTTCCTTCTAATCCAATCAGGGAAGCCAAAGGTGAGACACTTTTAGTCTAAACAAAAAATCAATGATTGAATCCATATACAGATTTATTTGTTCATTCCATATACAGATTTAACATTAAATTTACCAAATATTCAGTCAGATATTTCTTCTAAGACAATCAGCTGAAAACTTTCGAAGTCCTTGATAGGAATGAAAATTGAATTGCAATGTGGGGAGTGGAAAAAATAAGCATGGCATGCATTCTTTTAAGATACATAAGCCAATTTTCACACAATTATCTCACCAACCCTTTCAAATGTTTCATACTGATGTCAATTTCAATTGATTTCTTCATGTTACATATGTCAGTATGCCATTTCATTTACTCATTCTGTTAATTCATTTCCATTGTATTTCATGCTTTTAATGGTGATAGAGGTCTCTTCTACGACACTAGATGACAGCCTGCAAATCCCACCTTTCAATGCTGCATCCCTTTTGGATCCAAGGAGATTGCCTTCCCAGAACCATAAAAGAATGGCCGAAACATCAAGAAGGAGTTTTTCTGAAAGAGACAAATTCAATGGAAGGACAAAGGTTTACACAGTAGCTGAGGTTGAGTTGGTTACTAACAGCTTCAGTGAAGAAAACCTTCTGGGTGTAGGGTCTCTTGGCCCAGTTTACAGAGCTGAATTCCCAGATAGCAAGGTATAATTATAAGCTACCTTTTTAACAGAAAATCAAGTTCGAATTTCAAAACTATAGCTTTCAATTTACATCTTATTTCCAAAACTATTGCTTTCAAAACTATACCTTTTGAAAGGTTTTGGCAGTGAAGAATATTCAAATGGCGGGCCTGTCTTTCAGCGAAGAGGAAAAGTTCTTAGATGTTGTCTGTACGGCTTCCCGTCTGAAGCACCCCAACATCATTGCACTTAAAGGTTACTGTTTGGAGCACGGACAACATCTTCTTGTCTACGATTATGTCAGAAATTTAACTCTAGACGATGCTCTACACAGTGCAGCATACAAACCTTTATCTTGGGGCCTCCGTCTAAGAATTGCTCTAGGTGTTGCACAAGCTCTTGAGTAAGTTCCATGTTTGTTACTTAAATTTGTTTCCTGTCTAAACTCTTAAAACGTGACATAAACAAATGTTTGCAGCTATCTGCACTCCACATTCTCCCCTCCTGTTGCCCATGGCGACTTGAAGGCTGCCAATATTATGCTGGACGAAAATCTGATGCCTCGTGTTTCGGACTGTGCATTGGCTATATTAAAACCACTGACCAACACTAAAGCCAAAATTCGGGTATGTTTGCAATAACATCGATTGAGCCACAGTTACAGAATGAAGATAATGTTATTTATCCCTTGCCCTTTTTACTTAGATTGCACTCTAACTTGAGCTGAAAGTTGCTTCTGAGATAGGTTCACTGAAAAGAATATAGATTCCTTGAATAATGACTATTTATATAGTAACAGTTGCAAAATGGATCAGAACATTGATAATAATCTAACTATACTATGGAGAGAGATAGGTTAACTGACATTGGTCTGTTAAAAACAGGCTTCTGAGATTGCTATTAGAGATACTGGGTACAGTTCACCTGAACACGGCCAACTGGGAATTAGCAGCACAAAGAGTGATGTCTTTTCCTTTGGGGTGTTGCTTTTGGAGCTGTTATCAGGAAGAAAACCTTTTGAAAGGTATGATTTTAATCCATCTTGCTGCAGTTTAATTTTATTTCCTCTTCTGGGGTTGTCAAATGATGGACTTCTGTTCCTATTGCAATACAGTTTTATGCCAAAGGAAGAGCAGTATCTAGTAAATTGGGCTTCGACAAGGCTTCATGATAACGAGAGTTTGGAGCAGATGGTGGATCCTGCAATTAAAAGAACATTCTCATCCAAGGCTCTTTCTCGTTATGCTGATATCATCTCCCTATGCACTCAGGTATTACTTTACCATATTAGCTCTTACATATCATGCTATACTAACTGAAAAATGAATATAATTATGATTATCTCTTGCATGCCACTTTGGTACTTACATTCAAAATGAATCTATAATTCACGCATTTGCTTTGGTTTGCAATGAATTGTATCTTTGACACAGCCTGTAAAGGAATTTCGATCTCCAATGTCTGAAATAGTGGACTCTCTTGTATCTTTTATGCAAAAGCTCAACTTGTCAAAGAGTTGTGGTGGTGTAGCAGATGGAACTGAACTTGACCCACTTGAGAGGTCTTTCCGTACAACCACCTCCCGATTTATGCCTTCACCCTCATTGAGCTATGTATCCGCCTGAGCCTGAATCATGTACTAACCTTGTATACGGCAGAAGAAGCTATACTCTGTGCAAACTTGTTGAAGTAAACACACTAGGAATTTTAGTTGATCTGTATTCATGTGTTCCCAGCATTTCTTTCTCTCACGAATTACTACATATTTTTTTGTAAAAAGTACAAACTAGATTAAATTTCATCTATAAAAAGGTTCATATTGTACTAAGTCAACGTTATTTTTAGACCTTTAAAATGGGGTTCGCTTCTTTTTTTTTTTAAATTGAGGAAGGAGGAAAATTTTTATTAATTAAAGTGATGCTAATACCTATTTTTTGAAAGGATTTGAACAACTTTGCTTAATGATTTGAGTAAATATTAATTATATTAACCACCATAGTAAGATTTGATTGTTTTATTATTTTTTGAAGTTAACATTTTTTGAAGTTAACAACAATGTACTCTTCTTTTATCGCACTAGTGACCTTGGCTCTCACAAAAGCCCTCCTAGTCTTCATGATTTTCACATGGATGTGATGCCTTCTTACACTAAGTGCACTTCATACTCTAACGAGAACGCCTAGTAAATGTGCTGCTTAACCTTGTCATGAGCATGACTTGGAAATTAAAAAATAATACTAATAATATCGAGCAAGAATAATGCATCCAATATCCAATGACCAAGTTCCACAAGTTACTTCATTTATAACATGTCTGTAAGAATTTGCATCTTAAAAGTTCTGTATATGTCAAAAAAAGAACAGGTAATGTGAATATAACATTAAAAAAAAAGGAAACTCCATAAAACCCATTGTTCAGTAATTTTAGCTATAGTCATTATCCACCTAAAGGATTCATCATTATCAGACGAAGCTTCTCTTCTTCAATCAGACCTTCATGCTCCAAAACCACTGGTCAAAAGAGTGTTGATCTCTCCAATTATATTAACTGGTCTTCCATCAAACATGGATGAAAGTGTATTCTCACACAGTTTTTTCAGTTCCTTTGTTTTTGCCACAGCCGCATCCTGCAATCCACTCAACATTTAGTCTGTCTCTTGTATAAGATTAGTTGTCAATATATGCATATGGAATGAAACAGAGCTTCTTCTCTGCTTGGTAGCAGATAATTAAGAATGCGGGCAATAGAGAAAAAGGGGGTTATAGCTTATATTGCCTGTTAATATTGTTTGAATTGATTTCTATCTCCTAATTGAAGCAAAGAGGAAGCAAAAAATTATAAAGAAATGACATATTTCTATGGATGACAACTTTTTCGAGAAAGAAATTAGAGTAAATCAGTGATGCTGTGAGTGAGAACTAATCCATGGGATGAAAGTGATGTCCACCTTAGCCTCTAATTGGCATATCTCTGTGTCCTCCCAAGCAAATTATACAAACTCATTTGTTCTAGTTTGTTCTAGAAAGAAAATTAATCTCACTCCCAGAAAGAAATCACAAACAGATAACTTCAGGTGAATCAAGAGCAAAGTCGATGTTTTAAAAAACTAATCTGGTAATTGAACTGTTGTCTACTGATGATAATTAAATATACATAAGATTTCTTTTTATATTAAATAGGGGAATTACATTTACCTCCCTTGAGGTTATCTTAAATGACATTAACACCATCTCTAGTTTTGAAAAAACACTCTTCCCTAATACTCACTCAAAAAATTGTACATAACATTTGTTTTCTGTCACTCTTTCAACTTTATCGGTCATTTATCAAAAAGACACTAATATACACTCCGGTTGTGCTACTAAAAATATAATCATACCTTTCAAAATTGCAAATAACAGATATATAATCATACCTTTACAAATTAAAGTGAAAATTCTAATTGTATCATATAGTAAATGACATGAATAGATGTAAATGAGGCAAAAAAAATGTTTGATGCAATTTCTTTTAGTAACTATAGGGGAGGTGGATGTTTTTTCAAAACTAGAAGGGGTGTTAGTGTCATTTAAGGCAGCCTCAAGGGAGATACATGCAATTTTCTCTATTAAATAACAATAGTTATAATTACGTACTTTATTCTCTAAATTATACCTCTAATTGTCAAATCCTATTACTATTCTATGTTGTAAGTCTCAGATAGCGGCGCAGCGCGTCGAACCCTAAAAACGGGATAGCGGGATCACGGATGGAGGGATGACCGCTATTGCGAAAGCCAAAAAACAGTATATAAACTAAACATAAAATACAAACAGTATACAAAAATATTTAAAAATAGCAAAATACACAAAATTAAAGGGGTAATCATACTTAATAACAAAAATCCAACATCAAAATCAAGTTCTAATAGTAATTGTAATCAACAAAATAGATAACAGAGCAGACAAAACAGAGTCCAAAAAAGAATGAAAACAATCGAGCAAGAACATAACGATGTTGAACAGAGCAAGAATGGAACAAAATGATGTTGAATGGAGCAAGAAAAGAATGAAAACGACAGAGCAAGAACAATGGCAACAGAACAAGAACAAAACAGAGGAAAAATGAAAACAGTTTCTTTTTCACGATGCTGAACAACCCTTTTGTGGGTTTATAATAATAAAAAATTAAGGCTTAAGTGGGTGCGGAATGACCTAGATAATCTTAATGAAGAATAAAAAAAATAAAGCTTATGTTTTTGAAAAACTTCTAGAGCGGGTCGGGCTGGGATAGCAGGTCAGAATGATAGCAGGATTCGTGGTCGGTGGTGTCGCGGCCAGCCCCCTCCACCGCACCGGGATAGCGAGATTGTGCAGGCTCGCGCCGGGATTGACAACAGAGTTACTATTTACTAAGATAACGTGTATCTAGTAATAGTTTAGAGAGGTGAGGTGTAGAGCTCAAATGTCACTTCTTTTGCTACAGAAAACAATGGAACAAAGAAGGGAAGGGAGAGACGCAAGGATTTATCCGACAACTTTGAGATGTTAAATCAGACTATTATGCATGAAATTAGTTGAACACTTGAATACTGTCCCCTAAAATAGTACGGGCACACACAAGTAGAAAAACTAACTTGTTTTGGCCACAATGAAGATAATGAATTGTGTAGTTCCATGCGCTTAGTAGCCAAGTCCTTCAATCCGTCTTTCAACTTGACTTCATGATGTTTCTTTTCCTCCAAAGAGTTGACTAGTCTGTCAAGAAATCTGAAATTTGGCCACAAAATATAGTCCTTTAACACAACGCATAGATACAAAATCTAACAGCTGGGTTTATGTAAATAAATGTGCTTCTTTTAAGCACGAAATCTTAGTTATAAAATATCAATCAAGTAATACCTTTTGGAGTTAAGAATCATAACGAGATCCCTTGTCTTCCTATTTGTCAGCAATGAAATTGCCAAAGAAACATCACTTTGCATCGTTTCTATAGCATCAGCAGCATACTGCTGTAGTACAAAGGGAGAAACTGCCTGTACTTGATTTTGTAGCGACAAAGTTTCCTCATTCTTCAATTCAGCTAACCGTTGATTTAAGAAGGATTTCAGCTGATGGCATAAAATAAAATTCAATACAAGAAATTAAGATTTAAGCTGGACATTAGAAGTGAAACGCACCGTCTCAAAAATAATAATAATAATAAGAATAAAAATTAATAATAATAAATAAAACAAACTAAACCAACTCCACTCTACCTTCATTTTTCCACTTCACTCTTTCCCTCCTTCTCTTGGCAACAACACCAACCACTCCCCCATTTTTTTATTTTTTTATTTTTTTTTTTCTCCTTGTTTCTTCTCACCCCACAACACAAATTGCACACATAAACCCTAAACCCTTAAAATGAATTTAACATCTTCAAAAGCATAACTTCTCATACTCCAACAAGTGTTCTTGGTTAGGATTTTGAGGTTAGGGTTAGTGAGTTAAGGAATGAGAAGAGTACCCATTCTTTAAAAGGTGTTTATTGAGACTCTTTGAGTTAAATACACAACTCTAATACAAAGAATGAATCGTTAGAAAAATGTGATTTTGTTTAAAAATCTTATTTTAGTGTTTAAAGTAGATTTTGAGGATTTTTATGGTTTCCTGTAGTTAGCTAAAGTTTAGAATATTTTTCTAAAGTCTTGAGAATATTTTTGATACTCAGATTTATTAACTGAGGTCCTATCTGCTACTCTATGAATTGTTAGAGAACAAACTTAGTCAATTCTTCATAGTTGTGAGTAGACGACAAACATTGTCACATATTTTTATTATACTATAATTATTATTTTACTTGTTTATGTTAAAGTATTTATTTAAAAATTGGAAAAACACAACCTTTGAATATGTTTTCCATGACTTACGAAGAAATGATAAATGATCTTTAAATATGTGTTTTGGGAATCGTTTTTATAATTATGAAATTGTTAATGGAGGTAGGTACACCTAATTACATCCTTATGAGAGATATCATCCTTAGGAGGAGAGAGCTATCAACGAGATGTAAGCTTCCTAATGCGTTATGATGCATTGCGGGATTGAGAGGAGAGGGTTATCCGTTAGATGGAGCCACCCTAAGAGAAATGCCACCCTTAAGTGGAGAGGGCTATCAATGAGATGAAGCCACCTATTGGTTCTCAAAAAATTTATGTTTTTACTTATTTGATTTTCTATGATTTTTTAAGGTTGTTCATTTTGATTTCACTTCTTTATAAATTGGATTTTAAATATTTCTACCTGAACGGTTAAATTATAAGTTTAATGATTTTATCATGTGTATACTTTATTTGAGAATTATCTATATTTCAGGTAGTATTGTTTAGCACAATTGCTACAAGATTGTAAAACAATTATTCGTGCCTTTTTGTGTTTTCCTTCTCGATGGTGGTGGATGTTGTCTCCTCACTAAATCTCTGTGACTTACCCCTTCATGTTGTTCATTTTTTTTAGATTCATAGGCAGTTGAGTAACAAGTTGTTAGTAGATTCAAGTCTCAATCATTTCTTTGGTAGGCCTATTTGATTGATGACCCTTCTGTTAAGTATCTGTTGAATCGTGATATATTTTGTAGCTATTTTGATTCTAGAAAGTCATTTGGGAATGTATTAAATATTTAAATTCACCCTTTGAAATATTGACTGGGTTAAAAGTTTGAAACACGGTTTTATAATTTGGAAACGTTGAAGTTTAAAAGGATACTTTGTCGAAATTTCGAGAAATATTATATTTTTTTTTTTGAAATGGTTTAATGGTTAAGTTAGTTGATAGGCTTGCCAGACTAGAAGTATAGCTTGTGCGCCTGTCACAATGTTCGATTTTTGGGTTGTGACAAGAAGAATGGGATCTAACTCATAAGTTTATCTACTGTAGGTAACTGTTGACAAAAAAAAATTTAAATAAATTTGAACAAAACAACTGGATTTATGTTCCTTTCTGTCTGTCCAAGGGTGAAATATCTGAAATTAAATGAGGTAAACCAAGAACTTGATAGAATAAGGAGTAAGCAGAATTATTAAATACCTCGTACAGATCGTCAAGAATCTTATTTCTGTACTCTGTGCCTAAAAGCTGGCTCCTCCCTTCATTGTTTTCTGTCAATTGAGATAAGGCATCTGGAAGAGAAGTCTGATTGTCCGGCACTGCATTTGATGCATTAACATCGTCAATCGCATCAACATGAGCAGACTCAACACTAATATCCCAGGATATATCTGCATGTGAGCCTAGTTCTTCGTTTGATATTGTTGGATCAGATCCGACATCCTCAGTTGATGAAGAAGTTTGTATGGCCTCAGAGGCATTAATGATTTCATAAGGACCCAAACCATTACCAGTATCCTCGGTTTCTTCTACGGTTCCAATGTCCCAATCAATTTGTGAACTTTCCACTGAAATATCCCAGTCAATGTCAGGAGCAGCAACTTCCTCACTGCTTACTGCAGGATTTGTTTCCTTGTTACTTGAGTGAACACCGACAATGTTAATAACATCAGAATCAACAGCAACATTTAAAGATGGAGGATTTTCACGCATGTTCCTCAAGTTATGTAGTACAGCTTCCGAAGATCTCTGCAATCATTATACTAATCCTAATTAATGTATACAAAAAACATGACAACTCTAAGCCCATCCTTCAATTGAGATGATTCAAAAGAGTTACAGGAATAATGCATCGGGTACAAAAGAAAACAATAAAATGAACAATATTTACAGTTCTCCCTTACATCCTTTTCGGTGTGAGCATCTCTGACAAAATTGCAATAATATTCGATCGCCTGTGAAATGTTGTCACTATTTACAACATCCAAAATCCTGCTAAATGTGCTTGGAAGTGATTTTGCTGTTTCCAAAAGTTCTAATCTGACATTTTTCCCCTGCAAAACAATATAATCAACCACAATCTTCATTTAATAGAAAATAAATACACCGTACAAATCCAAACCTGCAGGCCAAGCTCCTGACAAGCTTCAACGTATTTGGCTGCAGAGAGTGCAGCACTTCTTTTTATATCAGCCTCCTTGCGATCGAGTTCTGCCAGCTGCTGTTGAATCTTCTGTACCTGTTTCCTCTGATAAGGGCTTCATAACAGTAACAAAATAAAATAAAAATTAAAAGAAACAGAACAATACTCTCTCGCATGTCATTTTCTTCACAAAAACATAATGAAAGCTCAAAAGATCACATTGCTTACATTTCATAGTTCACATTTTGAGTGATAATTAGTGCAGCCTCACCAAGGAAAACATGATCCTTCTCAAAAGATCGCACAATTGCTTCCCATGCACCCTACCCAAATAATAATGACAATGATGACGTTGATAATGATGACAATCACACATGATTTCATAAACATTAACAAAGGGTATGGGTATCTCACCGCAGCACCTGATAGGCGACCAAATATGTTCCTGCTTTCCGAAGTAGACTTCAAGAGAATATCATATATCTGTTTGGCCTCTAGATAACCAATCCCTGAAGAAAGATAAAGCAATGCCCCACTTTTAATCCCATCTTATGCAAGCAATTTCACCCACCAAAATTTCTTGTAATCAATAAGCTCCCAATATAACTTTTGAGAACAACTTAACACTTGAAGGAAAATGGTTTAATAGAATTCAAGGTTTTAAAAAAAGGAGCGCGGCCGAGAAAGACAATACGGTATTGGTAGCCTCCGATACTGCTATTCTCCCTTTTACCATAGTGAAGAAAAATCACGTGAAACAGCCAAGACGAAATGCCTTTACGGCCGCAAAGAAACCTCGTGCATGAAAAAATAATCATAGAAAATCCCATTTTTTTCAACTCAGAAGGATATAAAATACCTTTTTAGAATAGATCTAAACACTACCTTATCTCTTTTTTGGGTTCTAACATTCTCTCATCTCGCAACTAGTATTATACATTGTATGATAGTACAAATAATTTGTATAAGATTTGTGCGATATTGTGATTAATTCACAACGCGACGACTGTAATCCGCAACCCAGCATGCAGATCGGCCAAAATCGCAAAACCCTTAACGACTGTGATCGCTATTTAAAACCAATCAGAACTCATGTTATTGCCTTGTAAGTCCACTTTGCAACCGCAATTAAAAAATAACCATAACCGCAAATTGTTAGATTCTCATTATTTGTCGGTGTAAAATGTAAAACTAATTTAGTTTCAGTGAATGTCCCATATTCTCAAGTTCAATAAGCATCTAATTAAGCTGTTTATCCCAATACACGTTTTGCATAACAGAATTCAAACTAAAATACATGAACTACAGTATATAAAAACCCATCGCATTTTTTTATTTACTTTACTTTTCGCTTAAAAAAGGGAAATAACTAACCATCAGGGTCTAGGGTTTGAAAAAGGGGATCAGAATCCTTGGGGAGTGATGAGAATTCGTTTGATATTCGAACCTTAATCGCCGCCACGCGTTTCCTCCAATCAGAAGGTATTCTCTTGCGATCGACCAACCATTCTTCAAAGATCAAAAATTCGAAATCAGAAACCAACGCCGAAAATTAAAAAGAAAAATGGAAATTAAAAATAAAATTGAGAAAAAAAATTATGAATGTAACCTCCGAGACGAGAAAACGTGATGTCGATAGGGATGTTGCGAATATCGTCGGGAGTTTGCATTGCAAATGAAAATCACGACAAGAGATGTTCTTTGTTGTTACAACTTAGCAGTAATTAGGATTTCGATTTCGGACAAGTTTCTTCGACATCACACCAAAGCAAAGTCACAGTTACAGACTCAATTCAGTTCAACTTCGGGATTTATTTCTTTTCCCCGTCAAACGATATTTCGGAATAGAATAATAAACACTTTTTTTTTTTTTTAACTTAAAACACTTTGCTTTTGTTGTTTTCTTGTCTTTTAATTTTAACTTTTAACAATATCTTAGTTTTTATTTATGTTGGTATGGTATTTATTAGTTGAGCTAAAATTTAAAATATTTTTGTGATTATTTTTATTTATATTTTACAATAATTAAAAATTTGATTTTTTTATTATATCGAGTTTTACGTTATGAGCACGCCGTATTCAATTACATTTTCCTAAAATTACAACACCAACATCAATCAATTATTAATTATATGTGTGATTTTAAAAATAATAAATAATTTATTATATTTATATCTCTTTTTATTAAATATTTTAGTGACACAACTTAAGTATGAATAAATGGAGAATTTGTCTTTGAATATTGGTGTCCTTGCAGCTAGGGTGAAAATAGATATGATTGATAGGGGTCTATCGTCTAGTCTATGATAAACTCAGGCTAGGCCAAAAAATTTTATAAATAAGTAACATGAAATCTTTTTTAAAAATTTATTTAGATAAAAAAAATCAGACTAAAACCACTAAAAAAAACCTTTTAGTTTTAGGCCTATCAAGCCAAATTACTTAATTAAATATAAATAAATTTTTTATTACTATTATTATATTATATTGAGTTTTGTTTTTTGTATTAAATCATAAATTTGTTAACGTTTTTTTATAGTTTAAAGATATTGTTTTGCATCAATGTTTGAAATATTTAAATGTAATATTTTAAATAGAATTGAAATATGATGTAATATAATGTTAGATACTCTAAACGATCATGTTAGATATTCAAATAGAATTTAAGTTCGTTGTCATGTTAACTTGTTTGTCTACAAAGTCCAAACAGTGAGAGGTGTAGATTTTCATAGAATAATAGTGAAGTAGACTTTTAAATAGGATTTGAAAAAGGTTAGGCCGACCTTAATATTGGACTTTTGACAAGTAATAGATCAAGCTTGAGCTTAGCATTTTCAATGTAAGTCAAACTTAAATTTTGCAAAGTTTAGTTCGGCTTAGTTTATTTCTACTCTTACTAGCAGCTAACAATTGACTTGTAAAACTTATACGAGACATATTTGTATCCTTCTTTATACTAAGTTTAGGTGTGGTTTTTCTATTTCAATTCTATCTTTATTTAAATTATTTTATTCACAAATTTGTCCTTTATACTATATTTTCACTAGTTCATAAAAGCTTTTTTACATTGATCATTTGAATTTTTAACATCAGTTTTAGTAACAGAAAAATCGGTGTCACAACAATCGGTGTTGTAAGTAGGATCTATAACACTAGTATTTAAAACTAGTATGATATGTTCCTTTTTATAATCCTAATTTTTTTCAAAACTAGGTGTGGTAAGTCACACATAGCACTGATTTTTTCTATACAATATGCGCTATATGTGTCCATAACTGATCAAAATATTTTGCGTCTGTTTTTATAAAAAAAATAGGTATGTTATGTCCACATATAATACTAGTTTTTAGGTAAAAAAGTATTATGTTACATCAGATTTATAGATTAACCGGTGTGATATGTTTGTCTTTTTTTTTAAAACAATTGTTTATATGTGCTACTTTTAATGTGTAAGATTTAGATTTTCACAACAATTGTATAAAATGTGTCCAAAAAATTATATTTCATATAACAAAATGTATTATATAACAAACAACAAATTGGACAAAAATGTGTCATCAAATTCATATTTTAGATAGCAAAGTATATAGTATAACTATATTAAACAATGTAACATCAAGTAACATTAAACTTTTGTAAATCTACTTTATTTTGTCATACTTATTATGTTTTTATTTTTATTTTCCAATATCTTCTATTCTTTGACTATTTGTTACATCATAATATTTTTATTATATTTTAATAATTAAAATGTAGCAACAAAAAATTACTACAAAATATATAAAAATATAATAATTACATATTAAAAATTAATAATTAAACGTATGTACAAATAATCCAATGAAGTTTATGAAGTAGCTAGAATATCACTAGAAGGGGGTTGAATAGAGATATTTGTTGTTTTAAATTTTCTTTTGTGTTTTACCGTTTCATCCTCTTTGAGAGGATGCAAATTAGAGGTTGGAAATTTAAAACTTTGAGTATGGTCTGATTACTGAAAGATAGAGAGAGAGGATAAAAAATGACACTCACAACTTTATATGGGTTCACTCAGTGAAGGCTACGTCCAGTCCTCACACTTGTGAGATTTCACTAAAAACGATCAACCTCTCACAGAGGTTAGTTACAATTTGTGTGTTCTAGAGCCTCACAAAGCTTACAATCTCTTCTCACATATTTCAACTATTCTCTAAGTGTAACTCACTTGGAAATTACAAGATGATATAATGAAGTTTAAGATATTTCTCTTTACTAACACTTTCTTAAAAAATATTTCAGAGATCTAGTGTAATTATAGAAAGTATAAAGAGAGGATGGGAATGCTCTTGATAGCTTTAGACTTTCTCTTTTGTAAGTTTTTTTGTTGTGTATGAATGAAGAAAAACATCCTTCCTTTTATAGAGTTGTAAGATAATCTATCCATGTGTTAAGATGCTTCATGACCGTTGGAGACTTAATCAAAAGTCCAAGGCCAATAATCTTAATTACATAAATGTCATTCAGTTGTCTTTTGTCTTGTTTGAGCGCAGAAGGATGGGAATTCAGTCCGTCCTCATATAGGAGGTTCAAACCTCCTTGATGTATGGACCTTAGCTGTCCTTTTTCTTTTTCGTTTTTCAAGACATGTCAAATTCTATTTTGGTCTTGTTTAGTACAGTTTTTATATCCTTTGATAAGATAGAACCATTTTCATCATATGAGGATGAAGAGAACTGGAGGTCCATCCTCTTACAGTTCATCCTTCTTTATTTATCCTCTGCCTTTGTCCTCTTCAGTTAACTTTTTTTTCTTTCAAACTCTAACACTTGATTTAACTTCTCTTTTGATAAGAAATCATTATTATAGTGATTTTGCATATTTGTTGGTTCATCCTCTTGAGGGTTCATCCTCTAGTCTATCTTCCAGTTTTGAAAAACTTGTTGGATTCACTCAGATTTTTTTTAAGAGCAACCTATTTTCTAATATTAATTCACTCAAGAGCACATATTAGTCATTAACAAGAATCATAATCAATAATTTTGTTATCATTAAAACCATTTGAAAGAGATTTTGTCTCAATAGTTTAAATTAAAATAAATAAAAAATATTGAAACACAATAATTTAAATTAGCAAGCCTTTGCAAAAAAATAAACAGCAAATGATATTTTTTAAAAAATAAACATGTTAAATTATAGATTAAATATTTTCAAAGTAATATACAATTTGTGTTCATTTTTTTCTTATTAGTGCTCAGATACATATTTTATTTCTCTAATACAAAAGAAAATATTTAATCAAAATCAGATTATAGTTTCAATTAACAGCAAAAATAATCAAAATCAAGTAGCTAGTGACGTCTTATCATTCTCAATATTATTTTGTGTTTTTGTCATAAAAAATAGTACTTTGAGTCTGTTCATTATATACACTCTCCAAAAAGGATAATTAAATTTATATATTTTTTGGAAAACACACGTGGCATAACACCTCTAATTAAGAATTAGTTATCGGAAGTTTAAGTAAAAATGAGACATGAAACATAAAATATAAGAAATAATACGTCAAAAAATAATAAAGAAATAATAGTACTCAAGATAAAAAGTCAAACAAAAATAAAAATAATGATCATGTAAAAATCAATGCTTACAAATATATCTCAAATCAATGCTTGCAAAATATATATTCAATTTTTTATAGGAAAAAATTACTCTATAATAATTGAATGTTTAAAACAAAAAAAAATTGTATACAAACAATCACTAATCTTTTTTAATAATATTTTTAGAGGGAAAATCACTCATATCTTATTTTAATCTTTTTAATTGTGTATACAAACAATTAGTCATAATTTTTTAATCATATATTTTAGAGTGAAAATCATTCATTTTATTATAAACTTTTCAATTGTTTTCATTCTATTTATTTTTTTTGTTATACCACTATTTTATAAACTAAGAAACTTAAAAATATTGAAACTTAAAAATATTGAAACTTTTTTCCGCAGATTGATACATTTATATACCATAAATATCACTTTCAAATTTATTTAAAAAATTTAAATTTAAAGAAAATTTTACAAATTACACTCGTGCAGCACGCGGGTTATATTTTAATTATCTAATACTATTAAAAATTTGTAATTAAAGTAAGTACATTGATAATCTTTCTTGTACACTACAAGAAAAAACCTATATACCTACGGAAAATTACCTACGGACCTTAGTCCGTGGGTAAATTATAAATTACCCACGAAAAAACCGTAAGTAAATTCATTATTTTGAAAAAAAAATTTAACACTATACTCACGGTTAATCCGTGGGTAATGTTAAAAATAATCCGTGGGTAATGTAAAAAAATGCAATTTGACGTAATTTTTCAAATTTTTTTCGTATTTTATGTTTCCACAGATTGTCCGTGGGTAAATTTAATATGTAATTTTTTTTAAAATTGTTTATTTATTTAAAACTGATAAAATGTAACAAAGTGGACTAGGTCAGGACCGAAGAAACGAAACTAAGCAAACACTCAAAAGAAAAGCTTAGATGGGCTTGCCTTTGTACCTACTGTGACGAAGCACTAAGGACTCCGTCGTTCTCGCAACGTGTTCAGAGCGCCGTTCTCGCAACGTGTTCAGAGCGCCGTTCTCGCAACGTGTTCAGAGCGCCGTTTTCGCAACGTCTTCAGAGCGCCATTCTCGCAACGTCTTCAGAGCGCCGTTATCGCAACGACTTCAGAGCGCCGTTCTCGCAACGTCTTTAGAGCGCCGTTTTCGACCTTCTCTTCAGCGCGGTTCGATTAGGTTAGTTTCCATTGCTTTGATTTTATAATTGTTAGAATGTGATCTACTGTGAGCTTTGTGTTGTCAGGTTTGTTCTGATTTAGGGTTTTTGTGTTGTGATTATTCTGATCTACGAAGACATTGCTTTGTTCAGCTTCTGCTTCATGTTTTGGTTTTGAAGCTTTGTGAGCTTTGTTCTGATTTAGGGTTTTTGTGTTGTGATTATTCTGATTATTCTGATCTACGAAGACATTGCTTTGTTCAGCTTCTGCTTCATATTCTGGTTTTGAATCTTTGTTAG
The DNA here is from genome assembly GCA_037974295.1 of Cicer cuneatum. Taxonomy (NCBI): domain Eukaryota; kingdom Viridiplantae; phylum Streptophyta; class Magnoliopsida; order Fabales; family Fabaceae; genus Cicer; species Cicer cuneatum. Next base: position 35,906,782 of record JBBPBO010000001.1, read on the forward strand.
CTTTGTTCTGATTTAGGGTTTTTGTGTTGTGATTAATCTTATTATTCTGATTATTCTGTTTGTGGTGTAGACTTCACATATCATGTTAGAACCCTGACAAAGGAGAAATTGAATGTATATGCATTGATCTAAAATTGATGTTCAAAATTAATAATAATGTAAATTATAATGACCTGCAACATTGCAGCCACATCTTGTTGCTATTGGAACCAATATTGGTGTTGTTATCTGTGAGTTTGATGCTAGATCTCTACCCCCTGTTGCTGCCCTACTTACCCCACCAGATAGTAGAGAGCATTCTGCTGTATTTGTAGTTGAAAGGGAGCTAAATTCAAGTCAACTTCAAACACGTATCAACTCTCATACCTTGCTCTGCCTTCTGGAATGTCTTCTAAGAGAGGTTGCTTAAACTCTATGCAGTTCGTGTCGTAAACGTTCACATTTTTTGCTGTATTTCTCTTCCTGTCTCCTACCTTCTCAAGCCTATATTCATTTATTGGTGTTGTTATCTGTGAGTTTGATGCTAGATCTCTACCCCCTGTTGCTCCCCTACTTACCCCACCAGATAGTAGAGAGCATTCTGCTGTATTTGTAGTTGAAAGGGAGCTAAATTCAAGTCAACTTCAAACACGTATCAACTCTCATACCTTGCTCTGCCTTCTAGAATGTCTTCTAAGAGAGGTTTCTTAAACTCTATGCAGTTCATGTCGTAAACGTTCACATTTTTTGCTGCATTTCTCTTCCTGTCTCCTACCTTCTCAAGCCTATATTCATTTATTGGTTTTTTGCATGTTAGTTTCCTACTTGATTTATCAGCTATTTGCAGCTTTATTCATGTGAGCATTTCTCCAATGGTCATGTGATAATGATGTTTAATGAACTGTCGCACTCTTATTAGGTAGTCACTCTCATTTTTGCATCAAGCACTGTATCTGTTTCGATTACTTTATATGGTCTCTCCTTTCTTGGAATTCCACTTTTTGGTCCTGATAAATGAAAGGTTCCTGACCTTGCTTATTATGTAAAGTTGAATCTTTTTGTGGTTCTAGTATTTTGATTGTTAGAAAGACATATAGTCTTTGGGTTATAGGTGAAGACGCAGTGAGAAAGCAGATGGCTGCAGCCTCTCAATTCCAATAACATGTAAAATACATCAGTACACATAATCTTTAATGGTGTATGAGTTTGTAAAAGATTATTCTTACTAATTCTACTGAGCACCTTTACAAAAGAAGAATACCTTTGATGGAGCTGAACCTCAACCTTCCAAAAGAAACTTGTGTAAAGAGAAGTTTTGAACAGTCATGTTTGGAAAGGGAGGTCTTTTAATCACCTTGTTTTACTAGGATGCTTTTTTGCCACCTCACCCTCAAATATCATATAAGGATTTTGCTTGAAGCACGTGTCTTTTTTTCTTCCCAATTCTGTACAACCTGTTAAACCCCTGATTTGCATCACATTCATATAAAGTTGAATGCCAGTATTACTTTGATCTGTGTTACTTTTAATGAGGGTATAAGTTCGTGAGTTTCCTTTAGATTTGAAATTGCATTTATTTTGTTTGTGTTTCAGTTGGGAGACATTTCAGCCTGTGGGGGGTCTACTTCCTCAGCCAGAATGGACTGCTTGGGACCAAATCGTTGAGTATTGTGCATTTGCATACCAACAATACATAGTCATATCTTCTCTGCGCCCACAATATAGATACCTGGGAGATGTTTCAATTCCATATGCTACTAGTGCTGTTTGGCACCGGAGGCAACTGTTTGTGGCAACACCAACTACTATAGAGTAAGCATCTACAATATTACTCAGTGCTTTTTGTATTATTGGTTTAGTGCACCATTGTTTCTTGTAAGTTTGCTTTAGCTGTTTAGAAAGTGGGAATTAAAAACTACAATTTACGTAGTTAATTCCCTGGTTATTTGTTTATAGGCCAATGAAAATATAAACTATTCATGACCAATGAAAAATTGGGAAAATTATGGTTTAGCAAATCCTGATGAACATATATCTAGTGTAGGAAGTAACCAATAATGGCTAATCCATGTCAGAATTGAACGTTGCGGGTGTAGCTGCAGTTTTATGAAAGTTTCATCCCTCCTGTTTGGATATGATGTGTGGCATCATTATCAATGCATTTGTTCTTTTGTACAATAGACCCCAAGTCTCTAAGATTTCAGTTTTGGATACTTCTTCATAGCTCATGCTCACCTTTTACTATCCTATCATATTCACCCCTTTGTTGATCGTACATATATTCCTTGTATCTTTGATTGAATTAAATGGAACCCCTTGATCTCCCAAGCACTGGTCAATAATTCCATCAGCTTAGCATTTTCTCTATCCTATTTTTTGCTCATCACAACAATAGCATTAGTAATAGTAACCCAGATGCTCATCTTGATTGTGTTGTGTCTAATGAGTTCTCAAAGAAATACAAGTTTAAAGTCAAATCTTTGTGAAAATCTATTTGTATTGGGAAATCTTCCGTGACGTACTTGATGTTCAAACACTTATCATCTCTTCCGGATAGATACAACCCCCCTCTTGCGTTGAAAAAAAAATGGACATCCATATGCTTGTCTGTCTTGCTATGTGGGATGCTTGCATCACTTGTAAAGCTTAAATGCGATGTTCAAAGTCTCTGTAATGATTGACTATCTCAAGCATAAGTTGTTAGGTGAAGATTAATAAGTTGAAGTGACATTTGATTTTGATTAAAATGTCCAACAACTAAAATTCATAATTTATTTTACATTATATGTTTTGATTTCAGAGTTGTTTTTGTGGATGCTGGGGTTACCCAAGTAGACATTGAAACTAAGAAGATGAAAGAAGAACAAAAAATGAGAGAAGCACAAACAAGAGCAGTAGAAGAGCATGGAGAGTTAACACTAATTACAGTTGAAGGTCCCCAATCTACTACAGAAGAAAGAATATCATTGAGGCCTCATGTTTTCAATTTTTATCATACATAGAAATGAGTGCTTCCATTCAGGGTCTATTTTCTCTTTTTTCAAGATTTAATATTTTGTTTCTAGATATATTTGATAGATGTTGCTGGAATGAATTGAAATGAATATTTTAGATTGAATTTTGTGTAATTAGATTATTTTTCTTTGAAACCGGCATTACTTTTGAAAACTAGGGTATCTTTGTGTTAACGATTTTGATATACTCTACATCTTTGATTAGCCGTTAGTTTTCTTAAGTTTTAAAGCCTGAAATTAATATGTGAATTTCATCTTTCATGTATATGCAAGTTTTGTGTTATTTTTGCACTGGAGATAATTAAATGCAATTCAAGTGTATGATTCTGGTTTTAAATCGTATTATTCTCTAAATAACTCAAAATTATGTTTTGTAAGAAAATTGAGAGAAGATAAAATTGCTCTCCCACTGGATATACATCTGGGGTCCGCTTTTTCATCTTGTTTTTTACGGAAAATCTGTGGGTAATTTACCCACGAAAAACCTGTGGGTAATTTACCCATTGAAAATCTATGAGTAATTTACCCACGGAAAATCTGTGAGTAATTTACCCACGGACATTCCTTAGGTACCCATAGCCTACTGATTGTTCGTGGGTAAATATTTACCTACGAGCGAAATAGCTACGAACCCGTGTCCGTGGGTAATCCGTTGGTAATTTTAGGTTACCTACGGACTTGCCGTGGGTAAAACTAAAATCTTCCGTAGGTAATAAACTTTTTTCTTGTAGTGGTATAAATTTTCTTGAAACCTTTCAATAAATTATATCATTTCAAAACCCTACCACAAAAATAATTAAGTTATATATATAAAGTTAGACAATTTCAAACGATAAAGCAAAACAAAACAACGAAATAAAAAATTGAGACACAACTCAATTAACACTAAAAATTACCTATCAAGTATCCTCTTAATCTGTTGCTTGCATCTTTGTGTATCAAACAAAACCAATAAATTAAATTTGTATTTGGACAAATGACAAACATCTGATCGATATCCTATATTTCACAAACTAACTTAGCAATTTGACCATACAGTTAGTAACATTTACTTGCGTATTCAAGAACGGTCCTGCGTACTATTCTTTTTGGATCACTATGCAGCTTATTTTGTATGAATTGTTGGAATTTGTGTGATGTGGATCAAGAAATCCATATAGATTACTATAACTCTTAATGATACACACTCGATGCAAATATGTAAATTGTAGAAACAAATTGTTATTTAATAAAATACATATTTCTTTATCAATCAAATTACTTGATTATTTTAAAATCGTATAAAATTTGGTAACGTCTATTATTTTATCTTTATCGAGAAAAGAAAAAAAATAAACACTTCTATATGCTAATATTTATTACTCATTATCTTTATCTCATTAACCAAAAGAATAAATTACTATATTAAATTATCTTTGTTAAGCATTAATTTATTCACTATTATCACAACTACAAAGTTAAATATAATGACTTGAGAGTAATGCATATAACATTATTTAAAAACATAGAAAATTATGATGAGAGTAACAAAGAGAGTAGCAGCGGTGCAAGGGTTTTGTTACAAGAATCTTCCTGCTAGGTTTCCAAATCGGAAACAGACTCAAGCTCCCTTTGCGCAAGTCTTCATCAAGAGAAACAAAGGTGAGGAAGGGTTCACTTGGGTTGATAGAAACACCGGTGAGGGGGAGAAAGAGAGGTATGATAACGCATAGACTGTAGAGGAGGAAAGTGCTTCTACCGACGAAGTGAAGACGATGCAGCGATGGAAGGCAAGGCTACAAAGGTTCGACAGGGTCTGCACGACAAAGGATAATGTCTTGGGCATGGTTGTTCGAGTGTTAAGCGAACTTGGGGGTATGATCAATTTCTACTTTACCAACTTTCTTGATGACATTTCTCATGAAGAACTCATGCAAAGTTTTCATTATTGCAAGCAGCTTACAGACGTTTATTTAGCGCAAACACGAAATACAAAGGGAAAGAGGTTTGGTTTTGCTCGCTTTTTGAAGGTTAGAAATGTTAACAATTTTTTTACCTTGAATAATACTTGGTTTGAGACTTACAAATTATAGGCAAATGAGACAAAATTCTTTTGCTTTTGACAAGTCTTTGAAGTCTTTAAAATCTGAGATGATAAAAGAGCATAATTTGTCAAATGTGGGTTGTGCAGGTGTATGTTGGTCAAATGTTAAATTTCATGCCAATGTGCAATCAGTCATATTGTATCAATTAGAGCATACACGGTGGGGTGGGGGTGGGGGTGGGGGTTGAAGATGTCATATGCTGATGTGGTTTCTAAAGGAAACAACTATCATTTTGTTAAATGAGTTGACCCCAAAAACAACAAACAGTAGGGGATTCCAAGAAATATTGGAATGGCCAAACTTTTAAGATTTTTGAAGAGGATATGTTGTGGGATAAAAAAGGTGTTATAGGGGTCACCCATAAAATTGCTTCCATATTTACAAAAAAAAGTTTTTGATGCATGATGTGAATCAACTAGGGTGTTTATCATGGTGTGTTAAGACAAAATCTCAATTAAAGTGTTTTGATGAAAACAAACAAAAATTAATTAAAGACTCTAATTATGATTCTAAGTTAGTTGTTATTTAACATGTGTATTTGAGTGTATTAATCTAAGATAGATACTAAGCATAATCAGTTTAAAGAACAAAGCTAAAAATGGACAGTCAAGAACCAAGAATGTTCCGGACGTTTTCTGGAAAAAACAAGAACGTTATCTAGGATTTTTTTACTTCATCAAGACTGTTTGATCTGGACTTTTATGCAAAGAAAAATCATGTTTATTTTAAATGGATTTCCAGTACATCCTCATGGGATATGAAACTTTAAAGATAGAAAAAGAAACACTCTAAAATATCTAAGGAGAAAAGATTTAGAGCAAGGCAAAACAGAAGAAACAGCTGAAAACGATCATTCTCCAGTTTCTGTCATTCTGCACCAGAACATTCTCCAGTTTCTGAACCAGACCAAGAACGTTTTCTATTTGTTGTACAACACCACATTCTGACACATACTCTCATGATCAAATTAAACCTATAGTGTGTACAGATCAGGTGGCAGACAATAAACAAATATGAGAAAGTCAAGAAGTTAAAAAGCAGAAAAGTTCAGTCAAAAGGATTAAAATAAAGGCTGATTATTTTATTCTGCCCCTTGACTAAGGGAACCTCCTCAAACGGTAATATTGAGCCTACAAGGACTTCCTAAAAATCTATAAAAAGAACCTCACTGATCAAGAGAAAAACAAGACATTCAAGTGCAAAGAAAAATCATCAATCATTCACATTAACACTTGAAAGCTTCTCAAAGAAATCAATAACCCTCTGTTTCGAATTCATTATCTTTAGTTTACTAAAACTTCTTGTAAAGAATCTAAACTCAAACAAGAGTTGAGTCAAAATAGATTATGTTATAAATCTTATCATTATCATTTAACACTCAAGACTATAAGGCTTGTTTATAGCTTGAGTGAGTCGTTTTAGAAAAAATCATTTTAAGGTTAAAAGGTGAGTTGTAAAAATCCTATCAAAGTTTGATAGGTGATCTGATTGAAACTCTTTCTGGGCGGAAATAATTGACAACTGTGACAGATCAAGGTTGATTTGAGCTGGATGCTGTAAAACCAAGAAGGTTCTTTGTTTTTAATACGTAGTGGAAAATCTCATTGGTGTGAGGACTAGACGTAGCCCAAGTTGGGTGAACCAGGATAAATCTCTGTGTGTTATCTCTTCTCTATCTCCATTTAAATTTAGCTCTTTACTTACTTAAGTTGAAAACAATTGTCTGTTTTTTAAAACAAACTAGAACGTTCTCCGTTTTCAGAACGTTCTCCGTTTTCTGCCTTTACTATTAAGATCATTCTGCCTTTTAGAACTAACCAAGAACGTTCTCCTTTTTCTGTTCCCAGAATCAAGAATGTTCTCCCTTTTCTGTCTTATTAATCAAGATTATTCTTGAGTTATTTTTAAGTGTTAACAAGAAAAATTTTAAAAGATAGTTTTACAATTTAAACTCCCCCTTCCTTGTAAAGTTACATTTCTACTTCAGGGTAGAGTCAAGGTGTTCATTTATTCAATAGAGGAAGAAGAGAAGACATTAAGTGGGTTGAAAGGAGTTGTTGATTTTTGTAGTCAACTACTCTCTAACTTTTATGCTTAGTCTCTAGATGATGTGGTAAGGGAAACGTGTGGGTGGGTGAAAGTGTATGGTGTTCAGTTGCGTGCTTGGAATATTGAATTCTTTAGAAAAGTTATGTTCTCAAAGGGCAATTCGGTAAGCTAGAATTTTAAACCAAAAATAAATTAAGATTTGACTTTGTAAGAGTTCTTTAACACACGTCAGTTGTTGAGATTATCAATAGTGTGGTACAAATCTTGATAGACACTGAGGTGTATAATATTCATCTAGTGTAAGAACCTTTTTCAAATCCTATGCTTGATGATAGTTTGTGGTGTGATGAAGATGATTCTAGTTTTGTGTCAAGTTTCTGCCCAAATTTGATTGCCTCATTTGACTTTGGTGTTGAAGGTAATCAAGATAGAATAAATGAAATAGTCAAAGAATTAAATGCAAAATGGAAGAGTTTCTAAAAGAAGTTACGTTTAGCTACCAATAAGGAAGACAACTTTATGGAATGAAATAATAACTTGGAGTTTGGCGCAGAAAACAACCACCAAAATTTTAATATTCCAAAAATCGCAAACAAGGAGGCAATGTGTGCTAGGACTAACAGATGAGAAATTGAGCCCAATGTTGTTTTGTTTTGGGCCGAAAGCCCAACCTAATAAGAAAGGGGTATGGGATGAATTATAGGGTATGGGTAGCAACAACAACTTAGGTATTTGTGGTGAATCCATCATGGGCTAATCTATTGATGTAATTTTTCAATAATTTCAACAAAGACCTTTGGGTTCCTCTTCAAACATCTTAGGCCAACTCAATATTGCTAACACGGGTATGGCTAGCCTTCTAGAGAAAGAAAGTCTAGAACTTGCAATCCTACTGATTAATCCATCATCAAAGGCGTGATAAATAATGGGTTAACTTGTGCTAATAAGGAAAAATCGTTCAAAGCCAAAGATAGCATGAAGGGTCTAAATTAAAGAGGCGCAAGAGAGAGTGTCCAAAGTTGAAGGAAAACAAGGCATCATCAAGAAGTCAACCTGAGTAAGTAAGTTCTTTTTCTATATCATGTCGGCTATAATCCTAAAAATAATTATTGGAATAATTGGGTTATGCTACATGATGATATAGAGGAAGTGGCAGATGATGTTTGGGGCTTTGGGGGTATAATATCAATTAACTAAAAGGGTGATAAAAGTAATATAAAAAAATTAGGTGAAATTGAAAAGAAAGGTAGAGAGATTAAAGGCAAATATGTGTTGGGTAGGGACTACACTCATTAGTGTATTCTTTTATCTCTGTGTTAGATGTTGTTTGCTATCCATGAAGATCATCAGTTATAATGTTAGAGGTTTACGGGGTTTCTAAGTAGAAGGAAGTCAAAAACTTGATTTGAACCAATTGTTCTAATATTCAATGTATTCAAGATACTAAACTTGAAATGGATGATAAGTTTTTTTTGAATTAATGTGGGACTTTCGTACTGACCTTCAATTGGTTCTTTTGGTGGCATTCTGAATTTATGGAATATAAATTCTATGGAGGTGGAGTATTCGTTGAGTTTTAATCATGTTCTAATTATAGGTGGAAGATGTTCTTTAAATGAGGAAACATGTTACATTGCGAATGTTTATGCACCTTGCGATAATAAAGCAAACATGTCTTTTGGAACCAACTGGGTGATGTCTTCGTCAATCAGTCGGGGGCTAATTGGTATGTTTGTGGTGATCCTAATTATATCAGAGGTGAAGAGGATAAGAAAGGTAGGAGGGCTTTTGTGATTAATGCGGTTGTCTCTCAGTTCAACAACTTCATTGAAGATGCATAACTAGTTGATTTGCCTCTTCAAGGGAGGCAATTCACTTGGTGCAAACGAGATGGATCCATCTATGAGTAGCCTGGATTGATTTCTTTTGTTATTCTAGTGGTGTAATATGTGGCCAAGTAGCGTTAACAGCTGAAGGTCTTAAAATTATGTTTTGTGCGACTTCTAAACCCAGTCTCTTTACGAGTTTTCAAATTGGAGTGCACCCTCAATTTAGGGTATATCATCTTCAATTTACAGACGATACCTTGATTATGGGTGAGAAATGTTGGGCTAACATTAGAGTTATAAAGGTTATTATGTTTTTGTTTGAACTAATGTTTGGTCTCAAAGTGAACTTTCATAAAAACTTGTTTGTGGGAGTTAATGTTTCAAATTCATGGATGGAAGAGGCTTCCCTTGTGATCCATTGTAGAATTGGTGGTTTTCCGTTCAACTATCTCGGGCTACCAAATCGTGGTAATCCTTGTCGCCTACCTTTTTGGACCCCTTTGGTTGAAAAGATTAAAAAGAGGCTCTTAGGGTGGAAGTGTTGCAACTGGTCAATAGGAGGTAGAATTGTGCTTCCTAAATCTATGTTGCATGTAAAATTAATTGTGCAAGTTTACACAATGCAAAACAAGTAATAAAGTGTGAGTAAAGTATCATTATCACGAGGATTGATTATGTCACCTATTTCAATGTTTTTCTAGACAAATAATTTGTTTATCATAAAAATAAAAAGAACACATTTTTGAGTTACAATTTTGAAATTATTTTAGGATTAAAAATGTAAAGTTAAGTAAAAGATATTGGATTTAATTTCAAATAACAAAGGGTCGTTAAGGATTTAACTTGGTTATAAATATGTTTGTGTGCGCTAGTATGATGTAGCATGAAGTAGCTTTCCTGGGACCAGATTGACCTTAGAGGTTTTCCAACTCAGATACCATGGTAACCAAGGGGTTATTACCATCCTTAGGTTCACGAACTACACATCATATCATGTTATACTTTATTTTAGGAAATCATCTTCTCTATGGACTTAAATGTTATTGCTAACCATTTAACTTTAATATCTTTTCCAAGCATACTAATTCCATATTAAACCAAGCACTTTCCATGATCAAAAGATAAGGAATAAAACTTAAGTGATCAAGGTAAATTTTAAATATTGGATTAAACACAACTTGTTTAAGAGGAAGCTAATCACAATACAAGATACTAAAATACAAACTTCACTATAAGTTTTATCTCATATTGAGCTTAAACATTAAAAAGTAAAAATGGTAAAACACTAAGAAGTTAATTGTTAAGACATGCAAAGATTTAGTTTGTTATTATTAAGATATGTTATTCCTTGTTTTTATTAGGTTTGATATAGGTTGAATTTAGTCCAGATTTATTCCCTTAATTAAGAGATTCTCCTTGTACAATTCTGATTGTAAATAATATCATGCTGAGAGTTAATCTCTCAAGTTATTCAACACCAAAACCTAATTCTAAAGTTGGTACTAGAGCTCACGATTAGTGGGTCTGTCAAAAGTCTCAAAAACCCTAGCCGTCCGTCACATATGTCGTTGTCTTGTTAACTGTCCAACATACATAGCTCGACGGGTCACACCACCCCCACCATCATACTCGCCTTAGTCAGATCGGCCATTCACCGGAGAACCGCCGCTGTCGGCCGTCTCACGCTCCACCACACGCGTTTTTGCCACTTTCAGCCTCGCCGGCACGTGAAAGCTATAGTCCACCATCCAGACCTCCGACGAAGTCCCCTCTGGTCATGTTCCACTCGTGAGCTCCATCCTCTGTTAAGTGCCTTGTAACATATGTTTTCTCTCGCAATCCGTCTATAACGTCTGAGAAACTTAATGGTCAAAATTATGTAAATTGGTCAGCTGCTGTCAAGATGTGGTTTCTTGGACAAAAGCTCTCAAATCACCTCACTAAGAAGTCCTCAGAAATTAATACAAACTTGCGTGAAGATTGGGAGCAAGCTAATTGTCAATTAGTCTCTCTTTTATGGCAACCAATTGAGCCCTCCTTGCTGGTCCATTATCGCTCGTACACCACTTGCTATGATATTTGGGAGAAAGCTAAGAATGTCTATTCAAACGATATCCAACATCTCTTTGATGTTATTCATAATTTAGCTACCCTTCAGATGACAGAAGATAACATCGTGGCTTATGCTAATAAAGCCTAGTCAGCGGTAAACGAGTTCAAGCTCCTTGTGGCCGACGATGACTCCAAGAAGATGCTTGAGAAATAGGATAATGTTTGCACGATCTATGTCCTTCATGGCCTCCATCAAAAGTATGAATCGGTTCGAAGCCACATTCTAACCGCATCTGATATCCCTTCAACAGAGGATCTCATCAGATACATCATACGCATTCCTAGTTAGGAAGGATCGGGGGGAAATGGATCTCAAACTGGCACAGAGTCTTCAACTTTCGTTTCAAATTTTGCAGGTCCTGGAGGACGAGGTCGTGGGGGTGGTCGAGGAGACCGTGGTGGAGGTCGTCCTCAGTGCACTTACTGTAAGCGTTTCGGTCATACCGAAGACAAGTGCTATTCCATTATTGGCTTTCCAGAAAGAACAACAAATGTGACGCAGTCTAATGATAATGGAAAAGACTCTGAAGTGCAAAATACCAAAATAATATGTTGTCAGATGAAGAGTACAAGGCATACCTGCAGTTCAAGGCTTCACATGCCTCATCCTCAGCAACTTTTTCTCATACTAGTAATTCTACGGTCTTCCTCTCTCACTCCTAATCTGTTAGCCCTTGGATCTTGGACTCTGGAGCTTCCGATCATGTGGCTGGTAATCCATCACTTCTATCAAAAATATCCCAACCTAAAACCCCACATCATATCACCGTTGTAGACGGTTCAAAAGCTAAAGCTAGTGGCATTGGTCAAGCCACTCCTCTCCCATCTTTATCTCTTAACTATGTTCTTTTTGTCTCCAACTGTCCATTTAATTTAATTTCTGTTAGTCGTCTAACTCGAAGTCTAAATTGTTCTATAACTTTTACTCCTGATTCTTTTGTTATTCAGGATCAGAGTACGAAGCAGATGATTGGTACAGGATATGAGTCCTAAGGACTTTACTACCTTCAGTCTTCATCTACTGTTGCTTCCACTTCTAGTACGGAGTCCTCAGGTCTTCTTCATCGTCGGTTAGGTCATCCAAGTCTCAAAAAGTTCAGAATTATGGTCCCTCACTTGTCTCACTTGAAGTATTTAGACTATGAATCTTGTCATCTTGGGAAACACGTCCGATCTTTCTTCCCCAGCAGTCTTCAATCGCAAGCTCACTCCCTTTTTGATGTCGTTCATTCTGATGTATGGGGACCAAGTCGAGTCACTTCAGTTGCAGGTGATAGGTACTTTGTCACATTTATTGATGAGTTTTCTAGATGTACGTGGATCTACCTACTTAAGGATATATCAGAAGTATTAGGTGTATTTCACAATTTCTTTAAGGAAATTCAAAATCAATTTGGTTGTTCTATTCGCATTTTGCGCAGTGATAATGCAAAAGAGTATTTTTCGTCATCTTTTAATTCTTTCATGGTCAAAAATGGAATAATCCATCAGTCATCTTGTCCTCATACCCCGCAACAAAATGGTATTGCTGAATGTAAGCACCGTCATATAATTTAAACAGCACGTCTTCACTGCATGATGTTTGATTAATAGAATGCCATCTTCTGCTATCCAAGACAAAGTTCCCAATTCCATATTGGTCCTCGATGAACCGTTGTTTCGTCTTCCTCCTCGAGTTTTTGGATCCACTTGCTTTGTTCATGATCTTACTCCAGGACTTGATAAGTTGAATGCTCGTGCAATTAAGTGTGTTTTCCTCGGCTATTCAAGGTTTCAGAAAGGATATCGGTGTTATTTGTTGGAACCAAGTTGGTTCTAAGTACTTAGGATTTTGATGTTTACAAAAGCACTCCATGTAATCTTATTTTGAACCTTGAATTATTACATTAAATGCCACCAGAAAATGAAGTTTCCAGAGGCAGAAGATGAAGACACCAGAAAATGCATCCAGAAGGTACTAGAGGATGCATCCTGGAATTACCAGAGGATATCTTTGCTAGCCCAGATCAGAAGGAAGCAAAGTCAGAAGGAGACCTGGACCATACCAGAAGGAAGCCTGCCAGAGGGAGACTTGATCCAAACCAGAAGGAATCACAATTCAGACTTAGTCCAGAAGTTATTCTGACCAGAAGATGGCCTGGTAGTGAAATGATAAACAACCCAGACTTGATCCAGACTTAATCAGAGGATAAGTTAATGGGTCCAGAACAAGAGAATCAATCCAGATTTGACCCAGACCAAAAGATAGCATGGTTCAGGGTATGAAACTAAGTCCAGACCAGAAGAAATGATCTTCATATTTGATCCAGAACTGATCCAAAATAGAAGGTAAAATGTCCATACTGAAATATTATTTGTCCAGACTTAATTTCAGTTCAATCCAGACCCAGTTCAGAATTGATCCTGATCAGAGGGAAGATATCAAGATCAATGGTTCAGATTTAAGTATATGGCCCAGTGTTGGCCGAGATCAAAAGATCAGACCATAGCCTAGTGTTGGCCGAAATCAGAAGGTCAGAATGTGTGATCCAGCATTGGCCGAGATCAGAGGATCACAACAGATCAGTTTGCTAGACTAGTTTGGCCGATATCAGAAGATTAGAAAGTGTGGTCCAGGGTTGGCCGAAATCAGAGGATCATAGCATATCATTTAGTATGGTCCAGATGTGGACTAGCGCAGAAGATCAAACGGTCCAGATTTAATCATGATGAAAATTGGTCGAGATTTGATTAAATTTGATCAAAGTATTAAAAAGGATTTGATACAAAAATAAATTGAAGTATTGTGGAATTCAAAAGCTATTGGCGGGAAGAAAGATTTGTTCCAGAATTAATTAAAGTCAGAATTGGTCAAAGTTATTTTTGAAAGGCAATCTGGAGCAGAAAAAGATATGTTTTTTATTTAAATGAAACCCGATTGGTCAAGATATTTTTGCAAGAGAATTCAGCAAGATACAGCTCGAATTTAAGCTTGGAAGAGACCCTAATATGCATCTATAAAAGGAGACTCAAGGCAGAATACTAAGAATCGAAAATCACAAAAGAGTCATACACTTCCAAAGCAAACACTCAAGTTTTCAGTGATGTTAATTGTGAGTTCCAGCTTTCCAGAAGCAAGCACTCGTGTTATTTTCTTTCCCTTGTGTGAGATCTAAGTTGTTGAAGTAGAGTCTACAATCTGAGGGAGTCAGATGGGGTAGCAGATTACATGGCAATTAGATTCAAGGCGTTGTAATTCCTTCTACAATCTGGGGTTATAAGACTGGTAGGAGAAGACTTGACTTAAGAAGTCAAGGTGCTGTATTCCTCAAGAGTCTAGGATTGTTAGACTGTTTGAGAAGACTGACTTGGAGGGTCAGTGGAACTATTGTAATTCAAGGTTTGAATTAGTGAAATCCTTCAAGGTGAAGGGACTGGACGTAGCCTCGTTAACGGTAAACCACTATAAAATTCTGTGTTTTTATTTTTACTTTATATCCGCTGCTAACTCTGTTTTATTCATACATCAAGTTTTGTTTTAAAAACTGCAAAAACAGAAAAAGTATTCAAGTTAGTCAAACACAATTCAACGCCCCCTTCTCGTGTTTACACGTTTAATTGGCATTAGAGCTCGGTCTCAAGGCTGAGCACTTAACAGTGTTAGAGGAAAGGTCCAAGGGGTTCCACATGGCAGAATCCAGAGATGATTTGGGAGGCAACATCAACAGACCACCACTATTTGATGGAGAAAGGTTTGAGTATTGGAAGGATAGAATGAGAAGTTTCTTCATATCTCAAGATCCTGAATTATGGAAGATGGTAGTCAAAGGATACACTGCACCTACTGTTCCAAGAGATCCAACTAAAGAACTGGACATGGATGATATGAAACCAGACCAGAACAGATTATACAAACTTCATCACAAGTCCAGAAACATCATGATCAGTGCCATCACATTCAAGGAATTTGACAGATGCACAGATAAAGAATTAGCAAAGAGCATATTCGACAGTCTGGTTTTGACCTATGAAGGAAGCCAGCATGTTCAAAAAGCAAGGGCTAACATACTGGTCAAACAGTATGAGATGTTCAAGATGGAAGATGATGAAAACATTGATGAAATGTTCTGCAGATTCCAGAATCTGATATCTGGACTGAAGGTCTTGAAGAAAAGCTACACAACAGCAGATCATGTCAAGAAGATTCTAAGAAGCTTACCAACCAAGTGGAGACCAATGGTTACTGCAGTTCAGCAAGCCAAAGATATGAACAACTTAAAACTTGAAGATCTGATCAGCTCACTCAGGTCTCATGATATAGAACTAGAAGCAGATGAACCAAAGAAGAAGAAGAATCTGGCCATGAAGTTAAAACACAAGAAAGCTGCAAGGGCATCATCAGAATGAGAGGATAGCGACAGTGACTGTGATGATATGGCTTACTTAACCAAACAGATGGTTAAGATCTGGAAAAACAGGAAGAGGAGAAGCTTCAAGAAGAAACATAAACAACAAAGGAAAGGAAGAATTTGACAAGAAGAGTATTGTTTGTTATGGATGCAATGAACCTGGACATATCAAGTCAGAATGTCCAAATCTAGAAAAAGGAAAACAGCACAAGAAGAATTCCAGATTCAGAAAGAAGGGTCTGATGGCAGCCTGGGATGCATCAGAATCAGAGGAAGAATCGTCTGATGAAGCAGAGGCAGAAATAGCAAAGATGGCACACATCAGGTCTGCTTCTGGACTTCATAAAGGCACGATTTCAGGAAGGAAAACAGGCAGAAGGAAGAATGATCGAAGCAATCATTCAAGCAAGTTTGGAAACACATCAGAGGGAGCAATTCTGGCTCTGATGGCTCATACCAACTCAAGCTCTGGATACGGCTCAGGCTCTGGAATAGATTCAGAAGACGAAGACAGTGAGGTATTTTCTGATCTCACTAGATCTGAATTAATTGAGGCTTTGAAAGACTTTTTAAATGCAAACAATAAGATGTCTTTAAAACTGAAAACTCTTAGGGAAGATATGAAAAATCTAACCAAAGAAGTCCAAGTTTTAAAGAATCGAAATTCTGAGTATGCAATTGAAAACAAAGATTTTAAAACTGAAGTTGCAAGACTCAAACCTGAAAACCAAACTCTCAAAAGTAATACTTGTTCCACTTCCAAAACTGTTTGTGAATCTGATATGCATGAACAATTTTTTCAAAACTTTATTTCTAATGGAATGGAAAGAAGTAAATATGTATCTATGATTTATGGAAACAGTAACACTAGAAAGAGAGGTCTTGGTTTTACAGAAACGATTACTGAAAGTAAAGCTGTTCATTATGATGTTTTATGCATTGTTTGTGCTAAGAAAGGTCACTCTGAACTATCTTGTCCAATGGTAAAATCTGAACAAGATTAGAGAGCTGTTAAGACTAACAAACCTGGACCCAATCAGTTATGGGTACCAAAAGATCAAATTGTCTATGTTGCAGATATTCTGAGCAACCAAAAAGGAGACACCAACAATGGTGCCTGGACAATGGATGTTGGCAATACACAAGCAGAAGAAGGTTTACGTTCCAACATCTACCAAACAGAAGCCAACTGACTCTGGTAGAAGAAGAACTGGTCAACACAATACCTATAAGAACCAGAACCAGAATCATAGGAAGAACAAGAAATATCAAAGAAATCACACATATCACACGAATCAGAACAGGAACTGGAACCAGAATCAGAACTGGAACCAATATCAAAGGTGCAAGAACTGGAACCAGAACCAACGCTGGAACCCAAATCAGAACAGGAATTGGAACCAGTATCAGAGGCACAAGAATTGGAACCAGAACCAACACTGGAACTAGAATCAGAATCAATACCAGAACTAGAACTAGTATAAGTATCAGAATAAGAGGTTCAGCCACAAACAGCATAATCACACACATCAGCTTCAGTATTACTAGAAGATGCATAATTACCAGAATCACCATAAGTTCCAGAAGCACCAGAGGAACATGGTATATCAGCCGAAGCAGAAAGAGAAGAATCAGAATCAAGAGAGTTCTTCAAACACTCCAGTTAAATTCATCAAGACTACAAACCTGGAAGGGAATTCAAATCCCTTAATCCAAACCATGTAATCACAGAACATACAGATTTGAAATCTGAAAATCAGAAGCAAGATGATTTTTAGAGTAAAACTGAAACTGCTGACATAGAGGTTACATCTTGCTGTAAATACTATTATTGTTTGATATTTATGTTTACTGTGATAACAAGAAGCTTGATCTTAAAAAATCAAAGCTAGATAAGTATTCTGGAGGTTTTCAAACTATCATAGGAACCAAGTGATTAACACGAATTGAACACTTCAGCAGAAACAACATTCTAGTGGTTTAAAAAACAAGCAGAAACCACCAGAAACAGAATTAATGGTTTGGCTGTACTGAGTTCATTTTTAAATTATTTGATCTATATTATGTTATATGAAAAACTGCTTGATCTTGACAAATCAAAGCAAGATAAAGATAGTACATGTTCACCAGAACCAAAGGGAGCATAAGCAGAAGCATAAGAAACAGAAGCACCTGGAAAGGTAGAGGATACAAGCAAGTCAACAACACATGACAAATCTTCAAAAGATAAATCTGATCAAGTCAGAAACAGCCAAGTGAAGTCAGAAGAGAAATCTGGATACTTATCAAAATCAGAAACTGTTATAGATTTACTAGAACCAGAAGTTGATTTACCAGAATCAGAAGCTGTCACAGATCTTCCAGAACCAGAAGTTGATGCATACCAACCAATGTTGATGAAGATTTGGAAGAAGAAGGATGGATACTTGCAATGCAAGAAGAGCTGAATGAATTCCAAAGGAATGATGTTTGGGATCTGGTATTCAGACCAAACAAAAACATTATTGGAACCAAGTGGGTGTTCAGGAATAAACTCAGTGAAAAAGGTGAAGTGGTAAGGAACAAAGCCAGATTAGTAGCTTAAGGATACAATCAACATGAAGGTATAGATTACACTGAGACTTTTGCTCCAGTGGCCTGGTGTAACACCCCGAGTTTAAAACACAGCGCGGGTGCATTTTTTTTGTTGTTGTTATAATTGAAATGAGTTTTCCCAAAAATTATTTCAAAAGAATTAAAAATAAAATTCTTCGTAAAATAATACGTTATAGATTAATCGATGAACGTAAATCAAGTACTTCATCAGGATTAACACTACGTACTTATCTTGGAAACTAGTTTTTAATCATTAAATACATCCCAAAATATCATTGTCATCAACAGAAAATATCAGAGTACATGGTTCAGCGGAAAATAGTACAGTGTTTCCAAATAATGCAAATTACAATTACAACCCAAAACCTAATACATCAAGTCTAACTGATCATGCGCTGAAGCTGCAGTAGCACGGATTCCCTCCGCATCCCACACAAGTCTCCTCTGACTCTGCAGCTCTCTTCGACGTAAACTCCTCCTCATCCTCGTACATAGAGGGATCGGTCTCCTCCGAAGTTAAGTCAATACACACTCGTGGCCGCTTTGGCGGTGCCGGAATCTCGTAGCAATCGTCGGAAATCCTAGATGGACCCGGAATCTCGGTCGCTACTGGTCTCAGCTCATCACGCTATTCTGCCGTATCAGACTCATGTATCTCCCTTCCGACCACAGGGTTGGGAGTCACCACTCCTACCGTGGCCTCCGTCTCAACCCTCTCTATAGACTCCTCAACATCGTCAAACACTCCGTGCGCCACCAACACTAGGCGAGAAGGCACGGGGAAATCTATGCTCGCGTGAGTGCGCTCCACGAAGTCTTCCACGCCGTCGGTCCTACTTATCTGCTCCAACCACCCCGTATATGTCGCTCTGCTTGAGAGGGGGTCGAAAGCCCAAGCAGTGCGCGAGCAGCGGTCAAGGAAATTCAACGACGTTTCCGTCGTTCGGGTGCCCGCGGGCGGCGCGGGTTTGGGAGGCATCTGAGGGCAAAGCCCAAAGTCCACAATATAATAGCAAGGGGGTCACCAACCGAAAATAACAAATATTCACATAGCATGTATTGCACAACAACATCTAATCATGGCATAATTCATGAGAAAAATCATAATGTTCATTTGGAAATTTATGACTTTCATGCCTTTTCAAAACAGCAGTTAATGATGATGAATATGCGGTAAGTACAGCCAACACATCAATAGAACACAATCATAAATTCAGAAATTTCAGATTTTGGACAGCACTCACACACATTAATTTCCACATTCATCATATAAACAATCATGACACAACGGTCAAATCCCACAATGTAATGCATATATGCTCATGCATAATTTTCTTGGAATCACCAAGGTGCAGTCGCTCGACAGACCAGCACATCTCAACGGCCCTCATGACCAGGGTGCAATCGCTCAACAGATCAGCACTTGTGCAGGCACTCAACAGTCCAGCACATCGTGCAGTCGCTCAACAGACCAGCACGTTTGATATCACCCAGGGTACAATCGCTCAACAGATCAATACCCAGTGCAGACGCTCAACAGTCCAGCACTCGTGCAATCGCTCAACAGATCAGCACGGGGTTGCGCATTTCAGGGTACAGACGCTCAACAGTCCAGTACCAGTGCAGACGCTCAACAGTCCAGCACTTATATACCAAAGTACAATCGCTCAACAGATCAGTACTTAGTGCAGACGCTCAACAGTCCAGCACTCGTGCAATCACTCAACAGATCAGCACGTGGTTGCGCATTACTCTGTGGCCCATCGCGGGTACCACTTGACTATGCAATGCATGAATATGCAGTGTTTCATTTCTCTAGAAACAGAATGCAAAACAGAAATTCATGCCTCTCAATCATATTTAAATATTTCAGCACAGTCATAAATAACAATATCACAATCATGAATTAATAGTGAATTAATCATTCACACTTTGAAATGTTTTCCCAACCTCTCAAAAATTCAGACACAGAATTAAAACTGGGATTTTTCTGAGATTTACGAATCTGTATTCGAATACAGCTCTTCTGTATTCGAATACAGCCCTCTGGTATTCGAATACAGAGGCAGATTTCAGTGCATAAATCAACCCCTTTCATTTCATCAGTAAAGTTTTTAAAACTTCATCACCACTACTTCAAAATCTCATCAAAAGTTCCATTTTAACTCACCACAACATTCCCAGTATTCCCCAGACACTCAGGGTTCTCAAAACACTCTTAAAACTGGAAATTTTCTGAAAACTCGAATATGTATTCGAATACAGACCCCCTTGTATTCGAATACAGAAGCAGGAAATTGCAATTTAACATTCTGTATTCGAATACAGCATGACTGTAGTCGAATACAGGAGTTCAACCTTTGAAAAATTCAGCCTTTTCTCCCATTGTCACTTAAAGATTTTCGAACATCCTTCTCTCCTCTTTAAAACCATTTCACAGACTTCTTTTCAAATCATTTAAACCATCTCAGAGCTTCTCAACACTTCAAAACCCTCATGACAGTGATTAAAACTTGTTCTTCTGGAAAACACGAATCTGTATTCGAATACAGCTTCCTTGTATTCGAATACAGAAGCTAAAAACTGAATTTCTGGAAAACTCGAATCTGTATTCGACTACAGCATGTTTGTAGTCGACTATAGATGCGAACACAATGTTAAAATTTCACTTCTGTATTCGAATACGACATGGTCGTAGTCGAATACAGATGCGAATACAGAAGCAAAACTCTTTCCTCTGTATTCGAATACAGGGGCTCGTATTCGAATACAGGTTGAAAACTTTAAATAAAACAGAAACCTGGAAGGTTGTATTCGAATACACACATGTTGTAGTCGAATACACCTTCGAAAACCAGTGAAAATTCAACCCTTTTCAAAACTGATTCTTTTAAAACAACAGCCAACCAACAAACAGATTCTGCACTTGTTCATGAAAACCTTTCCTGATTTAAAATCCCTTTTTCTTTAAAAACCATCAACACCACCAGTATCACACAAAACAACCAGAATCAGAATCAACAATATCATCAAGATCACTCAGAACAACCAGAAGCAGAATCATCATTATCATCAGAGGCACACAAGACATCCAGAAGCAGAATCATTCATATCATCAGAATTATCCAGAACAAAACAGAATCAGAATTGTCCAGCTTTTTAAACCATCAACACATCATGTAACACTTCAGTTTTCTCACTCATCAGAACAACATGCAGCATTTCAGTGTTCACATTCAACAGAAACAAACATGCAACATCTCAGAGTTCTCAAACACCAGAGCAAACATGCATGCATGTAGTTTTCCCAAAAACACCAGAGCAAACATGCATGTTTTTTAGTTTTCTCAAAACATAACAGAATGACAAACAAACATCACAGAACACCAAACACCAACAGAATGCATTTTGCATTTTAATGCTAATTTCAAAACAGTTTTAAGACATGCATTTTAATCATCATTAAAATAACATGCACACATTTTCCAGCTTTCACCCATAAGTAAAACAGCAATGTTTTATCAGAAAAATAGCCAGCAACAACCATCAGGATAATCACATATCAACAAAAATGCATTTTCTTTCAAAATGTCATTTTTCGGAAACAGTTTTTCTTTTAAAAACAGAACTGAAACAACACACTTTATGGCCCTAATGCAGCTAAAAGATGGAAGGTGCCCTTACCCTTGTAGCGTGCTTTGCTATTTCCTCTGGTTCCTACTGCATTCCCTTTTCTGCGCCAAAAACGGTGAAGCTGTTCCCTGAGTTTGCTGCTGCAAAACTGGGTTCTTTCTCTTCGTATTGAGGTGGGGATTAACTTTACTACTGGGGATTTTCTGGTTTGAGGCTTGGATTCTCAGTTAATGGTGTTGGGAAGAATTTCCCTCTCTAAAGTTTCAGTTCGGGAATGGCAGAAAAACAGAGACAGAAATGGGAGAGGTGATGGAGTTGGTACATGCAATATGGGAAGTATGGAGGAAGGAATGGTGTTCTGAAATTGCCATCCTTCTCATTCCTATTTATAGGCTCTCAAAGTGCCACCTCACTTGCCACTTGTCTGATTTTCCAGCTTTCTAATTATCTTGCAATTAGTCACTTAATCCTTACTAAATGGTCCAATTAATTTAATTACTTGAAATTAAATTAATTTAATTCTTCACCCAATAATTTTTAATTCATCTTCCAAATAAATATTTATATATATATATATATATTCACTTCAATCATACATATATTAAATATTTACAAAAATTCCCAAAATGCCCTTGACAATAATTTCAAAATTAATATTTAAAATTAAGGGTCTTACACCTGGTTAGAAGCAATTAGAATTCTCTTATCATTTGCAGCTAATCATGATATAATGTTGTATCAAATGGATGTTAAAAGTGCATTCTTAAATGGCTATATAAGTGAGGAAGTCTATGTCAAACAACCCCCTGGATTTGAATATTCTGATTTTCCAGACCATGTTTTTAAACTTAAGAAATCTTTATATGGTTTAAAACAAGCACCAAGGGCATGATATGACAGACTTAGTAACTTTCTGCTTAAGAATGAATTTGATAGAGACCAGATTGATAATACTCTATTTAGGAAATCCATTAAAAATGATATTTTAATTATTCAAGTTTATGTCGATGATATCATCTTTGGATCTACTAATAGCACTTTGTGCAAGGAGTTTTCTGACCTAATGCAGAAAGAATTTCAAATGAGCATGATGGGAGAACTCAAGTTCTTCTTGGGAATTCAGATTCACCAAGGTAAATCAGGTATACTCATTCACCAATCTAAATACACTAAAGAACTTCTTAAAAAGTTCAAAATGAGTTAATGTAAGCCTATGACCACCTCCATGCACCCAACCTGCTCACTTGAGAAAGATGAAACCAGCCAAAAGGTAGACCAGAAAACATACAGAGGTATGATTGGATCCCTTCTTAGGTGAAAAGTACAAGTGGCAACTGCACCTTTTTAGGTGATAATTTGATCTCTTGGTCAAGCAAAAGACAAAACACCATTGCTATGTCAACAGCCGAAGCTGAGTATATATCAGCAGCAGGATGCAGCTCACAGTTAATCTGGATGAAACACCAACTTGAAGATTACAACATCTTTGAAACCAATATCCCTTTGTTTTGTGATAACACTTCAGCCATAAACCTAACCAAGAACCTTATCTTACACTCTAGAGCCAAACACATTGAAATAAAACATCATTTCATTAAGGACCATGTTCAAAAAGGGACTTTAAGCATCCAGTTTGTGGACACTGATCATCAATGGGTGACATCTTCACCAAAGCACTACCTGAAGATAGGTCCGTGTTTTTCAAGAAGCATCTCAGCATTACCTCCATATCTGACTAGCTCAAGTAGTCATCTTAGGAGTTTTTTTTTTAATTTTCTTGTAATTTTATTTTATGCTTTTTAATTTTCTGTTTTTACTTTCTGTAATTTGTAAAGAGAAAAAAAAATTACAAAAATAGTAGGACCTCTTTTTGGCTGATGACAAAAAGGGGGAGAGAGAGAAAAATGAGAAATAATTAGAAAAGGAGAGATAAAAAGAAAGGAGGAGCGAAAAAGAAAGAGATGAATAGAGAAGGATTTGAAAAGGAGAAGAAACAGGGAGAGAGAAAAATAAAGAGTGAAAAAGAGAAGAAGATGAAAAGGAGAGGAAACAAGGAGAGAGAAAAAGAAAGAGTGAAAAGAGAAGGAGTTGAAAAGGAAAGGCAATGTGAAGAGAGAAAAGAAAGAGCGAATAAAGAAGGAGTTGAAAAGGGAGAGATTGGTCTGAAGGGGACTAATTCAAGTCTTCGAGTTATAAGCTAGCAAAATAAGTTAAGGTTTTGTCATCATCAAAAAGGGGGAGATTGTTGGAACCAAGTTGGTTCTAAGTACTTAGGATTTTGATGTTTACAAAAGCACTCCATGTAATCTTATTTTGAACCTTGAATTATTACATTAAATGCCACCAGAAAATGAAGGTTCCAGAGGCAGAAGATGAAGACACCAGAAAATGCATCCAGAAGGTACTAGAGGATGCATCCTGGAATTACCAGAGGATATCATTGCTGGCCCTGATCAGAAGGAAGCAAATTCAGAGGAGACCTGGACCAGACCAGAAGGAAGCCTGCCAGAGGGAGACTTGATCCAGACCAGAAGGAATCATAATTCAGACTTAGTCAAGAAGTTATTCTGACCAGAAGATGGCCTGGCAGTGAAATGATAAACAGCCCAGACTTGATCCAGACTTAATCAGATGATAAGTTAATGGGTCCAGAACAAGAGAATCAATCCAGATTTGACCCAGACCAGAAGATAGCATGGTTCAGGGTATGAAACTATGTCCAGACCAGAAGAAATGATCTCCTGATTTGATCCAGAACTGATCCAAAACAGAAGGTAAAATGTCGAGACTGAAATATTATTTGTGCAGACTTAATTTCAGTTCAATCTAGACCCAGTTCAGAATTGATCTAGATCAGAGGGAAGATATCAAGATCAATGGTTCAGATTTAAGACTATGGCCTAGTGTTGGCCGAGATCAGAAGATCAGACCATGGCCCAGTGTTGGCCGAAATCAGAAGGTCAGAATGTGTGGTCCAACATTGGTCGAGATCAGAGGATCACAACAGATCAGTTTTCTAGACCAGGTTGGCCGAGATCAGAAGATCAGAAAGTGTGGTCCAGGGTTGGCCGAAATCAGAGGATCACAGCAGATCACTTAGTATGGTCCAAATGTGGACTAGCGCAGAAGATCAAACTATCCAGATTTAGTCATGATGATAATCAATGGAGATTTGATTAAATTTGATCAAAGTATTAAAAAGGATTTGATACAAAAATAAATTGAAGTCTTGTGGAATTCAGAAGCTATTGGCGGGAAGAAAGATTTGTTCCAGAATTAATTAAAGTCAGAATTGGTCAAAGTTATTTTTGAAAGGCAGTCTGAAGCAGAAAAAGATATGTTTTTTATTTAAATGAAACCCGATTGGTCAAGATATTTTTGCAAGAGATTCCAGTAAGATACATCTCGAATTTAAGCTTGGGAGAGACCCTAATATGCATCTATAAAAGGAGGCTCAAGGCAGAATACTTAGCATCGAAAATCACAAAAGATTCATACACTTCCAAAGCAAACACTCAAGTTTTCAGTGAGGTTAATTGCGAGTTCCAGCTTTCCAAAAGCAAGCACTCATGTTGTTTTCTTTCAATTGTGTGAGATCTAAGTTGTTGAAGTAGAGTCTGCAATCTGAGGGAGTCAGAAGGGGTAGCAGATTACTTGGCAATTAGATTCAAGGCGTTGTAATTCCTTCTACAATCTGGGGTTGTCAGATTGGTAGGAGAAGACTTGACTTAAGAAGTCAAGGTGCTGTATTCCTCAAGAGTCTAGGATTGTTAGACTGTTTGAGAAGACTGACTTGGAGGGTCAGTGGAACTGTTGTAATTCAAGGTTTGAATTAGTGAAATCCTTCAAGGTGAAAGGACTGGACGTAACCTCGTTAACGGTGAACCAGTATAAAATTCTGTGTTTTTATTTTTACTTTATATCCGCTGCTAACTCTGTTTTATTCATACATCATGTTTTGTTTTAAAAACTGCAAAAACAGAAAAAGTATTCAAGTTAGTCAAACACAATTCAACCCCCCTTCTCGTGTTTGCACCTTCACTATTGTCCCTCCACACATCGCTTCTACATGTCTGCTAATGTCACATTCTTTGAGGATACACCTTTCTTCCCATCCTCCATTGAATCTGAGCCAATCTTTGAGGTATTACCTATTCCCTACCTTGTTCCGATAACTCCATCTGTACCTATAATTGACCAGCCAGATCCATCGAGTCCTCTTCTCTTGCAAACTTATCAGCGACGTGCACGTCTCCTTCCTACCAATCTACTTCCTACACAAGATTTAAGTGACTCATCTCCTGTTCAAGTCCCTTCTTCTACTTTGGATCTGCCTACCTTGTCTGACGACCTCCCTATTGCACTACGTAAAGGTACACGTTCCACCAGTAATCCCTATCCCATTTATAATTTTCTTTGTTATCACAGTTTATCACCTTCACATTATACCTTTGCCTCTGCTATCTCTTCCATCACATATTCCTAAGTCTTCGCAAGAAGCTCTTTCTCATTCAGGTTGGCGGTAGGCTATGATTGATGAAATGACAACCTTAAAATCTAACCAAACATGGACTCTTGTACCACCTCCTCTTGGTAAATCTATTGTTGGATGTCGTTGGGTATACACAGTCAAAGCTGGTCCAGACGGACATATTGATCGTCTGAAAGCTCGTCTAGTGGCTAAAGGTTATACTCAAGTTTTTGGTCTTGATTACAGTGATACTTTCTCACCTGTGGCTAAAATGGCTTCGGTTCGTCTTTTTCTCTCCATGGATGCTATGCGACATTGGCCATTGTATCAGTTAGAAATAAAGAATGCATTCCTTCATGGAGACTGAGAAGAATAAGTTTATCTCGAGCAACCACCTTGTTTCGTTGCTCAGGGGGAGTGTTGTGGGGAAGTCTGCCGACTTCACAAAGCTTTGTATCGTCTGAAACACTCTCCTCGGGCATGGTTTGGGAGGTTTAGTAGTGTTTTTCAATAGTATGGCATGATTCGGAGTCAAGTTGACCACTCTGTGTTTTATAAATTCTCTTCTAACAAGTGTATTTACTTGGTTGTCCATGTTGATGATATAGTCATTACAGGTGATGATCGTGATGGAATTGTGGGACTCAAACAACATCTAGTCCACCACTTTCAGGTCAAAGATCTAGGTAGACTGAGGTATGTTCTGGGCATTGAGGTAGTTCAATCTAAGGCAGGAATTGCTATTTCCCAGAGAAAGTATGCTTTGGATATCTTGGAAGAAATTAGTATGCTAGATTGCAAGCCAATTGGCACTCCTATGGATCCAAATGTCAAACTCCTACCGGATGAAGGAGAGTCTTTTCACAGACAGAGGTAATTCAGATATTGTTGCTTACACAGATGCAGATTGGGCTGGAAGTCCTTTCGATAGTCAAACTCCTGCCAGATGAAGGGGAGTCCTTTCACAGATAGAGGTAATTCAGATATTGTTGCTTACACAGATGCAGATTGGGCTGGAAGTCCTTTCGATAGACGGTCCACATCTGGGTATTGTGTTCTTATTGGTGGTAATTTGATTTTCTGGAAAAGTAAGAAGCATAATGTTGTTGCCAAATCTAGTGTTGAGGCTGAATATCGAGCTATGGCACTTACTACTCAGGAGGTCATGTGGCTCAGACACTTTCTCCAAGAGTTGCGCTTTTGTAATATAGGTACTATGAGTCTCATATGTGATAATCAAGCAGCCTTACATATTGCTTTTAATCCAGTCTTTCATGAGCGAACTAAGCATATTGAAATTGGTTGTCACTTTGTTCGTGAGAAGATTGTGTCTGGCGAGATTGCTAGTTTATTTTGCGGTTCGAATGATCAATTGGCAGACATTTTCACAAAGGCTCTTCAAGGACCAAGGATAACTTATATATGTGACAAGCTTGATGCCTACAATCTGTATGCTCCAGCTTGAGGGCGAGTGTTGAGACATGCAAAGATTTAGTTTGTTATTATTAAGATATGTTATTCCTTGTTTTTATTAGGTTTGATATAGGTTGGATTTAGTCCAGATTTATTTCCTTAATTGAGAGATTCTCCTTGTACAATTCTGATTATAAATAATATCATGCTGAGAGTTAATCTCTCAAGTTATTCAGCACCAAAACCTAATTCTAAAGTTTAATTACAACATATATTGATGTAGAAATGAAAGATAGAAAGAGGAAATATGAGCTACATTTCTACTAGTAGCAAAGACAACCAACATCAGTAGTAGTACAACCTCCTATCACTCAAAATCTTCAAGAATCAATGAGAGTGACTCCAAAATGAGTTGGTAAGGGAAGATGGTGATAAATTGTAGTGAAAGACAATGAAATATGAGTATTAGGGTTGTGGA
Source organism: Cicer cuneatum (assembly GCA_037974295.1). Classification (NCBI taxonomy): domain Eukaryota; kingdom Viridiplantae; phylum Streptophyta; class Magnoliopsida; order Fabales; family Fabaceae; genus Cicer; species Cicer cuneatum. The sequence continues at coordinate 35,934,827 of JBBPBO010000001.1, forward strand.
GGTGCTGAAATTAGGGTTTCAGTCTCTAACTTTTCTTTATCAGATGTTTGTTCTTATATAAGACAGACGTAGTAAATTATCTTTCCTTTTTTTGGGCATTTTTCCAATAAAGATTCCCTTGAAACATTATCCCAAAAGAAAGGACACGTCGTTGATCCAATAAACTTGTCCTTATCCTCAGCTTAAAAGCCTTCAAAATTAGGAACAAAATGTACTCCCAATTGGGCCCACAATTTTGCGCTCCTTTGATATTCTACAGTAGTACACTAGAGTGTTGCAGCATCTTGTAGCATATTCTCATACTTCACTATTAATTGTTCTCTGCAGAAATATATACATCCTAACATCAATTCACTTTAAGATTATCCTAATTTAACAAAAATACACTGAAACCCCCAAACTTGAATCATTGCTCATCTTGAGTGATGCAAACATAAATAAGCAACTGCAACCAACAAATACTCAACTACCACCATTGGATTTACAATTTGAGCAAACATCCTTGTGAATTGTTAAGACAAAATTAGGCAATTTTTACACTATGCTAGCTAAGTAAAGTTAATTCCAAAGTTCAAAGTATGTGTGTGCAATTAGCCTTATTTATTCTTAGCATTCAGTTATAGAAAGATAAACATAAGAAACGGAGGGGTTTGAATCGTGTTTTTTTTTCCAAAAATTAACTCAATTTAAAAACAAATTATAAATTGGTGATGTTAAAAGCAAGAATAAGTAAAAATGATACGTAAAGAGATATGGGGAGTAACACAAGTCAATTGAACCTAGTTCAAGACCAACAAAATATCTACTCCAGTTCCTTCACACTGGAGAACTTAATCCACTAATCACCAATAGTATCACACGTCCACTGAACACCTTCTAGTCAAACTAATTGTCTTCAAGTCTTCTCAGCCTTCTAGCTTAGTATGGTCAAGCTGTTGAGAGCAGCAACCACTTTTGGGTCAAGTTACAACAGTGCTTAAAATGGTTTTCTGACAAGAATTTTTACAAAAATTGCTCTCATAAAGTATTTTACGTTTCTCGCACTTCAAGCTAATACAAGAGTTTTCATGAGTTCATATCTATGACAGCGTTAAATTTTCTCTTATTGTTTTCTTATTGTAGTGACGATCACACATCCTTATATAGAGAAAGTTTGAGTCCATTAGGGTTTTTGATCATTCTTGTGATTGCATGAAATCAACATGTGAAACAATAACTCGTATCAAATCTTCAAAAATCTTGAATCAACATTAAAAACTTGTCTTAATTCGTCTTCATAATTGATTCAATGTATCTTGATAAAAGCGGTAGGAAAACCATATGCTGACATTTTCAAATGATGTCATGTGCTTCTTTACTCAAAGGATAAGTCTATTATGAAAAGTAAATGATGTCGGAATGTTGACTTTATCAGAGTGTTGACCAAACGGTCAATTTGTATGCCAAGGTTGTCAAACATAGTATCTTCAGAGTAGGCTTCATTAATAGATTTCAACATAGGCAGATTAAGAGCGTGTTTATCATAGTCAACCACAACTTAACAGATTTTCTAGAGCAATGCCTTGTTTTTCTTGTTTATCTTCTCCAGTCATCAGAGGATGCAACATAATATATTTAAGGTTCATGACTACTTTTGGTTCCTCACAAAAACGATGTGGTAGAAAAAAATTGATCTCTTTAGGAAATGGCACGTACCCTAATTCATGAAATGAATGTTGTCAAGCACTTTGAGCATAAGCGGTGAACATTGCATGTCATATTCAAAATAGAATCTATATTAGACCTATTCTTAATAAGACTCTTTATGAATTGTGGAAAGGAATAAAACGCAAAAATTCATACTTTCATCAATTTGGTTGCATATGCTATATTTTGAATACCAAATAGAATCTTGACAAGTTTCATTCACGATCTCAAAAGCGCACCTTTTTGGGATACTCTAAAAGGTCTAAAGCCTATAAAGTATACAATAAAGAGACATTGATTGTTGACGAATCAATTCATGTCAAGTTTGATGATAAAAAGATTGACCATAAAAAGTCAAAGCTAGATGTAGATTTTGTAGATTTACATATATTAGAGGAACTATAAATATCAGAAGAATCAACAAAACCAATTTCTAATGACTCAGAAGATGTATTTGACAACTCAAGGACAAGAAATAATGAACCATCAACAAGTCAAAGTCATCAGGAACCCAAACTTGGATGGAAATACAAGTCTTCACCCCAAGACACTCTAATCATAGGAAATGTAAATGATCCTCCGGAGACCAGGTCTGTATTTAAAGAAACATCTGTGTTTGGACTTTTGTCAATTAAAAAAAATGATGTATGGGATCTTGTACCCAAGCCTAAAGAAAAGAAGTCAATTGGAAACGAAGGGGTTTTCAAAAACAAACTGAAAGAGAAAGATGTAGTGATTAGCAACAAGGCTAGACATGTAGCTTAAGGGTACATTCACCATGAAGATATTTGTAAGACCCTTAATTTTAAATTAATTTATGGATTAAATACCAAAAATATATTTTAAATCAAAACAGAAAGAAAACATCTTCTTCCTCACTTGCCCGCGAAATTGCTTCTTCTTCTTCTTCTTCTTCTTTCTGTTTGTGTTGGTAGAGAAAGAAAAAGAAAGAAAAAAAAAACCAAACTCAAATCCTAGATTACTTCAAAATCTAAGCTTCCATTCGAAGAGTGTCAAGAGGGAAAGTTACTCCACTCCTCACTACGGTGCTAGTGAGCTAACTTTGGTAGCGACGACGCGAGCAGGAGTTTCGCCGTATTTGGTCGCGGTAACAAAAATAGTTAACGAAATGCTAACGAAGGTAAGGGACTCCTTCCAACTTTTTAGTTTGCATGTAGGAACTCTATATGTGTGTTTGATGGATGATTAATGTGTTATCTTTGTTGAAAACGTTATGTTGTGTTATTGACGATAAAAATGTCATTGTTGTGATATTGTTGTTGATGATGTTGTTGCTATGTTGTTGTGTTAAAGATGTTCTTGTTGGTGTTGTTTAGATTGATTGTTGTTGTGTTTGTTTTTATTCTCAAATAAGAGAGTTTAAGCTCAAGTTGAAATTTACTTGAAAAATTAAACTGTTTTCGAATACGACACTAGTGTATTCGAATACACTTCTGCAAAGTTCAGTTTTTATTCAGTTTTGAATCTCGTATTCAAATACAACACCTCGTATTCAAATACAAATACGTGATTTTTGCTACTAACTTATTACTGTATTCGGCTATGACACCTCGTATTTGAATACATAACTGAAAATTTTGCTACTGACTTGTCATCTGTATTCGGCTACGATATCTCATATTCGAATACAAAATTGGAAATTTTGCTACTGACTTAGCATCTGTATTCTGCTACAAGAAGCTGTATTCGAATACAACCTGTATTTTTGTCAAAAATTCTATTTTTAAATATTTGTTCATGCACTTAATCACTTGGAAAACATTTTTAAAGCATATAATAAATTATATGAGGTTCTTTTGAGATTGTTTCTGTAATGGTGGTGAAGTGTCCGGGTTTCATATTTGCATTTACGTACTGATTTCAGTGAAGAGAAACAGAGTATGCTGATGCATTGCATAGTTAAGTGGTGACCACGATGGGCCACATAGTTAAGCGGTGACCGTGATGGGCTGTAAAGTTAAGTAGTGACCATGATGGGCTACAGAGTGGTTCCACGTGATTAGATGGTCCATTGTATCCGTAGAAGGATTTAACTTGTGTGTAGTGCCTGTGATAGGCTACACTTTAAGTAAATTGTGCTAGTCCGTGTAAGACTGCACCTCAGTAATTAGTACTAAGGCCTGTGATAGGCGGTACAATTATGATTTACGCCCCTCGATGAGGGTTTTGTCGTTAAGTGGTGATCATGATGGGCCACGAAGTTAAGTAGTGACCGTGATGGGCTACGGGGTGGTTCCACGTGATTAGATGGTCCATCTTATCCTTACAGGGATTTAACTTATGTGTAAAGCCTGTGAGAGGCTACACTCTAAGTAAATCGTGCTAGTCCGTGAGAAACTGCACCTCGGTAATTAGTACTAAGGCATGTGATAGGCGGTACAATTATGATTTACGGCCCTCGAGGAGGGTTTTGTCGTTAAGTGGTGACCGTGATGGGCCACGAAGTTAAGTAGTGACCGTGATGGGCTACGAGGTGGTTCTACGTGATTTGATGGTCCATCTTATCCTTACGGGGATTTAACTTATGTGTAGTGCATGTGATAGGCTATACTTTAAGTAAATCGTGCTAGTCTATGATGCGACTGCACCTCGGTAATTAGTACTAAGGCCTGTGATAGGCGGTACAATTATGATTTACGCCCCTCGTGGAGGGTTTTGTTTTGAGAATTCCGAGATCATGTGCATTGGCGTATACTCATTGCATTAGGGGGTTTGACATGCGAGGCATGATTGTTATGATTCTGATGTGTGGAAATGATATGTGCAAGTACCTTAAATTCTAAGTTCCTAATAAGTTGTTGTGATTGTTGATTGTACTTGGGCTTGCAACATGATATGTACTCTAAATGTTTTGTTTCATCGAAAACTTAGATGTTATACATTTTCAATAAGTGGGTATACTTATTCTGTCAATGTTGTTATCTTGCTGGAACATGCTATGTATGTATTGTTGTCTTTTGACATAACTGCTAATTTTTAATTGTTATTTTTGGTTGGTGACCCTTTACATTATTGTGGAAAAATTGGGCTTTGCCCTCTGATGATACCCGAGTTCATACCACTGATGATTTCCCTGACGACCGAGACGTCGTTAGACTTCCCTGATCGTCATAGGCCGACTGCTTAGGTATACGACCCCATCTCAAACAGGGCTACTTATATGGGGAAGGTGGTGAGATCCAATAGGATTGTCGGGGCAGTGTCGTATGTGAAGCACACTCACGGGCGGATTGACTTTCCGGTACCTTCAGGATTGGTACTCGAGGCGAGTAGGGTATTTACGGACGCAGAGGGTCCTATAGTTGGAGGTGCGTCGGAGGCCACTGTAGGTGTGGTGACTCCTACCGTGGTAGCAGAAGATGCGGTGCTTGAACCAGGAGCAGGTGAAAAGGACAAAGGGCTGACGCTAGTGGGGGTTGACATTCCAGGACCGTCTAGGCCGGTAAAGGACTGTTTCGAGATTCCAGCGCCACCGAAGCGACCTATATCGTGGGTTTATATGACTTTAGAGGAGACTGATTCTTCTCTGGCTGATGAGGAGGAGGATGTCACGTCGAGGCGAGTGACTGCGTTGGACGAGACTTGTGGAGAGTGTTGTGGTAACCCTTGCTATTGTAGTTTTTAGCGCATGATCAGATTAGTTTTTGTTGTATAGGGCCCTAGTGTTTTTGGTGGTTGTACTTATTTCATTTTGGGATGACTGTACTTATTATGTACCTTGACAATGACTATTGTTGGTGGGTCCATGATCCAAACTTTTTGACGTGACCATGGGGGGAGATAGCATTCTTGGGGCAGCACTTCTGTGCAGGTGTTTGCCGAGAATACCCCAGGGGTATGAGCATTGTCTGACTGGTCTCAGAGCCCCGGTGTATTTTCTATTTGTTTTTCGTTTTGTATTACAATGTATTACTTTATTGAATGGTTTTATTTTAATTTTAATTTCTTTTAATTTAAAAAAAAATATACACACACGTTAAAAATCGTGGTGTTACAATATTGATTACACTGAAATTTTTTCCCCTTTGGCAAGGTTATATGCAATCAGAATTTTACTTTCATTTGCAGTATCTAACAAAATCATTTTATATCAAATGCATGTGAAAAGTACATTCCTAAATGGTTATATAAATTAAGAAGTGTATGTCAAACAACCTCGTGGCTTTTAAGATAATGAGTTTTCAGACTATGTTTACAAATTGAAGAAATATTTGTATGGTCTAAAATATGTTCCAAGAGCTTGGTATAATAGACTATGCAGTTTTTTTTTATTAAAAAATAATTTTAAAAGCGGCTAGGTTGACACTATGCATCCAACATGTTCTCTCGATAAGGACGAATCAGGTAAAAAGGTGGATCAAAAGGTATGCAGATGGATGATTGGCTCTTTTCTTTACTTAACTACCTCTAAACCTAATATTTTGTTTTGTGTGTGCGTGTCCCATATTTCAATTTGATCCTAAAGAATCCCACTTAACAGTTTTTAAAAGGATCTTTAGATATCTGAAAGGTACTACTAAACTTGGTATGTATTATAATTCATCCTATATGTATAGGTTAGTAGGCTTTTGTGATGCTGATTATATTCAAGACAAGCTAGAAATGAAAAGAACTAGTGGAAACTGGACATTCCTTAGTGAGAACCTAATCTTCTAGTCAAACAAAAGAAAAGATACTATTGCTCTACCTAAACTAGAAGCATAATATATTTCAGTAGCTAGTTGTAGCCCTCAACTGTTGTGGATGAAGTATCAACTAGAAGATTTAAAAAATGAGAGTAACATTCATATCTTCTGCGATAATACTTCAACTATATGTTTAACCAAAAATTCTATTTTACATTTGAGGGCAAAACATATAGAGATTAAACATCGTTTTATAAGGGACTATGTTTATAAGGGTATTTTAGATATTAAACTTTTTAACACTGATCATCAGTGGACATATATTTTTACAAAACCCATTGTTGTGGACAAATTTAACTTTGTAAAGAAAAATCTAAACATTTTGGTTATCAATGAATGATGATGAACTCCCTGTATGTTTTTGCCTCTAGTAAAACAGAGTGAATCGTTAAATATATATGTTTTACCTCTAATGAAATTGAATTTGTTTGTGCCTCTGGTCAATTAAAATTTAATTAATTATAATAATTAATTATAATATGATTAGTTTTGTTGTAGAATGTGTATATGGTCAATGATTTTTTGACAAGTGTTGTATATGCCTGATAACGCATACGCATTAGTTACTTTTCACTTTTAGAAAATCAAATGTTTTTTTAAAAACAAAAATTACCATCACCCACGACTCTCATGTATTTCCCACACCTTTGCAATCTTTTTCAAACATTTGAAACTCTTTGAATCTCTTCTCCATTCAAATGGGTTCAAGATCAACCTCTCGCTCTACACTTCGTAACATGTCTTACGTTCTCACAATGATTTGCAATACTGATCAATTGGAATTCTTCCATGAACTCCAAGTAAATTTTGCAAACCTCGTTGAGAACGAGTTCCATTTTATTGAAGATTTTGCTGGTGTTGGTTGGTATGAGTGAAGGTGCAAACACGAGAAGGGGGGTTGAATTGTGTTTGACTAACTTGATTACCTTTTCTGTTTTTGCAGTTTTGTAACAAAACCTGATGTATAAATCAAACAGAGTTAGCAACGGATATAAAGTAAAAATAAAACAGAAAATTTTATACTGGTTCACCGTTAACGAGGCTACGTCCAGCCCCTTCACTTTGAAGGATTTCACTAATTAAAAACCTTGAATTACAACAGTACCACTGACCCTCCAAGTCAGTCTTCTCAAACAGTCTAACAATCCTAGACTTTTGAGGAATACATCACCTTGACTTCTCAAGTCAAGTCTTCTCCTACCAATCTAACAACCCCAGATTTTAGAAGGAATTACAAAGCCTTGAATCTAATTGCTAAGTAATCTGCTACCCCTTCTGACTCCTTAGATTGTAGACTCTACTTCAACAACTTAGATCTAACACAAGGGAAAGAAAAACACGATTGCTTGCTTCTGGAAAGCTGAACACAATTAACCTCACTGAAAACTCGAGTGTTTGCTTCTGGAAGTGTATGACTCTTTTGTGATTTTCGATACTAAGTCTTCAGTCTTGAGCCTCCTTTTATAGATGTTAATTAGGGTCTCTTCCAAGCTTAAATTCGAGCTGTATCTTGCTGGATTCTCTTGCAAAAATAACTTGGCCAATCGGGTATCTCTTAAATAAAAAACATATCTTTTTAGCTCCAAATTTGCTTTCAAAAATAACTTGGGCCAATCCTATTCTTAATTAATTTTGGATCAAATATTTCTTCCTGCCAATAGCTTCTGAATTCCACAAGACTTCAATTTATTTTTGTATGAAATCCTTTTAATACTTTCATCAAACTTAATCAAGTCTCCACTGATTATCATCTTGATTAAATCTGGACCGTTTGATCTTCTAATCTCGTCCACATCTGGACCATGCAATCTGATCTGTTGTGATCCTCTGATCTCGGCCAACCCTGGACCACACTTTCTGATATTCTGATCTTCTGATCTCGGCCAACCTGGTCTAGCAAACTAATCTGCTGTGATCTTCTGATCTCGGCCAATGCTGGACCGCACGTTCTGATCTTCTGATCTCGGCCAACACTGGGCCATGGTCTGATCTTATGATCTCAGCCAACACTAGGCCATATACTTAAATCTTGACCATTGATCTGAACTTTTTCCCTCTAATCTGGACCAATTCTGAATTGGGTCTGGATTGAACTGAAATTAAATCTGGACATATAATATTTCAATCTGGACAATTACCTTCTGATCTAGATCATGTCTGGATTAAATCTGGATATCATTTCTTCTGGTTTGGACTTGTTGGAACCAAGTTGGTTCTAAGTGAAGGTGCAAACTTTTCCTGTTTGACTTGTGTTTGACTTAACTTGAATACTTTTCCTGTTTTAATACTTTCAAAACAAAACTTGATGTATAATTAAAACAGAGTTAGCAGCGGATAAAAATAAAAATAAAAACTCACAGATTTTATACTGGTTCATCGTTAACGAGGCTACGTCCAGTCCCTTCGCCTTGAAGGATTTCACTAATTCAACCTTGAATTACAACCTTGCAACTGACCCTCCAAGTCAGTCTTCTCAAATAGTCTAACAATCCTAGACTTCTTTGAGGAAAAACAACTCCTGTTCTTCAGCCAATCTGACACCCCAGATTGTAGAAGAATTCACAACACTATGAATCTAATTGCTAAGTACCTTGCTACCCTTTATGAATCCCTCAGTTTGTAGACTCTACTTCAACAACTTAGATACAACCCTATCTAATTGCCAAGTAACCTGCTACCTCTACTGACTCCCTTAGATTGTAGACTCTACTTCAACAACTTAGATTTGCCACAGTGGAAAGAAAATAACCGAGTACTTGCTTCTTGAAAGTTGAAACTCACAATTGACTTATATGAAAATTTGAGAGTGGTTGCTTTGGAAGTGTATGACTCTTTTGTGATTTTCGATAGTTGAGTATTCTGCCTTGAGCCTGCTTTTATAGATGCAGATTTGGGCCTCTTCCAATGCTTAAATTCGAGCTGAATCTTACTGGATTCTCTTGCAAAAATAACTTGACCAATTGGGCTTCATTTAAATAAAAAACATATCTTCCGATTTCCTTTCAAAATAACTGGCCAATTAAATCCTTTCATTGCTTCCCGCCACAGCTCCTGATTTCCATGCTACTCCACTTTATTTTTATAACAAATCTTTTGTAATACTTTGATAAAAATAACATAAGATCTTCACCTTTAATCCCCATGATCAAATCTGCACCATTGGATCTTCATGCGATAGTCCACAACTGGACCAACCTAATTCATATGTTGTGATCCTCTGATTTCGGCCATTCCTGGACCACACATCCTAACCCTCTGATCTTCTGATTTCGGCCTTCCCTGGACGCGCACCTGATTTGCTAAAATCCTCTGAATTCGGCCTTTGTTGGACTGCACAGTCTGTCCCTCTGATTTCGGCCATTACTGGGCCATGGTCTGATTTTCTGTTCTTTATCATCACTGGACCAAATAATTATTTATGAACCATTGATCTGGAAGTTTTTACTCTGATCTGGACGGATTCTGGAATTTGGTTTGGAACAAACTGAAATTAACTTGAACAAAAAATATTTCAGTCTGGACATTTTACCTTTGATTTTGGACCAGGTCTGGGTTGATTCTGGAACTCATTTCTTTTGTTCTGGACTTAGTTCCATGCCCTAAATCATGCTATCTTATGGTCTTGGCCAAATCTGCATTGATCTTCATGTTCTGGACTCATAAACATACCTTCTGGTCAAGTCTGGAACAAGTCTGGGCTGTGTAATTTTTACTGCCAGGCCATCTTCTGGTCAGAATAACTTCTGGAATAAAATTGATATTTGATTCCTGTTTGTCTTGATCAACTCTCCTTCTGGCAGGCTTTCCAATGATATGATCCATGTTTCATTCTGAATTTTATTCCTTCTGATATAGGCCTGAAAAGTTATAATCTGGTTCAGTTTTGTCATCCTGAAACATCTTCTGGAAATTCCAGAATTCATTTTCCTTTGATCTTCTGCTTCTGATTTCTTCAGTTTCTGATGACATTTAATTTAATAATTCAAGGTATAAAATAAGTTTACATTGAGTGCTTTTGTAAACATCAAAATCCTAAGTCTTAGAACCAACTTGGTTCCAACACTAAGTACTTAGGATTTTGATGTTTACAAAAGCACTCTATGTAATCTTATTTTGTACCTTGAATTATTATATTAAATGCCACCAGAAGATGAAGTCACCAGAGGCAGAAGATAAAGTCACCAGAGGCAGAAGATGAATTACCAGAGGATAAAATCAGACCAGAGGATACACCTCCAGAAGAAACCAGATAATGCATCCAGAAGATACGAGAGGATGCATCCTGAAAGCACCAGAGGATACACCAGGATGTCAAAACACCATCAGAGGATATCTTCCCTTGTCCAAATCAGAAGGAAGCAGAGTCCAGAAGGAGACCTGGACTAGACCAGAAGGAAGCTTGCCAGAGGGCGACTTGTTACAGACCAGAAGGATTCATAAGTCAGACTTGGTCCAAAAGTTATTCTGACCAGAAGATAGCTTGGCAGTGAAATGAAAAACAGTCCAGACTTGATCCAGACTTAACCAGAGCTTCAGATAAGTGGTCCAGAACAAGTGACTTGGTCCAGATTTGGCCCATACCAGAAGATAGCATGATTCAGAGTATGAAACTAAGTCCAGACCAGAAGAAATGATGTCCATATTTAACCCAGACCTGATCTAGATCAGAAGGTAAAATGTCCAGATTAAAATATCCTTTGTCTAGAATTAATTTCAATTCATTCAGACCCAGTCCAGATCAGAGGGAAAAGGTTCAGATCAATGGTCAAGATTTAAGTATATGGCTCAGTGTTGGCCGAGATCAGAAGATCAGACAATGGCCCAGTGTTGGCCGAGATCAGAAGATCAGAACATGTGGTCCAGTATTGGCCGAGATCAGAGGATCACAGCAGATAAGATTGCAAGTCTAGAGTGATCGAGATCAGAAGATCAGAAAGTGTGGTCCAGGGTTGGCCGAGATTAGAGGATCACAGCAGATCGGATTGTATGGTCCAGATGTGGACAAGTGCAGAAGATCAAACGGTCCTGATTTAATCATGATGATAATCAGTGGATACTTGATTAAATTTGATCAAAATATTAAACGGATTCGATACAAAAATAAAGTGAAGTCTTGTGGAATTCAGAAGCTATTGGCGGGAAGAAAGATTTGTTCCAAAATTAATTAAAGTCAGGATTGGTCAAAGTTATTTATCGAAGGCAATCTGGAGCAGAAAAAGATATGTTTTTTTATTTAAGAGAAACCCGATTGGACAAATTATTTTAGCAAGAGAATCCAGCAAGATACAACTCGAATTTAAGCTTGGAAAAGACCCTAATCTGCATCTATAAAAGGAGGCTCAAGGCAGAAGACTTAGCATCGAAAATCACAAAAGAGTCATACACTTCCAGAAGCAAACACTCGAGTTTCAGTTAGGTTAATTGTGAGTTTCAGCTTTCCAGAAGCAAGCACTCGTGTTTTTCTTTCCCTTGTGTTAGATCTAAGTTGTTGAAGTAGAGTCTACAATCTGGAGGAGTCATAAGGGGTAGCAGATTACTTAGCAATTAGATTCAAGGTGTTGTAATTCCTTCTACAATCTGGGGTTGTCAAATTGGTAGGAGAAGACTTGACTTGAGAAGTCAAGGTGTTGTATTCCTCAAAATTCTAGGATTGTTAAACTGTTTGAGAAGACTGACTTGGAGGGTTAGTGAAGGGACTGGACGTAGCCTCGTTAACGGTGAACCAGTATAAAATTCTGTGTTTTATTTTTATTTAATATCCGCTGCTAACTCTGTTTGATTCATACATCAGGTTTTGTTATAAAACTGCAAAAACAGAAAAAGTATTCAAGTTAGTCAAACACAATTCAACCCCCCTTCTCGTGTTTGCAGCTTCAGGACTTAGTTTCATACTCTGAATCATGCTATCTTCTGGTCTGGACCAAGTCACTTGTTCCGAACCACTTATCTGAAGCTCTGATTATGTCTGGATCAAGTCTGGACTGTTTATCGTTTCATTGCCAAGCTATCTTCTGGTCAGAATAACTTTTGGACCAAGTCAGACGTATGAATCCTTCTGGTCTGGAACAAGTCTCCCTCTGGAAAGCTTCCTTCTAGTCTGGTCCAGGTCTCCTTCGAGACTCTCCTTCCTTTTGATCTGGGCCTCGAAAGATATCCTCTGATGGTATTTTGACATCCTGGAGTATCCTCTAGTGCTTTCAGGATGCATCCTCTGGTACCTTCTGGATGCATTATCTGGTGACTTCTGGAGGTGTATCCTCTGGTCTAATTTTACCTTATGATTACTCATTCCCTGCCTTTGGTGACTTCAGCTTCTGCCTCTGATAACTTCATCTTCTGGTGGCATTTAATATAGTAATTCAAGGTACAAAATAAGATTACATGGAGTGCTTTTGTAAACATCAAAATCCTAAGTACTTAGAACCAACTTGGTTCCAACAATGAGTTCTTTAACCTAGATAAAACTATTGCTTTGGACGTTCTAGTTAAGGAACTCTAGAGATTCGCCAATGCTAGCAAGGATGGAGAAGTTTGATGTACGGTGTCAGGGCTTCATATCAAAATCACTAAACAAACCATCAGTGTCATTATAAAATGTCTAGATGATGGCATGATTATTGAGAATGGTTATTAGTCAAGGGTTGGATCCTTCAAAATCAACAAAGAGCTATTTGAAGACCTTAATGTCAACTCCAAGTCAGATCATTTAAAAACCCAAATATAGTGTACTTTTCAAGATTCTAATTGGGTGTTTGGTGCCTAAAGTTAGGTCTGTAGACAATGTCAGTAAAGGTCACAAGGGTCTAATGTGGAACATTTTCTAGAGGATCAAGAAAAATCTTCTCAACATGATAATAGAACACATGAGGTCATGTATTATTAACTCTAGGTCAAGGAAGATCAAAACCATTCGCTACCTTTGACTCATCACTGTTGTGCTGATGAGGACTCCTCTCATTCAGGCTTTAGAGGAAGTAGGAAGAGATGTTCAAGAAGAACACCTCGTATCATCTTTTGTACCAATGTTCAACATTTTTAATGTCATCAAGATGCGACTCATCTTTACCAAGGATTGTATAAGGCCTAGTGGTGAAGTCAGAATAATCTTTAGTCAACCAAGTAGGTCTCAAGAAACTTCTTTTCTAGTTGGAGACTCATCTGCTCCGATTTTTTAAGAAGATATTAAAGAGGTTGTTCTAAAATACCTTATGATGTATCACTCTGGCCAAGCAATAGCTCGAGTTTGGTTCCCTCCACCTAACACATCTCAAGTGTTTGAGAAGAAAAGGGAAAAAAAACAGTCAAGACAACTACCATAAGTGTAAAAGAAGATGCACACACCAATGAGGAAATAAGCAAATCTTATTTCTTGGAAGAAACAAAAGGTAACATCCACCTCTGAGCACTATTAACCCTGATAATATTGGTAATGATAGTGGTAACGATCTGAAGAAACTAGAAACCTCAAGACCTTCTACCTAAAACCCAAACTTAACTACACCCTTCTTTAACCTTGCACCTCCTACATTCTAACCTACTGACTCTAACTCTAATATAGATACCTTAGAAGAAATATTTGAGACAACGCTAATAGGAAATTTTGTAACTCTTAGATACAAATCACATCCCTTCTCTCTTAACACACAATTTCAACCCCAAAACCATCCTCTAGTCACACTAATCCTCCTTAAACACCTACCCACACTACCAATCCAATTACACCTGCCTTTGACCCTTCATCACCTACGCTTGTGAATCCTATTCTCCAAGAGGTTGAGATAGCAGCTCAAGCAGATATTGACTTAGTCTTTGAAACATCTTTAGATGAATATCCTGCTCCTACCTCGCCTCTACCTCAACTTGAACCTACAACCTCCATCCCTATAGACCTAGCCCACTTCATTCCTTTCATTCCCTCTGGCTTCCCGAAACATGATTCATTCATTACTTCTCTCTATTGGAACCAAATTGGTTTTTCACTTAGAGTTTTGATGTTAGCAAAAGTATTTTATGAGAACAATAAATTTGGATTAATGGCATCATTAAGTATGAAAAATTGGAAGACGAAAAACAGAGGAAACGACCAGAGGATCCCATAAAAGGATACCACCAAAGGATACCACCAGAGGATATCACCAGAGAAAGTGACCAGAGGAACTCATCATAGAGAGTAAAAATATCAAAGGAAACATGATTCATTCATTACTTCTCTCTATTGGAACCAAATTGGTTTTTCACTTAGAGTTTTGATGTTAGCAAAAGTATTTTATGAGAACAATAAATTTGGATTAATGGCATCATTAAGTATGAAAAATTGGAAGACGAAAAACAGAGGAAACGACCAGAGGATCCCACAAAAGGATACCACCAGAGGATATCACCAGAGAAAGTGGCCAGAGGAACTCATCATAGAGAGTAAAAATATCAAAGGAAACGAAATCAAAATAGTCAACAAAATCCTCAAAATCAGACAAATACACATTCTGGAAAAGAACGTGCATTTGCCTCTAATGTTTGCATCTAATGTTTGAGTCTCAAGACTGCCTCTGAAATTCATCGTGCTTCTAGAAGCTTAGCGTATTTGTGCAGCATGTGATGAACAGTACTTGTGCTCATGCTCGGATGAATAGTATTTTTGTATGCCTCTGATGAACAATATTTTTGCATACTCTAACGAACAATATTTTTGCATGCTCCAATGAATAGTATTTCTACATCCTCTGATCAATAGTAATTTCAGCATGCCACTGAAGTCTGAATCCACTCTTCAAGCTTGCCTCTGAAAATCGTAGAAGCAAAACCAAATCAGTTTGAAACTCATTGTAACCCAGCCCGATAGTGGCTTTAGTGTGCCTTAAGCAATTTGCGGATCTTAGGTTGTGTTGAGAAGGCTTGACTTGTAGGGTCAAGTGGGTAGTTTTCCTTCGACAATCTTGGGTTGTCAAATTGTGTGGAGAAGACTTGGCTTGTAGGGTTAGGGGTCGTGTAATTCAAGAAGTTAAGTTATTGGATTAAATTCTTCTAAGCGAGGGGACTGGACGTAGCTACCAAGTTGGTGGTGAACCAGGATAAATTGCTTGTGTCACTTTGCTCATGCATTCCTTAGTTTTTCTACTGCTTCTGTTTTAAGTCATCAAACCCTAATCAGTTTTAATCAAATAATCAAAAAGAATTCAACTTAGACAAACACAATTCAACCCCCTTCTCGTGTTTAGACCTTCACTCTCATTGCCAAAATCACCATGATTCACGATAGGAATGGTCATAGTTTGGATCCTAATGAAATTTCAAATTAGTGGAACAAAATCCTATCTTTTATCACCAATTGGATAAGGGACAACATGGATCATCAAATATGTTTGGCCTATCAGAAGTCTGCTGCTTTCAGACAAACAGTTGAGATCCTCTATCTTTGGGTTTTGCAACTTCAGAAAGCTCATTACAATCGGTCTAGAAAGCTACTGACATCCACATCAGAAGATCCATCAAGTGAAGATCCATCTCCCTCTAGTTCTGTTCATCTAGAACAATCGATGGTTTATCCTTTAGCACCATTGCAATTTCCTATGATCGTTCCAAAGGTTGAGATACCTTCATTAGATGTTCATGCTGTTGTTGCTTCAAGATTTGCAGATTTTGCCTCTGAGAGTCATCATGCCACTCCCTTTGCACATGTGTTTGATTTTTCTCATTTTGTCAAAAAGGAAGATTTTGATCGGTTGGAAGCTAAAACTAAGGCGTTTATGGACCAAACAACCAAGAATCAGAAGAACATTCAAAATACCCTAGGCTTATTCTTAGATAGGCTGACCAACCCTAATCTTTAGTTCACCAGTTCTTTTTCTTTGTTTGTATTTTTTCGACTCGTCTACTTTGTGGTGCTTTTTTTTCTACTCAACTCTTTTTGTCTGATGAAAAAATGGGTAGTATATGTTTCTACGAACAATTTCTAATGTTTATCGATGTGTCTTGTCATAATATCATTGATCATCTCTAGATTCTGCCATGTTGAACCCCTTGGACCTTTCCTCAAACACTGTTAAGTGCTCAGCCTTGAGACCGAGCTCTGATGCCAATTGAAGGTACAAACACGAGAAGGGGGGTTGAATTGTGTTTGACTAACTTGAATACTTTTCCTGTTTTTACACTTTTAAAACAAAACTTGATGTATGAATAAAAACAGAGTTAGCAGCGGATAGTAAAAATAAAACACATAATTTTTATACTGGTTCACCGTTAACGAGGCTACGTCCAGTCCCTTCACCTTGAAGGATTTCACTAATTCAAACCTTGAATTACAACAGTTCCACTAACCCTCCAAGTCAGTCTTCTCAAACAGTCTAACAATCCTAGACTCTTGAGGAATACAACACCTTGACTTCCTAAGTTAAGTCTTCTCCTGCCAATCTGACAACCCCAGATTGTAGAAGGAATTACAATGCCTTGAATCTAATTGCCAAGTAATCTGCTACCCCTTCTGACTCCCTCAGATTGTATACTCTACTTCAACAACTTAGATCTAACACAAGGGAAAGAAAATAACACGAGTGCTTGCTTCTTGAAAGCTGGAACTCACAATTAACCTCACTGAAAACTTGAGTGTTTGCTTTGGAAGTGTATGACTCTTTTGAAATTTTCGATGCTAAGTATTCTGCCTTGAGCCTCCTTTTATAGATGCAGATTAGGGCCTCTTCCAAGCTTAATTTCGAGCTGAATCTTGCTGGATTCTCTTGCAAAAATAGCTTGACCAATCGGGCTTCACTTAAATAAAAAAACATATCTTTTTTATGCTTCAGATTTTCTTTCAAAAATAACTAGCCAATCATGTCTTTAGTTTCTTCCCGCCAACAGCTCCTGATCTTCCATACGAATTCACTTTATTTTTTTAACAAATCCTTTTAATACTTTGATCAAAATAAATTAAAATCTCCACCGTTAATCCTCATGATTAAATTTGGACCATTTAATCTTCTGCGCTAGTCCACATCTGGACCATACTAAGTGATCTGTTGTGATCCTCTGATCTCGGCCATTGCTGGACCACACATCCTGACCTTCTGATTTCGGCCAACACTGGGCCATGGTCTGATCTTCTGATCTCGGCCAACCCTAGGCCAAATACTTAAATATGAACCATTGATCTTAATATCTTCCCTCTGATCTGGACCAATTCTGGACCTGGTCTGGATTAAACTGAAATTAAATCTGGACAAATAATATTTCAGTATGGACATTTTACCTCCTGTTTTGGATCAGTTATGGATCAATTCTGGAGATCATTTCTTCTGGTCTGGACTTAGTTTCATATCCTGAACCATGCTATCTTTTGGTCTAGGTCAAATTTGGATTAATTCCTTTGTTCTGGACCCATTAATTTACCCTCTGATTAAGTCTGGATCAAGTCTGGGTTGTTTATCATTTCATTGCCAAGCCATCTTTTGGTCAAAATAACTTCTGGAATAAATTTGATATTTGATTCCTTTTGGTATGGAACAAGTCTCCCTCTGGCAGGCATCCTTCTGGTCTAGTCCAGGTCTCCTTCTGAATATGCTTCCTTCTAATCTGGGCCAGCAAAGATATCTTCTGCTGATGTTTTGACATCCTGGAGTATCTTCTGGTACCTTCAGGATTCAATCTCTGGAACCCTTTGATCTTCTGCGTTTGATTACTTCCACTTCTGGTGGCATTTGATTTAATAATTCAAGGTTCAAAATAAGATTACATGGAGTGCTTTTGTAAACATCAAAATCCTAAGTACTTAGAACCAACTTGGTTCCAACACTAATGTTTTAATTTAAGTGTGGAGTTCCCTGATTATGCAATCTTAAATGACTTTACGCTGCATCCTCCAATGATTGGACAATTTAAAGGAACACTAAGACAACACTTTGAAAATCGTATTTGACTTTGACGAGCGCGCCTCTATTGATTATGTTTTTGCAAGCAACACTATAATAATTATGTGTCTGATAAGTGTGACAAGCGTTTGATCGTATGGCTCTAATATGAGTCAATGCTCTGATAGAAAGTCAACACTCTGATAGAAAGTCAATGCTCTGATAATAAGGCAATGCTTTGAAGAAGTCAAATTTTATCATCCTATGCTCAACATCTTGAATTTCTTATTTGTCAGATCATGTCAACCTCTGTTCTTCCTGTCTCCTTATTGAGATTCGCTGAATCATTTATGAGGACATATTTGGACAAGTTTTTAATGGTGAATCAATCTATGAAGATTTGATACAAAACATTATGGTACATGTTTATTTCTTGCAATCACGACATTAGTCAGAAACTCTAATAATCCTTAGGTTTCTCTATAAAAGGACGTGTTATCTTCACTGTAAGAAATAAGAACACCAAATACTACCGAAAAGCATAATATTATCGTCTTTACACCTTTGTTCTTAACCCAATTACTTTTCTAAGTGTTGAGAGATATCTTACTTTCTAAGAGCATAGCTTTGTAAACACACTCTTTTGAGAGTTGTTCAGAAAAACCCCGTAAAGACTTTATGTTTGCAATCTAGCCCTTTAGTGGTTGTATTCCTCAACAGCTTGACTATACTATGCTAGAAGGTTGAGAACACTTAAACACAGTTTGGTTGACAAATAGGTCTTTAGTGGACGTGCAACATCATTGGTGAACAAGTGGACTAAATCCTTTCGTTTGAAGGGATTGGATGTAGCTACCATGTTGATGGTGAACCAGCATAAATTGGTTTATGTTATTATCTGCTTGTCGTTTTTATCTGGTTTGTTTTATTTCTTTGTTTTAATCTTGTTGAAACCCTTTTTTGAAATAAAACACAATGGGTAACAAGGAGGAGACCTCTTTTTGGAGTGGCACTTGGTTAGGTGGGGGTTGGCTTAGTAAGAATTTTAATAGATTATATGACTTGGTTGTGGATAAAAATGTTTCAGAGGCTGAGATATCTAGATTGGGGTGGAGAGTTGGCGAAAATAAGAAAAGGATTTGGTGATTGATTGTTTGTTTCGGAAGATAAAGTTTGGTTGTAGGATAATGTGTCTGATAGATGGTCCTGAAGATCGATCATAATGAGGAATACGTTATCAAAGAAACCTACAAGTTACTATCTCAAGGATTAGAGAATGAGCTCTCAACATCATATATCAAAGTTTCGAACAAAATTGTCCCCCTAAAGGTGTCCTTATTTTCTTGGAGATTCTTACAAAATCGGATCCTGACAACGGATAATTTTTATAAGCACGAGATTCTAAATTCAAATTCTCGATTATGTATCGTTGGGTATGGTGTTGAGGAAAATTTAAATCATCTATTCTTTTAGTGTGTAATGTTTCGGAAAGTTTGGTGCACAATTACGAATTGGTTAGGTGTCTCTTGGGATCTTTCAAATAATGCAACGATTCATTTCCATTAGTTTTGTGGTCTTCATGTTCCCAAAGTGAAGTCAAAAGGATTCGTTTTTGTCATTTGGTCGGCTAGCATTTGGATGATTTGAAAAGCCCGTAACAATCATCTTTTTGGCAGTAAGGAAATCAATGTTGAATTAATCATTGAGAAAATCAAATTCAAGTGTGGTGGTGGCTCAAAGTGAAGGTGAAGGGCTTCAAATATGACTTCAACCATTGGTGGACTAATCCACTTCAATGCCTTTGGCTTTTTGGATCTTTGACATGTATGATTTTGTGCTGTGTTTTGTAATGATTTGGAGGCATTGATATTTCACCCTTTGATTTTGTTGAGATATTTGATTTAGACTTATCATTAGGGTTTCATGTTAACCTGTGTACTATCTTGTCTCCTGTGAATATATCTTATGCCGGAGGATAAATGTTAATATATCTTTAGCCTTTTAAAAAAAAGGTACAATTAGAAAAACAGTAAAATTAATTACGTAGAAAACTCAAAATGACAATTTCTTTTAGATAATTTTCTTTTTACAAATCTGATAATTATTGTGTGACGGATGAAATATCTTTTTTAAATGAGCAATAGCATTAATTTCAAATTTTAAATTTAATTTTAAATAATGTTTAATATATCTTATATTGTAAATTATTTTTGAATTTAATTAATATTTAAATGGTTAAACATATGTTTTTAATCTAAAATAAACATATGAACAAACTACTTATTCTATTCACTCGCTTTTTATCAATTTCTAATATTATCTTAAGATAATATTTTGAAATAATTGGAGAATAAAAATTTTATTAATCAAAGTGACACCCACTCTCATTTTATGAATCTGATGGGATTAAAATTCGATACCATGAGGTTACAAGGTTAAATTTTATCTTAAAAAATTACAAGGTTAAGTTATATCGTAAGATAATTTATTTTAAAGTAATTATAACTAGGTCAATGATTGTTTTTATATTTTTAAAAGTAAAATTAAAACTTCAAAAACATCACTGTAAATTATTGGCATCTCAACGATGCGTCAACTATCCCATAATTATCTGCATGACCCCAAAATTATTATTATTGAAAAAAAGTAAAGAGAATTAAAAACATGGGGGACAACACCAAACTCATCCAAGAGAGATCAACAAAAGCAGAAATTAAGGAGATCAAACCTTTTGCGAAAACATATTACCTATTATACAATTTGGTAAAATATTCGTGATTTGTCAACATAACCCCTTTAAAAAAAAATTACATAGCTACTCCATTTTTATATTAATTTCATATTACTTTTTTTTTAAGTTTAGTTAGAGGTCACGTATTGATTCAAGAAACTTATGAAGTTAACTCACATTTTCAAACAAGTTGTGTTAAAAAAATTTGTTTAATTTTTTAAAGAAAATAAGAAGAGGTTGCTAAAAAAAGCGACCTTGTATTAAAACTTTTTTATTTGATTATAAAAATATAAAAAAACATATACAAAATAATAATATAAATTGATTAAAATCACTACAAAAATATAAAAAAAAAATTACCGGGATTGAAATAAAATTAATTAGTGATCAAGATGTCCCATAGTACCAAATAGTACAAGCCTTTTATTATATTTGGATTGTTGGCGCTGTATTTGGCAATATTTTATAGAGAACTGTGTTGTGCTTCTAAATCCAACATTTGGAATTACCAACTTAACTTGATTAACAACTTCGTCAAAACTAGCGACACATTAGAGGGCGACGTTCATTTCCATCTCATGGATGTCTTTCTTCAATCTATCCACCTCGGTCTTCAAGACAACATTTTCAATCTTCAAGCCCAACACCTCGATCTTTCGAGCCCTCTGTCGCGACCTTCCAGTTAGTTGCCTTCTCCTCATACTTCTTTAAGGATTCCTCAGCATCCTATAATAGCCTCTCCAAGTCTTTGTTCATTTTGTCAAAAGTAGTTTTCAACTTTAACCTCTCAATCTCGGAGGTCATGTCCTTCATTCTTTGTTCAACATTGACTCGTTCATCTAATTTCTTCTATTGATCTTCGACATCCTTCTTCGCCACTTGCAGCTCATACGCCTCCACGAACTCCTCGATATTTCCTAGTAAAATAATTATCAAGAACAATCTCCAATGGTTGTTTAAAGGGCTTCCCTAAATTACTGGGCAAGGAAGAGCTCTGAGGATAAATATTGACTGTTGCAGAAACACCCCTCTTTGAAACAAGATTTATTGCGTTAGACCTCGAATGAGCATTTCCAACAACAATATCCATTTTCCTTTTTTTTATCGTTAGGACCAAGCAACTTAACAAGCTTTTCTTTGGCCCAATCTCTAACGTTTTCAGATACCAACTTTTAGAGTATAGAAACAGAAGAATATTTTTGAAGTGCATGTCACTCTCCGATGAGTACATACTAATCTAAAACATCACTACGTCAAAAATTGCTTTTTACAGCGCGCATTTGACAGCGCTTTATAACTAAAAGCGCTGTTGTATAATATTTTAAAATTAATGGAGGATACAACAACGCTTTTCTGACAAGCGTTTTTGCAAAAGCGCTGTTGTAAGGTCATATAAGGTTTAGGGTTTACAGTGCTTTTGCTGAAAGCGCTGTTGTAGGGTCACACAGCACTTTCACATAATGTTTACAGCGCTTTTAAAACACTTTGCATATAAACGCAGTAAAATATAACGCTCTCACATAACGCTTACAACACTTTTTAGAGACTTTGTATACAAGCGTTGTAAATTATAGCTCTCCCACACTATGTTTACAGCGCTTTGTATATAAGCGATGTAAACAATGTAAATGTTTTTAAATTTAATTTTTAAAAGCCTTTTACAACGCTTACATGATAGTAGTTGGCATAACCTTAATAAATCATATAAATTGTTACCTAATAAATCAGATAAATTGTTACATGATAAATCATATAAAATCTGGTCTGTTTTGAAATCTGTTTGATCTGTTCTGTTTTGAAATCAGACTTGTATGCATGACCTTGGACCTTGGTTTTCATTTTCCAATATTATACTCTATATACTATAGATTGGTAGAATGTTATAGATTGATAAATTTGTGTAACACTGCATTCATATAGGTCATATAAAATGGACCGGAAATGGATGTCTGTTAATCGATTGTCAAAAGAGTATGAAATTGGAGTGAAGCAGTTTGTTGATTTTGCAGTGAAGAATGCAAAAGACCCAAATCGAATCATTTGTCCTTGTTTAAAATGTTGTTTTGGAAAACGCGTTAGAGCAGATGAATTGGAAGGACATTTAGTATGGCATGAAACGCGTTAGTATATACATGTTGGATAAGACATGGTGAGAAAAAAAAAAGGGAACACTAATTTTGAGAATGGTGCGACATATGATTCAAATGATTTCGACACAAATACATATGAGCAGGACCGAGTTGAGGAGATTTCAAAAGTAGTTGAAGAAGATCTTCGGGATTGTCATAAAATGTTTGAGATTTTGTTAAGTGATGCAGAGAAACCATTATATAATGGTTGTACTAAACTCACAAGACTATTGGCGATATTAAAGTTGTACAACTTAAAAGCGATTAATGGATGGTCTGATAAAAGCTTCACATAATTATTAACACTCCTAAAAGATATGTTGCCAGATGATAATGAACTTCCCAATCAAACCTACGAGGCTAAACAAATTTAGTGCTCTATTGTCATGAGTTACGAAAGGATTCATGCATGTCCTAACGATTGCATTTTATTTCGAAACGAATATGAATTATTAAAGGCGTGTCCAAAATGCAATGTCTCTCGATATAAAAAGAAAGAATCTACTCTAGCAAAAGTCGTGTGGTATTTTCCTATAATACCAAGATTTAGGCGCATCTATCGCAGTGAAGAAGATTCAAAACACTTGACATGGCATGCAGATGAAAGAATTAGAGATGGAAAGTTTCGACACCCTGCAGATTCTCCACAATGGGCAAAAATTGATCACGAGTATCCTGATTTCGGTAGAGTCAAGAAATTTACGACTTGCGCTTTCTATCGATGGAATGAATCCACATGGTCTTCCAAGCATATCACACAGCACGTGGCCTGTGATTTTGTTGATTTATAACCTACCTCCATGGTTATGTATGAAGCGTAAGTTTATGATGTTGTCTCTGTTAAGTTCTGAACCCAAACAACCGGGAAATGATATTGACGTATACTTGATTCCTTTAATTGAAAATTTAAAAAATATGTGGGAGACAGGTGTGGAAGTTTATGATGGGTATAAGAAAGAATATTTTAATTTGAGGGTTATGTTGTTCGGCACAATTAATGATTTCCAGCATATGGAAATTTATCATGATATAACATTAAAGGTCAATGTGCATGTCCTTTAGGAGAAGAGAGTACAAATTGGATGCGGTTGAAATAATGTAAGAAGAACGTCTTTCTTGGACATCGTAGATTTTTACCTTTTAGTTATCATTATCGTGGGTGGAGAAATGCATTCAATGGAAAATTAGAGGAATATACTGCTCCTTTAGCACCGAATGGATATCAAATATTGGAAAAAGTACAAGGTTTGACCAATAAATTTGGCAAACCTTTTGCGGGAGACCTTGTCAAAACTGGGTGGAAGAAAAAGTTAATTTTGTTTGAAATGTCATATTGGAAGTCATTGTATACAAGACATTTTTTTGATGTGATGCATATTGAAAAAAATGTTTTTGATAGTGTTATTGGTACGTTACTCAATGTTCTAGGAAAGTCTAAGGATGGCATCAATGCAAGATTGGATTTGGTCGATATGGGAATAAGAAATGAATTCGGTCTCGTAAAGAAAGGAAATCGCATATATCTACCTCCAGCCGCTCATACTCTATCTAGAAAGGAAAAAAAAATTTATGTAAATTTCTACACGAAGTTAAAGTTCCAGAAGGATACAGTTCAAACATTAAAAATTTGGTTTGTATGAAAGACCTCAAGTGAAAAGGTTTGAAGACTCATGATTGTCCTGTTCTAATGGAACATTTGCTACCAATAGGTATACGTTCCATTTTACCTGAAAAAGTTCGACGAGCCATAACTAAATTGTGTTTCTTCTTCAGGGAAATTTGTAGTAAAGTGATCGATCCTCATAAATTACCGACATTGCATAGACAAATTGTTGTTACTTTGTGTGAGGAAGAAATGTATTTCCCACCCTCGTTTTTTGATATAATGGTTCAACTTACTGTTCATCTTGTTAAGGAGACACAACTTCGTGGGCCACCTTATATGAGATGGATGTATCCGATAGAACGATATATGAAAATATTAAAATGGTACGTAAAAAGTAAAAGTCGACCAGAAGGTTGTATTGGTGAATGGTACATTGTCGAAGAAGCTGTTGAATTTTGTACTGAATATCGATCCAATGTTGAATCCATAGGGCTTCCCATGTCTCTTCCTTCGGGAAGAGTAACAGGAGAAGGGATAATTGGAAAGAGAGTAATGACTATATCAAGGACAGAATGGGAGCAGACACAATTGTATGTTCTGCACAATGATGATGAGGTTCAATCTTATGTTACAATGCACATGGATCAGCTATCTAGTTTGAACATGAATAGGAATAAAAATTGGATAACACCAGAGCACAATCAAAGTTTTATCCCTTCGCTAAAAAATCACATTAACCCAAAGTTTGATATAGACCCCACTTCAATTTCAAAGAGATTGAGGTGGCTAGCAAATGGCCCGAGTTTATATGTCTTTTCTTACATTGGTTATATAATTAACGGCCATACATTTTATACCACAAAACAAGATGATCAAACCACTATGCAAAATAGTGGAGTCACTCTAGTAGCTGAAGCGATGCATATCTCAAGTGCAAAAGACAAAAACCCAATATATGCCGATCTATCATATTTTGGGGTTATCGAGCACATATGGGAGTTAGATTACACAATGTTTCGTGTTCCCATCTTTGGTTGCAAGTGGGTCGATAATAATAATGGCGTTCGGATTGATGAGTCAGGGTTCTTGCTTATCAATTTTAATAGGGTGGGATACAAAGATGAGCCTTTTATATTAGCGTCGCAAGCTCAACAAGTGTTTTATATCATTGATCCTGCTGATGATAAATGGTTTGTTGTCCTATCGACCCTTAAAATAAGTGATGATAACAATAACGTTGAAGATGTTGGTAATGATCTTTTCTTTGCGACATCACAACCATGTGATATTGATTCAACTGATGATGGTTTATATCTCAGCGCTGTAAATCTAGTCTAAGAAAAGTGCGCTATATATGTACCTATTACAACGTTTTTTTGGAAAAAGCGCTATAAATCTAGTCTAAGAGAAACGTGCTATATATGCACCTATTACAATGCTTTTTTGAAAAAGCACTGTGTACCTAGTCTAAGAGAAGCGCGCTATGTATTTATACCTATTACATCATTTTTTTTATTTTCAATAGCGTTGTTGTATCTTTTAAGAGCACCAGATACTACAGTACTTAAAAGCGATGTAAATGGCTTAAAAAAAAGCGCTATAAATGCTATTTTTGGCGTAGTGCATTAATGTACGCCCAACTATTAGGATGTAACTGCAAAGGAGCAATCTATAACCACTGCATCACTTTGAATTCGAATTCAGAGAAAGGTAGACACAATTTTATCCTTTTAAGAAAGGTCTGATACATAGAGAAGTAGTCCAATCTTCATTATTAACCCTTTTAAAACAAATACAGTCAAACTTCTTACATGGAAGGACATGCATATCAATAAATCTAAGGGGACCAAGTTGGTTTTATACTATGAGAACAATATATTTGACTTCACAAAGTATGAAAGAAGATTCGTGTTTTTGAACAAAATCAAAAATAAGATTTAATTCAGATTTATAATTAAAGAAAATCTAAAATAAGATTTGATTTAAATTTATAAGGGAAGAAAATCTAAAAAGATTTGATTCAAATTTATATTTTAAGAAAATCTAAAATAAGATTTGATTCAAACTTATAATTGATGAAAATCTAAAAATATTTGATTTACATTTATCATTTAAGAAAATCTAAAATAAGATTTGATTCAGATTTATAATTGAAGAAAATATTTGACCAAGTTGAAAAGAAGATATGGTCAAGATTCAATAAAGATTTTTCTACAACAAAATATGAACAGTATCAATATAAATAATTTACAAACTCAATATGAACAAAATACGAAAAGAATCAATCGGAAGAATTTACAAACTCAATCTAAACAAAATACGAACAGAATCAATCTGAAGAATTTACAAACTCAATTTGAACAAAATACGAACAAAATCAATCTAAAAGAACTACTAAGATTGAATTGAGAAATAAAGAATTGGCTAAAGAACTTATTCTCAAAAAGCATCTTGTCTAGAATTAATTTTGAATAAGATAATTATTGCCCTAGCTAGGAATGAAGATACTATCCAGAATTAAACAAAGAATAAATTAAAGCCCTAATTATATCTATAAATAGATATACAAGGCTGAAGAAGATGATCATCGAAAATCAAAAAAGAGTATAAGAACTCATAAGCTCAAAATTTCAAACTCATCTTAGAGTTCAAAGAGAGAAACATTTGTTCATGTTAGAAATATTTTCTAGGTGTTTTTTTTAGAGTGTGAGAGTTATCATTATTATTATCAGCTTTGTTAGAAGCAAACACTTAAAGTTCCAATATTTTGTATCCAATTGGATAGTGGTTTAGTTCCTTCTTCCATCTAGGGTTGTCAAGTTGTTAGGAGAAGACTTGGTAGGGTCGAGGTGGTTAGTTCCTCAAAAGTCTAGGGTTGTCAGACTGTTAGGGAAGACTGGCTTGGAGGGTCAGGTGCATTGTAATTCAAGGTATTTGAATTAGTGGATTAAAGTCTTCTGAATGAGGGGACTAGATGTAGCCAACTTAGTGGTGAACCATGATAAATCTATGTGTCCAATTATTTAAGCTTTCATTATTTGCTACCTCTGAACCTGATTGTTTCTTATCTAAGTAATTCATAAAAACCAACCAGCCTTCATCAAATTAGAAAAAAATATCAACTTTGTTAAACACAATTAAACCCCCTTTCTCGTGTTTGCACATTCAATTGGTATCAGAGTCTAGTTTCAAAGCTGAGCACTTTACAGTGTTTGAGGAAATATCCAAGGGTTCAACATGTTTGAATTCAATGACAAAGCTGTTGGAGGAAACATTAACAGACCACCTCTGTTTGATGGAGAATGTTTTGAGTATTGGAAGGTCATGCTGAAATTTTTCTTTATTTCACAAGATCTTGAACTTTGGGACTTGGTGGAAGATGGTTATACTGCTCCCAAGAATACTAACAGTATTGAAGTTCCAACAAAGGAGATGAATGTTGATCAGAAGAAAATGTACAAGATGCATCTTAAGTCCAAAACATTCATGATAAATGCAATCACCTTCAAGGAGTTTGACAAGTGCACCAATAAGGAGATAACAAATAGTATTTATGATAGTCTAATTCTGACCTATGAAGGAAATAAGTAAGTTCAATAAGCAAAGTCCAACCTCCTAGTCAAAATATGAGCGGCTCAAGATGGAAGAAGATGAAGACATTGAAACAATGTTTTTCAGATTCTAGACTTTGGTCTCAGGATTTAACATACTTGAGAAGAAGATACTAAGGAGTCTAATAAGCAAGTGGAGACTTAAGATCATTGTCATTCAGGAAGCAAATAATCTAAATACTCTTAAACTGGAAGAATTAATCATCTCTCTCAGATCACATGAAATTGAGCTTGTAGAGGATGAGCCCAAGAAGAAGAAACAACAAACCTTGGCTTTGAAATCCAAGCAGAAGAAAGTTCTGAAGGCAACAGCAGAATCATAGGATGATGATTCACGGGATCAGGATGGAGACTTAGAGGAAGAGGAATTGGCTTTCATATCTAGAAAAATTCAGAAGATATGGCCCAATAGAAAGAAGAAATTTCCCCAAAGATATTCTAAGCAATCTAGTAAAGGAAAGGATGATTAATATGACAAGAAAAGTATCATCTGCTATGGATGTAATGAACCAAGACATATCAAGTCAGAATGTCCAAATATGGACCAAGGGAAACATTAGAGGAAAGATTCCAGATCCAAGAAAGAAGATTATGATGGCTACATGAGATGATTATGATGAATTCTCTTATGATGAAGATCAAGCTAATTTGGCTCTGATGGCTCATACCAACTATGCCTCTCGATCCAACGCATATTCTGACTCTTGAAGTGAAGCAACATATAAAGAAATTGAGGTATCTTCTGACTTAACTCAATCTGATTTAATTACTGCTATAAAAGGCTTCTTGAATAAGAATCACAAATTGTCTTTAAAACTAGAAACACTTAGAAAAGAAAATGCAAACCTAACAGAGAAAGTTAATGTTTTTAAGAATCAAAGTGTTGAATTTAAAACAGAAAATGCAACTCTGAAAACTGATATTACTGAACTTAAAACGGAAAATGCAAATCTGAAAATTGATATTGCTGAACTTAAAGATAAAACCTTGAAAGATATCCATGTTGAAAATACCACATGTAATACTGATAAGCATGAAGAAGTATTCCAAGATTTTCTAGCTAATGGTATGGAAAGAAGCAAGTATGCATCTAAGATTTATGGTGTTAGTAGAAATGGTAAAGGAGGTCTAGGATTTGAAGAAACAATAACTGAACCTAAACTTATTCACCCTGATGTTTTATGTACTGTTTTTTCTCCCGTGTTAAATACAAGGAAAGACAAAAAACCTTTCAAGACTAACAAACCAAGACCCAACCAAATTTGGGTACCTAAGTACAAAATTGTCTATGTTGCAGATATCCTCAACAATAAAGTTAAAACACCAATCATGGTACTTGGACAGTGGATGCTCGCGACATATGACGGGAGAAAAGTCTATGTTCCAAGAACTAACATTGACCAAAGGAGGCACATTGACTTTTAGAGGAAAGAAAAAATGTCAGATCATCGGTCAAGGTACATTTGGTAATGGTACTTCCCCTTTTATTAAAGATGTCTTGTTTGTTAAAGGTCTTAAACATAATTTATTAAGTATTAGTCAGTTAAGTGATAATAATTATCATATTATATTCAATCAAAAAACATGTAAGGCAATTAGTCAGAACGATGGATGTGTACTCCTTACAGGTCAGAGACAAAACAACATTTATAACATAAATCTGTTTAGTGTAGAGAAACAATGGGTTAAGTGTCTTCTCAATAAATGAAGAGAAACTAATTTGGCACAAAAGATTAGGTCATGCAAACCTTAGATTAATTTCAAAATTGAATAAACTTCAATTAGTCAGAGGTCTAACTAAGCTTAGTTACAAAACTGAAATTATGTGTAAAGCTTGTTAAAAGGAAAAACAAACAAAGAACTCCTTTACTCCTAAGAACTCAGTCTCTACCTCAAAGCCCCTTGAGCTCTTACATATAGATCTCTTAGGGCCAATGAAAACATCCACTCTAAGTGGAAAGGAATATGATTTTGTTATAATAGATGATTACACTAGGTGGACATAGGTAAAATTCTTAAGAACTAAGGATGAATCCCACAAAGTATTTATCACATTTTCCAAACAAATAATGAATGAAAAGGGTCTTAAGATTGTAACAATTAGAAGTGATCACGGAGGAGAATTTGAAAACAAGTTCTTTGAAATTTTTTGTGATGATAATGGAATCTCTCACAACTTCTCCTCTCCTAAAACACCCCAACAAAATGAAGTTGTAGAAAAAAAAAGAATAGATCACTCCAAGAAATGGCTAAAACGATCGTAATGATATGAATGTTGCAAAACACTTTTGGGCTGAAGCAATTAACACTGCATGTTATATTCAAAATAAGGTCTTAATTAGGTTTATATTGAATAAAAGACCTTATGAATTGTGAAAATGTAAAAAGCCTAACTTCTCTTACTTTAAACAATTTGGTTGTACTTGTTAAATGTTGAACACAAAGATAACCTTGGTAAATTTGATTCTAGATCTCAAAAATGTACCTTTATTGGATACTTTGAAAGATCTAAGGCTTATAGAGTGTTTAATAGTGAAACTCATATTATGGAAGAATCCATACATGTTAAATTTGATGACGAATAGCTTGGCCTTGAAATATCAAAACAAGATGATGATAGTGCACGTTTATCGAAACTAGACGAAGCAGATGCAGACAATCCAGAAGAATCTAAAAAATCATATAATACAACCAAATCAGAAGAAGATGACAACTCTTTAGAGGATGAATCTGATCAAGTCAAAAACAATCAAGATAATTCAGAAGGAAGATCTTGATGGAAGTATGAGGCATCTCATCCGAAAACTCTAATCATTGCAAGTGCAAGTGATCTTTTAAGGACAAGATCATCATTAAATGATACCATTGAGTTTGTTTTACTCTCATCAGTTGAGCCTACCTCTGTTGATGAAACATTGGCAAATGATGGGTGGATTCTTGCAATGCAAGAAGAGTTAAATGAATTTAAAAGAAATGGTGTTGGGGATCTAGTACCTAGACCAAAGAAGAACATTATTGGAACCAAGTGGATTTTTATAAACAAGCTAATGAAAAAGGTGAATTGCTCAGAAACAAGGCAAGACTTGTCATACAAGGCTTTAGTTAGCAAGAGGGCATTGATTACATTGAGCCATTTGCTCCCATGGCCAGGTTAGAAGCTATCTGTATCCTACTTTCTTTTGCTACAAATAAAAACATTACACTATTTCGGATGGATGTTAAAAGTGTTTTTCTAAATGGTTATATAAGTGAAGAATTTTATGTTAAACAACCCCCAGGTTTTGAAAGTTCTGAATTTCCAAATCATGTTTTTAAACTTAGGAAATCTTTGTATGGTCTAAAACAAGCACTTAAGGCATGGTATGATAGACTTAGTAACTTCTTGCTCAAAAATAAGTTGGAACAAAATTGATTTTACAAATGATATCCTCTGATTTTTGCCTTTGATGATATCCTCTGATTTTTGCCTCTAATGATATCCTTTGATTTTTGCCTCTGATGATATCCTCTGATTTTTGCCTCTGATGATATCCTCTGATTTTTGCCTCTGATGATATCCTCTGATTTTTACCTCTGATGATATCCTCTGGTGGGTTCCTCTGGTGATATCCTTTGGTGGGATCCTCTGGTGATATCCTCTGGTGACATCCTCTGGTGGCATCCTCTTGTGACATCCTCTAGTGACATCCTCTAGTGGCATCCTCTGGAGGTATCCTCTGGTGACATCCTCTGGTGGCATCCTCGGGTGGTATCCTCTAGTGGTATACTTCTTCGAATCCTTTGGTGGCATCTTCGGGTGACATCCTCAGGTGGCATCCTTCTTTGAAAATAAATATCTCGTAAAATACTTTTGTTAACATCAAAACTTAGAGGATATCATCAAAGGCAAAAATTAGAGGATATCTTAAGAGGCAGGAATCAGAGGACATCATTAGAGGATACCATCTGAGGCAAACATCAGAGTATGAAAGAAGACTGGTCAAGATTCGTAGAAGATTTGATTCAAATTCGAAGAAGACTTGATTGAAATTTGAAGAAGATTTGAAGATGGTTTTGTTCAAAATTTAAAAAGGGACATAATGAAGTTGAAGAATTTACAAAAGAAATCTGAACAAAATTCAATCATCAAAAATAGAGACTTTAGGCTGAAGAAGAAATCATCAAAAAACATAAGAGAGTAGAAAAACTCAAGCTTAAAATCCAAATTTTTCTTAGAGTTCAAAGAGAGAAACACTTTTGCGAGAGAGAAATATTTTCAAAGTGTTCTTTTCTAAGAGTGTGAGAGTCATTTTTATAATCAGCTTTCCAGAAGCAACTGCTCAAGTTCCAAACCTTTGTATCCAACCCGATAGTGGTGTAAGTTCCTTCTTCAATTTGGGGTTGTCAGATTGTTAGAAGAAGACTTGGCTTGTAGGGTCAAGGTGGTGTAAATTCCTTCTTCAATATGGGGTTGTCAGATTGATAGGAGAAGACTTGGCTTGTAGGGTCAAGGTGGTGTAAGTTCCTTCTTCAATCTGAGGTTGTCAGATTGTTAGGAGAAGAGTTGGCTTGTGGGGTCAAGGTGGTGTAAGTTCCTTCTTCAATCTGGGGTTGTCAGATTGGTAGGAGAAGACTTGGCTTGTAGAGTCAAGGTTGTGTAAGTTCCTTCTTCAATCTGGGGTTGTCAAATTGGTAGGAGAAGACTTGGCTTGTAGTGTTAAGGTGTTGTTGTTCCTCAAAAGTCTGGGGCTGTCAGGCTATTTGGGAAGACTGGCTTCGAGGGTCAGGTGCTGTGTAATTCAAAGTGTTTGAATTAATGGATTAAAGCCTTCTGAATGAAGGGACTGGATGTAGCCAAGTTAATGGTGAACCAGGATAAATCTATGTTTCCAAATACTTATGCTCTTATTATCCGCTGCTGCCGAATCTGATTGCATTGTCTCCAAGTAATTTATATCAACGTTCATCAAATCAGCAAAAAGTTTTCAACTTTGGCAAACACAATTAAACCTCCATTCTCATGTTTGCACCTTCAGACTTGTCGTACAAGGCTATAGTTAGCAAGAGGGCATTGATTACACTGAGACATTTGCTCTAGTGGCCAGGTTAGAAGCTATCTATATCCTACTTTCTTTTGCTGCAAATAAAAACATTACACTATTTCGGATGGATGTTAAAAATGCTTTTCTAAATGGTTATATAAGTGAAAAATTTTATGTTAAACAACCCCCAAGTTTTGAAAGTTCTGAATTTCCAAATCATGTTTTTAAACTTAAGAAATCTTTGTATGGTCTAAAACAAGCACTTAGGGCATGGTATGATAGACTTAGTAACTTCTTGCTTAAAAATAACTTTGAAAGAGGACAGGTAGATAATACACTTTTTAGAAAATCAATAGGAGATGACGTTCTTATTATTCAAATTTATGTTGATGACATTATTTTTGGATCTATTAATGGCACTCTTTTCCAAGAATTTTCTAAATTGATGCAACTTAAATTTCAAATGAGTATGATACGAGAACATAAGTTCTTTTTAGGGATACAAATTCCGCAAAGTCAAAAAGGTTATACATTTATCAAACTAAATATACAAAAGTGTTTCTTAGATAGTTTCATATGAGTGATTGTAAACATATGGCTACAACAATGCACCCTACCTATTCACTTAAAAAAGAAAGGATTCAGGCCAAAAAGTTGACCAGGAATGATAGGATCCCTACTTTGTCTTACCGCTTCCAAACCTGACATCATGTTTACTGTGTGTGTATGTGTAAGATTTCAAGCTGGCCCTAGGGAATCACATGTAATTGTTGTTAAGAGATTCCTTATATACCTAAAAGGCACTATCAACATTACCTTTTTCTATAAGAAATTTCCTAAGTACAAATTGAGTGGATATTGTGGTTCTAATTATGCTGGAGATAAACTTGAGAGAAAGAGCACTAGTGGCAAGTGCACCATTTTAAGTGACAACCTAATATCTTGGCCAAGTAAGAGACAAAACACCATTATCATGTCAACAACAGAGGTTGAATACATTTCAGCAGCTAGCTGCTGTTCTCAATTACTTTGGATGAAACATCAACTTGAAGACTACAAAATCTTGGAATCCAACATTCCCATCTATTGTGATAACACTTCTACCATTTGTCTAACCAAAAATTGTATCCTACATCATAGAGCTAAACAGATAGAAATCAAACACCACTTCATTAGGGACTTTGTTCAAAAAGGGGTACTAAACATTCAGTTTGTATACACTGAACACCAATGGGCTGACATATTCACCAAACCACTAGCTGAAGATAGATTTGACTTCATAAAAAAAAACTCAAACCTTACCATTATACCTGATTGATGTTGTGATAACTTCAAAGTAGCCTAGCTTTATATTTCCTTGTAATAAGTTATATTCATGTTACTAAAAAAAAAGAGCAAGTTTTACTTTCAAGTCTTTTTGTTTGATGGAAAAAAAAGGAGAAAGATATTTGATAAGGTGGGGAGAAAAGAGAAAAGGATACTTAGACATAGATGGAGCCCTAAATTCGGAGGAGTCAAAGAAATATAAAGAAAAGTTGTTATCAAAAATACAAGTTTTGTCATCATCAAAAAGTGGAACCAAGTTGGTTTTATACTTAGAGTTTTGATGATAACAAAAAGTATTTTATGATAACAATATATTTGACTTCACAGAGTATGAAAGAAGTTTTGTGTTTTTGAAGAAAATCTAAAATAAGATTCGACTCAAATTCATAATTGAAGAAAATCTAAAATAAGATTTGATTCAGATTTATAATTGAAGAAAATCTAAAATAATATTTGATTCAAATTTATAATTGAAGAAAATATAAAAATATTTGATTCAGATTTATAATTGAAGAAAAACTAAAATAAGATTTGATTCAGATTTATAATTGAAGAAAATCTTTGACCAAGTTGAAAAATGATATGGTCAAGATTTTGATCAAGATTTTTCTACAACAAAATATGAACAATATCAATCTAAAAAATTTACAAACTCAATATGAACAAAATACGAATAGAATCAATCTGAAGAATTTACAAACTCAATCTGAACAAAGTACAAACAAAATCAATATGAAGAATTTACAAACTTAATTTGAACAAAATCAATCTAGAAGAACTGCTTAGATTGGATTCAAAAATAAAGAATTGGCTAAAGAATATATTATCAAAAAGCATCTTGTTCAGAATTATTTTTGAATAAGATCATAGTTGACCAAGCTATGAATGAAGATACAATTCAGAATTAAACAAGGACTAAATTGAAGTCTTAATTTTATCTATAAATCGATACTCAAAGCTGAAGAAGAAGATCATCAAAAATCATAAAAGAGTAGAAGAACTCATTAGCTCAAAATTTCAAATTCATCTCAGAGTTCAAAGAGAGAAACACTTCAATTTGGGGTTGTTAGATTGTTAGGAGAAAACATGGCTTGTAGGGCTAAGGTGGTTAGTTCCTCAAATGTCTAGGGTTCTCAGGCTGTTTGGAAAGACTATCTTAGAGGGTCAAGTGCTTTGTAATTCAAGGTATTTGAATTAGTGGATTAAAGAATTCTGAATGAGGGGACTGGATGTAGCCAAGTTAGTAGTGAACCAAGATAAATCTATGTGTCCAATTATTTATGTTTTCATTGTTTATTGTCTCTGAACCTGATTGCTTCTTATCTAAGTAATTCATAAAAACTAACCGACCTTCATCAAATTAGCAAAAAGTTATCAACTTTGTCAAACACAATTCAACTTTCCCTTGTCGTGTTTGCACCTTTAACCTGTTTCGAACAACACATATTGGGCGTCCCTAACTCTCTTATAACCAATCGTACACAAACACATCCCTATCACGTAGTTCTCTACTTGGTTTGTATGAAAAGTCGCAAGTACCAAGACCAAAATCACACTAATTAACAGAAGCAGAAGATGACACTTATGGAAACTTAACATCTAATAATTCATCAAGCGAAAGATGACCTATTGAATCCTTAGACTTCCACTTCTCCTAATAAAGTTGCTAGTCTAAGGGTAGGAAATACGAAGG
This sequence comes from Cicer cuneatum, assembly GCA_037974295.1. Taxonomy (NCBI): domain Eukaryota; kingdom Viridiplantae; phylum Streptophyta; class Magnoliopsida; order Fabales; family Fabaceae; genus Cicer; species Cicer cuneatum. Next base: position 35,971,173 of record JBBPBO010000001.1, read on the forward strand.
GTGTAGGGGGCTTGTGTAATGGTATAGGCCTAAAAGGCCCAACCTAAAGATATTTTGAATCAAATATAAAGGAAATCCAACACGAAGTGGAGTCAATGGATCTAGTATTGAGGTCCAATCATCCCTTGCGGCACACGAATATGAAAACAAGGAATCTAGACGCATTGACGTGCTATCAACATTCCACATACCGCGGAGAACAGTTAAACCAGGTAGCCTTCATCATCTATCTCGGTATACAGTTACATCTCAAGTAACAATAGTTCCACCATGACCTCAATTGTCATCTCAGCAATAATAGCAACTTACAACAACATATATGAATCCAACCATTTTATAAATAAGTGGTTCACCCTCCAGATATCACACATCTTACTCATTATTCACTATATTTGTTATCTATTTGCACTTTGTCTTACTATGACATCAGAGTGTCTTTGTAAGTAAACCTCCCTTTTGAGCTAGAGCATACGAGAAGCAAGATTCCAGATCAAAACATCACTACATCTAGTTCAGAGTCCACATCACCATCATTGGTGATCAACCTTGTGAATAAGGGGTTTTTGCACAAGCTTTGTAATAATTGTCGACGAATCTTGTAAACATTCAATATTAATAAAGGAAAAAACTCTCATTCATTTGAATGTGGATTGAAAGTACTCTACATTTGAGAACAAAGTAGATGAACCAATTGAAAATTGCACTATGATTTTTCTCTCGTTAATCTTTTAATTGTGATTTATATTTATATTTTAATCTTAAAGTTTGGAGAAGATTATATTTTGATACTGTTTTGAATTATATAACAAACTTGTAATAGGAAAAGTTTTGTTTTGAACAATTTCATTATTGTGACTGCCAATAATGAAAAAAGTTATGAGACATATTAACTAACAATCATAAATTGTGTTAAATTTCATTATTCTATGTTCAAGTTATTGAACTATCAAGTAATTACTTGAATTCTTCAAACTTATTGTCATTGTCTAAATTATTATTTATTGATTGTAATTGATTTTAATATGTGAGATTTACTAAGCAAATATTCCAGTATGATTAGCATAAACTATCACGTTTTTGACAAACTTCCGCTATGTTTTAAAATCATCTGAAAAGCTTAGGACACTATTCAACCCCCCCCCCCCCCCCCCCCCCC